>OZ017738.1:474834427-476034427 GCA_963969285.1 Odontomyia ornata | reverse complement strand
ATCGGCATGCATTGCAAATACAGAAAATTAACAGTAGGAAAGCTCCACTCAGTCCTGACTTCTTTGGTCCTTCCACAAATAACTAATAAAGCATCAGAACAAAATACGAGTGCATACCCACATGCATTTATGTGCCATATTGCCATATTTTTGTATCAAGAAATCACTGTATGAAAATATTCACGCTTATATTGTTTTAAATTATTTCCAAAATAATCAAAAAAGTGCTTGTAGAGTGAAAAAAGAAAAGAAATGAGGAAAAGTTGGAAGGTTGAAATAAAAAAAACATCTCTTTAAGATAGAATTTTTTAGAGACCTGCTCGCTGACTTTACCTCAAATTTGCAATTTTATCAACTTTTCTGTTTTATTTATGAAATTGTTGTTTTATTAATCCTGTTTTGTAAAAGGTAAAACTAAAATTTTATGTCAAATAATTATTGAAAATGATTGAAAATCTTTCTAAATAATTTTCTAATTTATCTGATTCAAATCTGACTTGATTTTGTGATTTTTTGTATTATAAATTGCATTATATTAAGAGAGAATCGCATCGTTTCAATTTTACGAATCATCTCGATTAGAGGCTTATACCGGATGGCAAGAATGAAATAAATTTATTTCTACACAACAATTAATCCCGAATAATGCCTAAGGCATTTTAATATTGCTTAAAATTGAAATGGTTGGCATACAATGTGGCATTAATATACTGCTAAAACTTAATTATGTATGCATCCTGATAGTTTTAGATTATGTTTTAAAAATGCAAACATTTTCAGTTGTATAAAAAACTTCCAAACATTGAACATTCAACTTTTCCAAGAATCAAATAAAAATGGAAACCTCGTAAATATCGAAAAATACTTACACAAGTAAAGGTTTGAATGATTATTTGATAAGGAATGAAATGATTGCTAGTAATAATTAAGTGGCTGTTTATAACCTTAAGGTTCATTTTAAATCTGTGAGTGGACGAAACTATTTCGTAGTTTGATAATTATTATGGAAGCAACAAATAACTACAAATATAAGATATAAAGAAAGAAATCGAAACAGGTGGGCCTGAACGGAAAACAAGGCCCATAAAAGAGTAAAGTGTGCTTTTTTCATAATATGACTAAATTAAAGCTTGATCTTGCGCTTGCTTGCATTTTCACTTACCATATTGACTTGAAATAAAATAACGTTGAAATTGACGGAAAGCGGAAATATTTTTTTGGAAACGATTAAATACTTTGCTTATTAAACAATAAAATCAAAGAAATCGAACATTGGTTAAAATAATAAAAATAAAAAATCAATAAAAAATACAAAAGATTAAAATACATAAAAACATTAAACAACATAAAGACGTTAGAAGAAAAAAATTTTTTTTTTGATTATGCTGTCACAACAACCACTTGATTTTAAAGTTAATGGGTAGTTTCCAAATGCATAATGGATCTCAATAAATTACAATTTTAAATTACTCCAACCATGAGAATCAAATGCAAAATAATTGCAAATTAACAAAGATAAATCTTGAAGAAGAGGAAACGTACACACGTACGTTTATTTACTTATTATTTTTAAAAAACTCATAGTTTAAAGACAATTTTTTACCATCTATGATTTTTAAAGTGTTTATTTTCAAATAAATTTACTGAATTTAATATTTTCGTTTGTTGTTTTATTTATATAAGATTGAGTTATTTGCAATATCTATTTTTCTTACCTTGTTTAGCGTTTGAATGACTGAATGATCGAATAATTTATCGCAATCTGATGAGATCTGATTGTAATATAATTTCTATGAGGGCTTAATATTTTTTTTTAATACTCGTATATTGTTAAATGAACTATTTTGTATTGAGACTACTGAACATTCAATTAATATTTTCAGCCCTCTAAACGTCGTTAATCCACCCAATTTCTGATTTTGGTACTCTGAACTGAAATTATCTAAGTCAAATTTACCTTTGTATTGTATTTGTAATGCATTAAATATTTTTTCGTCGTGGAAATTTCTCTCCAGAATCTGGTCGACCTCGGTTCGACTTAATGATGTGCAGTTATATGATGGATAACAAACCTGTAGCAAAATGGTCTACAATTTGACGGCTTCCAAAGGCCATATTCTGACGAGTGCTTGTCGCTAGATCCGTTTGGCAGGGATATTGGAGACTCTAACCACTACTAGACTTTTAGTCGTGTGCCTCAAAGTGTACGGGTTGGGGACATCCCCTAATAGTGCCGATCAAATAAACAGCGAAAAGCCCGAGGGACAAGTTGCGAGATGGATTGAAAGATTGCAGTCATACGATTACAAAATTGTTTATCGGAAGGGCGTCAGTATTTCCATGAACTTCGCCCTTCCGATGAAAAATTTTGTAATCGTATGACTGCAATCTTTCAATCCATCTCGAAACTTCCAATCCCGCCGTTGCTCGCATCGGTGTCAACTACAAATATTTATCCGGGTTTTGGATATGCCAGCGAGGGTGATTCACACAGCTTCTCCTTCAAGGTCTCAAAGGCTATCTGGCACTGTTCATTTCAGACATACGGATGGTCTCGGTTAGCTGATGGAGACACTTAGTGTTTTTGGCCAAGTCTTTGACGAATCTTCGATAGTAGGTCGCCAGACCCAGAAAACTTCTTAGTTGGCGCTTGTTGTTTGGTGTTGGCCTGCTTTTCACGACTTCAATTTTCTCAGGGTCTGTTGTGACCCCTTCTGCTGATACAACTTGTCCCAGGTATTTTACTTCAGCTACAAAAAGGGTACACTTCTCGGGACTAAGTTTAAGATTTGCCAGTCGCAATCGGGAGAACACCTCTTTTAAGTTCTGTACATGCTCTTCGAACGTTCTTCCGATAACAATGATGTCATCTAGGTACACCAAGCAGGTTTTCTAGGTTAGGCCTCGTAGCATGAATTCCATCAGGCTTTCGAAGGTGACTGGAGCATTGCAAAGCCCAAATGGCATCAACACAAATTGCCGCAATCCGGCCCCAACTGAAAATGCGGTCTTCTCTCGGTCCTTCTTGTCGATTTCTACCTGTCAGTAGCCACTCTTGAGATCGAGTGTAGAAAACCATTTTGCGTCGGCTAAAGTATCATTGATGTCGTCTATGCGTGGAAATGGGTAACTAGCTTTCTTAGTGACTTTGTTAAGCTGCTTATAGTCGACACAAAAACGAGTGCTACCATCCTTTTTCTTTACTAGAACTAATGGCGCTGCCCATGGGCTGACAGACGGCTCGATAACACCTTGTTTTTCCATGTCCGAGATCAGTGCGCTCACTCCTCCTTGTTTGACTATAGGAAGACTTCTCGGTGCTTGTCGAATCGGTTTGGCTCCCTGTGTATCTATGACGTGAGTTACCATACTCGTTCGGCCTTGGTCATCCGGGCTTGTTGAGATGTCATTGTACTCGGTGACCAGATCAGAGGCTCGCTTGAATAGCTGCACTGTAAATTTGGTCTGCTTGAATATTGCAGACGTGAGTTCCCGGGCTTTGTCTGTGTCTTGCCTCTTTTTCCAATGATGGTCGTGAGTAGCTTCCAAAGAGGTGATGGTGGAAACAGGCTTGCAGCTGCCGATGACTTCTCACACTTTGATGCTCGTGGTTGAGTCTGCGGTGTTGACTCTAACCGGTACGTATCCGCTCCTTATAGATTTTACAAGGCTTCGTCCTACAATCGAACTGCGCAATGCCGACGTCTTCGTTGGCTCTATCAGATAAGATCGGTGGTTTCCAGAATCACCATCAAGCTTGGCCCATACAATGCTTTCGGAAGAATTCGGTTCATCAGTGTCGGTACATACTACCATATTCATCTTGGGAATTAGGACGCTGGGACCTCCATCAATACTTCGACATTCTGTCATTTCAATACCCGTTTGCCCAAATCTAACGTAATTCCATGTGGTCGCAGAAAATTCATTCCGAGAATGCAGTCATCCATAATGTTCGCGAGCAGAAAATTATGTCGGAACGCAAGGTCTCCCAACTGTATCTGGAGGTTGATCTCTCCATGGACAGGTACCGTTTCTCCCGTAGCTGCCCGTAGTGAGAAAATCCTGCATTTGTGAAGAAGTTGTGTCCTCTCTAGGTCTAATCGGATAATCAATCGGGTTGCACCAGTGTCGATTGTTATGGTGCAATGCTCTCCGTCAACTTGACCCGGAAGACATAAGTCTGCTCCTCCACGATGTAGTCTTGACACAGTGATGGTGGTGCTGGGGACGTCGATCCTCCTAGCCAACCTCTGCCCCACGAAGTTGGCTCTTACATGTTTCCCGACCCCTCAGTTTGAAGGGCTTCCATTCTGGGCTCCTGACTCGGTCTAGATCTCCTCCTAACTGCACACCCGGGACAATAGCTCGGTTTTCTTCGCTTCTTGCAGTCTATTTGCAGGTGCCCCTTCTCGCCGCAATTCCAGCATCTAGGCGCACCATTTACCTGCGGATCTCGCTCAATTTCTACGCACTCACACTTGCACTCTTCTGCCACTCCTTAATCGTTTGCTTTTGAGCTAAACGTACGGCTTGTTCAATTTCTGGTCCTTTAATGCGCTGATGAATGCTTCTGTTGCTGCGTCATCTCGATGTTCTGGGTAGTAAGCTAGGTAAGCCAAAAGTGCCAGTCGCTCAATGTCTTGAGATAGGTTCTGTAGGGTTTCGCCAGACTTATGCATCCGATGCCTTAGCTGTGATCGATAAATCTGTTTCAGATGATCGTCTCCCTAACGCATGTCAAGCGCATTCATGATAGCAGCCGAGTTTGAGTGCAACTTAATGGGGATCGTCTGAAAAAGATCGGCAGCTGGGCCTCTTTGAGCAAGAAAAAATGTAGTTGCTCATTCCAGTGATTTGTCAAACTGTATTTTGTAAATGCTCCAGACCGTTTGCCAGTCGAATATTGGTGCTTTCACATTTCTGGATGTTCTTTGCGCTGCGGTTATAAGCGTGGCTGGTGAGGTGGTTACTATTGTCTTCGCTGTTTCCAATTCCTTTTTCACTTTTTCCATCTCATGGTTGATTCTCTCCTCGACCTGGCTGACCTTCTCCTCGCCCCGGTAAACATTTTCCTCAACGCATTTAATTTGTTTGTTCAGACTACCGAGCTCAGCTTTTATTTCGGTTGACTTTTTTTGCAAATCTGCCTTGATTTCGATTGCTTGTCGGTTTCGCTTCGCTGATTTTTCATTTAGCTTCGCAGATTGTACATCTAGCTTCGCAGTTTAACTGGATGACTGTTCATTTAGGTTTCGCAGTTAAACTGGGTGACGGTTCATTTAGGTTTCGCAGTTAAACTGGAAGACTGTTGTCGCTGCTCTTGCTGCATCAAACCCAAGATTATGGACGATAGTGCTTTTGGGTGTTTTTTGTTGTACGCGTCCAGGGCCACCTAATCTTCGGCTGGCTTGATTATTGAGCCATCGACGTAACCCCATAACTCAATGTTTATTAATACATTTCTTATACGGATCTTCCACGAAAATTTTTGTCATCGAGTTTTTCAATTGTGAACAACGCGTTCATGGTTGCTGAATTCGTTTACAATTTTCTATGAACTCCGAGAAAAATACCAATTCTCAATGCCACGTTACTTCGACCGAGCTGCCTTGGCCCATAACCTGTCGGCAGAGAGTAGTTTTATCAATTTATAGTGTTACCAGATTGCATCTAATATTATATAATGATACATGACCGACGGCACTGCATTGAGTTACAAAAGATTGCTAGATGGAGAAAAAGATATAAAGTACTGCAGTTGGAGTTAAAGTTTTATCAGCACACCACTCCGAGAGTGTATTGGTGGATTAAAAACGCGAGAAGTCAAGGCTTGATCCACTACTTTTAAAATTTAACTAAAACCAAAGTTTTCATTCTCTCATTGAATTTGTAAGTGATTTTTCCCAGGTGAATTGCTACTCCAACTAACTTAATTTGGTCATGTTGAGCGATTATTATCAAAGATTAAATTAATTTTTTTTTTAATTTCAATTTCACCTAAGTTATCTCGTTGATTTACCATAAAAAAAACACATTTACTTCTAATAGCTTACGGCCATAAGCATTATCGTCAAATTGAAAAACAAAAATTAAATTTTATATAAATATATAATGATGTGCTTTTAGCAATTAAAAGTAGTAAAATTACAAAACAAAAGACTAACGTAGATTAATTTAGTTAAACTGCAAGTTAACATTAAGACTGCAATACATTTTCATATGAATAATATTCAAGTTTTTTACCTATTATTATTAACCTAGTAGAATATATGATAAAAGTAGCACTAGATTGTAACTTGAAGTACAAATTTTAACATTTCATACAAAAACTAATGCAATTTTGAGAAATTTGTAGATTTTTATTAGATTTTAAGTAAATTATGAGTATCTTAAGTGCATAAACAATTTAATATCTACTGTCAATATATTACAGTTAAAAATTAAATGTGTTCTCAAATTCTAAGTGTATTTATAACTGAACAACCAATTCTATTGCAAAATTATGTATTATATCATCTTCATGGTGATTTTTGGTAGTGCTTAGCTAGTAAAATATAATTTAGGTTCATTTGGCTTATCGTTAGTTTAGATTAAGTGTTTTAATAGGTTTCATATCTAAATTTTGAATGTATTGAGAATAACTTTCCCAAATGAAATTTTCACAAAGGAAGATGTTCATGTGCTTATTTAATCAAATACAAGTAAATACAATAGTTCCTAAAATAAATAATTTGTTTCAGTTTTAGATGTTAGTAATGACATTTCATATTAAAATGAACTAGTACTTTTTTAACTCATTCAGTTGTAATGGTCAGTGACATAATAGGTATAAGAAAAATTAGCAGTAGTTAAAGTAACAATGCAAACAAGACAGATTCTGACAGCTGGGTTCTGTCAAATAATCCTCAGTTTCAAATATTCACTTCACACATTTCAACGGTTGTGCTCACGCTGCTGTGCAACAAATCGATATACTTTCTAAAGGATGTTTCTTAAAGGTGGCGAACTGTAGTGAAAATGGGTATATTAATGTCCGTAAAGTACTGCAGCGATGGTCTGCTGCCTCGGCGAAAGAGGATGGTGGGATTCGCTGGCAGGCTAGCATTACGGCGTCGTGGGGCGGGTTCTTTTCCCCAGCACAAGGACCCACTACAAAAAAAATTTCGTATTAACGAATTGGGAGCTCAAATGCGGATCGACTGGTGTTGAGGCCGAGGTAACCTACTAAGGGTGGAAATTGCTAACGCAATGACAAACCGGGCCAGGACAAAACAGACGGACTTGAGAGAAATTCGTCGTTACCGACGATACTTATGGCCCCCAAATAAGAGTGAGGCATCCAGGTGGAAGCGGTGCCCCCTCGCACCCCCTAGGCGTATCAAGATCCAATGTAGGCATGGCCGTATATTTTATATTTAAGTGAAAAAAAACCTTCAAACATAAAAATATAAACGTGGCAAATTTATGTTATAGTATTATGTGAGGGAATTACATAACCCTATAACATAAATACGCACGCGAGTGGAAGGCCACCTTACCCTGCAAGAGCCCCTGCTAGCACGCCCAATGGCTAGCACATTATAGCGGAGGGGCCAGCCAACTTGGCGGATCCCATACCCGGTCAAATTCTAGATAAAGGGAAAGACCGAGTTTGGCTTTTAACTTTTCTTTCCATTTTATTTCTGTGCAATAAATTAACAATTGCAAATTATCGAAAAAATTTACAAAAAAAAAAACAATTTAATCAACAATTAGTGAGAATCTTCACTTATACCCCACATTTTATAATAAATTTTAAATTCATAACCAAAACAAATAGCCCGCTTCACAATTCTTTTAAATTATTATAAAGTTGCTTTAATAGAATCCACTTTACCATTTATGTCAATTATATAACATTTTCTAACGCATTTTAAATTCATTGCAAGACAAAATAGCGCGCTTCACAATTCTTCTAAATTATTGTAAAATTACTTTAATAGCATCCACTTTAAAACTTAATTTTTTCGCTGATGGGAATTAAAAGGCCATGAATAAAGAAAATACAAAGGTGGTTCAAATATGATCGAGACAAATGCTCTGACACGTTTTTCTAAGTATTCCCTCTTACAAGTTACACATTTTGTCCACCTTTCCGGAAGCTTTTTGATGCCGGTATCGAAGAATTCCTTGGGCAACTCGAACAGCCATGTGCGCATGAACTCTGCCTCGTCGTCGGTGTTGAATCTTTGACCTTCGAGGGCTTCTTTCAGTGGTCCAAACATGTGGTAGTCGCAGGGTGATAAATGCGGACTATAGGGGGTCTTCCAGTATCTCCTACCCCAATTTCGACATTGTATGGAGCGTGAGACGCGCGGTATGAGGGCGCGCGTTATCCTGGAGAAGAATCGCACTTCGTGTAAGTTTAGGAACTCATCGCGCCGTTATTTTGCGATTTTGAAGGTATTCGTGGACGAAAGACATTACACTACCAATACTGATGCTGAGTTCAGTCGAAATGTCTCGAACATTTATTCTACGGCCCTCCAAAATGAGTTGTTCTACGCGGCACATATTGCCTGGTATGATGCTGGTTCACGGTCGCCGATCATGCGGCTCATTCTCGACGATTTCGCGAGCATCCTTGAATGCTTTGGCCCATTTAAACACAGCAGCCCTACTCAAGCACTTACCATCGAACTTATTTTGCAAACGCAGAAAAATTTCCGTGTTTTTAACGTCTTCCCTCACTAAAAATAAATGGCAATACGTTGCGCACTGACGGTCGGCACTTAAGGCTCATTCAGGGTCGTAGAACGCGTGAAACATGCACTCCCGACGAAAACTAGCCCAAACTGTTCGTAAGGGACCTAGCTATCACATACTCAAGCCACGACCTTCAAAACATACATGCGTGCCATCTACAGCGTGTGTCTCCATCATATTTGAAGCTGCCTCATACAAAAAATAAAAGGGCTGAATTTTAAATCGCGTATGTGATAATTGTAGCAGATCGGCATAATAAATAAAGTGTGCTAGTTACAGTGGTCAATATAATTAATAATATAAAAAATAAGGCAACCAATAGGGTACTCACCCATCATCCTCGCCGGGCATCCGCTGATGATGTGGATGAAATGTTAAATCTAATTGTTTTCTCCTTTGCTTTTTTTTTTTGAAAATACGAATTAAATGTCAAGGACACATAATGATAAATTTTAAGTAAAGAATTACATGCATTTAAATTACATCGAATCGTGATAGCACTTTAAGTAACTCCGATCGGGGCGATATCCATGCAAGCAAGGATGTAATCCACAACAAAAATTTGATGAAATTCACTAACCGAATAATTGTAGCCCGCACTTTAATTAAACATGTTCAGATGTTGAACAATCGAAGAAAAAAATTTGCCTATCCGCTTGTGCTGTGCTAATTTAAACAAAGCCGGTACTTGTGTGGACAATTGTCCCGGCAACAAAAAGGAAGAAACCTCTAAACATAACATTTGAGCAGTGTATTCATAAGCACGTTTCAAAGTCAAGGTTGACACCAGTAATAAATTAAAATTATGATGATATGCAACAATTCAATACACAATTAGCACTCAATCAGAATAAAAATTTTGGTTTTGAAAGTAATATTTGTTCACATCACTTTTTACTTGTTTTCAATCAAGAAATGAAGAAACCACGTCTTTTCTACTCGTACATTCAAAATCGGACTCACACTCATCGCAATTCACTCTCAAAATGTCGTCAGTAGCCACCGTAATGGAAAAAAACGTTTCATCGCAAAATACTCCTTAGAAAGCTTGTTGCCGGTGAATGGGAAATCACAAAATTTTAACAGTTCCCCCTTTTGTATGATGATTGGACCCGGTAAATGTTCCGTAAATCACTTCGGGTTCCCAATTCAGCTTGAATTTGGGACGTGTAGTTTCAACAGGAGTGACCTTTATGTCGATCAAACCATATACTTGATCGTCGTATCCATATTTGAACCCTGTCACATTTCAAACACTTTACCGAGCAAACTCAGACAACAGTAATAGCTATATCATGTTTTCCGTTTTCTCTAGTTTAACACAAAAGTTAGTAGTAGGAACATTTCACACATATGTGCATGTACGAGGTAAAAGTGGATTCACTCCATATTGTTTTAAAGCGCCAGTTCGGCAATCGGTTAGTATTGGTTTTTCGCACTAATCCCGTCGACGCACTTCCTTATTTTTTCTTGCTGCGGACGTGCTGTGTGGCGATCCGTCATATACCCTCGATCCGCCCAAGCAGATCTGCTTGCTTCATTCCAATCGCCACCGTACGATCAAACGCCGCAATGGTGGTTTGTGACGAGCCTCTCATCCATCCACTGTAGATTGCATTTGGCAATGCAATTTGTGGATGAGCTGCATAATACAGGTGTTGTCATGTCCAAATTTTAATTGTAGTTTGAATTATTAAAGTGATACAAGATAATAATATAGAAAAATTTAAATAATAATAAAAAGATAAATATCATAGAGAATATAAATGTTAAGAGAAATTTAAATTTAATACATAAAAAAATAATATAATATTTATATTTATAATAAAAAATAAATTTTATAATTTATAAAACAACAAATGTGAATAATTAAATTTTTCTAATCTACAATTAAGATTTAGATCAGTTTTATGCCGGTTTTCGAGCAGTTTGCTTAGGCGACTACCCGATTACTGCAGAACTTTGAATTGAAGTAAAACAAAGAAAAATGTATTAAATATTGATTGTATTGGCTTTATTTGAGTGACATTTTTTTTCATTAATATTTGAAGATGATTTTGGGCATCTGGCCGCCGCGCCTGGTGCGTACGCGACGTAATCTGGAGGTCCAATTACCACACACTCTCCGCACACAGCCTGATGTATTTCGGCAATAACGCGTCGAATTGTTTTTTTTCGACTTTACATATCCCCAAGGGAAATAATCTAACGGTGTCAAATGGAACAAACATGGTGACTGTTAACTGGTCACCATGTTTGTTTCGTCAAATTAATTGTTCATCAAATGTGTCTCTCAGTAAATTAATTGTATTGCACGCTGTGACATGTGGCACCGTCCTGCTGAAATGTCATATCATCAATAATAATGCCTTTTAGGTAAGTTAGTAATTAAGTCTCTTTATTGCTGAACGTTGAATGTAACATTGTGACTGAAGAATTTTTGAATGAAATGCATATGAAAATGCGTGCGGAAAACTTAGCGTGCAATATATTTCATCTGCTCAATACAAGAGCAAAAGATGAACTCAACTTAGAACTAATAGGATCAAGAGAAAGACAGCAGGAATATATACATATATGTGTTTTTAAGAGAGCATATCTTTCGCAGCGAGTTTGATATCTAATATACAAAGGCACTATTGCGATATAATATAAATGAAACGATTTCAAATTCAATCTTATTTCTCGTTTCACAACACGATCATTTAATCGTTTATTTGACTAAATTCAATAAGCTCTATTGCTTCTAGCAGTTTGAATAATTGTAGCAATTGGCTTCGTTATAAAGTCGGCAAGGATCTCCGCTGTATTGACGTATTCAAATCGGAAGCTCTTCGATGCAACTTGTTCGCGTAGAAAATGATGACGAATGTCGATTAGTTTTGTGCGTAGATGCTGAATACGACTATTGGCAAGGTGAATCGCTCCTTTGTTATCGCAGTAAATTGTTCACGTGAATGCGAAGTTCTTTTTTAGTGGGTCCTTGTGCTAGAGGGAAAGAACCCGCCCCGCGGCACTGCAACGCTAGCCTACCAGCGCATTCACGCGTCCCCAGACAAGGCCAATCTCGGCGTCTCCTCTTCCGCTGAGGCAGCAGACCACCGCTGCAGTCCTAAACGAACATTTATATACCTACTTCACTACAATAATATAAATTAAACGATGTCAAATTCAATCGTATTTCTCGTTTCTTAACATTGACCATCATTATTGTTGAAGTCATGTGGACCAATTATCCCACTGGTCCATAAAGCGCACCAACCAGCGGCTTTTTCAGGATTTAATGGTCTTTCGAACTTGCATGTGGATTATCATCGCTCCAAATGTGGCGATTCTGTTTGTTGATGTAGCCATTTAACTTCTAGTGTGCTTTGTCACTGATGAACATTTTCAAATGAAATTGTGGATCAAATTCAATATAAATTTGAACAATTTACAAACGTTGTTGCGGCGTGAGTCTATTCATGTACCTTTTAGTTCTGGCCTTGGCGTTTTTTTTCCTAGTTAATCCAATGGCTTCCATCATTAATTCGAACATGTTAAATACTAGGTAAAAGAACCCACCCCATAACGCCGCAGAAAGCTAGCCTGCCAGCACATATACGGGTTCCTAGGTCAGATAGTTCTAGTTGATGACTAACCCTTAGCTCGCTGTGGCAGCATTCCATCGCTGATATCCTTTAGGGACTTTTACTCAAATTTAAGCGGCCGCCATTTTGTTGCAGTACGGCATGTATCATCCAGAGTATAATATCTCAAAGTTATTAAAGTTATTAATCTTTCCTGAAATTTTCAAAGAAATACGATTAAATATGTAGCGTCTGGCTTGATAGCACGCCAATATAGTAGGAAAATTTTTCGTTGTTGTTACTACCGTGAAATACGTCCAGATTCTGCTGAAACTTACGGGTTAAGACGAAATTTCATTAAACTAATTAGATGCAAAATTTCAATGAAAAGGGTATGCATTCGATTTTATTGGAGAAAGTGTAAATTCTATAAATCATACTACTATTAACAATGCTGAGCGGATTTTAACTTTTAAAGTATTTGTTGCACTTACAGAGAATTACCTCTACGATTTTTTGGATCAGCGGTTTCCAAATGCAAAGGAGGATGCAAATTTTCCGAACATTTATCTTCGCCCTGAACTCCTTGATACTGTAATAAGAACTGTTTTGAAAAGTTCTCATTAAAATCTTTCATTTGATACCTGACACGACAACCTTTGGCATAAATTTAGTTAAGGGTCCCCTCCTTACATTAAAGAACCTTTGAAAATTATTTCGATACCCTTTCAGGAAGCTGTCACTTCGATAAACCTACCAAATTTTATGTCTGCAGCTCCTGTTGTTTCGGAAAAAAACTGCTGTAACAGACGGAGAGATAGGTCGCGATTTCAATAGAGCTTTGTTACACTGCACAAAGTCCTAAAAGCCAGCCCTGTAACAATCTTGAAAATTTTGCTGCATTTTCCCACAATTTTATAACAGGGAAAATATTTCCTCACCTTTGTTATATCCGATATCTACCTCTAATGTCTTCTAGCTTCTAAGGGTCTTGTTGAGTCTGAATACTGAGAACTTTCTAATATATGAAAGAACAATTCAGCAAGCTCCTGACCCTAATTCAGCAATCGCAACCGTTGAAAATATATAAATAACACAAAACTACTCCATGACTAAAAACTTCATTCAAAGTCAATCACGTTTCTAGTGGCACACTTGAGTCAGGGCTAAATCTAAATGAAGTTTGAACATGCACTTCCTCCATCACTTCCCCATACTTCCTCATGCATCTTACATCCGTTCGGATATACATTCACACATGCGGTCTTTCAGTGTCAGTCGGATGCTTGGCAATCCATAGCATGTACTCAATTTTTTTTTTCAAAACTCTTGTGGTAAGTTCTTGAACATGATTTACTACATGCATCATGGTCACAAAATTTCAAGTCCAAAACAATTATTTTTAGCCGAAATTCAAGCGCAAAACTTTCGCCACGAGAATCGAATCAATCAAATGGACTCCATTATATCTGAAGTGTTGCGTGCTTTGGTACTAATAAGCGCTTTGGCAATGTTTTAGAGTTTGGGTCCAAAGTCTACATAAATCCGTTCAATATATCATCGTATGCGGAGAGTTCGTACAATCACGGTTAATTCAACAATGACCACATTCATAATTGCACCTTCTCATTTCAATCCTCGTCTATTCAATTTTTTTGCCTTCCAAGATAGACTCGTATGAGCATTTCTAGAAAAAACGGAAATAATCCTAAGCGGATTAGCAAGTACATGAAATAATAGTTAAACATTTCATTAACAGAAAACCGGTTGAGTTTTGATTTTTTCCATCTATTTGGCGCCTTTTTTTAGGGTTTGAAAAAGTTGTTGATCATGCGGTAATTAGATTTGCTGATTGATTGCTATTCAATATGGCTTGAGTACTTTGGGCTTAAACACCTGAAGAGAAGATTGCATCTATGAAAAAGGTGTCTGGTGGGTAATATTGCATAAAGAAATTATTGGCGATTTTAAGTTTTTATGATAGCAACATGAGGATTTCAGAGATAATGTTGATTAGTAATAAATATTTACTAGCGGTCCCCTTAAGTGATAAATTTAAATGGAGATTTCTTACCTACTTAAGACTGATTTGTACTTTTCAATATTTTATTTGTAAAAAATGGCAATATTAGACCTTCGTAAAAAAGATAGAAGAAGTAATGAAGAGGTATGTAAGTTGGTGAATTCTCAAAGGTAAGTAACAATCCATAGCGTAAGCAGGGAATAATACACAGCTTATTCCTTTCTTTATATGGATACTTTTTCCAGCCAAAAAACTTTTTTGTTGGTTCTTATAGTAGTCTGTTTACATAATCAAGCTCCGATTCGGGCCTTCGCCTCCAGTAGTAGTCCCCTTCAATCGTCACGGTTCTGCGACCTCGTTCGCAAATTGGAAATCCCAAGCAGAGATCAGCTGTCAGCATTGATTGAATCTTCCAATCGTTTCTTCGGTGTCCCAACTTGACATTTCCATTGCGCTCTACCCTTCAACGTTCATATCGAGAGCCTGCGCTCATCCATTCTCTCCACATGCTCTGCACATGTAGTTTGCATGAGTGCAGATACAGGTGGGTCGTTATAAAGATTATACAACTCGTCTTTGTAGCGATGTCTCCAGATTGCTTCATGCTTTACTGTGTCATTTATCCTCCTGAGCATTTTGCGTTTGAATACGAGTATGTCCAGGGAACTTTCAGAAACATTTGTAAAATTTCAGGTTTCACATCTATGCAGCAGCACAGGACTTATTAGTAACTTGTATACGCGAACATATACTGTGAACATCTATAGATTGCAGTATAGTGTAGTGGATTACGAAGTGTTGTTGGCCCGTGACGGACCGCAGCGATGTTAACTGCCTCAGCTGGCTAAGATTTCGGGCTTCGCTGGAATGACCCTGCTTGACGACGCGTATGCGTGATGGCAGCTAGTTTTCTGCGGTGTTGTGGGGCGGGTTCTTATTGCACGCGCGAAGTTTACACTACAAAATTATTTTTCGCGCGCACGATTTCAGTTATAACGCGACATGACGGAAACTAAAGGGGGGTCTTGTGTTTTCCTGCCTAACATAGGTACTGATGACGCAAGTCATTCTTCCGTTTCGAACGGGGAAGCTAACTAATATTTGAAAATGGGAAGCCGGATGGAAAAGGGCTCCCACGCACCCTCCCAACCCGATCGAAATCTAGCATATTCAGGGGCCTTGTAATGGTTTTCGTTTCAAATCGCTCGAACGAAATCGGAACCGACCTCTCATCGGTTCTAGACATGAAGTCTTTGGATGTGACAACGGACTGTACCTTACAGGTCAACAAGTCCGGACACACTTAGTCTACTTCGAGGTGGCTGCTGGCTAGCTAGCTAGTTCGGAGAGGAATTCGGTTCCAGGTCTTACGCGAGCAGACTAAGTCCGAAATACAATAACTCAGCCACCGGTTCACATGGCCGTTTCAAACACGTCAAAAATACAATCATACGGAAAAGAAACGAAAATACAAACATACGGAAAAGAAACGTACTTTACTTTATAATAACAAAAAAACTAGATCTAATTTCGCGTTCCCGAGTTTCACCGACGCGGTACCGAAAAAAATACTACGTTAATTTAACTCCGAAAAACTCTACTCTAATAAAAACGTAAAGCAAACGATGGTACCGCGTACCGCACGCGACACGAAACCGGCCATCCGCGGATTCCTAGAACCCTACCCTTTCAACGGCATACTTACCGTTTGCTATCACTCCTGCTGAAAGAGAAGGGCAGGCTGGAAAGGAAAGACGTCGTTATTTTCTTAGCACTTCATTTTTAATTTGTTGTTTCCTGGGTTGATTACCAAAATTTTGTATATTTTGTATTTACAAAATTTTTAATTTGATTATTTCTGTGGCTTGTATATGTACATTAATGGTATGATACTTGACAAAATGTTTCTATTTGAAAATTGTCTGTAAATTACTGCAACTTTTAATAGTAAGTCTATACAGTTTATTGTTAAGGTACAAAGACTTTAAGAACTATTCGCTTCTTATTGACTATTGCTTATGATGAAAATAATTGCTCATGGTATTATAATGTATTTATCTGAGCACCTACAACGATGCCAGTTGAAAATTGACTACGGTATGACAATAATTTAAATTTTTTTTTATTCAAGTTGCAGTATTTTACAAACAAGATTTTCAATAAAATTTACAACTAAAGATTTTAAGGTTAGTATGAATAAAATCTAAAGCAACCTTATAATATAACTAAAATTTTTCATGTTAATTTTGCGCTAAAAATATTTAAAATCCATGTTCATTCTTTTCATAATTAAATTGAAAAATTAAAATATTCCTAAGTTCTAAGATATTCTAAAATATTTTTGTTTTCCAAAATCTTTATTCATAAAAGTAAAAGAAATGTTACTTTGCCTCCAGGTAACAACAAGAAATATTAATTAAAATCAATATACTGCGATTCTAAAAAATGATGTGCTTAGTTTGGGTGTATTAACGTGGAACTCGATTTCCTCTTGAACTTATCCCCGTATAAATTATGCGAGAAAACTGTGCCTTTTAATAGTGTTTATTATTATAGAAGTGCATTTGACTGAGTGTACAAGTTTGTAGATTGTAAAAATGTCAATAATCTTAGGTTTTAATATTACCAAAACGCCAATTGCTAACTCTATGCTAACTCTATGCTTGCGGACTTTTGCAATGCTATATGCATTAGTTTACAAGCACCGTTTTTTCCTAGTGAAGTATGTATGTATTTTTTTCAGGAATCCTAATGTGTAAATCTTCATTATATTGCATTGGAATTAGTACAATGAATGTGCTTAAATTTATTATGACTTTTTTGAAACGTTCGACTGCTTCACTTCGATTGTCTTTAAATTTTCTTCCCCGAAAGTTGTGTATGAAATCATGTCAAAATTTCTCCGAAACAAGGCCAAAAGCGCTGACCAGCCATCTCAAAGTAATTATTAAGACTCTAACTAACATCTCTTCCTCAAATATAGCATAGTGAATTATTTCATTCAACCACTCGCATCTTCTTCGCAGGTGATTGATTATTGGGACCCTATGCTGTGCATGAAAACCTTGAGCTGATTCAACGGTATCCCACCTGCTTTGTGATTCTGGTATACAATCAACGTTAAAGAAAAGCTATGCAAGACAAAGCCACAAGTGAAATAATTTTGCGGAACCCTACTAAACTATTGATCTGTTTGTCCGTCTGTTCATCCACGCTTCGTAGTAATATTTCTCGGAAATTCTGGAAAGCGATAAAACTACACTATGCACTAACAATCTTTCTTATTACTCTCACTCTCGACACGCACTGCCCGTTTGACATTCCCAGACGAAACTGACGTAGGATGGGAAGTCATCAGAACTGACGTTAGATGGGAAGCCATATGTTAGCAATGTGAATATGTATTAGTCGGCATTAGCGTAGGGACCCACTACAAAAAATGTTGCATTCACGATTTGAAAGGATCTAATGCGGATCGACTGGTGTTGAGGCCGAAGTAACCTATTCAGGGATGAAGTTGCTTATAGCCAGTAACAAACTTAGCCGGGAGAAAACAGATGAACTTGAGTGAAATTCGTCGTTACCGATGATACTTATGGCCCCCAAATAAGAGTGGGGCATCGAGGTGGAAGCGGTTCCTCCTTGCATCCTCACAACCGGATCAAGATCCAAATGTAAGCGTGGCCATATTTTCCATTTAAGTGAAAAACTCATACAAACATAATTTGAATGAATTTTCGCTTTAAATGAAAAATATAAACAAGGCAAATTTATGTCATGGTATTATGTGAGGGAATCACATAATACTATGCCATAAATAGGCACGTGAGCGGAAAGCCATCTTAGCCGGCGAGAGCACCTGTAAACACATAAAAAGGGGTGAGCTCACCCGATGGCTAGCTCATTATAGTGAAGGGGCCAGCCAACGTGGCGGGTCCCATACCCAGTCAGGCTCAAAACGCCGAATGGAAAGGCCGAGTTTGGATTTAATTACAAAACATTTTTGTTATTTCACAAACACTATTACATGGTATTTTGGTTTTCTTCTTCTTCTAAATTTCTGGTTACTTTATTGTATCAATTTTTAAAATCGTACGTATGCTATATGCATTTTTTTTCGAAAAAGTATTTCTAACAAAATCAAAGATGTTAAATTAATCATGAATGAATCAACTTCTCATATGCTTAATAATTATGTAAACATGTAAATATTTGAAAATAATTTTTCTTTCTTTTAATTTTTTATTCTTTATAACCTCAAAACCACAGTTTTGTTTCACTCTAACTACTTTTAATGAAAATATATTTTGCTATATGGAATTTTTGTTTTGTAAAAACTTTTTGACTTAATAAAAAAATATTTTTTTTATTAATAAAACAAAAGAGGGTACTCAGCCAACATCCTCGCCGAGCGTCCACTGATGATGTGGATGATGCCTTGATTAATTCCTTGTTGTACGTTACGAGTGCTTGACCAAAACAATTCTTTAAATTTTATACAGGTAATTAGATGATGAGACACGCTCGCCAGTATGATGACGTATATGTGATTTTAAATCGTTGCCTTGAGCAAACGATTTCCTACAATGCGGACACTTGTAAGGTCGTTCTCCAGTATGTACCCGTAGGTGTACTAACAAATTGTAGGCACGTTGGAATCCTTTTCCGCACATAGTACACAAATTTGACTTTTCACCCACATGATACCCGTCATGAACATTTAAATCTGTGGCTCGCGGAAATATTTTTCCGCAGAATTTACATTTATACGCCTTTTTAACTTTGTGACGACGCATATCAATGACTAAATAATCATTTCGTACGAACTGCAAGCCACAAATCGAGCACAGGCATTGTTTTTCATGCAGATGTGATTTAGAATATTGTGTCGAGAAAGCTTTCGTATCAACCATTTCTGGGCAAAATTTTCACTTCCATTTACGTTCAGAATGAAATATTTGGCTGTTGTAAATCCTGGCAAAATTCTGTTTTTGCATTACACGATCTGCCAGAATTCGTTAAATCTTCGTGATTAGCTAAATGTTCGCTACGCATAAGTCCGTCACCACAAAGCGAGCAAACGAGTGGTTTCAACGCACAATTTAAGCACGATGGATGACCGACAAACATATTATATCCGGCTATGGGCTTTATCGAATAAAATCAATGCAGTTGCGTATAACTAACGATTAAACCACTGTATCTAAAAATTCAACTTTCATATTTAGATGCACTGATTGTGTAGAAAAGTCGAGGAACTACACACTTTCTTTATGGATAAATTTCGCAAGGTATCAATAATACAATGCTACAGATAGCCGAACTATGGGAAGTTCACACATGAGCTGAACATTAGAAGTGAAAATATTCCGATTCAAAGCAGCACACACGGCTACACAAAATGATTCAGTTTTTTGGACTTGGGTGGGAACCAAATACGCGACTCGACAACGACGGCCTCTCCTCGACTGCTCCAACTCGACTTTCCGTTTGGTTGTCAGTCGTCCCTTGCTGTACTCTTATCTGTCGCACCGGGATTCGACGAACAACCTTTCATTCGGCAGCGCAACTTGCCTTCGCCAATGCAATGCGTGCATGTGCAGCGGGAAGTGGTGTTGCCATGTCCGAATTTAAATTGTAGGTTTGAATTGTTGAATTAATAAAAAATAATAATATAAAAAAGTTTAAGTAATACTAGAAAAAGATAAATATCACAAAGAATATAATTATAAAGATAAATTTAAATTTAACATAGGGAAAAGATCACATAAAATTTTTATTTGTATAAAAAAAAATATTTTATAATTTATAAGACTACAAATTTGTATAATTAAATTTTTCAAATCGGCAATTAAAATTCGGATCAGTGTTATACTGCTCGATTACTACAGAGGGAACAATGAAGACCCAGTTTTGGCTCTTTCATATTTAATTTTTTATTTAATTCTCTGTTGCCAAACTCTACATAGGTGACGAATAATAAAATAAATATAATTTCTTATAGACATTTCGAACTATATATTACCTTTATCACAATCAAATGTAAAGGGTAAGAATGAAATTGAAAATGATCTAGTTGTAATAATTGGTAATGCTGATAAAGTGAATAATGATTGTTATTTTTATTGGGTACGAGTATTATATTATAAATAATTAATGTCTGAAATCAACCGTACAAAAAATGTTGGAGACCATGGAGATGAAGTTGCAAACAAAGTCTTAGAAAGGCGTTAATTAGGTATCAATTTTAGATAATGCTAAGCAATCAATAAATTCTTCTATCAAATCGGTAGCAGGTACAGTTACAAAATTATTCCAAATGAAAAAAAATTATAAATCTATTAGTAGCTTCACATCAAAAATAATTTAATTAATTACTTCCATTCAGAAACTGTGAATAAAGATCCATTACTATGATCATTAACTTTGTATGACAAATTTAGGCGTGGAAAACATACAAAGGACATAAATATTTTCAATAGATACATACTTTGAGAAGAAAGAAATAAAAATCAGGTACTTACCTACATGTCTGTGAGCGCTCGAGGGTGTAGGCAGTGGCTGGAGTTTTGTTCTTGTTAATTGGGCATAAAAAAATTAACTAATGATTATAGAGCTGTAGAGTTAACACACGACCGTCAATCAAATGATTAAATTAGGATCATTAGAATTGACTATCAGAAATAGGAGATGCAAGCAATTTATTCATTAGATTACACCCATTCATATGAGTAGAGCTTCTGCAACCGATAAAACAAATTGACTTCGCTTAACTTTCCGATTGTTCTAAGCACAAGGATCTCTAGCTCAATTGAATGCCGTTTCAAAAACACCCACATACAATGCAGGTGTATACGTTGTTTCACTAGCTAACATCAAAACCAAACCAAGAACATAGATTTGTCCCCTCCGGCTTCTTCACTGTTCCATGCACTTCTTTCGTCTATTCCGCCCTCGAAATATATCGCGACTTCAAGGCCTGCGTCATTAAAAAAATCAGCAGTAGTTTATACGTTTGCAGTAATCAAGCAGCCCGCCTAAGCACTGCTCGAGGGACCTTCACGAAAAAAGCAATTTCATAATAATAAACATGCAATAAGTGCGGAACAATTTGATACGCAACTTATCAATATTATTCTTACTAACCTGAAATAAGCCCCGTCACTATCACCGCTACAATTATCGATAAAAAATGTTTTTCGATCCTACAAGCCTACAAGAAAATTTCAATCCACTAACACATAAAATCGATAATGGCAACACCATTGCAACGCGATTTAGCGAAGCAATTGCGAGATTCGTTGGGACGAGAATCTTCCATTATCGCCATCAAGAGGCTCGTCGAGGGAGGTGGGAAATGGAATTGAAACTAAGCGGGTCTCGCATTTTCAACGACGAGCAGGAGAGCGTTAATAGTGCTGGGGATTTTATTTTGAATGTCAAAAACGATTTTCCCGATCTTTGTAGTGTGACTTGTGCGAGCCAGTCGAATTCCTTAATTTATGTACATTGTGATAACTTTCAGTGCGTTCCGCATTTGATATATAATTAACGAATGCATTACGTTGTACAATACGGTATTAAAAAAAATAAGGAAAAGACGAAAAATCTCGATGAATTTAACCCATCGTCGAAAGCAAACGGGACGGAGTTTTCTGTCTCGTTGCGTTGTTGAACAACTGGAAGATGGCTGTGAGATAAACCCCGGGCCCTCGGAGGTTTCGTTTATATTTGCCCGTGTTTTGTATTGTAGTGTCGAATATTCCGTTAGTTTGTAACAAAATGAAGCATTCATGCTCATAGTGATTATACAAGTTTGTAAAGTTCCGTAGAATACGGAAATGTGCAAATAAACGAAGAATTTAAGAAGCAAGTCGTCGTTTGGTTATTGAATGCAAAGTGCAATGTAGCCGTCGATAATTTTGTCGAACATCGAGTACTCGTTTCCCGCCTTTGGTGTTAGAAGTGATACATTTCGCGAAATTTTTAGAGTTAATAAAATATGATAAAATTTGCGCTGGGGAAAAATAAAAAAAAATTTGAAGTTTTTAGTCTACATTTAGAAAGGAGAACCGAATTTGGACGATAAGTGGAACATCTTTAAATCACTTTTGATGGCTTAGAGGTCACGTGAGAAATTTATAAAAATCATTTTTCTTTTAAGTGGAAAGTAAAACGTTTGAAAAATATATTCATGCGTATCTACGAGTATATATGACTTGTTTGCTTATAGATGTGTAAGAGATAATGCAGATGCTAATATTGAGTTCCAATAGAAGGTAAGGGGGGGCTATATTTGATGTTAATTGATGTGTTGTATTAGTCGAGTCGAACATTGTATTCCCAATTATGTGCTGTGACTAGAATTCTCGTGGTTAATCTTAAAAGAAAAGCACTGAGGATTGAGTACTTATGTAGACAATTTCAAATTAAATGTGTGCCTCACTTCTTTGAGAAGCGAGGGGTCACCGCTTCCACCTGGATGCCCCACTCTAATTTGGGGGCCGTAAATATCAATTGTAACGATGAAATCCTCTCCCGTCCCATGCGGTTTAATCAGGCTTGGTCAATCGCTTTTTTATTAGTCCATCCCTTCGGTACATCACCTCAGCGTCGAAATCGTCGAACCGAGACATTTTATCGTGAATTCGTGAATGCGAATTTTTTTTGTAGTGTGCCCTTGTGCTGGGGAAAATATTTGACCGGATTGAGTAGTATTGTCTTTAATGTTGTTTTTTCAGGGATCAATAAAAAGAGAAATGTTTACATGTCGATATTGGGCTACTGCAGCAAACAATTCGACTCTCCACTTTAACAAGAAATTTTTCGAAGAATTCGAGGTACAACTGAGTTTTACTAATTATGATTACACGCTTTTGATCACAATGCATTTTTCACAGTGTGGATGTTGATTAATAAAACGATCGTTTGGTGATTGAGAGTTTATTAAGAAGCTCCAAAACTTGAAAACTTTTCCTTTAAACGATCAGATTTCCGTGTCCGTGATGAAAAAGAATGGAACTCATCTTCTTCTGTTATCCAGCGAGTCCGCATGACGACCCTTTTCAAAGCTCAGTGGAAAAAGAAATTCCGAAAGCGATTTTCGCATGCATGTCGAGCCGCTCAAATACGCGGTGAACAACCATACTACCAACCGTACCCCAGTATTTTTTCGGCTTCCGCCTGCAACGGCCCAGGAGCAACTCGCCTTCAACTCACCCAACAACTAGTCTCAACTGGCCGGTTCTTGAGCAACTCGCATATCATGCGAGTGCATTAAAAAACCAGTCGAATGAGTCCTGCTGTCGGTATGAAAAAGAATTGTTGGAGCGTCCCTTATATTGAATCAGTCAATAATCTTGTAGATAAATGCATCAGATCACTTGGACGGGTGCGATTTATGAAAGTTTCTCGAGTAGTAGTAGTAGACCTGTACAGACGGCTCAATTACTACAATAGGAAGTACTGAGAAGTAGGCTTTATTTTCTGAGTTTATTCTTTTCCAAATTTCATTCTTTTCTGTGGCCTTTCTATTAAAATGGACTTGTAGGTATGGGAAGCTATTCATATTTTCCAGGTTGTAGTTTCTTAAGGCCAGTGTAGGTCAAAAAGATTTCTACACTCCCATGGCAAATAATTGTGATAGTTACTCTGAATATTTAGCTATATTCGTATGCAGTGGCAGTTAGTAAAAATTTTTACAATACGTACTAAAATCGCGATCTGTCTGTCCGTGCGTCACAGCAAGTTTTCTCACAAACTGCATAAGCCAGAGAAATGAAATTTAGTAGTAAGTGGTGCCCTCTCAAAATTTGAGGTACAAAAACATTTTTTCAAGGTGTTTAAGGGGGTATCCCCGTATAGGAGGGTGACCCTTAAAAAATTTTTTTATCAAAGGTAGCCAATATAGGTATCAAATGAAAGGCCTTGATGGGAACTTTTCAAAATAGGTGTTAGACTAGAAATATTTATATGGAGGTGTGCAAGGTTCCGGATTAGCTCAATGATCGGGAGCTTTGACAATTGGTTCAGGACCACGAAAGTGCCAGTGTATCCAGAGGTCAATCTAGGATATGAGCTAGTGAGATCGATACTTAAGTGCTAGAACACCCGCTTGGTTAATTCGAGCTTACCCTGCAGAGGTCAAATGATAGCGTTTGCAGCTTTGGTGTACTTACACGTTTCACAGACGGCTACATAAGTTTTTATTTTTGGGTTATTTTTGGCAAAAAAATAAGTTTTTAGTCACCGCAGCGTCCGGCCGTAGCCGCCATGTGTACTTAGTAGATGATCATGAGCTCATCTGATAAGATCGATAGTCAATTTTTCGGGCGCCCATAGCTTCCACTGTTTCACCTCGTGTACGGGGTCTCCAGATGAGTGTCCCAACCGCTTGTTTACAAATTCCTCCATTATCTACGGGTATGGCAGCTGTGGTAGCTAGCTCTGAATGGGATACATCAACTTGGTGTAGCCTGTCGACTTGAAGGCGGGATGGTCAAGGTCGATCAATAGGGAACTATCGTGCGCCTAGGCCTACTCGGCTCCTTCCGGAGGGAACATTCTCGATAAGATATCG
This sequence comes from Odontomyia ornata, assembly GCA_963969285.1. Classification (NCBI taxonomy): domain Eukaryota; kingdom Metazoa; phylum Arthropoda; class Insecta; order Diptera; family Stratiomyidae; genus Odontomyia; species Odontomyia ornata. The sequence goes on along the minus strand of OZ017738.1, from coordinate 476,009,508 downwards.
AGTATCACGTGATGACTTCCCTTCCGGTGTTGGATCGTAAAGTTTAACGTCTGCAATTTCAAGATTCAACTTGCCAAACGACCATGTAAGTCAGATTGGCTCATTAACCGTTTCAGAGACGCATGATCCGTGACAATTTCAAAAGCGTCTCCTTCGACATATGCACATAAACGCTTCACCACCAACACCGATGCCAGACACTCCTGCTCAGGAATAGTGTCATTCCACTGGGCTGGGTTTAACTTGTGGGACATGAAGGCTATAGGCACTTCCTCGCCGTCTTCCGTAAACTGGACTAAGACTGCCCCCCATTCCGTGTTGACTTGCATCACAATGGATCAAGCACGGTTTGTTAAGGCTTGGGCTATGTAGTATGGTAGCTTTTGTCAGGCTCTTCTCCAGCTCTTCAAGCCGGGTCTTTCCCGGATGAATTTCTATCCCTGCCGCAGCATGTATGTTAAAGGCGTAATGATGGTCACGTAATTACGTACGAATCGTTGATATCAATCGCATAAATGCAGGAATCGGCATAACTGCTTGATGGCATTCATCACATTTGTCTTATCCGGGTCCGTTTTGATGTTACCGCAACCTATGATGTGACCCCAGTACTGAACCTCCGTCATGACGAAGTGACTCTTTTGGATGTTGATGGTTAAACCTGCCTTCGGGTTGTGTAAAGTCACTTCCTAAAGCAAGACGATATGCTCGTCAAAGGTTTTGGTTATTAATAATCTAGGTATACGAAGACTTGGTATCGTAGGTGCGGTGGTATGATCATATTCATAGGGCTTGTCATTGTCTTCGGTACATTACACAAAATTGGTACAATGGGGGGCCTGGGACCGTGAAGATGGTCTTGTTCCTCGAACAAGGACCCAACGGTATCTACCAGAAGGTATCTTTGAGGTCTATGCTGGTAATAAAGTGCGCATTAGGTAACCGACTTAAGATACCCTCGGACAATGAGAGGGGATATGCGTTTTTAGCAGGGACAGCACTCAGGTGCCTGGCATCGAGACCAAGTCAGACCTTATTTGGCTTAACTACCAAGGAAACTGATGAATCACACATAGTGCCAACATTTGATCAACTTTGGTATATAGCAACTTTTTCTTCGCCGGAGATAGGGCAAAATATCTCTGCTTGATGAGACATCACATCTATAGTATGAGACACCAAAGTTTTCCCGTCAAGATCTTGCTTCTCAAACAAAGAAAAAGCCACTACAGCCTTGCCTGATCGTAGCTATTGATTAATATCTAGTGCATGTCAAAGTGAGTGAGAAATCATCATGTTAGTTACGATGGCGACAGAGTCCAATGAAGTACTGGAAAATATTGTCTACCTCTAAGTAAAGATTTTGAGTCAGTCGGGGTATAATGTAAAAATCGAGGGACTCAGTGGTGCCCTTAAAGGTAACATCCATTGTGAGTTTCACTACGATGGCGTGACGAGTTCCATTCGCCGTTCTCAACCAGGTAATAAAGTGTTTGATTTGATCCGAATGGGTTTTCAAGATATCTCTTGCAAAATTGGCTGCTGTGCAGCTGGCTCTTGTAAGATCTGTATTGATGCATTCAGGTGGAGATCTAACTTGATTACGAGTACATGCAACATCCTTCTCAACTGCCTCACCTTTCTCCAGAAGCTCCACATCCGGCGGGTCGCTTACATTCTTCTAGGATACTGGCGAGGCTAATCTCTTCATTGAAAATACATTGACGCGCAGCTAGATATTCTTGTCAATCGAGCATGAAAGAGCTTAACATGCCAAGGAACACTCGATTCATAGTTCATGGGGTCACATCTGGGGTTAGGTTGCCAGTAGGGCTGCGTTCAGTTCCTTTTTGTTAAGAATGCCAACGGGTGTTCGCGGCACTCGGTGCTGCGATTTTTGATTTCATCTTGCAATCGAGAGCATATGTATCGACCTTACCACAACGGTAGAAAAATACAGCAGGCTTAGCCAGGCACGCGTAAAACGATGACCAGGTTGATGGCCGTTCCAATAGATGGCAATTCATGTCCTGCCTGCTACTTTATCGACCTCAACTAACCTAGGATCATTAGTGTGCAGAGGCACTGAACAAGCGTATTCATTCCAGTCTGTTTATGGTTCTATCATGGTATTAAGGGCTGTGTTATGTACTAAATCGGTACTTAGTTCTGCGATGAAGTCTCGATTTGCTACGGGTCCGATTATTGTTCAACTCAGGCCTTGGAAGAAAGCTTTTACTGCCCTTGCTGAAGAATGGAGTGCCCCAATGGAATATCTAGGGACGTAAGCCGTACGCTCCCTAACTCTGGGTGAGTTCTACACCAGAGGATCTTTAGGAGATCCTCTTCCATAACAGGGGTGACTAGGAGCTCCATTAGGGAACACAAAGCCTCGTAATAGTCGTCCACTGTTTTATGGGGCCGTCGACGCCTATTACGAAGCTTATTAATGCTGTCACTCTCAACTGGGATAAATTCTCTAAGTTTGACCCGTTGCAGTGCATTTCAGTCATAGCCGGGCTATGTCTCGACAAACCTTCAGAACCAGCGTTGAGCGCAGGCTGTAAAGAGTGATGGTGCTCACTGGGCCAAAAGGTGAAAATTCTCATCAAACGTGACCCTGATCATGTGGCCCCCTGCCTTAGGAATCCCTTGATGGAGCAGGTGCTATCCTTACCAGCATATAGCAGCTTTCAACTTGCTACCGATTGGAACGTCTTGGGTGCTGAGATGGTATCCCTGAGTGACGTTCCCCTGTAGGCCATGCTGGTTCACCGTATAGTTTTCACGCCGGGCAAAACCTTGCCTGCCAATTAACCCTGCTTGAGCTGCGTTGTCCTGGTCGTAAATTGGTTCTGGTCGAGTTGTCTACTACTCCGTATAGGCAGGATGTCGGGCCCTGATGGCAGCGGTTGTGTCCGATAGGTTCCCTGCAACTTCAGAGAGCTTAATTGGTTGTGGCGGTCTTGGGGATCCATATACTTTGATCCTACGCTCCAAGGTAGCGGGACAGGATCTCGTGAAGATGCCTCTTGTGCCTTACCTTATAGTGTGCTGATTCAACAGGTTAAGGTCTGCAACGAGCTCAAAACTTGCTGCAATTCTGAACTGGGTGCGACTTGAGGAGGGTCGGGTTCAGCTTCCTCTACTGCTTCAGAAAGACTCACTGGCATCAGACTATGAATGACGAACCGTGGGGGGTAGACTTAGTGTGTGTCCATAAGGGCTATCACTCACCGGTTCGCCAATGTAGAAATAGGTGAGCCCCTCTCGACATCAGTAGTTAGAGGACTTCCTTCGGCATCATTCCTTGTGCTGAGAATGGAGCTATAACTCCCACGTTACGCACGTGGCTTTCACACTCTCTGGTTGTCAGCTCTAGTAGAGTAATGGGTCGACGACACAATGGGTAAATCTAGGACATCCTAACCCATTGGGTGATACACCCCAGGTGAAGCTCGTGTCCATTCGGGGTCAGCATGATGGCATACGTGGAACGGAACTCACTAACGTATACCGTGCAGGTCGATGAGTCTAATAATGCGTCTACTATAGGCGGGGTATGATACACTGCCATATCTCGATAGGTAGTTCTTAGGCTAACTAGAAAAAATAATTAATCATACATATAAGTAAGTATAAATATAGTGGCCGTATGTAGCGAGCTATTACAAGCTTCATTGGGAAACAAAAATAGATGGTAGTATACAAAAAAGACGGTACTCCTGATCGATTCAAATCCATCCCACCCCAAGTACAAAACCGTTTCTAAACTCCGCTGATTGGCTCGACGAGGTGAATGAAAACATTCCCGTAACACTCTTGTATGCGGTCAAAGACGACACGTGAAAGCATACTGAACTTCACGATTCCAACGCACGTGAATACTAGTCGAACGCCAGCAATCACCTATCACGCATAAAAAAGATAAGTAGAGTCCTTCCACAACATAAAGTCACAGTAGCCTTTTATTTTCTTGCAAGTCCAGGCAGATAGGAGAAATCCATCTAGCTGACAGTTCATATCAAGAAGGTCTTTACGGGTTTAACCCCCCGGGATAATACGTCGGAAGACTCTTTTGCGAAAAAAATTAAAACAAAGGAGAGCAGAAGCTACAACTCACGTGAAGTGGTTCATAGTGTGCTTCACTCAACTCTGCCGCTCCTGCCCGTGGGATTCTACAACCAAAGTACCAACATATTTTTCGTAAATGAAACAAAAGTCAAAAAACGACTGAACTCCCCCATTTGCAACGTTTCGGTCCCGACGTTGGGGGCCATTTGTAATGATTTTTCTGACGCATTTGTTCATTCGAGTTTTTGCAGGGCACAGGTGACGATGATCAGGCACAAGTGTCAGCAAGCTATAAACAAAACGGAGCTCTGCTGACTAGCTTCATTTGACGACCACGTACGCGTGCTTGTCAGCCAGCTATTTGCGGGATCATATGGGGCAGATTCTTGCCATGCCACAAAGCTACACTACACTTCCAATCAATTTTTACTATCTTTAGAAATATTCTACAATGTTTCAATTAGAATACTCTACAGTAATTCAAAATTTTTTTTGTCCCGTTAAACTTAGCGGACATGGAGGCTTGAGACGAGCAACCGTTACTTTCCCGTTTAAGAAGCAACCGTTACTTTCCCTGAACAAGGCCGTTGCATTACAAGGGGAATGTCAAACCTAAGGACGTTAAAATGGTTGAAATGAATCACTCATCTCTGCCTTAACGATAGAAACTTGACGGTTGTAGTCGAGGGGGTGACCAACTTCTCTCTTCAGAAACAGCCACTCCTGATCACCATGGGGCTGCTCGACTGCTTGTGTTTACTACAGGGTCCCGATCCGGTTACATACACCTCCTTCGCCATCTGACCTGATTTTTTAAAATTGATTCGACAAGTGTGTCAATAAAACAACTAAATGTTTTGCATGATGAAACAATTATTTATAGCCAAAATGGGACAAAATGATTCCAGAAGATCCATATAAGCTGTTGAAAAGTATGCCAAAAAGTTGATACACTTACTCGTATAAAAGTGAATGAATATCAGATGAAGTGTGAAACATGTTTGGTAGACATAACTGTGGTTCTGTCAGAAAGGTTTTGTACTCAACCTACGATACGCAGTCACCAGCAATGAATAAACTCAAGAAACACTTCGATGAGATGTACATGTTCAAAAGAAAAGCCATTGTTGCTCCAATTTCACCAGCCGCCATTTTCTTGTAGCGTAGCAAAAATCAACCACATAATATAGTTATTTTATTCATCTTATCTGAAAATTTTAAGATGAGCAAATCAAAATTGCAGTGTATGATTCGATAGAAAGTCCATAGAATAGCAAATCCTGTGTTGTAATATGTGAATAAATATATTGTGATTCGATTTTTGCAAACTTACAGAATATTAGGACCTTTTGTAAGATTACTTAAATATTGTTTAAGAGTATCCATACATATTGAACTTTGAGGTCGATTTGGATTTTCTTGGGAAATCTTGGCTGAAAAGAACGAGTTAAAACCATTACAAAGCACGCTAATTAATATGGCAGTATTACTAATTGTTGATAATTGATTTGAGATGGTAAAGCAGAGTTACGTTCGAGCCCACCACGAGATGGCCCATCGTAAAAAATACAATGTTGTCATATGAAAGTATTAGATGTAAAGTTATAAATAGTACTGTTTGTAAAATGTTCATTCTTTTTTGTAGCAGTGATAGAGTGAATAAGATAGAAAAATACAACAGTTGCTCAAATTTCAAACCAGCGTTTAAAAGACAACAGGTTAAATTTTGCGGAGCACGTTTTATTCAATAGCTCGAGTTACAATAAAACCACAAAATTTTATTCTATCTTAGAAATCACTTGAAGGATCGAATTATAGACGCTGCCCTTGAACTGCCATTTTCTATTTACTTTGCCTAAGAAGCTGCAAGTTGATGACCGATAAAGAGTCTTTGAGACGATTTAGCCAGAGAAAGAATAAGGGTGTTCCACCAGTGCGAGTTATTAATTTCGGAAACATGCCAATTGAACGTTCCCCATCCAATATGCCTGCAGCAACTAGTCAAGAACCGCCAACGTCACCAAACAACGCAACCATCTCTACTATGCAAGTCACCATACCTGAAAACAGTGAGCAGTTGAGGCAATCATAGGAAGACATTATGTTGTTCACTATGTGGATTGTTTCCAGTCAGAACTCGTTTCCATAAATGTAACACAAGCCGTTATCAAATACACCGAGCTGGTGGGTTTGAATTACGAAACATAGTTTCTAGCTCAGACAAAGTTAAAGCTGCTGTTGGAAACGCTGCTGGTGACTCAAGAGAAACGGTCAACATAGAAGGTGAATTCGAGAGAATCCTAGGCATGCACTGGCTGTCACAGCCGGATGTTTTTATTTTGAAGTTGCAATTCCATAAAGTGCCAAAAGAAATATTGAACTTTAGTAGAAAGCCCTCAAAACGAGAAGTGCTTTGTGTGAATATGTCCGTTTTCGATCCATTCGGGTTTTTATCTGACTTGATGGTGTAAGCAAAAGTGTTGATGCAAGCAGTGCGGAAAGCAGCATTGTAGATGAAACTTTAACTGACAACTTACACCGTCGCTGGAAACTTTGGATGGAGGAACTGCCAATAGTGAGCCAGTTCAGAGTACCACGATGTTACTTCCTGGATACAGGTAGATCTACACGTCTTTGTCGACGCAAGCGAGGAGGCAATGGCTGTGGTAGCGTATTGGAGAGGGATAAGTTTAAATACACTAAAAGTAGCATTTGTCGCAGAAAAAAGTTCGTGTGCACCCACCCGGTACCACGCTATACTGAAGCTAGAACTTGTAGTGAATGGGTAGTATAAAAATGTCCGTAAAGGACTGCAGCGATAGTCTGCTGCCTCCGCGAAGGAAGATGTTGATATCCGCCGAGAATGCCCTTGTTTGGGGACGCATGAATGCGCTGGCAGGCTAGCATTGCGGTGTCGTGGGGCGGGAGCATTTCCCTAGCACAAGGACCCACTACACAAAGAATTTCGCATTCACGAATTCTTGGGTCTCAAAAGAAAAGATCGACTGAAGTCGAAATAATGTAGGTAACTGCAAAGGGGAGAATTGTTTGTTCAAAGAACAAGCTGAAACAAACCAAAACAGGGGAACCTCGTCGTTAACCGACGATTCTCATGGCCCACAAATAAGAGTGGGACAACCGGATGGGTTGGTGCCCCCTCGCACCCGCCCAACCGGATCAAGATCCGAAAATGTTGCAGTGGCCATATATTTCCCTTCTGAGTGGAAAACTCATACAACATAACTTGTATGAGCCTTCCCATCAGAAAAGAAATATACCCGTGACCCATTTATGTGATAGGGTTATGCAATCGGATGACATAACCCTATGCTATAAAAAGGCACCTTGACTAGAGGCCACTCAACCCGCAAGAGTCCTTGAAACTAAAGAAAGTTGGAGCGCGCCCGATGGCTAGCTCATTTTTTTAGACAAAAACCTTTCACCGTACCGGGTCCTGAACCCGGTAGAAGGAGCCAAAAGGAAAAGACCGACGTTGTTAGATTTTTTAGCAATTCATATTATTTTTCTCTCATTTGATAATAATTAATATTTGTTTTCTCACGATGTTCGAGTAATTTTTTTTTTATTATTTTTCTGAACAAAGATCATTCATCAAATGTATATTATTCGTAAATAAAACGTTTCTTAAACTACTATCAATGAGTTAGACTTAATAGATTACATAGGATCTTTATTCGGAAATTGAAATTAGACTTTTAACTAAGTTACTTTGCATAAGATATTATTCATTCCTTTCTACACGAAGTTTAAACCAACTGTATAATTAATTCTTGTTTTCTTCAAACATTAAATTAGATTCTTAGGATCTCAAACTTACGCTAACAATAGAATTTTTTTATTCTTAATTGAGATTTCAGAAGTGTAAATATTTACAGGGTTGAATCGCTAAAATTGCTGTTCATTTTATTCTTGTTTTGATCTTTTAAAGAGAAATTATTCAAGTTAAAAGCATATGTCCATTTAATTATTTATTTCAAGCAAATTTTTATGTCGGATCAATTCTACGGTCATGTCTATATATGAAGAGTCGGTTTCAATGGCGCAAAAATAATTTCGTTTTGGAACATATAAAAATGTAAGGTTGCTTCTTCCTTTTTCAGGCTAGCCTCCGCGTTTTAAAGACAACAAAAGATAGGAGAGGTTTATCTCGAATGTAGTAGTCTATTAACTGCACAATGTTACTACGAGCGAATGGTTACTAAGCAAAAGATCTCAGCCCCATCAAGCATGATCATATTTAGTCCTACCTTTTCCTGAACGAACCAAACTGGAGCTATATACATTCCTCAATTATAATCCCCAAAAAAAAACTTCCTCTAGTAAACCTTAGATGGCTATTAGGAACAAGAGTATAAAAATACACATGAGCAAATCAACGAAATAAAAATAAATTTGGGTCTTTTAAACAGAATATTTTGAAGTCGCTCCTAGTTTCAAATAGCAGCATTGATAAGCATGAATGTTCAAAAACGAAACTACCTCATTTTTAGGAGCGCTTAAACGTAAGAATCATAATCTATAATATACAAATCGTATGTAAAATTTCACCTTAAAACCATTTAATTTAAATACAAAAATCTAATTAAAAGATATCATGATATTAAAACCGTTCAATAATCGAGAATAATGTTCTCCTCTTGTAACCTGGCTTAAATTATAAATGACTTGTTTCGCTATCGTATATGTTAATGTAAATAAATATTTTCGTACCCATTAATGCAATTTAGTTTCGAATCTCAAACAAATTTTGACGAGAAAAAGTCACAATGGTTCTGTAGCCAACTGTCAACTTTATCAGAGAAATTACCCAAACGCAAAAGCGTCCATCATATAACCAATACCACTTTGATTCCACGATTCTTTACGCTTCTCAATGACTTGCTTTGTTTGATGAGTACATCTTCCACATCACAATCACCTTCATATTTTTGAACTACCTCCTGCATACGCCGGACATGGGCTTCTGGGGCAAAGTCTTCATCCAACTCTTCCTCCTTAAACGGCAGCTCCCCACAGCCGGGAACTTCCTTCTGAATCCTCAGTTGAATTTCTTTTCGTCCGATTTCCCTGAGCACCTCTAGCTCTTCAAACCTTCGTTCCTTTTCCTCCAATTTGCGCTCTTTAGTTTCTAATTGTTTTTCCTTGTCTTCCGTATTATCACCCAAGTTTTGGAAAAATTTTGTTTCTTTATTATGAATTTTTGGATTTTTACCTCTAAGCAGTGCAAGTGTCTTATAAGATTCTTCATCGAATTGTTCACTTGTTACGACTTCATCCTCTGAACCATCCGAGTCTTCCCCAGATGATGACTCCGAGACTCCGCTTCTGTCACGATATTCTCTTGGGCAATTCCCTCTGACGGAGCCCGTCACATGATCTAGCACAATCCTCATTCGCTTTCCCTATTCGCTTCTGACACCGATGCGAAAATGAAAAACTCAGAGCACATTTGAAATTTTGCAGCTCACAACCGTTCGCCTTGTACACTAACAGGAATCTTCCTTCAGCTGATCCAGATCTTGCTGATCGTTTAAATATCAATCACAAGAAAGCAAATCTAAGTCAGCAGTGGGCAACGTGGCACAACTCAAACTTCTGCAACACAAAATTAAGCATCGTTTGCGCAAAACACAACAAAACTTTTATGTCGCTAGCTGCCAAAAACACTTCATGTCCGACACTCACTGTCGTCTCAACCTCACCTCCACACAGCTCCCTCAACTGTCATAGTTGCTCATTTATGAGTTGCCATTAATTAAAATTTTCGTAGGAGATAGGAGGGTTTTTGAGCAGTTTGATATTGTAACTGCTCGAAACTAAAATTAATTGAAGTAAAAAGATAAATGGAAAGGATTTCAAAATAGTAATAAAACTTTAATTCCATGACGAATACAATTAAAGTGATCCGTTTAAATATGCGATAAAGAAAATTGATATAAAAATTACGTTTAATGATAATAAGAGAGAAAGAAAAAAAAAAACTTTTGTGAATTACAATTAAAATTTTGGTTAAAGGGTAGGAATGTTTTCGAACAGGTTGCTGGTGGGACTGCTTGATTACTACAAACTATAAGCAGCATTATTGGGTGTGAGGCTTAAGGAAACAATCATGAAGTGCCACATAGTGTAGTGAATAGGTAATTTCAAAGTCCGTGAAGGACTGCAGCGATCGTCTGCTGCCTCGGCAGAGGAAGGTGAAGATATCCGCCGAGAATGCTCTTGTCTGGGGACGCGTGAATGCGCTGGCAGGCTAGCATTGGGCGGGTTCATTCCCCCAGCACAAGGACCCACTACAAAAGAATTTCGCATTCACGAATTTCTGGGGTCACAAAAAGAAAGGCGACCAAAGTCGCAAAAATTGTAGGCGACCATTCAGAGAGAAAAGGACTTCTTCAGAGAACAAGTGAAACAAGTAAAAAATGGGCGGACTTAGTGTAACTTCGTCTTTACCCGACGAGGCTCATGGCCCACAAATAAGAGAGGGGCAACCGGGTGGTGATGGAGCCCCCGCGCACCCGCCCAATCGGATCAAAATCCGTAAATGTTGCAGTGGCCAGGTATTCCTCTTCTGAGTGGAAAACTCATACAACTTAACTTGCATGAGCCTTCCCATCAGAGAAGAAGTACCCCGGTGACCAATTTATGCCATAGAATTATGCAATTCGATTACATAACCCTATGCCACAAAGAGGCACCTTGCTCGGGCCACTCAACCCGCGAAGTCATCTAAAACAAACGAGGTTAGTCGGTGCCCGATGGCTGGCTCATGTCTTGCGTTGAGAGCCCACCATCGTACCGGGTCCTATACCCGGTCAGTACAGAAAGAAAGGAAAGACCATGTGTTATAAATGACTTATCTGTGCATTTTATTTCTTTCCTTTATAGACCAGACAAACTATACCAAATTTTCATATTAAAGTACTTTCAACTTAATGCACAGGAAACTATTTATAAATAATTTTTCCGAAACGACATTGGAAATTTATTATTTTTCATTCTTCTGAACTAATATACGTTCATTAATACATTTGTTTATCATACCAGTCAACTATTTCCAAAAAAGTTAAATTATTTGCAAAGAAAATTAGCTATTAAGGAAAAAAATTAACTGTTATAAATAAATTCGGCTCATCAAAATTCAACTATTCTCGAAAATTTAGTAGTATCGGAAAACAAGTTTGCCAATTACCAAAAATTCAACTACTATCACAAAGATTTTTGCTATTAATAAAAAAATTAACTATTATAAAAATTCGATTCATCAAAATTCAACTACTTTCACAAAAATGTTTGCTATTTAATAAAAGAAATTTAACCATTATAAAAATTGAACTCATCAAAATTCAACAAATATCACAAAAATGTTTGCTATTTAATAAAAGGAGTACTTACCCACATGATCCGTCGAGCGCTCGAGAACGATGCAGGTAGCCTGACAACTTAAGCTTCGTAAAAATTTGCTTATTCAAATTGCTGTTGTGTTACACAGAGTGACAATCATGCAGAACATATTGAATTTCATGTCAGGATGGTGTCACAGACACGATGTATTAATTCCAATAGATTATACAAATCGGCACAGCTAGATGGATGTTGTAATCACTTGCAACATAAAACTATCCCGGGACAGCAATTTACGATATATTGCTTGGTAACTCTGTACACATAATTAGTTGTAAGGCGATACGAGGACCAACAGTTTTTTTCCGAATTTTTCCAGCTAAGTATTTTGCCGGCAGCTCAGTCCGATTTTCTGATATTCAGCCCTAGCGCTACCACAGAATAAATTTGAGATAGTTCACTTTTGAGAACTTGCAGCAAATCGCACTGGTAAAAAAAAAATGTTTATTCCATCTAACATTCTACTATTATGTATAAATCCTCCTAAAAATTGTAAGCTACTACGTATTGCAGTTAGAAGCATGCAATAACCAATCGCAGGTTATAGGGTTTTTCATGAAGGTTGAATTTAGGGAACTTCAATAATAAATATGCAAATTTCCGATGCAATTGTCGTTCTGAGCACAGATTCCCGCTTGCCGGCTTTGGCAACAGCAATTCAACTCGAGCATAAAAAAAACGAAAGAGAGTAAAGTTTCGGGCCGGGCACTGACACTATGGGGGTTGACGCGAAACAGTTTTAAAGGTCGTTCGCCGTTTTACTCCCAAAACATTGAATGAATGGCCGCCACCGCGGTGATTATCTTGGCTGGCGGAGCAGCCGCCGGTTGGTCGGATCCGGACAATAGTACACGCACAAGTCCCGTTGGGTATTCGCGCTGGCTTTCCTATGAAGGGCAATGAAACTTCCTTTTATATATGTCGCTGTCACCCGCCACCGAACGCGAGCCGTCTCGCGAATTTAGTCCGGCACAAAGTTCTGTTTAGCGGCCACCACTACTCCCCCGCAACACACGCATTTTTATTGATTAGTTTTTTGTTTAGCGTAGAGCTGAGCCAATTTACGGTAGATTTGCGTTCGTTTTTGCCGACTTGCTATAATTTCAGAAGTAAAATATTGCGAAATGGTAAATGGACAATGTAGCGAAGGGGACACGCTGAAAATTTTGAGCCTTTTCCGACCAAATTACAGGAAAAATATAAGACATTAACGCGTCGCGGGGATATTGTGACATCCACTCTCGCGTTTGATTCAGTCCAATTTCACTTTTGGAAAAAACTTCCACATGGGCTGCCTAGCGCAGAAGAGAATTAATTAGGGAAATGACCAATTGTACACCGATCATACACTTTAAAACAATTCACGATTAATTTTCCGTTTCATTAGGTTCATATAATCGAAGATTAGACGCGTGAATTTACATTTACGGCAAGCAGACGAATGCCGGATCACAGATTTCCACTCTTTCTTTTTTTTGCGAATTCCGGCGACTAATCGTCTCCGACATCGGACAAGATCAAAACCCCCGTTCTCGCAACAAACGTATAGCAACCACTCCCGCATTCAATTTTCCACCTTTTCAGACTCCCGCACGTAAAAATTCACGTTACCAGTTCTGACACTGTTTCGACTCTCTTATCATTAACGGTTCCGACATTGTTTCGTTTATCCTATCATTAACTAACTCCCCGATGAGGAATGATTGTAAAGGTTTTATACAAAAAAAATTGAATGGAAACAACGACAACTAAGAACTTATCAATTCACTGAAACGGTCCATATAAAATTGTCCCAATATAATTGCAAACGATCGAAGTAATTCAACGAGTTCATTTTGATTCGCGAGCAACTGGCACCCGGACACATTTTCCTTTGATTTCCCGCGAAGCATCTCCATCCGATCAAATCAAATCAAGTGCCCAGCTTCAAGTACAGTTCGGAATCATCTCCCACACAACAACTTCTCTTTTAATTTCTTTGCGATTCTCGTTCCTTTCACGGTCTTTATCTACGCTCGAGGAACGTTCAGCTACATGTCTCCCAGAACACAGCAGCATGTTTTTCATTTTAGTAAAAGTAGTGGAATAAAGCAATTGGAAGTTGTATGTTTCTATTAAGTCGTCACTGCATGGATGGCAGATATACTGTGGGAGATGGCCACTCATCGCTATCTGCGACAATGCTATTGATCGAAGCATGATGAGCATTTCTTCGTTTCCTTGTTCGAAAATCCCTTGCAAATTTTCTAACGATTTGCAGATGCGGCAGCATTTTGTGTGAACCATCTTTTGATTTGACCGCCGATTTCTTCGATAACAACTACGCGACGACGATGGAAATCAAAGCAAGAAGGCTTTCTTTGAAGGACGCTTGGGTACGATTGAAAATTTGAAACATATTAAATTCAAACATGATCGACTGTTGAAGACAGCGCTCAAGTATAGTTATAGGTGAAATACGAGAAACATCTGAAAATATCGTTTCTGATGTGGGAATGCTAATGGCTCAGATGAGTATTATTTAATTACTCAATGGCTAATGCTATATTTTTGTTTACATCTCGTCAGAGGGATTCATGGCGTCAGTTCCTAGATATATATATTCCATAATACTATATACTAATCAAATTATTTGAATGAAAATTTCCGAATATTTCGATAAATTATTAAATTTTATCTCAACGTCCACAAATAACGATAGCATACTTCCTTGTCCATTCTCGTGCCAATTCGTTATATCTTTCCCGATCGGTTTTATATATTTTTGCCATCTCTGGTACGAGGGGATCATCTGTGGGCAGCATTTTTCAACATTTTTGTTTTTTTTTTAAGTTTCTCGAGCAGTTCCTGTGCACAAACTGCTCGATTGCTACAACAGTCAAAATAAACAAATTTGTTTTTTGGACTGACTCAAATACAGTGATTAGGTGGATCCGATCAGACCACCGAAAATATAAACAATATGTTGCAAACGGGGTGTCGGAAATTCTGGATGGTAGTGGAGACGAGGACTGGCGATGGTGTACAGGTTCTATCAACCTGGCTGATGAGGCAACTAGGGGAAAGTTTCAGAGAAACTTAGCAGCAAATGGAATTTGGCTAAATGGTCCTGATTTTTTGAAAAGTGAGGAAGAGCAGTGGCCACAAGAATTTTCGACAGGTTACATCAACGATAAAAGCGACGAAGAACTAAGAACCAAACATTATCTTTTGGCAGCGTGGCAAATATATTTGATTGTACCAGATATATCAGACGATTTTCCAGATATAACGGATTTAAAAGAGGTATTGGGTATTCCGGTATTTTGATAATCTGCGTAGGAAAATACGAAAAGCACAAAGAGTCAATGGAGAACTAACATCTTCCGAAGAATTTGCAGCTGAAAAATATTTATGTTGTTGGGCACAGATGCAATCTTTTGGAAGCAAACGTGTGCATTTACAACGCGCGTTCACAAGGATAATATCCTTCGCGTAAATGGAAGAATAGGTCGGGCTCTAGTGTTACCAGAAGATACGAGTACAAGGCAGCCGATCATCTTAGCTGAAAATCATGGGATGAATTTCCTGATTGTATAATATTTTCATACGAAACTTTATCACATCAACCATACAACAGTTGTCAATGAGATTAGAACGTTTTTGGGTTCCTGCATTGAGGAGCTTGGTGAATACTGTGCAATCGCAGTGTATATTCTGCAAAATTCGTAAGGCGAAACCTAAGCTGCCACAAATGGAAGAACTTCCTGTGTAGCGGTTGACTCCATAAGTTCGACCGTTTTTGTATACGGAGCAAGATTTTTTTGGCCCTATAAATGTGACAATTCGTCGAAGCCGAGAAAAAGGTGGGTTGCACTATTTACCTGTCTAACCATTCGTGCTATCGATTTAGAAATTGTTGCTGATCTCTCAAGCGACTTTTGTCTTGTTTGCATTAGAAATTTTATGAATAGAAGAGGTGTTCCTGCTCAAATCCACAGTGACAATGTAACTATCTTTGTCGGATTAAGCAAAAAGTTGCAAGGTGATCAGGGTTTTCTCGACGACAACCGTATAAAACCGAGCTTAGTCCACTTGGAATCGAATGGAAATTCAATACCCCCTCTAATCCGAGCGAAGGTGGAATATGGGAAAGAACGGTTCAGTCAGTGAAAAAGGCGTTAACGGTAATGTTGGCTGAACAATCATCACGTCTGGAAACGCTGCAAAGCTTCTCAATCGAGGCTGAAAACAAAGTCAATGCTCGGTCACTTACTCACTTGCCTATAACGCCAGAAGAATCGGACCCCTTACCCCGAACCATTTCTTGCTTGGCTGCACAAATTCTACATAAATGCCATCGAAGTTTGAACCAAAATTTATGAATTTGCGAAAGCAGTGGCGTCTTGCCCAGAGTCTGAAAAATGCAATGTGGCATCAATGGATAAGGGAGCACTTGCCAGAATTGACCCGTTGAGTGAAATGGTACCAGTCATCCGAGCCTATACGAACCAGTTATCTCGTGTTTATATGTGATGTAGATCTTCCGCGAAATAAATGGAGGCGTGGCAGAGGGTGCAATCTACATCATGGAAAGTATGGAGTGGTGTGTTCAGCTGACGTGAGCACGAGCACAGGGATCCTAAAGAGACCAGTGTCAAAGTTAGCAGTTCTAGATATTGAGACCTAAGCAGAAGATGGTGAATCCTTCCCCTCCGGGTCAATTCAGGGGGGTGGGGATGCTGATAATTGATGTGAGATGGTAAAACAGAGTTACGTTCTAGCCCACCACGAGATGGCCCATCGCAAAAAATTCATTGTTGTCAAATGAGAGTATTAGCTGTAAGGTTATAAATAGTACTATTTGAAAAATGTTCGTTCTTTTTGTAGCAGTGATAGAGCGAATAAGATAGAAAAATACAATAGTTGTTCAAATTTCAAACCAGCGTTTTAAAGACAACAGGTTTAATTTTGCCGAGCACGTGTTATTCAATAGCTCGAGTTACAAAAAGCCACACTAGCCGTAAGATGAGAATTAGGGAGAACTGCCCTCAGTCTTCGACTACTCGTATTTTGCTTTCAAAAAAAAAAAAAAATACCCCAGGATTGTAGGGATTTCCAACGTTTACTCAGATTTGTACTTTAGTTTCCCTCTACCTATGGCTTTCTGTAAACCACGTTTTTGCTTGTTTTTAACCGACTTCCAAAAGAAAGAAGGTTATCAATTCATCGCGTTTTTTTTGCTTTTTTTTGTATGTTCACGCATAATTTTTAAACGGAGATAAATAGAAGAATCCTGTTTTCGGCAAATGATACGTCTTTCTTCCAGTTAGGTCCCGTTTAAAGGATAAGAAATTCAAGTAGCGGTAAAGGACTTTTACCGTTAAAACTAAAAAAATTCCGACTTTCACTCGGATTTTTCAGCATAACTGATTGGCGCGCGTAAGGATTTTGATTGTAGAGGTTTCAAACGAAGGACAACATATTGATCTAAAACGAATCGGAACAGAATCAAAATCCCTCTAAAGACTCTGTAGATATTAACAGTTGGATATGATACATTGATGTCGAGAAATTGAATTTAAATGATATTTCGTACGAAAAGTGCCAATTAGTTGGCACTCTGCAAGGATTTGTTAGAGATACCGAGTCCTTTGGTGAGGGATGATATAAATGATTAGTATCCTTAATTTTCTGCATAAACGGTACATTAGTAAATATGATAAATTAGTGGTTTCCTTACTAAAAACCGGCGAGAATCGCAACCTAAAAAGAGATACGTTTCCTGCTATACTTGATCATAACTGTACAGATGAAGATGAAAATGTATAGCCGAGTTTTCATTGAACTATATGGTATGATTTCATTGAAACTTTCATGAAAATTAGGCGCCATAACTAACTGAAAACGAAGGCGATGGGTATCGAATAAACGTGAACGAACGATGCGGTTAAGAAGGATATTTTTAAGTAAATTTCATGAGATTGATTCTGCAGTGAACTTTATTTTTACATTTACAAATACATATGTCTATACACATATATACACACACACACATATATATATAAATATATATATATATATATATATATATATATATATATATATATATATATATATGTATTTATAGATATGTATATATATATATATATATATATATATATATATATATATATATATATATATATATATATATATATATATATATATATATATATATATGTATTTATAGATATGTATATATATATAGATATATATATATATATAAATACATATATATATATATGTATATTATATATATATATATATATATATATATATATATATATATATATATATATATATATATATATATATATATATATATGTATATATATGTATGTATTGCATATATATATATATATATATATATATATATATATATATATATATATATATATATATATATATATATATATATATATATTTATGTATATATATATATATATATATATATATATATTTATGTATATATATATATATATATATATATATATATATATATATATATATATATAAATGTATATATATATATATATATATATGTATGTACTGTATATATATATATATATATATATATATATATATATATATATATATATATATATAATGTAGGGATCCGAATGGAAGGAGCAAATAAAGAAATGCGCCACTTGTGGGTTTTAAACGTTTTATTAAAACAAATAGGCAGAAACTTCAAGGAATAATTTAAACATATTTCCCGTGACGCGCATCAGCGAGAGACTCCCGTCAAGTCACTTCTCTCTCAAGTACATTTCCAACAGAAAGTAGGTCCATTATGAAACGTCATTGCTAATACAGTCAATCACAAAAATATTCAAATGTTTTATCCGATATCGTTCCTACAGATCGGCCGTCCTGAACTATGCATCGCCCTCGATGCTGCTGTCTTCGAATCCGCGAAACCCGTCAGCAATGGAATCGATCGACGTCGGATAGGGCTTTAGGTTGTCAGCTGAGGTCCCCGTCTCATTCGGCCCTTCGTGCTCGCCGACCTTTTTCACCCGATAACGATCTTTCTTTAGAACAGCGGTTACTTTGTATGGTCCGAGAAACTTGGAATGCACCTTCAAACCAGCTCCGGATTGAGTTCTTCGTATGGCTACTAAGTCTCCGTCGTTATACTTTCGTGCCGCCTTACGCCTCTGGTTGTAATTACGCCTGTTTTCCTGTTGGATTTTCGAAATGTTTTGAAGCGCTTCTTGCCGGAGAGCCGATCGATGGTCCTGGAAACAGTTCATGATTTCCTCGTCAATTGCAGCTCGTAGTTCATCGTTGTTACTTAGATGCATTGTCTGTCCAAACATTACTTCAAAAGGACTCATACCAATACTTCTACTGTAGGCCGCGTTGATCTGCTGCTGAACTTTTTCTACATGTTTATACCATGTCGCAGGATCATCAATGGATAATTTCGTAAGAATCGGTATTACAATTCGATTGATTCGCTCAATCTGACCGTTTCCGCGAGGAACTCCCGTTGTCGTTCGCACATGGTGAATTCCCTCTTGGCGACAGTATTCCTCGAACGCTTTTGATGTGAAAGATGCCCCTCGATCGGAAATTATTCGTCTAGGATTTCCAAAAATAGTGGCTTGCCTCTGCAACCTACCAATTACTTCATCGGCGGTAGTTGATTTGGTCGGATACAGCCAAACAAATTTGGAGAAAGCATCAACGATTACAAACAAATGGTTATAGCTCTTGTTCGTCGTCGGCATTGGTCCTAGATGGTCAATATGGTATGTCTGCAGCGGTTTATCGCCTTTGTCGATGGTGTTCAAAAATCCTTCCGTCTTGCCTTGCTTTCGTTCCGCAAGAATACAGTTTACGCAGTTTGTTATAAACTTCTCGATTTTTTTGCGCATCTGAGGGAACCAATATTCTTGTAGCACTATATACTCGGTTTTCTTCCAACCAAAATGTCCTTGTTCGTGGCAACGCCTGATAATGTCGTGCTGCATCGTATTTGGTACAACTAACAGAGTCTTTCCGTCCATCTCACGATATAAAACATTCCCTTTCAACGTGAATTCGAGCGTCTTCTTGTTATTGCCATCTTCCAATATTTTAATCAGCTGTTCGTCGTTACGTTGCTCATTTTTAATCTGTTCCAGAATGATGTTGTCCATTCGCTGAAGAACACATACGTCTGCAGGATATCTGCTTAATGCATCTACATACTTCATTAATGATCCCAACCGATGCTCCACAATGTAGTCGAACTCTTCCAATAACATTGCCCAACGTGAAACTCGAAGACACAAATCTTTTTTCGCCATCGTTCTTGCGAATGCTTGACAATCCGTCACTATTTTAAATTGTGCGCTCAGCAGATATACACGGAATTTCTTCAATGCTTGCACTATTGCCAGAATTTCCAATTCGTAGCTAGTATATCTTGATTGAGTTGGGGTCGTCTTCCAGCTAGCATAATGAATAGGATGCATCATTCCATCTTCCGAATCTTTCTGCATAAGAATCGCACCTAATCCGTCCTTAGATGCGTCGGTGTGTAGTTCTGTTGGTGCTCCCGTCTTATACAACCTCAAAACTGGGTTTGTTATCAGTGCAGTTTTCAACTGCTCGAACGCGTTCTTTTGCTCCACGCCAAACTCGAAAGAGACTCCATCTTTCAATAAATTGGATATAGGTCGCGCAATTACTGCATAGTTGGCTATGAATTTGCGGAATGCACCCGTCAAACCTAAAAAGCTTCGAACGTCCTTAACGGTTTTAGGCGTTGGGAACATCAAGACTGCTGTCGTCTTCTTCGGTGATGGTTTGATTGTACCATTTTCAAGGATGTACCCTAAGTATTCGAATCGTTTGGCCATGTTATCACACTTACTCCAGTTTATCATGACGCCGAAATCACTCGAGATTTCTAAAACTTTACTCAGTTTTTCTAGACTTTCTGCTTCACTCCGTGCCGGGATAATAATGTCATCCAAGTAGGTCAAAACGACGCCTTTCGCAATCCATTCCCGATAAATAGTTTTAACATGCCTTTGGAAAACAGCTGGTGAATTACTCAGACCAAAAGGTACTCGAAGAAATTCAAATTGTCCGTCAGGTGTCACAAAGGCTGTGTATTTCACACTCTCCTTCTCTACAGGTACGTGGAAAAATGCGTTTTTCAAATCGAGCGTGGTGAAAACCGTCGAGTCTTGTAATCGGTCTAGCTGGTCTTCTATTAGCGGAAGCGGATATGGGTCGCGAATAATTTTCTTGTTCAACATTCTGTAATCCACGCATAATCTGGCGTCTCCGTTCTTCTTCTCAACCAACACAATGGGAGATGCATATGGCGAAGAGCTATATCGCACGATACCCTCTCTCATCCAATCATTGACTATGTCTGCTACAACCTTCCGTTGTTTGTCCGACAGTCGTCGCGGACCTTGGTGAATCGGAACTTCGTCGTTAAGAACCAAGCGCATCTCGATTCCTGTCTCTTTTATTTTGTTTGGTATATACGCTTCGATGAGATTTTTGACTTCCGCTTTTATAGATGAGTCATTGATATGGCACAGGTCAACTTCACACTCGTCTGGATCTGGGCTGACACTTAAAGTTTTCAAGTGATCGTAAACGCTTTCGTCATTCGCTCCTTGTTGACTGATGACTTCTTCCGGTTGTTGATTGGCGTTGTCGATTATTATATCCTTCTCATTCTTTGTTGATTGTTGAGCTGCTTCGGAGTTATTTTCGCCTACAATTCTTACAGTAGCACTCCGTTTTTTTATTGTTATTTCTACGAACTCCGATAGTTCACCACCAAGCAACAAGTTATATGGGAAAGTCGAATCCGGCACTACATGAATCGTAAGGGTTAAACGAACACCGTCTATTGTAACCGTCGTGGTAAAATGACCAAGAGTTTGCTGACTGCCAGAGCCAATGCCACCAAATCTAATATAATTTTTCTCAAGACATGGAGCGTCTAGTCCGTCATAGATACTACGTTTTATTAAATGGAGATCACTACCCGAATCAAAAACTGCACGAATTGTTCTTTTGCATATTTGTATGTCTTTATAAGTCTTCATATCCGCTAATTTTAACGCATCACATCTAACCTTCGGGATGTTCACTCGCGGGGTTGGGCACTTGCTTGCAACATGGCCAAAATCACCACATGCGAAGCACTTTGTTCCCTTCCTTTTATCAGGACAGTCTTTACCGAGATGATTGGAATTTCCACAGTTAAAACAGCGTTTGCCAGACTTAGTATCCGGTATATTTTTTTCACGTAACGGATACTTTGATTTTATTCGCGATTTTATAGCCTCGTATTGAATTAATTTTTGTCGAAATTCCTTTATCGAGCTCGCACTATATAAAATTGTTTTATTACGCTCATCGTCTGGAATACCGTCAATGATGTATTGTATCTTGGCCTCCAACTCGATCTCGGCGTGACTCGCGATATCTAAGACACGATAAACATATTCTTTCGAACTTTCACTCGGCAACTTTCGAATTTCAGTCAATTGTTTGTGAATGTCTTTGCTATTAGCTATCTGTCCGAATTCTACACACAGCGAGCTACGTAATTGATCCCATGGTTTTGCGGAGCACTCAAAACCGACAAACAATTTCGCTGATCCACGTAACAATTTCTTCGCGTACACTACTCGTTGCATATCATTCCACCCACACATTTCCGCGGTTTCTTGAAAGTTTTTTAACCATCTTTCAATATTTTGGTATTTATCGCCACTAAATGTTGACAACATTGTTTGCCTAAAAGACACCGCACTACATTCAGAGGGCGTTCGGTCAGTTTCACTTGCAGCCACTTCCTCTTCCTCGTCGTCCTCGTTCTCTGACATCGTCGCAGCACGTAATCGTTCACGTAAAACTGCCTTTTTTCCGCTGACTGGCAACTCCAAAGTAAGCAATCGTTCCCTGATTTCTTCAAGAAATCAGGGAACGATCAATATCCATCTTAGCAACGGCCACTGAGCTCCTCAGTCGTTCGCGTAGCACCGCTTTACTTCCCGTTGGTACTTCGCTTTCTTCATCCGGCATATTAAATAATAATCTTCCGAACAATTTACTCTTTGTTTTCGTCTTGATCGCGTCGTCGTCAACCGAACACGTATAGACACGGAATCTTCTTGCACCAAAACCGTCTACTTGTCCTTGAACGCGTCGCCGTCTATCGAACACGTATGGACACGAAATCTTCTTGCAGCAAAACCGTCTATTTGTCCTTGAACGCGTCGCCGTCTATCGAACACGTATGGACACGAAATCTTCTTGCACCAAAACCGTCTATTTGTCCTTGAACGCGTCGCCGTCTATCGAACACGTATGGACACGAAATCTTCTTGCATCAAAACCGTCTATTTGTCCTTGAACGCGTCGCCGTCTATCGAACACGTATGGACACGAAATCTTCTTGCACCAAAACCGTCTATTTGTCTTTGAACGCGTCGCCGTCTATCGAACACGTATGGACACGAAATCTTCTTGCACCAAAACCGTCTACTTGTCCTTGAACGCGTCGCCGTCTATCAAACACGTATGGACACGAAATCTTCTTGCACCAAAACCGTCTACTTGTCCTTGAACGCGTCGCCGTCTATCGAACACGTATGGACACGAAATCTTTCACCGTCTAGAACTTTCGTCTACTTTTACTTCTATTTTCATTTCAATAGTTACTCCATTTTTTGGCGTATCCCGGTTGAGCCCCCACTTGCAGGGATCCGAATGGAAGGAGCAAATAAAGAAATGCGCCACTTGTGGGTTTTAAACGTTTTATTAAAACAAATAGGCAGAAACTTCAAGGAATAATTTAAACATATTTTCCGTGACGCGTATCAGCGAGAGACTCCCGTCAAGTCACTTCTCTGTCAAGTACATTTCCAACCGAAAGTAGGTCCATTATGAAACGTCATTGCTAATACAGTCAATCACAAAAATATTCAAATGTTTTATCCGATATCGTTCCTACATATATATATATATATATATATATATATATATATATATATATGTATATATATATATATAATATATATATATATATATATATATATATATATATATATATATATATATATATATATATATATATATATAGTGAAACCTCCCATAGCCGGACACTCACGGTTCTCCGGCTGTAAAAGGTGTCCGCTGCTGGGAGGCACCGAATGAAAGCGCATTTTACCTGCATACTTCGTTAATATAATAAACAAAAGTAAGTTTTTTGCGTGCTAAAATTTCTGCATTCTGTTCCAATTCATAGTTTTATTTACTTATTTACATATTTGTTCTTACATATAATGATTTTTATAGAATTTTGATGTACATACATAATTATATTACGAATAAACATAAAAAAACATTTACTTGCGTTGGAAAAATTGATTAATTTTTGTCTGTTGAGTTTTGTTTTGTCTCATTTTCAACTGTTCGTTCTCAAAATAATTCTCTGCATTTTTCAAGTGTTGAAATGCTAAATAATCATTTCTTGCGAAATATTTTAAACGTGCCAATTGCTTTAGAGCTTCATCAAATAAATTTATAGGATCGATGTTTTCATCGATCACCTCGTCTTCGAAACTACTTAAACTTATATTGTCAAGTGGATCATCGCACGAAATTTCAATGTTGTCAGCTTCAGTGGAAACATTTTCATTGATGTTCAGATATTCCTCCAAATGTTGATGCCTTAATGCAACGATCCCACTTTGTAGACTCAAAAGTGTTGCCAATGGCAGTTCATCCTCGGCTTCAAATTCTAAAAGACTCGTATCAGAATTTATAAATGACGCTTTTCGAAAGCAGTTTTTTATAGTTGCTGCTTCAACTTTATCCCACGAGGCTTTGATAAAATATAAGGCTTCAAGAACATTTATAGATTTGGCTAGTTCTGATGCTGATTTGCTGGTTTCTATTTTCGATATTATGTATTTTAAAATTAAGATTCTGTAGTGCACCTTTAAATTCTGTATAATGCTTTGATCTAAAGGTTGGCATAGTGCAGTTGTGTTAGCTGGTAAAAAAATGATGTTTATGTTGGTAAGATTTAAATTTTTTGGATGAGATGCTGCATTATCCAAAAACAAAAGAATTTTCTTGTTCTGAGCCCTCATTTTTCTGTCAAATTGAAGCAACCATTCAGACATGATGTCTCGCGTCATCCATGCTTTCCTATTCGAATTCCAGTGTGCTGGCAAATCATTGATGCAAATATTTTTGAAAGCTCTGGGACGGGCTGCTTTGCCGATTACAAGCAGCTTCTCTTTTTCTCCTGCCATATTGACACAAAATAAAACAGTGAGTCTTTCTTTCGACAGTTTGCTACCGATACATTTCTCCGATTTCAAGGCCAGCGATTTCTCAGGTAAAGCACGAAAAAAGAGCCCACTCTCATCAGCATTGTAAATATTGTCTGGCTTGTACCCACGTAAAATTGAAGGTAGCTTCGACTTAAATTGTTCAACGTCTTCTTGACTTACATCAGAAGCTTCACCAGATATGCAATTAAAAGTTATGTTGTGCCTTTTAAGCCACTTTTCCAGCCACCCATTGGACGCTGAAAATCCTGAGTAACCTACTTGTTCAGCTATTTCTTTTGCCTTTGCCTTTACGATTGGACCTGAAATCGGAATGTTATGGCTTCTCGCATTTGCGAACCAATTGACGCACGTCTGGTCTATTTGAGAACCACCGAGCTTAAGGAAACTCTTCTTCTGGTTTATGTTTCTTCCAGACTGCCATTGTAACCGAATAGCTTCTTTATTTTTTAAAATATTTCCAGCCTGTGGTTTCCCGATATTGAACCTAGTAAAAAAATGATTTTTTGCAAAAATTGTCCATTTTCTATCACGTTGAAAAACAAAAACCTCTTAGCTGCATCCCGAATTGACAGTTTTTTTTCTCGATTGTATTTATAACATTCACTTTTTCTTTCAAAGAAAGGATTTTCCTTCGCGAGGTCATGATGCGGCTATGCAACCAAAAAAAGCAAACAAACACACGAGCTTTACCAAGAATATGAGAAAACTCCTAAACAATTTTCTAGTCACAGATACTCGTACAGTATAAACGACGCACACCAATAATTAAATTTCACTGACTAAACAATGTATATGAATGCAGTGTCCGCGACCGTTCATTGGAGGGTCCGCTTATCGGAGGGAATATTGTACCAAAAACGTAACCAGAAACTTGTGTGTATGAATTCTGTCCGTTTATGGGAGGTGCCCGCTTATGAGAGGTGTCCGCGAAGAGAGGTTTCACTATATATATATATATATATATATATATATATATATATATATATATATATATATATATATATATATATATATATATGGCTATTATGTATGTGTGGGGTTGGTTGTATGTGTAAGTCTATATAGGATATAACAAAATTTGTGCCTGGGGGTCGCAGCTCTGCTTCGATTTACGCCAAATTTTCAGCAATATTTCTGTTCTGGCCATAGTATAGCTCCAGTTCGTACCAAAACTAGTACAAAGATTTATTCAATTGTGTGATAAAGCTCACAATGAAAAATCCAAACTCGAACAATTTAAAACGAAATGGCGGCCGCTCAAAGGTAGAACAAAGTTGAACGATAAAAAAGCCTTAAGGGTCAGGTCAGAATATAAAAATGGCGGCTAGGCAAAGTTAAAAATTCGAAAATTTCTCAAAGCTACAATTCATATTGGATTACTATGAAATCTTAAATCAAGGTAGACGTTGATGAGATCATGGATTAAATGTACCAGAGTTAAATTCGATTCCTATGAACGCTGCAGATTTTAGCCGTAGCGGTTTTTGCATTGCAGTAAAAAATTATATTTTATTATACGAGAACATGATACAATGTATTCAAGAACCTGAGTTTTGAATGGTTTGAAATGAAAAACTTTGCCACTAAAAAGGGTGAAATAAAAAACGTTTAGAAAAAAAAAATAAAACCGACTTCGAAATGCCCTAAAAAGGATGAAATAAATTTTATGGAAGCGGTGCCAAATGAATTTCCCCCTTTCAACATAAATGCTTCCAACAAATGCACCATCACAAAAAAAAATCGGGGAAAAAATGATATGGCACCGCTTCCATAAAATTTATTTCATCCTTTTTAGGGCATTTCGAAGTCGGTTTTATTTTTTTTTTCTAAAAGTTTTTTTCACAAATAAGCTCTGGCGTTTATTGCGCCTAGCTTCCGTCCCTCGGATTTGGTTTTGATTCGTTGAAGCAAAGAAGATTTGTTATCACAGTAAATTCAAGCACTTGATGCGCATCCCAATCCTGAAAATTTGATAGATGGATACGTGTACAGCAATGAGTCCTGAATTAAATCAGCAACAATCAATATCGATCCATGCTTAATAATTAGGAGTCCCAAAAAATTCCTACCATTACAGCATGGTCTTTATTAATTGATACCGGTGGTAAAAATGCAATCGTTGTAATTGTGTAAGTAAACCTTAATTTTCCCACTTTCCGTGCTATACTACAATACATATTTGGAGCTTATCAGCGAATCGCATTCTTCCCTAATTCAGCCATTTGTGTGGTAATTGCTTCCATCAGAACTATATATAGAGCATAAAAAGTCATAGGGGTTAATGTATGAGGCATTGTTTATCGTACAACTGAAATTAAATTTCAAGGAACATTGTCCGAACCTGAACCCTATTTCTGTGGGGTGCGTTTTCATGTTAACTGCTGAACTGCACACCAGGCAGCGATGTTTTAGATACGACGAAGACATACCTAAATGAGCTTCATCGAATATGCAATCACAACAGTTGGATGACCAAGTACAGAGTGGAGTCCGACCTTAGGTACTAGCGAGCCAGCAATGCCTAGAGCGTGTGCTAATTCAAACGAGTGTCGGCGAGACGACCATGACTGTACCTGGATGGCGCTGTCCAAGCAATTCACCTGGCTCGCCGGACTTCTTCACCTTGTGGAAATGCTGTCGAGCTTTGGCTGCAGACGGACGTCGTCGTGGATTACTTTCTTAAAGCACTGACTCAAGAACTTAGAACCCGCGAAACTCGCCTGGGTGCAGCTGCTAGTGAACGGAAAGTGCGCTTAACTTACGGGTATTGATTGAATTGTCGTTATTTATGCAACCTCTCTCACCTGTGCGAATATAAAGTGCCCATTTAAAACTTTGCTGGAACTGAATTGTTGTGCGCCGCAGTTTCGTGGAACAGATAGGAGTTAGTGAAGATACTTTTCCGTCTTGGTGTCTGCTATTGAAGATCAGGAGCTTGTCGCAAGCGTGCATTTAAAATTATTACCGTGAGCTCGTACGTGAGGTGTATTGTGATATCGCTTGAGTACCGTGAAATAACTTTTTGTGCAATTTAAATTGTAGCAAGTACTCATATCTCTATCTAAGCATAGTCAAAGACAAGCAAACGTTACTTTGATTTGCCGCAACGCTCCATTTGACCAAATCGTGTCTCGGCTTCTGCTTCCGTGGTAACTTCTTGTATCTTTTTCAAGTACGAGTATCTTAAGTGGTAATTAGAGTGCAGATAACATTCAGTGAAGACAAATTTGTGGAGAATAAGTGAAAGTGAACGCGAAGATTGTTTTGTTTTATTTTACTCGTTGCAACATATAAAAGTAAAACAAGATAAAAAGCGAACGTCGCGGGCGCCGACTTGCTGCAAGCGACATATTGGACACTGTATTAGATTGCTGGTGGTGCAATTCGAGTCGTTTTCTGAAAAGGCGGGAGTTGAGCAAGAGTTTGCAGGTAATTTTGACTTTTAAATATTATAGCCATGTTAATATGCATATAAACGTGGAAAGGAGACATAAATTATCTCCAGTTCATTGGCTTCCAACAACTTACAATGAGGTGTTAATTGAATTGGTTTGGTGGTAGTTGCTAATGAATTTCGATAAGTTGGACATTGATCTGGTTAACATGCTCATTTGATAAATGTTTGGAAAAACAAGTTGTGTTTTTGACCTAAATTGAAGATGCACATGCTATTCGTTATTTTAAATACTTGGAGAGATTGCTAAGCTGTCTTGATCATTTATGGCATACCTCCATTTTGGGCCTTCGCCTCGAGTACTCGTCGCCTTCAATTGTCGCGATTCTGCGACCTCGTTGACTAATTAAAAATCCCAGGCAGGGATCTGCGGTCAGCATCGATTGAATTTTTCCACCATTTTCTTGGTCTCCTAACTGGACGTTTCCCTTGCGCTTTATCTTTTAACGTTCGCTTTACGCATATGGATACAAGTGGGTCCTCATGAAGATTATAAAACTCGTCGTTATAACGAAGTCTTTACTCTACTCCATGCTTTTCTGGGCCATATATCTTCCTGAGTACTTTGCGTTCGAACATGTCCAGGGTCATTTCGGAAACATTTGTAAAAGTCCAGGTTTCACATCCATACAGCAGCACAGCACCTATTAGAGGCTTGCATATGCGAATCTTAATTTACTTGAGAAAGTCTATAGATCTTAGCATAGGAAGTGTTGAGAAGTAGGAATTGTTTTTTGCATTTGTCCTTTTCCATATTTCAAACTTTTCTGTATCCTTTCTATCATGATGAACCCGTAAGTATGAGAAGCTTACTCATACTTTCCAGGTTGTAGTCTTCTAAGGTCAGGTTTAGTCGAATAGGCGTGTCTTTCCTTGCTTGAGTCATGAATTTAGTTTTAGTTTCATTGACGAGGAGACCGATTTTTTTCGCTTCTGATGCCAGTCGTATGCCAGTCGTATGAATGCTTCCTTGGCATCTGGAATTTATCTGGACAGAATGTTAACAGCATCGGCATATCCTCCTAGTTGCGTGGAGAGACGTGCCGCTAGTGTCTGTTGGCGTTTGCCTGACCACTTGTTCCAGGGCTATATTGACCAATATTGGGGCAAGCCCATCCCCTTATTTGAGTCTGAGGTCGTTAGGAAGCTTTCATACAAATCTCTATTAACTTTGAACTAAGACTCGGTGTTCAGCACTGTAACCTTGGTGATACGGACGAGTTTAGTTGGGACGCCAAAGTCAGGCATCATTTTGTACAGGATATTTCTGCCAAAACTGCAAGCACTTTTCGAGCACAAGTTTTACTGCAAATATCAGGTTAATCATAGATCTTTCACTTCGAAAACCACCTTGGTGCTCTCCAATGACATTTCCATAATAGGGCTTTAGTCTTCGTTCAATGACTTCAGAAAGCACTTGGCATAATTTGTACAACAGAGCAATCCCTCTGTAGTTTCAAAGCATAGCCTGTCTCCCTTTTTATGTAACGGACATATGGTACTTTCCGCAAGTCATCTGGTAGCTGGTCTTCTGTCCATATCCTACATATTAACAGATGAAGGAGGTTGTGTAGATGTGTTCCTCCGGCTTGGAGCAGTTCTGTCAGTATTTTGTCAATTTCAGAAGCTTCGTTCTTTTTGAGACCTGTATCTTTTTTGCTGTTGATAGCGTTGCAGAGCAACTCCTTCATCCCCTGGATTGTACACAGTTTCGATATGCTCTAGAGCAGGGGGTGCCTTTCTAAGTAATCTTCTCTACTGACTTATATGCAGAGTATGGTCAGAGGAGTAGTCACTAGACGACTAGTGAAAAAGAATGTCTTGTACACAAAACGGGGGACAAATTAAGATGTGAAAGTTATAGAGGCATCGCTCTACTGTTTATGCCTTATAAAATGCTCTCCAAAGTCATAGAAAATCAAACCCGTACTATGAAAATATTGTAGAAGAGTACCAAGGGGGCTTCGGATGTTGAAGGTCTGCAATAGACTAAATAATCTCCGTCAAGCAGGTACTTGAAAAGTGCTTGGAATCTTTGTATACTTTAATCAAGCATACAGGTATGACTGTGTCAACAGAAATGCTTTGTACAAAAGAATGCTTGATTTGGCGTCCCTACGAAACTAGTCGTATATCATCAGGAAGACATCAGCTAAAACCTCTAGTACACTAATATTCAAGTCCACATAATTGGTAGCTTATGTTGATCATACAATATTATGGCACGCTCAATCTCAGATGCAAAAAAAGCATTTCTGCGCCTGGAATTTAAGACTAAATTCATGACTCAAACGAGAAAGAACACTCCCGTTCCACAAAACCTGACCGTAGGCAGCTATAACCTTAAAAGTGTGGATAATTTTGTTTATCTTGGAGCCAACCTGAATAGAAGAGGCGCCGAAAAGGATGAGGTTGGACACCGCAAATAAAGCCTTTTGCTCCATACTTTCCATTCTAAGGTCTAGAGTTGTGAACAGGGAAAATAAGCTCCGCACTTGCAAAACACTGGTAAAACCTGGGCCGTTACATGGAAGTGAAACATGATTCTGACGACCGAATCTGAAAAGGCAGGTGGACGTATTTGAACACAAAGTGCTCCGGAAAATCTACGGCCCAGTGAAACAAGGAACAGTGTGGAGACTTCGTTACAACGATGAGTTGTATGAGCAACTTAACGATCCACCTATTTCCTGTTGCATAACGCAACGTAAATTGCAATTGACGGGTCATGTAGAAAGAATGGAAGAAAACCGGCTACCCAAAAGAACATTAATGGGTAGAGCACAAGGCAGACGTCCAGCGGAAAGACCGAGGACGCAATGGGAAGACATGATAGAAGCTGACAGCAGATCCTTTTTGATAGCACACAATTTGCAGCAAGGTCACGGAAACGTGATGATTGGAGACGATTAATCCTGGAGGTTAAGGCCCGCCTTGGGTTGTCGCACCATAGATGATGATACATAAAAACAAGCTGGGTTAAGCAGAACTACGTTCATATCAGAAGGGTTTTGTACTCAACTTACGATATGCAGATACCAATAATGAATAAGTTCAATTCAAACTTTAACGATATCTACAACAAAAACATACTCGCTTTAAAAGAAAAACCATTATTGCTCCATTTTAACGTGCCACAATATCATTGTCTGAATGTGAATCTTATTTAAAAACTCGGAGAAGATCAAATCTAAAATCTAGTGTCTGGTTCGATGGGAATCCCGAATGCTAGATAAACCGTTTTTTGTTTTTGTTGTAATAGGATAAATTTCAAACGGCTATAACTTTCGTAAATACAATTTGATTTTATTGAAACTAACAGAATATAAGGTCCTGTCATTGCACTACTGTTATATTTCAGTGAATTTAAGGGCATTTACTGGTAAAAATGTTATATTTATAAATTCTAAAATTTAGATAATTTCAATTTCTAAGGTATTTGATATTGTTGTACTCATGAAAACCTACTATCATGATCTTCTCGTCTTTAAAATGTGCGCTTTTATCAATGCTAAATGGAAAATTACACAAATTTACTGAATATTCTCATTTAAAACGGCCGCCAATTTGTTTTATGATTACTGATGTAACCCTCTGAATAAATTCACAAGGACATCCATAATAAACATCCTTTCCGAGTTTTTCATGCAAACTCTAACAAGCCCATAGTCTCTGAGGTGATTGGAAGCTCATATTTTTCTCCATAATCATGTATTCTTATTGTACCAATACAGGAAAGTTCAAACCACCATAACTTTGTTAAGCATAACTCAATCCCTCTGAAATTATCATGGTTGATTAGTCTTATAATAACCATCTACGTCGAAAATTTAAGGGTATCGTAACAATTTTATTCAAAGAAATGTAAAATTAATAAATCATACTATTACGACCCAAGTTTAGGAAACTTCGATTTGCCGTTGTTGTACTCGTAAAGTACTGAACCCACGATTTTTTTCAGGGTTTTCTGTCTACAGATGAGAAATATATGGGCACATCTACATTGAATTTTGATCCGGTTTGGAGGGTGCCACAGGGCACCGCTTCCACCTGGATGTCCCACTCTCATTTGGGGGCCATAACCTGTCACATGCAAAGGCTTTTGTAATAGACGGCTTCATGGTGCATGCATGCATGCACCTAGAGATTGATACCATCCATATATGGAAAATCATTTTATTTGTAGTGATTGCTAAGGATTCGACAACACCCTAAAAAATATGTGCGACAGGCTCATAGGCTATATCGAAAAATTAAACGAAGAAAAAGACCATCTAATCTCGCGGCAGCAAACATAATCTCGTGCCAACGACGAAAGCTTTGTGGAAATGGCATGCAGTTTCGATGAACTAGCTGCCAGGATTTCCGAAACCAACGTAAAAGTGAGTAGAAATTTTGAAATGTTTGGATCACAGATCATATCCATCAAAGAGGCTGTTTCGTGCCAATCGTCGAAGGATAGTGAATGCTGCGAGAATTCTTCATCTCTTCATAGCAACATCGTGAAAACTTTCGACAAATATGAAAAAATACTACGAGAAATTGGCTTCATCTTTAAACAAGGCAAATCATCAAGAGGAAATGTCTCAGCTTTTAGCCAAACTTGATAACGTTGAAGAGAAGTGCAACAGCATAAGGGAAGGGAAACAAATAATTCAGAAAGATCAACATAAAATTCATAACGTGCCGCAAATTCCCTGTTCAATTGATACACAGCCCAGTAGTCCACCACCGCCAAGTCCAAAAAGCTAAAAATACGTCTACAAACTTGGAACCTTCTGGACAGCTGAAGAATGGGAGAATCGTTTTAAAAGACTTGTGGATTTAAACCATGAGCCGTATTTAAACTATGAGGCGAAATTCTGCATTTTCTTTGAGAAAGGAAACAGAAAGATTTGTATTGAGGCCATAGTACGAAAAACGATTGAAGATGTCCTTCTTATCAGTGGAAGCAAAGTTCAGGAGCTACTCTTCCACAATCAGCGAATTGAAGGTTTTTATTCCAATACGATATGCCTGGTTCTTCAAGGATTTTAAGAAGAAGAATGGCGTTTGTTCCTGGAATGGCATGATTTTCAAGAATAGATTAATAAACTTGCGAGCTCTGGATCCAAAGATAGCAGAAAAATAAATAGCTCTAAGAATGCATGTAAACCAATTACCACTACTAACATAAATCCCAAACCTCTATCCCCATTTTCTTCTAAACGCTTGAATGACTGCAGCACTTCGTTTATTGACCTAAAACTACACAGTGATAATGGTAGTAAACTGGAAGCAGTCTTAAAGTCCTAGGCGTCTTCTGCACAAAAACTAGAAGCAGCTTCCTGTTCAAATTCTAAATCTTCTTCTATACAGGGTACTTACAACAACTTCGTGTGGAGAAGACTTCATGCCGATTTCATCCGGATCAATTTTACAGACCATATACTTGCCCCATCCAACACCAACCCATCCTTTTCAGACCCGCTGTTGCCGCCTACAGTCAAGGCCACTATGGTTTCAGGTGCTGACCTTGAAAAAATATATCTAATATGTCGACTTAGAGATAATGAAATTTATGAATCCGTTCGGCTTTTCCTGTTGTATATGCACAAGGCACCAGAAACAACTTGCATGGATGGTAAAACGAAAACAAGTCTAAGAATCGCGATTCAAAGAGAAGGTCTTCCAATCGATCTTGAGGCTCTTCGCCTTCTGTATTTTTCTTACCATGAAGAATTTAGTAGCACCCTAAAACAGGCAAAAAAAGATCTTGAAACCTACGCATCCCATGTTAGTTCTAACCATATCTCGTCATTGCAAAGGGCAACAGAACAGTGCCATAAATTTCTTCGTCCCCAATAAACAGATAAATTTTAAATTGTTTTATCATAACTGTAGTAAGTTAAACAAACTTTTCCTTGACGCAAAGTCGTGCCATTTTAATATCCTTATCCTTTCCGAAACATAGTTGAATGATTCTCATATTAACGAAGAGATCCTTGACAGTAACTGGAGTATATACAGAGATAATAGAGTTCTTCATAGCACAGGACAATCACGAGGAGGTGGTGTATTAATTGCAGTACACAATTTCTTTATGGGCGGGCTCGTAACCTTCACGGAATACAAATTGTTCCAGCAGAAAGTAGTAAAAATAAAGCTGGAAAGATCTAACCTATATATTGGCGTATTTTATGTTCCCCCAAAATCCAACGAGACTGTCTACGACGATGTTCACCAAGTTATAGCTGAAATCACAGCAATTACAAATAAAGAAGATAAAATGATCATTACTGGTGATTTTAATCGGCCAAACTTAAAATTTGTGGTCGATTAAGAAGACGGTCTCCTTCTTCCTATCAATTTCCTAAATAGTAATGATTTCAATCTCATAAGCACCTTTTATAGAAACGATTCGCAGCAAGTAGCTCCTATTCCCAACCAAAAAGGTAGATGGCCAGACCTTATTTTTTTTAACGCTTACGACGAGGTTGTCAACTGATGACAACGAGCATCTACTTTCTAATTCAGTTCATCACTCTGCTTTTACTGTTGAATTGTCCACTCCTGATACTTTTAATTCTATATCGAACAATTCCACTATACAATAGTCTTCCAAAATGGCAACTATGATAAACTTCTTCTTCTTCTTAGCACTACAGCCCCTCTCGGGCCTTCGCTTCCTGCAAATAGCGCCTCCAACTGCCTCGGTCCATCGACCGCGTCCTCCAATTTTGAAATCCGAGCAGCAATGAACTGTTTTCATCGACCGAGTCAAACCAGCGTTTCCTCGGTTTCCCCACTGGTCTCCGACCTTCAGTTCTCCCAACAAATACCTTTTTGGGTATCCGTTATTTGTCCATACAATTCATGTGGCCAGCCCGTTGCAGCTTCCGCAGTCTTATAATCGTTGAGACCTCCAGTTCATCAAAAATTTCAAACAACTCATGGTTGTATCGAATTCACCATTGGTCCCCGTCTAGCTTCGCTACGATTATTATTGATAAACTTAATAGTCTTTTATCCGGAGGGAATTGGAATGATATTCAGTCAACGTTAGATTTGGATACAGCTCAATCCACCTTTTCTACCATAATCTTTAAAGCCGTTGAATCATTGATACCTAAAATAAAGAAAAAAGAAAAAATTTCAGGACCGTGGCTAGGGAACAATCTCAGGCATTTAAGTAACCAAAGAAATAAACTCTACAAGCTCCCAAAAAGGAGGAATGATGCCAGCGATGAGATTAAGAGTAAATATAACGATCTTGTTGTAGAATTCAAACTTAAATTCCAAGATGCCTATCAATCGTATGTTAACGTTGTAGTGGAGGAAACTATTTCTAATCCTGAAAAGTTTTTTTACTTTGAAAACCTTAAGTGTAAAACTTATGGCTACCCTTCGATAATGACACATAAAGACTCGATGTACAGAACAGATTTCCGAGTGTTTTGCAGACGATTTTCAGCATGTTTACTCCAATCTTGCTACTTCACTAGACCTAGGGCTGCCAGAAATAGCGTCAAGAATCTTTTTAGAAAGCGTTTCGATTTCTGAAGATGAAATTCTCCAAGCTATTGGAGATCTTGATTAGAATAAAGGACTTGGCCTAGATCTGATTCTACCCTGCTTTTTGGCCCTCTGCGAAAGTGAATTGATTACACCCCTCTTCATTATTTTTAGTAAGTCACTATCTAGTGGTATGTTTCCTAAGCTTTGGAAGTCTTCCTTTATAATATCAATACATAAAAAATGTGAAAAGAGGCTTGTGGTGAACTACAGAGGTATTGCCATCTTGTCTGCTATGCCAAAACTGTTTGAGAAAATTATATGTCGTATAATTTCTCCCCTTATTGAACCATTTCGTAATGATGAGCAACATGGCTTCCGTAAAAACAGATCAACTACCACTAATCTAATCACTTTGACGTCAGATACTCTTAGTGGAATGGAGCAAGGAAATCAGGTTGATGCCATAGACCCAGATTTCAGCAAAGCATTTGATAGAGTGGACCATGGAATTCTGTTAAGCAAACTCCGTAGCTTCAGCATATCCGGTTCGCTACTCAGCTGGATTCAGTCCAATTTGAAAAACCGCACACAATTTGTCAAGCTTCAAGGTCAGTTGTCACGTGAGATCAATGTCGCCTCTGGGGTTCCTCAGGGCAGTGATCTTGGTCCACTTCTAGTCAATATTGTCATCTTCGATCTTTTAAAAGCACTGTTTGATATTCCGCACCTTTTTTATGCCGACAACCTAAAACTGTATCACAGAATATAATCTTTAACTGATATCACTTTTCTCCAGTCCAAATTAACGACCCTCCAACAATAGTGCGATGTGAACCACCTTGAACTTAATTTGGAAAAATGTCTCGTAATAAGCGTTTCAAGCAAAAAGAATGTTATCATACACAATTATGAAATTGATAACACACAACTGAGAAGAGTTGAAAGTGTTGTAGACCTTGGCGTAGTCTTAGGCTCCAAGCTCAGATTCAACCTTCACTGTGATGTAGTACCGTGTAAAGCTAATAAGCTGCTAGGTTTTATTAAATGGAGAGTGAAAGAATTTATGAATATTTGGACGACAAAATCATTGTTCATCTCGCTAGTCCGTCCCATTTTCGAATACGGCTGCATAATCTGGGACCCTTTATATGAAATCTATAGCTGCAGACTTGATTGTGTACAAAAACAATTTTTACTTTTTGCCTTAAGATCTCTGTACGACCCGACTTCTTTTCATAATCTACTATTTTATGAGGATTCACTTCGAACATTAAACCTGACATCACTCGCTTCCAGAAGAGTCGCTTTGTCTGCATGTACAACTTTCGACGGCTTAAGGTCGGTAGCGACGAAGTCCGCTCACGTCCATCTGTTTTCTCCCGGCCCAGTTTATTACTGGCTATAAGCAATTTCAACCCTTAGTAGATTACCTCGGCATCGACACTAGTCGATTGGCATTAGATCCCATCAATTCGTGAATGCGAAATTTTTTTTGTAGTGGATCCTTGTGCTAGGGGGAAAGAACTCGCCCCACGACATCGCAACGCCAGCCTGCCAGCGCAATCACACGTCCCCAGACAAGGCCGATCTCGGCGGATCTTAATATCCCCTTCCGCTGAGGCAGCACACCATCACTGCAGTCCTTTACGGACATCTACCACCCAATTCACTACATCAAGAATATCTCAGAAGTTCTTAATTTGATCAACCTTGTTAATAATAGTAAATATTATAAATTCTACGTTTTTGCCAATAAAATCAAAAGGGGACCCTTAAATCGACCAAAATCTACTATTTAAGTTTGTCAGTAGTAGTTTTACATGTCGTAAAAGTTTCACACTAATCGAATCAGGGGCAGCTAAGTTACAGTCGATTGAATATTTTACAGGGTTTTCCAATAAGAGGTGTAATTTGGATATTCCAAGAAAATGCCATTTTTAATATAAATGATATGATGTTTATTTCATTATAAAGAGAAAGGTATGCCCTTAATAGGCAAATGACCACCACGACCACGCTTACAGGACCATATCCTTTTCATGAAATTTTCCATAACCAAATCGCAAAGTGGCTGCCCTATATCCTCGATAGCCTCACGAATTCCATCTTTGGGGTGTTGAATCGACGCTGGGCTGTTGACGTAGACCTTCTCCTTCACGTGGCCCCAAAGGAAGAAGTCGCAAGGTGTTAAATCACAAGATCTCGGTGGCCAATTGTGATCACCTCTTGGAGAGATCACGGTCCGGAAACTTTTCCCGTAAAAGATCAATGGTTACGTTGCTAGTGTGGCACGTAGCGCCGTCTTGTTGAAAGTAAACGTTGTCCAGATCAATACCATCCAATTCCGCCCATAAAAAATCATTAATCATCTCTCGATAGCGCAATCCATTCACCGTAACTGTTGCTCCATCCTCATTTTCGAAAAAGTAAGGTCCAATGACTCCGCCGGACCATAAACCGCACCAAAGAGTCACACGTTGAGGATAGAGAGGCTTGCCAACAATAACTCTTGGGTTTTCCGAGCCCCAGATGTGACAATTTTGCTTGTTGACGAAGCCACCGAGGTCGAAATGGGCCTCATCACTCAAGATGATTTTTCGATGGAATTCCCGATCATTTTCAAGCATTTCAAGGACCCAATCAGCAAAGACACGACGTTGTTGATGATCGATCGGCTTGAGTTCTTGTGTTAACTGAACTTTTTAAGCCTTAAGATCCAAATCTTTACGCAAAATACGGTGTAATGACGTGTGTGGAATGCCTTATTCCAAAGAATGACGAGGAATGGACAAACCTGGGTTTTCTTCAACACTTTCGGCTACAGCAGCAATATTCTCGGCTGTTCTTGAGTGACGTGTACGGGCTTTATTCTTCACATCACTAAGTTGTCCCAACAGCTCGAATTTTTCCACCAAATTCTGTATTGCGGTCCGACACCGACAAGGCGCTTAACGACGACCCAAAAATGTTTGAGTTTTACGAACCGTCTCTTCCAAATTTTCACCATTTTTATAGTGAATTTTAATAATTTCAATGCGTTGTTGAAGCGTGTATCGTTCCATTTATGGCGTAGTTTTTACTTGTCAAATGTCAAAAAATGACAGCTTCAAACCGAAATAGCGGGCTATTCAAACTTACACCTCTTATTGGAAAACCCTCTATAATTACAACATAAACACGTGATACTGGTGATGTGCACGTTTGCAACGGACCTAGATACTACAAATATGTAGGAATTTTGATAAAAATTTTAAAAAAGTTTTTAATATTGATATGTTACCATGAATATTTAAGCAATGGGTCAAAAGACTTGAAACAAAATGGCGACGAATTTAAATACATAATAACCAGGATTTCGTTTTTAGACCTCAATGTATGGAGTCCGTGTATTAGTCAAGTTTTGATATTCAGAAGAATTGTTTGGGTTACGAATTAGTTCATAAAGCCCTTCTGGCAGGCGCACTCTCCTGCTACTTTAGCTTGTTGTACCAAATATACGAGTATGTACCGTGGCCGCAACATATTGCCTGCTCCCTCACATAAGACATTCTCTGTATAGAATATCATTTACAATACCAAACAAATTGCCGATTTCAAAATAGTTCACTACAGTAGGGAGTAATAACGTTATCATGATAATCGAAGTAAGTTGAGTTAGGATTGGAAAGAGGTCATATTGTACATTTTCCTATAACTATTACTCACGAAACGCTTAGTATACTGAAAAATGTACTCATGGGCCCGTAATCAACTTTAAGTATACGCACAAATCAAAAAATATGAAAACTACTTACATGAAATGACAACATGGCCATGAGCGTTCATTAATTTTTATTCGTATATTGCAAACTGTACAAGTTGCATCGATGAGTTTGTACTTTTGTGTATGACCATTATCATAATAAATGTATGCAGGTATGTACTGGCATGTATTAACTTAAATATAACTTACGCACTCGATTGCAATAACTTAGTTGCAATCGATTCAGCAATCCAAATTGCACAATACACAACGCTTGAGACCAAAACAAGCTAAAAAGTATTGTGTAATGAAAAGTTTTGAGTTGAGAGCCATTTATGTATGTGCATGCGAGTATATTCCTACTGATATGTTGATATTAAAAATAAATGTGTTCTGCATCGTTAATTTTAGTGCGTGAGCTTTATTGAGTAGGAAAGAAAACACATCAGAGAACTAAGTTGTGAGACGGAAGTACCAAACTATGGTCATTTTGCCAGAATATTCGCTATGTCTGAATGTAAATCTGAAAGTGTCAAGATTTCGCTACTTGAATGCAGGAAATACTTTATAAAGTTAAGCTGGCTTTAAGTATTTTAAAGCCAAGCAAGTAAAAATAATACGATTTGTTCCCCTTTTGTATGTTCGTTCTTTAGAAAATTTTCAAATCATCTTTACTTTCAACCAAA
The DNA here is from genome assembly GCA_963969285.1 of Odontomyia ornata. Taxonomy (NCBI): domain Eukaryota; kingdom Metazoa; phylum Arthropoda; class Insecta; order Diptera; family Stratiomyidae; genus Odontomyia; species Odontomyia ornata. Next base: position 475,969,275 of record OZ017738.1, on the reverse strand, counting down.
CACGGTTTTCTTCCAATCACTGAAAATAATTGCAGCGTTTTATATTCCATCTTGCCAGTAAGAGTATAACACATATGAAACGTGATAAGAATTAATGAAACCGCCAACAATTATAGTGCGAGGCTGTACCGCTGGTAATCATTATAACCGAGGAAAATGTACAAAACATTGCCAAATAAGTTGGGTCGTATATTCTGAATATCCTCCGTCAGTATACCTGGTATTCAAATTATTGTTTAATTTTCAAATTGTTTGGTTTGTAACGTATTGAGTATTCAAAAGCTGTACATTCAACTAGAATTTTCTAAAGCTCCGAAGTTGTTCATTCAAACTCAAGTAGATATATGTACATATGTTAATGGATGTTAAGGTATTTACAATTCCTGTAGACTTTGTATAAAATACAGCTAATATGCAAATAAATGGATTATTTTTGGCACCGCGACACATTGTGGTGAAGGTCATTCATTGAAAAAGAGGTTTGTGTATTTTAAAAATGAACTAATCCATCAAATGGACAGTTTGATGACAGATTAAAAAAAAAAGAAGAAAATCCTCAAGCATAGATTGCATCATTTCTAGACTTTAAAACTAAATTGACATTTACATAGTCACATTAAACACGTTAAGATTTGTAAACTACTTGAGTGTCTACTATGAATCCGGTGTTATTGACACATTTGCATGGAAAAGTGAATGAACGTGTGGTTTGTTTAGATACAAACTCATAAAATGTATCTACGTTGATCATGTGGGTACTTACCTACGAGTATAGTTAATTTCGTTTTAATTTTTTATTGGTTGGGTAAAGGCGGCTCGAAAGATATTCAATTTAATTTAACAGTCTTAGTCATTTTGGACGGTTGAGGGCAGCTACATACGAGAAGTATTAAAATACCAGGTTCTGTTTGTAAATAAGCGCTGTTCACAATTAATGACTTTGAATACAAAACGGTTGGAAAAAATTCGAATTGCAGTTCTGTACTGTTTAAGTTTGGATTGCAGAATTATAGGCTCCAGTAAACAAGAAATTGTAATATTTTAATAACAATATGCGGTACGGAACCTGCAGTATTCAGGTGGCTTTATTGGCTCAAAACAGCAATTATAGGGTTTCGCGGTAGGGACGTAACAATTTCGTATCTTTATATGAACGCATCTTTAAACTTTTTTAATGAACTGTCAATGTCAGAACGATAGTCAAAGTCAACATTTTGATCATGGTTAAGTTCACGAACCAGCAATTGGGCTCTGGAAAAGCCTGAAGAAAATCAAGAATTTCATCGAAAAATCGCATTGACGTTTGAAAATTGAAACTGTCAACACGCGGGTGGCGCCACGGAACACTCCAATGTCAGCAAGTTCTTCACGGCGCAGGCAGGTTCTCGTCCCCCGAGAGATTTTCGCCTGCCGGCCGATTTCCCATATCAGCGGCGCGAGCAATTCCCTCGAGGAAAGGGAAATTTCAATTGAGCCGGTTTTCTAGGTTCTTATGAATTAATATACATGCGAAAATCTAGGCAAATCCAGCTAGCCCACCATTGGAACCGCAGTAACACTATCGGCAACATCATTATCAACGTCAAAGTATCATCTTCATCATCAACATCACATCAATACCATCATCATCAACAACGACGACATCATCATCCTCGTTGGCGTCCTACATCTTGCTACTGTCAAAGAGTAAAACATTCACAAAGAGTAAAATATAAATTGTTAAAATACAGACATTTAAAGTGGTGACCTTGAAGTAATTCAGGTAAGAACATGGTCCTTGGATGAGATGACCACGAGGATGCTGCGCGCACCACCACGCTGTGCAACCCAGAGCATTTGCTCTCACTGGAGCAGCCGCTGAGCCAGCCAGCAACAGCAGGTCAAAGCCGACCACCTCTGCCTACAAGAGTGACACCGATCGATTTATTACAACAGCCATTAACTCAATAGGTGAACGGTGTTGGCTATTGCAAGCTGCTATCCTTCTGGCACGCTAGCCCAGAGCTGTGGTTCTTCCAGGCTAAGTCCCAATTTCAAGTGCATCAGGTCACAAGGGACTCAACCAAGTGCCACCTCACGGTTTCCTCACTAGACCACAATACCATCGCTGAGGTGCCCGACGATCGGTGCGCCACCTGAGCTCGACAAATATAAGACCCTCAAGGTGGCTATCATCTCACGCTTCACGGATTCCCTCGACACCCAGTTATACAGGCATCGAGCTTGGGGTAGACGACCGTCACAGCTGCTGCGTCACATGCGTTCTCTTGCTGGTACGCGAGTCAGTGATGACGTTCTGCGGGTCCGATGGTTCGACCTCCTGCCGCAGCAGACGCGACGCATGCTGCTGTTAAGTAGGAATCAGACGCTGGAGGAGCTTGTCGCGGTCGCAGACGGGGCAAACGGCATGGGCCCGGCAGTAATGGCCACGTCCATGGACCCAACCACTTAATCATCTGACATCGCCTCAACGCACAGCTCCACGGACCAGGTCGCCGTTAAGTTAGCCTCCCTGCGCTTGGCAATCACGCAGTTGACAAATTTGACCCGTGATACATTCAGCCACCATTCACTAATGGCAACATGCAGCGCGGGCGCTCCTCGATTCGAGACGGCCGTCAAGGAAAGGCATGTTCCACTACTCCAGGGCCGGAACCACGCACGGGATATTGCTGGTACCACAGCAAGCATGCATCCTTAGCTATCCGCTGCAGGCAGTACTGCACTTTCCGGTCCAAGACACCACCACAAGACGCTCGAAAAACTAACTTCGCCGGCGCTGTACTCGGTGGACACTGCCGGCAATATCTCGGAGAAACGCATCGCCTCGTGTTACAGGCAGCCAATGGCATGCCTATCAACACTTTCGGCAACTCACACTGGACCTTGGATTACCCCGTCCATTCCAGTGGCCTTTCGTCATTACAGACGCCCAGATGGCCATCCTGGGAGCCTAAGCGCTCAATCACCATGGCCTGCTCATCGACCTTCGAAACTGCCGCCTCTTGGACGATCGCACCAATCTTTCAACGGCCTGCTTCCTTGACCCTGCTCCAGCTGTGCATAGCATAAGCGCAGGTGCTGTGGCCAAAGCCTCTATCTTGATACGCACCGTTGGAGACCCGTACAAGCAGATCATCGTCAAACACGAGGACACACCCATCCAACCTGGCGAATTCACTTCGATCGCTGACCTACCCTGTTTTCGCACGGCGGCGCTGCCTCGTGGGAGAACGCCTTATCGCAACGAAAGCCGAATTCGATCTCGTGTCGGAACGAGATGTTATCCGACCTTCATCGAGCAAATGGGCTAGCCTCCTGCACATGGTTCCCAAGGACGGCGGCCGGTGGCGAGCTACTGGCGACTACCGGCAACTCAACGCGCATACCCGGCCAGACCGCTACCCGTTGCCTATCGTCGAGGATCTGATCCAGTAGGTCACTGGTTCGGTTTTATCGGTCGTCGACCTCCAGCAGGCATTTTACCAAATCCCGGTCGCGCCGGAGGATATCTGCAAAACGGCAGTGACCACGCCCTTCGGCCTTTTTGAATTTGTAGGGTCAGCCTCTCGGCCTACGCAACCCAGCCCAAATAATGCAGCGGACACTCAACCATCTGCTGAGGAAGCTCGACTTCGTCCGCGTTTCCCAAGATGACATCCTAGTTTTTTCCGCCAGCCACGACCACCACCAACGTCACCTCGAGCAGCTTCTCTCTGCGCTGCAAGCTGAAAAGCTCCAGGTCAACTGGGAGAAATACCAGATCGGCCTGTTTGAAGTCACATTTGCCAGATACCATATTTGATAAACAGGATTTTGACCGCCAGCCCCTAAGGCGGAAGTCATTGCATCCTTTTCCAAAGCGGTCGATCCATCCAACCTGAGGCTTTTTCTCGCTGAATTTTTATCGCCGCTGCATGCCACACACTGCCGAGTCCCAAGCTCTAGTCTCGGAACTACTAAGAGGTTGTACAACCAAGAAAGCGCCACTCACTTGATCACCTGATGCCGAAACCGCCTTTGTATGCTGAAAACAAGGAATCGCCCAGGCAGCCACGTCGGCTTTCCTTTCACCCTCACATCCGTTGGCACTACGCACCGATGCATCCAACACCGCCATTGACGCTGACTTGGACCAGCAACGTGATGGCGATACTTGGGTACCCCTCGGTTTCTTTTCGAGGAAGCTTTCCGAGACAGAACAGCGTTACTCCACCTACGACCGTGAGCTTCTGGCTATCTTCGCTGCCAAAAAATTATTTCAACGCATGCTTGAAGGGAGGCACTTCGTCATTCACACCGATCAGCGACCACTGACCTTCGCTTTGATACAGCGCTCGGATAAAGCTTCACCTCACCAAAGCAGACAACTGGACTTCATCAGCCAGTTTTACACACGGCTTTCACGAGTAGAGACAGTTACAGTGCCCACCACACGTTTCGGCCGAGCAATTAGCTTTAGATGGCTACACAGCACACTACGTTGAATTCAAGGGTACCATCAAGCCCTGCTTGCCAGTTGCGCTCCGCCACCAAGCATTTGACGTCGTTCATCAGCTCTCACACCCCCAGCGGACATGCCACTGCAAAGCGCATTGCGCTCAAATACTTTTGGCTGAGCTTGCGAAAGGATGTGTGCGACGATGGGCAAGGCAGTATGTACCATGCCAATGTTCAAAGGTTCACCGCTACAACCACGCCGATGGGCATTTTGATCACATCCACGTTGACCTAATCAAGCTTCCGCTGTATGATGGCTACGAAAGCTGTCTCACCATCATTGATCGTTATACGCGCTGGCCATAGGCAATACCAGTGTGCCTTGCGATCGCACCATTGCCAAAGCGTTATTCGACCATTGAATCGCCATATTTGGCACACCACTGGAAATCACATCAGACCAGGGTCGACAATTTGAGGCCGACCTCCTTAAGAAACTCGGCTGCCTCCTGGGGTCAACCTCGTTCATACTACGCCATACAACCCACAGGCCAATGGCATTGTAGAACGAATGCACCACACTATCAAGGCTGCTCTAAAATGCGCTCCCGAGACACCTTGGCTGCAAGCACTTCCAGCTACCTTGTTGGGCCTGCGCACCACATTTTAGGAAGATCTGTAAGCCTCCCCAGCAGAAACGGTTTTCTGTACGGCACTCCGAATCCCTGACGGGTTCATCGTGCTTCAGGCAGCACCAACCAGCGACCTGCAGAGTTTCACCAATGAGCTACGTCGCCTATTCAATGCGATTCCTCCGATTCCGCCAGCCAGACACACAAAGCACCATCCTTTCATATTCAAAGACCTGGCCAGCTGTGAATATTTCTTCCACCGCATCGACGCAGTCAAAAAGCCGCTCGACTAACCGTACTCCGGACCACACCGAGTCATTCAAAGGGTCATAGACGTAAACGGCGTCGCCGGGACCCTCTCCACCGATCACTTGAAGCCAGCATACTTGGAGTATTCCAATGCCCAGCCATCAACACGAACATTACCACCGACTCAGCCAGCCTCACCAAAGTTGCCCAAACCAACGCCCTTGCTGCCATCACAGGCAATTCAACCAGCCGATGGCATACTGATACAGAAGCCACTGCCTACTAATACCAGGAGGAAGGTCACATTTTCACTCCCTTCGACGAACACGATGGTCATTGGGAGGGAGTGACTGTGGCGCCACGAAACAATCCAACGTCAGCACATTCTTTGCGGTGCAAGTAATAGGTCCTCGTCCCCCGAGAGATATTCACCTGCCGGCCGATTTCCCATATCAGCGGCGCGATCAATTCCCTCGAGAAAAGGGAAAATCGGATTGAGCCGTTCTTCTAGGTTCTCATGAATTAATATACATGCAAGACCCTAGGCAAATCCATCTAGTTCACCACCGGAACCGCAATAACACCATCGGCAACATCACAGCATCATCATCATTAACGACGAAATTATCACCATTCATCATCCCCGCCGTCGTCCTACATCTTGCTATTGTCAAAGAGTAAAACATTCACACAGAGTGAAATATAATCATACATTGAAAAGTTAAAACCCAGACTTTTAAACGCGTGTGAATTCGTCAATATCAAAATTATAAAAAACTTATTAAAATACGAAAACATATAAGTTTATCTCATCATACAAGATCATATAAATAAAGTTTTGAAAGTTTAAGACCGGAAGAAAGAGAAACTTAATCTTGGGCGAGCACCCATCAAATACACCGTGGGCAGAATTTCAGAGACAGCAAAATGGACTAATCATTGTCAGCAAGCAAACATGATGGCGGAGCAAGTAAACACGATGGCAGAGCAACCAAAGACCAAAGCTGCCCGCAAGGAAATGCCTTTGGACATGATGGATTGGGACGATATGACAGCAAAGAATTAAAGTTTTAACCAAGACGTTAACCTAATTAACTGTAAGATAAATGAATTTATATTAGCGAAGGGTAAATTGGTCGTAAAACCTCGGTTCCTTTGCCAATCCTACCCACACGTAGCACTAATCCTTTCAGCGCACTGGCGAACGATAGTCAAAATAATAAATCAAATGCGACTAACAATCGGACAAAGAAGGTGTGATTCTCATCAATTTTTATTGAAAATCTAAAGGGAACGGTGTTTAAAGGCATCATGGATAGGTACACCCCTACTGATGGTACTCGTCTAGAGTACCGAATTACAAAGTTGTCGAACTCACGACTGAAAGTCACAGTGGACAGGCTCGAGGCCCACGACTTCATTATGAACCTATTTAAAAACACGGAAGTAGTGGGATACTTTTTCAACCCCAAAGAAAGGAAAAAGTGTTCTCGTTTTCCAGTAGGCTTCCCACTTTTAAATATTGTATGGGACCTCATGTCTTGAATATCATTTTCAGTCCAATTCGTTTCCTGAATTGTCAGTATTTTTAATTTATATTGACTGGCTTGTTGTGAAAGGTCCTTAACAGTGCCAGGGTAGTTGAGTGATCTGACATTCCAGGATTCAATGCCATAGTCCTTTTTTCGGTTGCGAGGTCATTGCTGTAAGTCCAATCCATTCCAAGGCCCGTCTGCAGGTTTTGAATTATTGCAGGATTTTCCAGGGATGAGGAGGTAGCCTGTCGCCCAACCTCCATTCCGGAAGGCTTTCACTTTCACCCTCTTACGGCCCCACAAAAGAGGTATTAGTAGCAGAGCTGTAGATGTATTTACAGTTATTAGCATCTGTCGGCATTTAATGTCCCATTACACTAAACGCAATATGCGAGGCCGAGAACATTTACTACCATTTAAACGGTGGGCTGAGGGTTAGGAATCATGGAAGCTGTGGGTTGGGAAAACAATGAGGTTCCCTCCTCCTTTCTCCAACGGGTTTCGGACCATCTACGGCGGAGTTAAACTTGTTACACAGTGCAAACAAAAACAGGAACTCCAACTGACTGAAATGCATAAGAACGACCAACAGTGCGTTTCGTTAACATACGTAGATAAAGAGACATACATACTGTCAACCCCCCTTAGAAAATACAAACTGCAAACTGCATTAAAAACTAAAACAGCATTGGAAACAAACTGAAACCAAAACTTAATGAAACCTCAATTTACGACAACAGTGGCATATACAAACTGACATGCAAGGAGTGCGATAAGATATACATAGGAAGGACAACACGGAAACTAGCGACAAGATACAAAGAGTACCTACGATCTTCCTCACATAACAAGGCAGACTCCAACTACGCGACGCTCCTTCAAAACCACGCACACGATCCTGACGCTATGACAAACTCTATGACATTGATATACAAACAAAGGTCCGAGACGTGACATCTTAGAAAGGCTTGAAATAAATGAACATAGAAAAACAGACGGTAACATCATCAACGAACAATTTGTTACAAATTCTAACGCTATTTTCTCAGTACTAGACCGCCCTCGCCGACGAAACTAAAGAGATGAAACAGAAAAAACGGGCATCTAACAATCCAAAAAACAAAAACCTAATATCCCTCTACATGACCCAATGTAGTACTTATCTGCTTAACCCATCCTACGAGTATATAAAGTCATTTCCTACCACACATCCTTTAGACACTGAAGATGAATCAAAGGGGTCGAAACGCGTCTCCTTACAAAAGAAAGAAAAACCCGACGGCTTTTCAAGGAAAAAAATTTAAAATTTACCTTCATGAAATTACACACTTCATGGTTTTGAAAAAAAAGCAAAAGTAAGACTTGGAGCGGCGAAGCCGTAAATTAAATGAAAAATTAGTGCACACTCTTTTGCGTATAGATGCTCACAGTTATATATTATTTATTTATTCATTTCAAAAAATCAACTTACAGACTAGTAGTCCAATTACAAGTCAATTAATAGATAAATACAAATATACGAGTACGTATTCAAAATATGGAAAAAATTAAAGAAAAAATATTACAATACGATATCAAAAATTAAGACATAGGAATTATTACGATATAGTTTTCATTTTTCATAAAAGTTTTAGAGGCGTCAAAAGACTGTGGTAGAGAAGCAAGACTTTGCTGGATGGGCGTGCGAGGTAAGCTTAGTAAGTGAGAGTGGAAGAAGGTGTTAGTACGTGCATACGGAACCTAAAATTGAAGTGAGGATCTATTAGGGCGAGCACCATCGAATGTATTAATTTGCCTGCATACATTTTGAGGTAAAAGACAATGATAAAGCTTGAACAAAAGATATTCGTCAAGGAAAGATCGTCTGGACTCGAGGGTAGGAAGGTTCAAAATATGTAGTCGGTCATCATAAGGGGAGTAAGGAAGGTTGAATCTGCGGTGAAAATCTGCGTTGAACTGACTCAAGAGCATCGATGTGCTTCCTGTGGTACGGACTCCAAATTACTGAGAAGTAAAGACACATACAGGATGACATATGTTGGAATGACGAGGCGTAAAATAAAATCAGTTAAGCGAGAGGCTTCCTTAATAATTAGAGCAATGTGAAAATCAAACTTCAGCTTACAATCGACAGCACACCAAGATCCTTAAAGGAGGTTACATTGCTCAAAGGAATACCAACAAGCCTATACGTTGAGAGAAGAGGAAATTTTTTACAGGAGAATGTCATCTGATGACATTTGGAAACATTTAAGGAGGGATGGTTTGATTCACACCAGTCACTAAGACGCTGAAGATCAGTTTGAAGGATATCCATGTCTAAAAGGGAATCAATAAGTCGAAAAATCTTGAAGTCGTCAGCATAAAGGAGACAGGGGGATTTGATAACAGAAGGTAGATCATTGACAAAAAGTAAAAATAGTATGGGGCCAAGTATTGAACCTTGCGGAACTCCCGAGCTCGGGTGAAAAGAAGAAGAGAAGCAAGAGTTAAAAGTGACTTTACATTAACGATTCAGGACATAGGAGAGTAGCCAGGAATAGAGGCAAATAGGGACATTGAATCCTAAAAGTTTCTCAAATAGGAGAGAGCGATCCACTGAATCAAAGGCTTTAGAGAAGTCCGTAAAAATAACGTCCATTTGTTGTTGCTGATCGAGGGCAGCTGCAATATGATGCGTAAAAGAAAGTAAATTTGTAAGTGTAGATCTGCTTCTAACAAAACCATGCCATTGATCTGCTAAAGATGATAGGACAAATCGATACAGCCGATCAAAAACTATCTTTTCAAGAATTTCACCAAAACAAGGACGAAGGACAATAGGACGATAGTTTGAGACGATATTACGATCATCAGATTTAAACATAGGAAAAATGTGGGCCATTTTCCATTGGGAGGGAAAAACCCCACAGGGTAAACTCAAATTAAAATAATTGAAAGAGGAACACACTGGCACTGCTGTCAAGATTATTTAAGAGTAGCTCAATCTGCAAGGGGTTTGTACGAAAAGTAGTACAGGAAAAAAAGCAAGAAGATTGGTTGAAGGAATAGGAATGCTTAGCCCTGCCGAAAAAGGAAGGAAAATCAGAAGCAAAGAATTCACAAGATTCTTGAGGAGTAGACGATGTCACGCCATCTAGACTTAAATGATCAGGGGTATGATAAGAGGTCCTAAAAAATTTTACGTACGATCAGAACGCACGGGTTTTATTCGACATTAACGTAGTTTCAATGTGGTTAGCATATGCATGAAGTGCAGACGTGGCAATTTTCTTGACCGCAGCACGACGCTCTTTGAATTTAGCGAGGTCAATTGGAAGACCACTGGATAAGAATTTCCTGCGGGCAGCATCTTTGGCTTTAAATGCAATGGCAACATCTGAATTAAACCAAGGAGCATCTTTAGGTCTTGTTGCTGGAAACACAGGAGTAAACTGCACAATCTTCAGTGTGCGGATTGCTGAAGAAGGAATACCAATTCATGGCATTAAGGCTAGCTAAATTGGCTTTTAAAAAATAGCGGGAAGGTGAGGAGTTCTTCAAAGAACGAGAAGATGTGGTAGTAAGCGCAGTAGAGAGCGGTGGATGGTGGGGATCAGGTTTGACAAAGGATGAGAATGCCACCGATGTGGACAGAGAAGAATGTGACAACTTAGAAAGAACAAGATCAAGCAATTTGTTATTGGCATGAGGAATAGTGTTGAATTGGGTGAAAGAACAGAGAGAAATAAAAGAAGAAAGAGCAAAAGATACGCTACCGCCAGAAACTATTGAGACATACATATCATTCCAAACAATAGAGGGCAAATTGAAGTCTCCACAGACCAATATAGGGGTAGAACGGAAACGAGCATTAATGTAGGTCGATTCTGCAAAGAGACGTTCGTAAACAATAGCAGGACTGTTACAAGGAATACACAGATGATACGAGGAAGCAAAGAGAATCAGATAGGGAGACTAGCACAATTATACACTCAACAGGTGAAGATGGAGCGAAACCATCACAAGATTTGCTAGTAAGGGGAACATGTATACCCACAAAAATGCCTCCACCGTCAGACTTGCCAGTAGCATTACGGTCTCTATCTCTGCGCAAGATCAAATGTTTCGGGAGTAGCTTACTATTACTTATATCATCTTTCAGCGATATTTCCGTTAGACAGATGATATTATACGGAAAAAGGATGGAAGAAATGCGAAGTTCAGTAGTTAGTCCTCAGGCCACGAACATTTTGGTAATAGCAAGTTGAAAATGAATTACGAGACCTAAGAGATGTTTCTTCTGGGGCAAAAGGTCACAGGATGTTTCCGCTTACGAATCGGAGAGAACTTTTTGACGAATACGCCAGGGGGACGAGATTTTTTATCAAGCAAGATACTTAGGTTACCTGGAACAGTAATTTTGAAAGACAAAATCAATCTATTCGTCTTTTCATCAGGCGTAAGCTTGGTGCACTGGAGCAACTCAGGACTAGATTTCAGTTTGTACTTTATATGCGCGTTGATGTCTTCAACTGGTGTGCTATATTCTAATCTCGAAAGAAATATTTGTAGCGGGGGGGATATAGCGTGCAGTGGGGCGCCAGGTTTCATCGCAGTAATGTGTGTCGTCATATCGCTTCCAGGTGAGGGCCCCCGGCTGGCAGATGTAGATCCTGGTGTGCCTACATTTCTTATCAATTCGGTATTAGCATTACTTTGAGCTACAAATCTTGTAACAGAGGTCTCAGGCGGGCATGAAGACTTTGGGTTAGTCCTGATACTAACTAAATGTTGCGGTGTTATAAAAGCAGGCTGCAAAAGTTCAGGTTGCTGCTGATTAGATGTCAATTACAGGGTGGGCGATATAGTAGTTTCTTTTTAAATCACATGTTATTTTGACGCTGACAGCTGTTTCCCGCTCAAAATTATGTTAGTGAGTCAGTATTAATTAACCTTCCGCGGAACGAATTGAATCGATTTACGCTTGAACAACGAAATATTGAAACTGAACTGGATGTCAATTTTTCTCAAAAAATCATCTTGTCTGAAGATGCGCATTTTCATCTCGGCGGCTATGTGAACAATCGAAACTGCCGCATCTGGGTCTTGGAAAACCCACACGTGATTGTCGAGAAGCCAATACATCCTCAGCGTTTTTCTTTGAAAATGAGGCTGGAAATGCTGCTTTGGTCAACGGCGAGCGCTACAGAGGCATGATAACGGACTTTTTGTGGCTGGAGATTGAGGATTTGGACTTGAATGACCTTTGGTTTCAACAAAATGCGCGCCATGCCATACAGCTCATCAAACAATCGATCTTTTACGCACAAAATTCGGAGATCGTGTAATCAGCCACCTTGGCGATGTCAATTCGCCGCCTCGAAGCTGCGATTTGACACCGTTGGACTTTTTTTATGGGGCGCTATGAAAGATCGATGTAATGGGAAAATCCACAAATGATTCAAACACTGAAATTGAATATTCAAAAAACCATTGCTCAGATAGGGCCCAAAACCATCAATAATGTCTTGGAAAATTGGGCTGAGAGGATGGCCTACTGTCACGCCAGCCGTGGCAGCCATATGAATGAAATTGTATTTTACAACTAATGGGAAGGTTTTTTCGTACGAATAAAGCCAAAATATAAAAAAAAAAAATTGATTTTTATGATTTTATTGGATTTTTAAAAAGAACCTTGTATTTGGCCAACTTTATATATTTCAGGAGACATATACTCGTAAATACGCTTCAGGAGGGCTGCATGTAAAATTCAATTTAATTTTAAATGCATCAGAATCAAAATAATGAAATTCGTATGCGAAAATATAGAACTTTCTGAATGATTGTTAATACCTAATAATCATTCAATCCAACCAAGTGGAAACCCAATTCAAGCATATTGTATTTACCACCATCTTGTCATTTACGAAATACTTAAAATACTTGCAATATATAATATACAAAATAAAAGACTAAACGTGGCTTATTCGACTATAACAACTTTTTTTACTTGGGCCATTTATGTGAGATATGTTCGTAACTTTAAGGTAGATGAAATATTCAATTTTGTAACAAATAGCATAATGCTTTTTGCAACATTGTTGCGTGAAATGTTACTGTGATTGGGTTAACATGTCTTTTGTGCACATACGAGTACATATGTAAGATTGTTGTAGCATTAGAAGTTTTTGTGTGACTTCACTTAAGACTCCAGGTGCACTGTTCGCATAAATATTAAAGTGGTTCGGCTGAAGAAATCATATATCTCGCGATAATTAAGTAGTTCCACGTAAGTTATAGTACTTTTCCATATTTTGTGAACGTTCAAAGAGAATCTTCAAAGTCAAAAGGTAAGGATATTAACAAACTGCGCAAGATACTAAACTATATAATTTGTGTATAATAATGTGAATATTTGTTGTTAATCTGTGTTGCGTCATAAAAACTAATGTACAACTAATATATACTAACAATAGTTCAGTAGCAATATAATTTAAATATGTATTGTATAGGCAGTCACGTTTTAATTAATTACCAAGAAAAATTAAAACGATAATTAGATTGTTTTGATTAAGGAACAATAAGACATCAAGATGTGCTATATTTACTTCCATTTAATTAGAAGATTTGCATTCAATAAGGGAAAAGTTTAATTAATAAATTTGCATCTTCTCTAAAGTTTAACTTTCATCAAAGGTTTACATTTGAATATGATTGAAGTGTTGTGGGTAAAGTCTGTTAAGCGGCCCCAAGCTACTTTCATTGAATGAAGGTTGAAAATGTTAAATCTCCAAATGATATTTCTTTTAGTGGTGCCAAAAATCAAAATACTTAGGAAGAGTTGGGTGTTTCCTTCTTGATTGCGAAATTCAGATTGGAGAATGAAACATCCAATTAAGCTAAGGGAATAAAATATTTTTAAGGGTTTTGTAGTACTTACAAAGCGATATTGAAATCGGTTTTGTCTGTCAATCTGCCTTTCTGTCCGTCGGTGCAACAGACTTTCTCCGAAACTTTAGCAACAGCAGACACTGAACATGGTATATTTATAAAAAGTGATGACCCCTTCAACGTTTTCAAATATTTTTAAGGGAGGGAGGAGAGGTCCTCCATATCAAAAGGGGACCCTTAATAATTATTTACTGAAGTTAGTCGTTGGTGTTGTACTAACCTCCGATCCCGCGGGGCGATACACGACAGAGATCTGTCATCCCTAGACAATTGCGATCAAATGGCAAGTGTTGGATGACAGATCTCTGCCACTGAACCGCCACTTGACGTCGGCAGTGTGGTGAGTTGACGTATTAGTAGTAGCAGTAGGACTTTATTGAGACTTTTCTTTTGACATATGTTACTTAACCTACTTTTAATGTTACGATTCATTTGACAGTGACATTTTTGTCAAATGTCCCTAGCTTCTTTATACGACCTGAGTCTATACTTTACAGTTTTGAAATGCTGATGTTAATTTTTCTATTCCGTTTGCTCCTACGGTTATTGTCTTTTAGTTGCTTATTTACAGATTAAAACTTAAACTAACCTAACTTATTCTATTCTTAGCCTCATTATATTGTAACTCTTCTATGTAGTTTTGGTTGGTCGTGTGTTCTCTTCAAGCGTTACATCCAAAATCGCGTTTCAGAAGAGGAACAGTTCTTACCGAGCTGATCTTCAGGATATACGGAAGTTTTTTTTTATTTATTTAACGGTTTTTTAATTATTGTTTACTTGATTTTTATTTTTTTCTTGATTTTTAAATTCAAGTTACTTTAGCCGCTGTAGGTATTGGGGGACGGTATATAATAGAAAATGGATTTTAGGGGGGTTTGATTGGGGTTCAATGTTAATCTGGAAGTCTTGGAGAATTCTTATGCGAGAGGGATAATATGGGTTTTCAGAGATGGGGGTACTATTGAAGAGGTCCCGGATTAGATTTGATTCATGTATCTGCCATTTAGCTATTCGCTTTTTGCTTATTTCAAGCATGTATTGCAGGATGGGGGTCACTTACTTTCTTGGTAAAGAACGCTGTTTTCATAGTATTTTTTATTGGGGCGTCGGTATTTCGATATACATTTTCCAGTATCCTCCTCTCAAATATTTGCAATTCTTCGGCTACTGTTGGTGAAATTGTCAGCCAGGCTGGGAAGGAGAATGTGATGATGGGGTGAATTAGGGTTTTAAACATGAGGAGTTTCACATTTGGGAAGACGGATTTGGAGGATAGGAGGGTTGAAATTAATGCAGCAGCTCCTTTGGCTTTGTTTATTGCTTTTCTTGCATGCGGGTTCATTTTGAACCTGATGTTGAGGTTCACTCCCAAATACCTAATGTTATCTTTCGGGTTCACCGTGTCCCCGTCGATAACCGCCCTTATCAGTTTTCTTTGCTGAACAGCTAGTTTGTGCCCTTTACCACTCGCGTCACGGAAGCATATTATTTCCGATTTAGCAGCGTTGATTTGAAGCCCCCAATCCTTTAAATAGCGTGCTATAATGTCAACTTCTCTTTGGACCATATCCATGGCGGAAATGGGAAGAGTGTGACTGGCTAGAATTAGAATGTCATCCGCGTACATGATCATGTTCGGGTTACTGGAGATATTTTGGATTCTGTTTGTAGCGGCGGTATGTGGGATGTCGTGCAGGAAGAAGTTGAAAAAGTTTGGTTCCAATATGGATCCTTGTGAAACTCCAGACAGAATAGGTATAGGTGTTGAAGTTCGGTGGGATATTTCAGTTGTTAAATATCTATTTTGTAGTAAGCTGTCAAGGACACGCGTGAGGGCCAGGGGACAGTTGGAATAAATGAGTTTGAATTTTAGCCCATCAGTCCAAATGGAGTCAAACGGTTTTTGTCAGTCTAGCGCGCATGCGACTGTGCATTGTTTTTTGCGCAAGTTTTTTACGGTGGTGTCATGTACAAGCATAATGGCATGTTCTGTGGATTTTTGGGTTGAAATTCATACTCAAACTCCGGAATTTGTTTAATTGAAAATGCTCTAAATCTTCGTAGTATGATTCTTTCCAGAATCTTACCAATATTGGAAAGTAAAGAAATTGGCCTGAAGTTTTTTACGTCTCTGTCGCAGTTTGATTTAGGGATAAGGATAAGGTTGCGTTCGGGAAAGTTACCATTGTTGATGCAATTGTTGAAGATAATTGTTAAGCTTTTGGTGACAATTGCCCCGGATTTCCTTAGTACTTTATTGGGAAGTAAAGAAGTATATCTTCTACTTCTAACACGTAGGAAAAAATCCCCGAATGTTTCATGTTGGGGAGGTGCTGCCTTGTTGATGTCAGAAAATATTATAAGGTATGACCCTTGGTAGCTGATGTTTCTAGTTCTTACAGCCGATATCATTTCCTGTGCTCTTTCGTTGTCTGGGGCTCTTTCTCGGTGCAGGTTTCCGTAGAATGAGGAGATAACTCGCAGCTTTTCTTCAGGTGTAGAAAAGGGTAGCCCTCTGTGCTTGATAGGGTTAAGATGGTTTGAGTAAACTCAATCTTCTTTTATAATTTTCATTCATCTCACGTCTGTGAGGTATTCCTGGTTTATACGATTATTGTGCCGGTGGAAGATCCGTTCAAGCCCTTGAGTTTTCCGTTTTTGTTCGTTTATCTGTTCTTTGGTGTCTTGCGTAAGGCATCTGTATAACCATCGTTTCGGTTTTTCTTCCGGCGCATCCATTCGTTTTAGTATAGACTCTGTTAGGTTCTGGATGTAGATATCAATTTCCTGGTTGGATAAGATTCGGTTTACAGGGGGGGGGGGGTGTAAATTGTCTTCGAGGTCTTTTCTGAACTCTGCCCAATCAACAGGGGCATAGGAGCAAAATTTTTTCGGTAATTCTTGAATAGTGGTTTGGTTATTTGCGTGAAGGGTTAGTTTCAAACAATAGTGATCGGAAATCGATGGTAGGGTTGTACATTGGTAGGGAGTTGCTTTGCCAGTTAGTAGGTCTTGTGACACTAGAAAGTTACCTAAGACGGAGCTGCTTCTTAGGTATAGGAGGACACCTGCGTTGACGATGGCGCATGCGATGGATTTCCAAAAGTCTCAGTTCGCTATCCACACTTAGTCCTTGGTTGTTGATTCGTACCCGCCAGAAAAGAGAAAGAGCCGTTCTTTATTTTCTGATTATTCATCGGCTCGGTTTCAACCAGCAAACCGTTAACTTTTTCCCTGGGCGATTCAATGTTCAATTACGATCCCCCAACTGGTGGGCATCGGGCAATTGAAATCCAAATTTCCCTTTTTAGTACACTCGCCCATCAAGTGTAAATGTCAAAGTGACTGATACTCTGTCAGTGTTGTATTTTGTTTATTTCGGGCATAATGTTTTGGGTTTGGAAAAAAAGAAATCGTGGTCGCGACTTGTTTTCAATGTCGTTAAATTCGTTGGTAATTTGTAGTTCAATGCCATAACGATTGCAGGCCTCTGGCAGTTGTACTTTCGGTATGTATAAAAAACTTTTAGATGTTACTCGTTTGTATAAACGTTCTTTATTCTGTTTTGAAAGTATATTATTACTGCACAGTATCTCCAGCTGGTTCTTTACTTCCCGATCTACGGCTATCATGTGCATTGACATCAATCGATTGTAAGGGTGATCCTGTTCGACATGTAATATCCGCTTGACTACTACTACGACTTATATCTTCCGGATCATGTTCGATAGTTAATTGTAGAACATTATCGCTACTTTATATAAGTTTAGCAATTTCTTCAATTACTGAATCCTTTACAGGAGTACCGTTCACTTCTAGGATACGATCTCTAATATGAAGGGACATAAGATCCGTATTTACATCGATTTTGATAATTTCGCAACAGCGAAAACAATCGGTATGCCATTCTTGTCCTAAGGCGGATACATATTCAGGATCTTCGACAGAATTCAAGCAGCCCGAACAGGCTACTGAAGGTTTATCAAATTTCGGATTTTCTCCCATCGTTGCGTGTTAGTTTGTTTGCGACGCAATTTTGATTCTGAATCTTTCGAAGACGGCAAGTTCCCTGTTGTATTGCTCAGTGATTGATTCGTTCGTTGGTATTGTTTCCGCACGTTTTTACATCGCGTAATAAATAAACCGTGTCCCGGATAAGTAAGCGATCAGTTGTAAATAATTAGGTGCTAAATTTATTGCTAGACACAATGTCTTCAGAGTCGCCGACAATCGTGAATAAAGGTAAGATAGCAAAAAGAGAGGGTTTAACAAGGCGATAGACTGCTATTCGGAAGCTCTTAATTATAATCCACACAATGCGGCATACTATGCAAATCGGAATCTTGCACATCTACGGCAAGGGAGTTTTGGTTATGCACTAAGCGATGGTATTGCTGCCGTCAAAGAAGATCCGTTTTAACTGTTCCACATATAAACGGGTAAATTGATGATAAGTTCCATCATACGATTGACTTCGGTTTGGAATGTGAACTTTTCCGCCTTTTTGACTTAATAATTCAGGATTTGTTTCCAGCTCAGCTTTGCTCGTAAGTGATGGTAATCGGATTTTGTTTTCTTTTGGTTTTTGCCTATTTTCACATTAAATTTTTATTTTAGACTTTTAACATTTCGTTTTTGCCTATTTTTACTTTACATTTTTATTTTAATCTTTTAACATTTCATTTTTGCCTATTATTTTCTTTACATTTTTATTTTAATCTTTTAACATTTTTATTTTAATATTTTAATCCTTGATCATTTTTAATATTAACCTTGGCTCGGGTGGTATTTTAACAACCGCTAAAAAAACAAAGTGCAAATGGTTTCCGTGACAGTATATCCATGTTGAACTCTCAGCATTTATCAAGTATCTGCTTGACTATGAACAATTGGTTTGTTGATAACCTACCTGCCCTAAAACCACCTTGATACTCCCTAATAATACTGTTGGTGTATGATCCGATATTATTTTCTAAGATCTTTGCAAATATTTTGTACGCCGTACAAAGTCGTTTTATGCCTCTATAATTTTCGCACTGCAGCTTGTCACCTTCTTTGTGGATAGGGAATATGATTGATTGGCTCTGCTCTTTCGGCATATGTTCTTGTTGGCAAATGTACTGGATGACTTTGAGAATAGTTTGACGAACACTACTGCCACCATATTTGGTGAGCTCCACTAGAATCTCATCGATGCCCGGCGCTTTATTATTCTTTTGGGCTTTGATGATAGAACAAACTTCATCCAGAGTTGGTGGGGCCAATGAAAGCTCTCCGCAGACATCTATAGGCTCCAATGCTCTGGAGCTATGCGGAGAATTAAAGAGGTTCTTAAAATATGATGCCCATCTTTCCTTAATTTTCGTTTCATCAGCGATGATATTGCCGATGTCATCACGACAGAGCGTGGTTTTGGGCTAATAACCACGTTTCAAGCTTTTCACTACTTTGTATGCTTGTCTTGTATTGTTGCTCGCTAAACTTACTTGTATTGTTGCTCGCTAAACTTACATCTATACTTCTCAATTGATCGTCATAGTATTTTCTTTTCTTAATCCTAATCATCTTATTCGCTACTCTTCTGAGATTTTCATAGTGTTCTCTCTTCGTCCTGGTTTTCCTACCTACGTATTCTTTGTACGCCTGAATCTTTTTATCTAACGCATGCTGGCACTCATCACCAGACCAATCATTCCTCTTGCGCTGGGATCCGATCGTCTTTTCTGCCATGGTCCTTATAGCCACCTTCACTTCCATCCAGAGCTCGTTGCTCGTCTTTAACGATGCGTCTGATAAGATGAGAGCCAGCTGGTTGTCGAGGATCCCGTGAAAGTTTCGGCCACAGACGCCGTTTGGAGCCTTTCGATGTCAAATTTTTGCAGCCGGGTGGTCTTCGCCGAATATGCCTTTGACATACGACATTGATAGGTTAATTTGATCAAGTAATGATCTGAGTTACAATTGGCTCCTCGGTATGTACGGACGTCAAGTCTACGGCGGAGTTCATAACTTATACTACATAATTAATTATTTACTAATAGTAGTGAATAAATTTTTATTATATTAAATGTTCAGAGTACGAAAATATTTTATCCTGAACTTATCATAAAAATTATTCACGTTTTTGGAAAAGTTTCAAATTGTTCACATATGTGCCCAACCTACTCAGTCTACAAACTCTTATTTTCATTCTTGTGAATGAGGTCAAACTCCCCAATTAGAGAAAAAAGAATCAAATTATATCTATCCGTCCCACTGCAATCATATTATTGGCTCATTAATTTGAACCTGTTTTTAAATAACAAATCATTCAATGTAAAATCAGTTCCAGGAGAAAGCCTAAAATCCAATTTATTTTTAACAATTCTAAATATTCAATTCATGAATGTGGCCAAGCAAGTTCCACCGCATCCGCTGCAACTCTACTGCTCGCGTGTTTCTTAATTTAGGATAATCAACTGTATTCGTGATATTTGCGATAAACTTAAACAAGAATTTTTGGTAGGTGCATCATTTTCGGCACGTAGCGGCTACCACTAATTACCAAATAAATATTCTTCAGTATCAATGGCCCTTCAATCGAAGATAACAATTTATCGAATTGCGCAATTATACAAAGTACATGTACATACATATGTACATAATTTGAATTTAATAATAAATCAAGTCAAAGTCTTAAGCATTGAAGGTGAGGTCGCTGTTAGTGAGAGTAACAATTGTTGGAAGCGATGATTCGTTTAGGGGCCCACCGAACCCTTGACTTTCCTTAAGTTCGATTAAAAGTTTTCTTGTGAATCTAACATATGCAATCAATTTCAAGAAATACATAAAATTATCCAATGAGAAAATTTACCGATATTTCGTTTTCAGTTCTTCAATTACTGCTAATAAACGAGTACAGCATTTCAAGAAGTAATTAAAGTCGTGTGAACAATAGTTCAATAGTTTTATTCGGAAGCTAAGTGATTATGATTAGATTACAATCGATTTTTCACAGTACATAGGGGGGTTACCAGTAAACTTCTGAAAATACCTCTGATGACCTTGGTAAATTAATAAAATGATAGCTGGAAAAATGACCAACTGAAGGTGCTAACCATATAATGAAATAATCAAACAAATTATTGTAGATACTACTTGTATTTTGAGTTGCTAACAATAATTAATCCAATCTAATCTTGTTTCAGAGATGTCGAAAGTTGACGATAAAACCGAAGCACATCTGTTCGGACAGGTTCCAGAAATTGCCGAGAGCAATGGGAAAATTGAAAAAGCTGAACATTCAAAGCAGAATGGTATGATATTTGCATTTACAATTGACAAATTATATTTGAAATGTAAATTGACTCATTTTTAGGTACTAAAATGAACAACAAGGAGCATTTAGGAGTGTCAAAAGAAGCCGCCGTTATTGAAATTGGTAAGTTCTTTTTGATAGTTGTCTTGATATTTGCTAAGTTTTCATTTTAATTTACTATGATGATATTTTAATGGTGATAATGCGTTTAAAACATTAAAATGTAATAATATGAATGGAGTATTAGAAAAAATGTTGAATATCTTCATTAATATGCTCGCTGGCATTGAAGTGTTTCACGCATAGATGTCAGAGAGAATGGATACGCAATGCATCGAGAGAATTGAAGCACTTTATAATATAGCATGAAGTTGGCGCGTTTTTAGCTGTTGATTGGAATTTCCATTGAGTAATTAAATAGTACTGGAGTGGACAACCACGTGACAATATGGTTGCAACAACCCCTGCGACCACTTTTCCTACTACTACGCTCTTGTTTACAACCTTAGAGAGAGCCAAATTGCCCAAGCAAACATGGCTGCTCTTCAATGTAAACAAATTTTCATACAATACCAAAAATTTGCTTTTTATTTGAAAAACCTTCAGCATTGTATGAAAAACATTAACATATTAACTACTCACTTGTGAAATGAAACACCTACAGATCCTTTTCTGCTATGATTTTTACACGAAGGCACTACACATTTCATTTTGAAATTGTAAATTAATTTCACAGTGTCACACGTTAAAGTTACTTGAATTATAAACCACAATCGAATCTTTAAACACTTGGAATGAATTTAGATCGCTAACACTTTCCGCAGTTTTAATATCGGACAAAATTCGCGACAAAACTTGCAAATTGTCCAATTTGGCGTCCAATTTGCATCAGTCAACTTGGCAAAAAGTTCACATCTAGTCAGCTTCTGGAACAAGAAAGTGACCAGCAAGAGGCAGACGGGGAGGAAATGACAGACAGTTCACTTGGAAGAGAGCAGAAACCGGTCGCATGCTCTCTCATGCATTTTATATGAGCTTAGCCCATCCAGTTCTTTTTCATCAATTTGACGTGACGTCTCCTACTAATTTTCGCATCTTGAACTAAATCAATTTTTCGTGCGGGTATTCTAAGTTGAACGATATAAAAGATTGAACATGACTTACCCTACGAAGGATACGTCCCTGACATGCATCCTACAGCTGTTTTTATAATCCCACACGCATCACTACATTTCTCGACATAAAAACACTCGCGATCCGTAACAAATTTTTCAGTTTGTTTAATTATCACATTTGCAACGCTTTTGCACTAGATTCAATACGGTTTATCTTTAAAAAAATTGTTTTGTGTCATCAATGTTGAATTTTCACAAATAATATGTTTTCAATCATATGGTTGATATTTCGTTGACAATTCGGGGGTTAAAGTACAAGAGAAGTGGGATTTTTATGAGAGCAACTAGAGAGCCACTTGGGTATGTGGATGCTCTAGCGGCGTGAAAGGCGGGGGATTTCAATTCGTATGGAAGAGGAAGGCATGAATGTAGTAGTAAAAGTCCTTCGCTCACGTATGGATGAAAATAAGCTCATTTCGCGTCCATTACTTTATATGTCTTTGGTTTCACGTAATTTCTATTCTAGTATCCATTTACGAAGGCTTCAACCATCTCATTCACTTAGACAACTTATTAATTTACTAACAAAAAGTTGGAAGTATTCTGAAATTACCATAATCCTGATTTTTTAAATTTTTGATTGCTAAAATAGATTGCATATTTTCAGGATTTTTTTACCAACGAATTTGCGCTGACTACAATTTTAAAATTTTTTATATCCTGATATACTTTAAACTAGAGATGAAACGGATATCCGGCTACTATCCGGTATCCGGCCTAAATTTACTATCTGGCCGGATACCGAATAGTTGTTTCCTATTCGGCCGATTTTTCTTGCACTGAATAAATGTTTTTTTTTAAGTAAATGAATACAATGTAGGTAGTTTTGATACTATTTATTAGAATTCGCAATATTACTTAATTCTAAATAGGAATTTCTAAAAAAAATTAATGAAGCTTGAAAAGAAATCTTTTTCATAGAAACGAAATGTATGAAAATTATTATTAATAATTGAAATCCACTAGCGGTAAATTATGGTGAATGAATACTCATTTTTCAGCGTTCATTGACGATAATCGATTTCGCTTGCTGTCATGGACCAAGCCAGCTGCAGAAAAGAGTCCCTCAATGTAAACACTGCTGCAAGGAGATGACAAATATTACTTGGCAAACGGTGCCAAATGCCGAAATTGCTGCGAGTTGGCTGACCACCATGTGTAAGGATTTTCGCTGCGATCAATTTGAATGGATTTCAAAAAAATAATCGATTTCACTGGCTATTGTCTGTTTCTCTTGAACCATGTTAATTGACTGCTGTTATCATTCGCCACTTCTTTAAAGCAATCCCAAAAAGTATCGTGCGATTTCCGATTCGCATCTTGGTCACTTTGTTTTAACTAATTTTTTTCAGATTCGCATGAGACGAAGATGAACTACTGCTGTTAGATTCATCAGAAGTCATTTTAATGTGCTCGAACATTATATTTTGTCGTGTTTTTTCAGTTTGAAGTGTTGTCAAGTAACTTGCCTTAAGGCGAAGCTCCTAGTAAAACTGCCAATTCGGGCAAACTTTACACTCGTCCATCTCAGAAACCTTACAAATATTTGCAAAACTTTTTTAAGTTAAAATTAGAATGAACCTTTGGCTATTGAATCAGTTCATTACATTTTGGAAAAAATTTGCTGCGAAAATTACAAAATTCAAACAAAATAGCATCTTTTCGTTAAAAAATTGCAGTTAAAACGATATATGTAAATGCCCGTGCAGGACCGTAGCAATGGTCTGCTGCGTCGGCGGAAGAGAATGGTAGTATCCGATTGGCTTTGTCTGAGGACGTGTGAATGCGCTGGCAGGCTAGCGTGGCGGTGTCGTGGGGCGGGTTCTTCCCCATAGCACAAAGACCCACTACAAAAAATATTTCGCATTCACAAATTAAAAAGTGTCGAATGCTCCTTATAGCCCACAATAAGAGTGGGGCATCCAGATAGAAGCGGTGGCCCCCTCGCCCCCTTGCAACCGGATCAAGATCCAAACGTAGACGTGGCCATGGATTTCTCATTTGAGTGAAAAACTCATATAAAAAGACTTTGTATGACTCTTTCCCTCAAATGAGAAATATTAACGTAGCCGATTTATCTTATAGCGTTATGGAATGAAATCACAACCGTACATCATAAAAGGGTACGCGCGCGAAAGGCCACTCTGCCCGGGAAGAGCCCCTGTTAACAACAAAAAACGGAGGAGCGCGCCCAATGGCTAGCCCATATGAGCGGAGGAGACTGCCATCGTTGTGGGTCCTATACCCGGTCAGGTAAATTGAATTGGAAAGACCGAGTTTTAAGTTTTAACAATCCATTATATTTTAGTAATTACGGGATGGAAATGTTTGGAACAAAATTTACGAAAAGAAATTAATAAAATTGGCTGTGATCGCTGCAGAATTCAAAATTATACCTATCCCATACGAAATTTATTTATTTTTTTAAAACAAAATTTTATAAAGAATTAATTTGAATAAAAATAGAAACTTGTTGCATACTTTTGCGTCAGTATTATTTATATGAATTTATCGTTAATTCTCATGGTCTTAATGTGAAGTTTTTGAAATTCAGAATTGATTTAATATTATGTTTTTTTCAAATAATTTTGTTAAGTCAATAATGCTTTTCGCAATTTCGGGCAACTCCTGCTCCTGTCACAGTCACTCTGCGGTTCGCATGCGAATCCTTGCAAGTGCTTAGAAGGCGGACAAGTGCTACAGGTTGTGCGTTGTCCTAGGCGACGACGATAGTGACGTATCGACTTTTACGCTCGCCCGAAAGTCACAATTTCACCTGACACACATGTATCTTCACTGCAAAAGCAGCAGCTACGAATCATTAAGAGAATTTTCACGCTTCACTCCACCAAAACCAGTCACTGCACTCATTAGCGGATCATTGCCCTTCATTTGCACCAAAAATCGTTTATTATTAGACACAAGACATTTGTCAACGCGCAAACAAAATCGCTCGATGATTTCAAATTTTTATATAATTTCTCGATCAGATCGTAGGACTCATATTCTCTCAAACATTTTCCATACTTTGCATTCACGGCCGTCACAGATTCCTTTCTTTTATTCAAGAAAATCGATCATATCGCGATAACTCCGAAGATTTATGCTAAACATTTAGTTGTAGCGCGAAGAATTGGAGTTCCTGCGAGTTTTACGGCAACCATCAGGGATTTTGAGAGCAGGGTGGACCCTCAAAATCGCGAAAACCACGGAGCTTGACGCGACGATGGTCAACCTTTACATACACTCGTATAGAAGGCGGTTGAGAAACGTTTGTAGTTGGTTGTGTCTTGAAACCGTACGATTCACTGCATTGCAGTTGCCTTTATGGAGCTTCAATTTTTAACTCATTGCTTAAAATTTCCCAACAAGTATTAACTAAGACGCGATGTTAATAACTTCACATGGCACCGATCCAAATGGTGACAAAACTTCTCGAATTACAAAAGGGTCTTATCGAACCCTAAATTCGCCAATTTATCCGTGGTGCTTCACGATCTCCCGTCGACTGCCTCATCTGTCCAAATCTATTCTTTTTTCTTTCCGTGTACCGCTAAATCGCATCAGCTGCTAGCTCAACTGGGTTCGCTTGCAGTCCGTGATGTAATACACAGTTGAGCTGCAGTAAATCAGTGTTCCCATATCCTAAAATTTAATTGGCAGATTTAAAATTTTTGCAAGAGAAATTAATGGATGTAAAGAAAATTGAAAAAGGATTTTAAATAGCAATAAAAGTTAAACCTCATAAAGAATATAATTAAAGGGAAACGTTTAAAATTAATATAAAGGAAAATTGATATAAAACTACATTTAATAATAATAAGGAAGAAAACTATTTTACAAATTACGATTATGAATGGAAATAATTAAATATTTTTTTAAATCTACCATTGAATTTTCGGATAGGAGATATGAAGGTTTTCGAGCAGTTTGCTTATGTGACTGCTCAATTACTACAAAATGTAGTAAATCTCGGAAACTTACTTAACGTACCGAGTTGATTTAAGCTAGGTTTGTTAGATCTAAATTATTTACATTGAATTAAAAAAAAATGTTTGCAAAAAATTTCCTTGGACAAAATGTGTAATTTGCACAAACTGAAAAAATATCTCGCATGTACATTAATTTCTATTCAAATTTCCACATTTTGTTCTAGGAAATGTTTTGCAAGAATATTTTTTAAATTCTTGATGAGTTAATTCAATGTTAAAAAATTTATTTCTAACGTAGCTTAAATCAACTCGGTACGTTAAGTAGTTTCTGAGATATAACATACTACATTTTTTAACGAAAACATGCTATGTTGTTTGAATTTAATAACTGTTGCAAGAATTTTTTGCAAAATGTAATGAGTTGATTCAATAGCCAAAGGTTCATTCTGACTTTTGCAAATATTCGTAATATTTCTGAGGTGAACGGCTGTAAAATTTACCCAGTTTTACCGGGGGCTGCACCTTAAATCTGGGATCTAAGGAAGTTGCAATTATATAGTTCATGTCGTCATTCAAGCTTCTAAAACAACTTTGTAACTCCGTTTTCAGCCTAGCTCTGATAAGAAATATTTCAGGAGTGCGTTGACTTCATCCTTTTCAATGTATTTTATGTAAGGCTGCAACTTTTGGGATTACATCTGAAATACATGACAGACCAGAGCTGATAACTTTAGTGACTTCTTCGAATGGCTTTAAATTTTAAAGCATTGCTCCGTCAACGCCCACTGATTTGTCGTCAGATTATTGAGAGTGTCGTGCTCAGCCGTATATATGGAGATAGCTCGTTTCTGCTCCATTAAACACTCCAGCATGTAGAAAGTGGAGTTCCATCTTGTGCTAACGCCTTGTACTAAGATGTGCTCTGGATATCCTTCAATTTAGATTGAGCGAGGCTTGAATGATTAAAATGGGATACAAGACGTCTACCTTTCCCAATGATTTCCACGAATTCAGGTTGCATCTTGACTGTTGGCGTATGATCTGATTTTATTTTCTAGGATTTTAGAAAATATTTTGTACGCCGTACAAAGAAGTGATATGCCTCTATAGTTTTCGCACTATAGCTTGTCACCTTTTCTGTGGATAGGGAATATAATCGATTGGCTCCACTCTTTCGGCATATGATCTTGTTGCCAAATGTGCTGGATGGCTTTGTGAATAGCTTGATGAACACTACTGCCACCATATTTGATGAGCTCCACTGGAATCTCATCGGTGTCTGACGCGTTATTATTCTTTTGGGGTTTGAGGCTGGAAAAATCTTCATCCAGAGTTGGTGGGGCCAATAGAAAACCTCCGCAGACATCTATAGGCTCCGGTGCTCTGGAGCTGTGTGGAGGATTAAGGATGTTCTTGAAATATGATGTCAATTTTCCTTAATCTTGGTTTCATCAGCGATGGTTTTGCCGATGTCATCACGACAGAGCGTGGTTTTGGGCTGATAACCACGTTTCAGGCTTTTCACCACTTTGTATGCTTGTCTTGTCTTATTGCCCGCTGGACTTACATTATAACATATTTCTCAATTATTGGTCATAGTATTTACTTTTCTTAATTCTCATTATACTATTCACTACTCTTCTGAGATTTGCATAGTTTTCTCTCTTTGTCCTGACTTTCTGCCTACGTAATCTTTGTACGCCTGATTTTTTTTTGTCTAACGCGTTTTGGCACTCATCATCGAACCAATCATTTCTCTTGCGCCGGGCTTGATGTCCGATCGTCTTTTCTGCCACGGTCGTAATAGCCGCTTTCACTTCCATCCAGAGCTCGTTGCTTGTTTTCAGCAATACGTCTGATAAGATGGGAGCCAGTAGGTTGTCGAGGGTCTCCGTGAAATTTTTAGCCACAGACGCCGTTTGGAGCCTTTCGATGTTAAATTTTTGTAGCGGGCGGATCTTCGCCAATATGCCTTTGATATACGACATCGATAAGTTAATTTGACCAAGTAATGATCTGAGTTACAATTGGCTCCTCGGTATGTACGGACGTCAATTATATTCGAGGCCCAACGTTGTTGGATCAGAGCATGGTCGATCTGCTTTTATGTGTTGCCATATGGTGAATGAATGCGTCAATGTGGGAAGCAAGTCGAGCGTATGATTACATTTCTGCTACATGCAAAGTCGATCAGTTGCCTGCCGTTGTCATTTGTTTCATCGTAGAGGCTAACATATATCTTCCAGTTGTTCCCCGATGAGGTATCACATCGCCAACCTTAGTGTTGAAATCACTCAGAATTATTTTTGTGTCGTTTGTAAGCAATGAGTTGACTAGTCTTTCCAGGTGATTGTAGAACGTTTCCTTCGTTTCTTCGTTCTTTTCTTCGGTCGGGGCGTGAACATTTATCAGCCAGATTTCGAAGAATTTGGCTTTTATACGGATCGCACACAACCGTTCGTTTATTGCTTTGAGATCAATAACGTGCGATTTGAACTCCCTATCCACAATAAAAGGCCACTCCAAATTCTCGTTTTCCAGTAGGCTTCCTACTTTTGAGTATTGTGTACGTTCTCATATCTTGGATATCATTTCCAGTCCAGTTTGTTTCCTGAATTGCCAGTATTTTTAATTTATATTGACTAGCATGTTGTTAAAGGTCCTTAACAGCACCAGGGCAATTGAGTGATCTGACATTCCAGTATCCAATGCCATAGTCCTTTTTTCGTTTGCGAGGAAGTTGCCGTGAGTCCAATCCATTCCGAGGCCCATCTGCAGGTTTTGAAACATTTAAAGGTTTTCCAGGAACGGGGGGGTAGCCTGTCGCCCAACCTCCATTCCGGCGGCATGGTTATTACTTCGATTCCGTTATCAGGCGTGGAAGATTCGCCTTCACCCTCTTATGCCCTCACAAAGGAAGTGTAAGTAGGATTTAGTAGCAGAGCTGTAGATGTATTTACAGTTATTAGCATTTCTCGGCATTTAATGTCACATTATTGGGTAACTATTTAGTAAACCCAATGTGCGACACCGAAACATTTACTACCATTTAATTGGAGGTTTGAGATGAGGAATCATGGAAGCTATGGGTTGGGGAAACAAGGGGTTCCCTCCTCCTTTCTCAAACGGGCTTGGGACCGTCTACGGCGGAGTTATCGTTCATACTAAGAAGGCCAGATTATCAGCTATGTATGAAATATAGATTTAGATGTGGAAGGAGGTTGCTTTAAATTGTGAACTTTCGATGAGCTTAGCTCGAGCTCTGTGCTAGTGAGTTTAGTTAGTTTGATTTAATTTTTTGCAGTAGAATAAAAATCACTTCGGAAAGTTAGGGTTGTGTTTTAAATCATCATATTGTATTTAAAAAGTCTCGACAGAATTTGCTATTACTACTCATTCCAATGTGAAAATTAATAGCCGTTTGGATTTCATCTCACACTTTGCTATTCGTATTTAAAAATTAATTTTCATTTTAAAGCTCTTAAAATATTTATTGCAGTTCTTCTTAATAAGCATATAAATTGATCGTTACTGTTCAAAACTAATTATTTTGACACTAAAACTTTTCAGTGTAAATGAACTCCGCCATTCGTTGCGTACTATACCAGGAAAGTTCAATTGAATGTCCAGTTCCAAATATGACGACATTCTTGCAATTTTACGACCAACTTGGGTTTTTTCAACTCGATATCTTCCGGGACCATAATTTAGAGGCAAGGGCGATAATTGTCTTTTTAAATCGCCGTTCCACTTCCCTATAGAAAGCGTCTTATAATCAGCTCATACAAGCCGGTTTTGCGAACGAGTGATGTTTATTTTATTTTTTAAATTCTTCCAGTAAGTAAGTAAGTAAGAATTTTCCTCGTTTTTAATATAAATGGTTTTTACGTAATGCGACTATGGTTGTAAATAAGTATCATTTTACCGCTAATACCGCGATGACCTTTGTGGAAACAATAAGTTGAATGATTTATCTCAAGAGCTTTGAAGCTGTCTTAGCTACTGTATATGTACTGATATTGAACAGACAAGTACCAGAATGGCAGTAATGAGTGTAATCAGCAACACTAGAAGGTGACTTGCAGGGTCTGCGATTGCAGCCTGAAGCGCAATCAAATGCAGTTCGTGTGAGATGTAAGCGCTGACCAGCGTTTTTATTGTATTTCAATTTCCAAAGTCGACTCAAAAGCCAAGTTCAAAGTTTCAGTCTGAAGGCCACAGCATTCCCGCGCCACCATCAATTGATTCGATGAAAGATTGATACCAAAGATACAAGATACAGCCAACGGCCGCGGTACCGCAGAAGCCTTTCTCTCTTCCATACGATCCGCTACGAATGATTTCCATTCCGATTTCGGCTATTTTCTAAGCTAACGTTTGCTGAAGACTCAGCACAGTCTGTTTTTATCACTTCGCGGCTACACGCTTTCCCGCTAGCGGAGTCGAAATCAAGTGCAGAAGAGATTTGTTTACGTCTTTGGCCACGTCCAGTTCCCGGTTCCCATACGTTCGTTGTTCTTTTCATTTGATTTGTTTTCTCTTGGCTTTTGATAGTGATATCAGGTTGAATTAATTAGAAAAAGTGAGAAAAATTTTTGTCAGTGACGCATTTAAATTCAAACCGATTCGCGCTCGTGCAACAAATCAAAGTGAAAATTGTGCAACTATTGTTTGATGTGTTTGGATCGAAAAGACATTTCAGACATCATAAATACAAAGAAGAGTGCAAGACCTTCGACCCAGTGATTGCAGTGTGATAACGACTCAATAAATACGAGTATTGCATTGCTACGCCCGCCCAGCCATCTTCTGCTTTAAATTGGTTTGTATTCACAGTGGTGTTTGCATTTACTATTATGAATAATTTCCCAATTACTATAAACACGTGAGTTACGCGAGGAATCGTTAATTAGTAAATTATACTGGTACTGCAGGCACATTTTGTCGCACCCATTGGGGCCGATGTTATCGCGAGTATTTCGGCTGATGTTGATGGTCTGGTGCAGAAAGTGAACTTGAAGATTTTTCCATCTTCGAAAGAAATGAGAAGTAGTAGTAATAGCAAATGCAAAGAAGTTTGAAAAAAAACCAGTTCATTCAAGGCATGCATCCAATTTTCAACGGCATGTTGGCACTCGGCCTTACCGCTGGAGTGGTATTCGCGACTATTACTGGCAATCGTATTTTTTATAATTTGTTTCTTAATCAATTCCAATGACGCCAACAAACAAATTATATGCTTCATGGATTTTTACTAAATAATTTGAGCTAATTGCTATATGGTGTACAATAATAGTGTATTTCTATGAATTGGAAAAATTTTTAACAGGAGCCTTTACATATGTTAGTATATTGATAGAATTTTTCAACACTTATCTGCAGTCAGAGAGACGTGGAAAATGAGCATTTTGCGGTTCATGAAGCACAATGATAAGATAACGCTTATCATCTCCCAACAGTAGAATGTTATAAATCATCCAAAATTGAACTTTATAACAGTCTGAGATTATTCGTAAATTTTTGGTTGTCATGATGATATGTTAAATTGTTTACATGAAAATACAGTCAGATTTAATCTTTTTGCAATTTATGAACAGCGTCCATGTTGGGCGTTGTTTCCATATATTGATAAGTTCCCTGAAACTTACAAAAAGAGATACTGGAATCTTTGAATCCGAATGTTGGTGCTTACATTATTTTGAAGCAGCTGAATGTTTTATTTAACATTTAATTGATGAAAAACTGTTCTTTTTCGTAGCACTGAAGGGGCTTCCGGGCCTTCACTTCCTGCAAATCGCGCCTCCAACTGTCTCAGTCCATTGACCGCGTCCTCCAATTCTCTCTCTTCGTCGACCGAGTGAGACTAGCGTTTCCTCAGTTTCCCCACTGGTCTCCGGCCTTCAGTTCTCCCAACGAATACCTTTTTGGGTATCCGTTGTTCGTCCATACGATTCATATGGCAAGCGCATTGCAGCTTCCGTAGTGCTAACCCATTCACAGCCAACGATCATACATGTATAGTGGCTCAAAGTTATAATGGAACAGCAAGGATATATAAGATTGTACAAGTTTTCCAATAAGAGGTGTTATTTTCAATAGCCTGCTATTTCGGTAGGTGTCACCTTTGAAGCTGTCATTTTTTGACATTTGACAAGTAGAAACTACGGCATTAATAAATATGGAACGATACACGCTTCAACAATGCATTGAAATTATTAAAATTCACTTTAAAAATGGTGAAAATTTGGCAGAGATGGTTCGTAAAACTCGAACATTTTTGGATCGTCGTGAAACACCTTGTCGGACCGAATACAGAAATTGTTAAAAAATTCAAGCTGTTGGGACAACTTAGTGATGTGAAGAATAAAACCCGTGCACTTCACTGAAAAACAGCCGAGAATATTGCTGCTGTAGCCGAAAGTGTTGAAAAAAACCCAGGTTTGTCCATTCCTCGTCGTTCTTTGGAATTAGGCATTCCACAAACATCTTTACACCGTATTTTGCGTAAAGATTTTGGTCTTAAGGCTTATAAAGTTCAGTTAACGCAAGAACTCAAGCCGCTCGATCATCAACAACGTCGTGTCTTTGCTGATTGGGTCCTTGAAATGCATGAAAATGATCCGGAAAAATCATCTTGAGTGATGAGGCGCATTTCCACCTCGGTGGCTTCGTCAACAAGCAAAATTGTCACATCTGGGGCTCGGAAAACCCAAGAGTTATTGTTGAAAAGCCTCTCTATCCTCAACGTGCAACTGTTTGATGGGGTTTATGGTCCGGTGAAAGAAAAGGTCTTCACCAACAGCCCAGCATCGATTCAAGACCTTAAAGACGGAATTCGTGAGGCTATCGAGGACATAGGGCAGCCATTTTGCGATTTGGTTATGGAAAATTTCATGAAAAGGATATGGTCCTGTAAGCGTGGTTGTGGTGGTCATTTGCCTGATGTAATTTTTGACTATTAACGGCATACTTTTTCTTTATAATGAAAAAAACATCCGATCATTTATATGGAAAAATTGCGTTTTTCTTTTAATATCAAAATAACACCTCTTATTGGAAAACCCTGTACCTTAACAAATTAACTAAGAATCTATCACTAGCATTTTTTAGGTAAATTTCTCGAGAGAAATTTACCTATTGCGGAGAGGTTCATATATATATATATATATATATATATATATATATATATATATATATATATATATATATATATATATATATATAAACATATATATATATATATATATATATATATATATATATATATATATATATATATATATATATATATATATATATATATATATATACAGTCAAACCTGGATAAGCGAGAGTTCAAGGGAGCACAATCTCATTCTCGCTTATAGAGGTTTCTCACTAACCCGAGTTTCTCACTAAAGCAGGTACATGGGTAGCGTTTCTCTCTTATAGAGGTACGCAGCAATAACAAATCACAGCAAGTACAAATGTAGTAAATATGTAATATGATAAAATTATGTGCATGATATGCACAACATATATTATGTACATATATATTTTTAAATGCTTACGAAAACAAAACAAAAATTCATGTACTATGTAATTTTATTTTATTTAGAACTTATTTGCACTCAAAAAAATCCGTCAATTTCGTTTGGGTTTCTGTCTTTTAAACGTAAACGTTTTATCCGGAAGGCACTTAAAAAACAAAGCAGTTTCATCCGCGTTGTAAATATCGTCTGGTTCATACCCTTCTAAAAGATTTGGCAGATCTTCAGTTCAGTGGTTGCACACACCTTGGTCCACAGATTTACTTTCTCCAGCTGCTTTTTTGAAAGCTATGTCATGACGCCTTTTAAAACCCTCTTACCAGCCGTTGCTAGCAGAAAAGTTCTGGATTCCCAGTTTTGTAGCAAACTCTTTTGATTTTTCTTTCAACAAAGGTCCATCTATGGGAATATTCTTATCGAGAGTTTTTTTTATCCATTCCAAAAGGCACTTTTCGATATTGGGAAATTCAGAAACTCTAGCCCTCTTAATATTTCCATGTCCATCAGAGCACTCAGACTTTATAGAGTCTTTTGATTTTATAATTTTATAATAGGTGGATTCTGGTAAATTAAACTCCCTCTGAATTTCATTTCGCGATTTTCCGGATTCAAATGCATTCACTATTTTAAGTTTATCACTTAATGACAGTACTTTCATTTTCCGTTTTGACATGATGCAGAACACAACTTTCCTTCGCAATTGATAACTATAAACTGAGTAAGTCCGACAAACAGGACGGTACACAGGCACACGTGTCCATTTGAAAAGAATGCGATAAAATAACAACATTATTTAGTTTCACGAAATAGAATAGATACAAAATTGACGAGAATACAAAAACAATGGTAGGAAGTTCCACGAAAGTTAAGAATGAGTCATAAAATAGCACACGTTAAATTTGTAAATAAAGCTCGACTGTCGCTTATAGAGGTATAGATAAGTAGCAGTCTCACTAACGGAGGTCTATGAGGGAAAAACGACTCTCTCTTACAGAGGTTTCTGTTTCTCGCTAATAGAGGTTTTGGGAGCTTAAAATGACGGGTCCTGGCTATTACTCTCACTTATAGAGTTTTCTCACTTATCCAGTTCTCACTTATCCAGGTTTGACTGTATATATATATATATATACACATTGTATATATATATATACACATTGTATATATATATATATATATATATATATATATATATATATATATATATATATATATATACATATTTGGGATATAACGAAATTTGTGACCACGCTAGAGATTGCAATTTTGCTCCGATTTTCACCAAATTTTCGGGAAAGGTGTATTGAGTAAATATTTCGGTAAGTTCGTGATCCGGCTACATCGGCCAGGGAAAAACAAAATGGCGGGCATTTTAGACGAAAAATCGCGATTTCTGTTCTGACGAAATTATGGCTCCGATTTCGATGAAATTTGGTACAAAGGTTCACTGATGTATCTGATGAATCTCACAATAAAAAATCCAAAGTCGGTACGGCTGAAACGAAATGGCGGCCGCTCGAAGGTTGAAAAACGTACAAAATTTTGTTGTAGTTTTGACCAAAGCTTTCAACCAATGTCAATGAAATTCGGTACTTTGATAGAAACTATAAGTACTTAAAGAGTTATGTAAAAAAAACTAGAGGTCAGGTCGCAAAAAACAAAATGCGGCTAGGTGAAACTCAAAATTTCAAAGTCCTCTAAAAGTCGCAATTTGGATCCGATGTATATGAAATTTGATTTTAAGACAGAAATCAATTAGATCTAGAAACTTTGGCTTTGACTTTGATCATGCATGTGCAATTTTCAAAATGGTGGCGGTTTAAATATGCGACTTTTTCAGGTTGTTCTGGCCCTCTAGCGGTCACATTTTCCAACGGATTTTTATGAAACTTGGGATTATGGATCTTTGTACTATGTTCTTGTATGCAGAAAATTTTTGAAATCGAATGAAAAATAAAAAAGTCGAAATTTTAAAACCTAATATTTTTAGCTGCCATTTTCACTAAAATTTGAATAATTTTGCCCGGTCTAGAGTGAAACTCTGATTTGAACGAGATTTGACGCATTGGTTGATGAGGTCATAGCATACAAAGATTTAAAATAATCCAAAATCAAATGCATGCATTCAAAATGATGGCCCCCAATTTCAGAAGGCAAGCGTAATTCGCTATTTTAATAGCAACTGAAATAATGAACGATCTTCATGGTAACGTTTTAAATTACTTAACTTGCAAGTATTTATAAAGCAGACCATTTTCAGGATATTGTTAAAATATTTCTACAATGCCCTAAAAAATTATGAAATCGTGACTTGTCTGTCTGTCCGTCCATCCGTCCGTATGTTCGTGCGTCACAGTAAGTTTCTTTGCAAACCACATGAGCTAGAATGAGGAAATTTTCTACGTAGGTCAAGAGTAGTGCCTCTCGAAATTTGCAGTGCAAGAAAATATTTTAAAGTGTTTAAGGGGGGCCTCCCCATACAGGGGGTGACTAAATTTTTTTTTTTATTTCTGTGGCCCTCTAGCAGCCAAGTTCCTCAACAGATTCTAATGAAATTTTAAATTATAACTTATTAAAGCAAGTTAATTTAGCCTGCAAAAAAATTATGCAAATCGGATGACAAACGAAAAAGTCGAAAATTTACAGCTTAATATTTTTAGCAGCCGTTTTCAATAAAAATTCAAAATGGTGGCCCCTGATGGTTCAGAAAAGAATTGAAAATATTTATATTAATAGCAACGCAAGTGCTGTTTAAAATTTTATGGAAATCTTTTGAAATTATCTATTTGAGCTATTTAAGCCGACAAGTTATCACCTTTGTGTGGTTACCACTGTGCAATGTATAAACAGCAAATGTGAGAAGGACAACACCTGTATTTATATCTTTATAACAATTTATTATCTGCCGATTTCAATATGTGATCCATAAATGTGCAACTCAATTGAATGAGCAAAATATTTGCACCTCTATAAAGGGTCTTTAAATACAAACGTCGGCAGATTCTTTTCATATCAATAAATACCCATGTGGTGTTACGAAAATTACAGCAAGGAGTTTAGTAGTACGCAAGCCAAATTCTTTTCCAAAATCTTACGCTACATACGAGAAATTTACCTTTCCGACTGGTGCTGCCAACGGGGATTTTTCATTTTAAGTAGTATAATTGATATACATTTATTATCAACAAAAAATGTTTAACAAAATTCACATTAAAAACAAAAAAAAAATGCATTAAATAACAAAACAAATACTTCAGCCCCAAAGTTATAGTGGAACACTGTTTAAAATTATACGAAGCTCACTGTTGCAACTTCAGCCAACTTCATTTTATCTATGAATCTGTGCCATTAAATTGTGTGGTAGGTACCTCTAAAAGTCTCATTTTAAAAATTTAGTTAATTTTTCTGATTGGTAAAAAGTACAACCAAATAAACCATAATTCGATTATCAAAGGCGGGTAGATCGTACGAGAGATTAGTGTTGTTATTAATCGAACACCAACAACTGTTTTTAACATCATCAAGCGGTACAAGATACCACCGACTTTAAAAACAAGTTGAAACCGAGTGGTCGCAAATTTTTTTCGGAGTCAAATAAACGTTGGCTACTAAAAACTGTTAAGAAAAATCCACATACCAGCGATCCAAAGTTAACATCAGAAGCATAAAAGTCTCTTCGGAAAACAGCTAATCCTGAAACAGTTAGAATTGTACTTAAAAGCATTAGTACCATGGACGAGTACCCAGAAAAAAGCCATTTGTAAGCAAGGCCAACATGCAAAAACGAATGGAGTTTGCCAGAAACATGGTTAGTGAGGATTTTTCATTCTGGGAAAGAGTTATATTTACAGATGAAAGTAAATTCAACGTTTTCTGATCGGGTGAGCAATTTTATGTCTGGCGTAAAGCTAATGAAGAGCTCAAGAAGGCCAACCTTCGGCCTACAACTAAGTACGGTTTGGTTCAATAATGGTATGGGGTGCAATCTCCACTGCTGAACCGGCTAATTTGCATAAAATCCAGGGAAATTTGGACAAAATATATTACTTGAATCTCGCAAAAGCAAATGTAAAAGAGAGCGCTCGAAAATTTGAAATAGAAGAAAATTTCATTTTTTATCAGGATAATGACCCAAAGCACAAAGCTCATGTTGCGCGCATTTGGTTGCTCTACCATTGTCCTCATATGCTTCAGACCCCACCACAGTCGCCTGATTTGATGCTATCGAGCTCGTGTGGAGTTACTTGGAGATAAAATTAAAAAATAATCGCATAAAAAATAAAATACAGTCGGGAGCAGCCTTAAAAGAAGAGTGAAACAAAATTCTGGCATCCTTCTGTCGAAAATTGATGGAGTCGATGCCAAATCGTATGAAAGTGGTCATAAAACAAAAAAAAACACAATTAATTGTTTTTTTTTAGCCTTAAATTTGTTATGAATTCATATTGTGTTCCATTATAACTTTGAAGCTGGAGTACTATGTTTTGTTATCTAATGCAATTTCTTTTATTTTTTAAGTGAATATTGCTAAAGTTTTTTGTTGATAATAAGTGTATATCAATTATACCACTTAAAATAAAAAACAATGTTAGCAACAGATTTTTAGTAAATTTTTTATTAGGGTATAAACTTACATATCCATGCTGTTCCATTATAATTTTGAGGCAATGTATCTTGTAACGTCTGTACCATGATTGCTGACTGTTTTTTATTAAATTTTCTATGTGTCAGGTAATTTCATTTAGTTTATTCAATTTCATCAGTCATGATTAATATTGTGCTATTTTTTTTTTTTTTGATTATCGAATTGCTATAAATATTCTTTCGGTGCTACACCTGTAACTTTAAAATTAGTTCTTGGCCCCCAGGGCTAGACACCTTAAGTATGCAAAGTAGTGAATGGGTTAAGATGCCTGGTCTTCTTTAAAGCTATTTTTGGACAAAGTGAGTGTAAAGTGAAAGTTACTAAATTATATATCATATGATAAGTTCAAATATGCGATCTTCAAAGGGTTTAGCAATCGTAAATTGCATGATGCTTGCATGGATGCATCGAATTATCGGTTTCATACTTATTTTGAGGAACATTTCAAAGGCTCAGATTACTAGAAACATGCTCCAACGAACTAGCTACATACCTTTCAAAGAGTGACAAGAAACTATTTAAAGCCCTAGAGATTTTCAATAATCAGTTGACTTCTATGAAGGAGCAAATTTAAAAAAACCCAACCATCAGACAGTGAAGATATATTTAAAACTATCTTCAGAAAACGAACAGAGCAACAGGGCCTCCTGCTACAAATAAATCATAGCAAAGCCAGACTCAATAAAAAAGAAGTTTAAGGCATTAGAAAAAAAATTGCAAGAGCATTGCACTGTACAACATGTCGATACAGTGGAAAGCGGTGCAAACCAACTGGAGTCACGCAGTCTGAACAATATAATTTTCCACTCACTCTCTTTCGTTTGAGACTTCCCGAAGGAAATCTAAACCGACCTCTCATCGTCTAAACACGAGAAGTCTCGGTACGTGCCAACGAACTGTACCCAACAGATAAACTAGTCCGGGCACCCTTAGGGATGGATCAGACTATGACTATATAGTTGCACTACTGTCGCAGGCATAGATATAGAGAGTACTGGATCCGCAACCGGTCGTGAGAGCCGAAGCAATTGGCAACCTGCGCTAAAGTTGTGTGAAGTTGAGGTTTGAGGCGATATGCTTTTAATTTAGCAATCTATTCCCGGCGAAACACGTTCACATTTAAAAAGTTTTTAATTTTAAAGATCGCGCGTATGTAATCGGAACTTTAATTCACTGTTTTAATTAAAAATTTATGAAATTTCCATCCGCTTTGACACATGAGTTTTCCCGCGTGGTTGGTGCTCTTTTCGATTTTCTTTTGCTTTGACGTTCGAGTTTTCCGTGAGAGTTGTTTGTTGTTTATACTCAAACTGAAATGAAATTTCGATGGTGTGCGCGGGTGTCAGTGGGGGAAGCGATTCTTCTGAAGAGAGAAAAGAAAAACCTGTGCGGTAACAAAGTGGAAGGAGAAGCAGAGGGAATCACATAGTTTCGAGAGCGTAAGTTATTTATAACTTATTTATGTGGCAGATTTGCTTCTCACATGGACGAGTACACAGATTCTCGTTGCTCGTCCATTTGTTTATAAGACTTTGGTCGCAGGTTACACATGGTTAAATGGAAGCGCGCACAATTTTGGCCAGGTCGGCAGTCGCAGGGATGTGCGATTTTTCCTAAAACCTGTTTAGTAGGAAGTTTTTGTGATACTCGCGTAGGCGCTCATCATTTAGACATTTGACCCTGACGTGCACGGAAGTTTCTTGCATAGCGCACATATGAGTTCGCGCATGTATTCCTGGCAAAGACATACCTTCAAATGAACATATTAGTTCTGCGCATGCCTGAAGTTCTTTGCAAATCTTGTCGCAGTGTGTTCATATTTGCGTCTTAAAATTGCTGGTTACGACCGTAAAATCGCAATGTAGCCGAACCCTAAGTCTACTCCGAGATGGCTTCTTGCAGGCTACCTAGTTCAGAGAGGAATTTTGGTCGCATAACCGAATCGACCGACCAATCATTCTCGAATTTATATGAAAACCCTCCACATAACCGCATACTTACCTTCCATTTTCCCTTCCCCCGAAAAAAATTAAGTACTGAAAAGGACAGAGTCTAGTTAGTTTAGCAATTCATCATCATTTTTATTTTATTAAGACCATATCGATACAGTTCTAGCAAAATATAACAGAGTAGGCCATATTATTTTCAATTGAATTTGGCTACTACGACTATAATTAAGAAAGTTAAAAAACTAAAATTATTGAAATTCAAAATAGAAAACAATAAAATAAGTTTATGTTTCATCCTAGTTAAAACACAATTAAGTTGATTTCAATTGATATTGTGATATTCAGAAAAGAATTTGAAGGATTATTTAGAGATACCAATATGGTGCTCTTAATCTGGACTTGCAAAAATACTGTGGTCATATAATGCGTTTTTATTAAAAATCAATCTACAGATTGCACGAATCGAATAGCTACACATTATACAATTGTTGCACGATTTTCTTCGATTATTCTCATTTTTAAAATTTTTACATATTCAGTTTTTCTCCTATTATTTTTATTATAAAAAGTTGGGTTTAATTATAAATAATAATTTTTTTAATGACAGATTTGTTGTTTCCATTAATTTTTCGTCGTTTTTTTTGTAGTATAGTTTCACTTTTTACAAAAAATGTATACAATGTAAAAATAATTAAAAATGAAAAAATTTATTTGATTTCCACTTTCCAGTTTCTTAGTAAATCTATAAACGTAGGTATGTAAAAAATTGGTTGTCTGCAAAGTCGGTTTACGGAGGATAATTTTATGTGATAGCCTCATATGAAAACATTGATGAAAAATTGCATACTTTTATTAATTGAATTATTATCACTGAATCATCATTATTTTATATAATACTAAGAATCAGTTAATTGAAAATTACATTTTTTTAATAATCAATGAACAAATATATGAGATCATATCGCTAATCAAATTCTTAAAATGCAAGAATTAATAACTTTTCTTGTCACAATTGTTGTTGTAATAAACAACGGAAACCACGTTAACTTGTCACTTTACTTTATAAACAGTTGACAAAACAGTTCGCGTCAAATTTTTAAAATGCAAGAATTAATTACCTTTTTTTCCGCAATTGTTGTTATAATAAACAACGGAAACCACATCAACTTTTCACTTCACTTTATAAACAGTTGACAAAACAATTCACGTGTAGGTTGGGTGCTGCCGCTGTCTCTCTTCTTCTCGGGCGCATCGCCCGATGGAGTGGAAGAGAGATGGATGCGTCACAAGCCGAACGCTTAGGCCGATCATGCCTCTCTATTGCTTGTCCCGCGCTTTCGCTTGCAAACTCGGCTCTGGCGGAACATGACAATGAGTCATGCTTTTTTGTGGATGAAGCCGGCGTTCATTTATTTGTAAGACGTTATCACGTCAAAAACGAAGAAAATAGCTAAAGATGACAATCCGTTATTTCATATTTATTTTTTTAAACTCATTCATTCTCTTCTATCGCTCTAAATTTTTTTTTTTCAATAGATTGGATCAAAAGTCGTTTTATACTAATGAAAAATTTGAGGTAATCAGAAAATATGATACAGTGAAAAGCAAAAACAATGGAATTTGTCCTGGCAAAGAGAAGTAATGCTAATAGTAAAAATTATCATGTCATGTCGATTGACATCTATACAAATCTCAGAGAAGAAAAACTTAGAAGATATTATTTATACAAAGGCGATGGTAGAGAGAAACATATCGTAATTGTTCTATATATATTTAAGGAAGAAAAAAAAAACTTGTGACAACCTACGTGTTGTAACTAGCTTCTATTACTATTTGGTCTGTTCCTCTTAAACTTGCAGCATTACAAAACATCTTTACTCTTTCGCTCTCTCTCTTTCTCTCTCTGTTAATTCACGGTCAACAAACGTCTCATTGAAGACGTTGCAGTATCTTTTGCTCAATTTGTATGGTACCAAATCATTAGTATTTTGACATGTAGGGAATCATGTAACTGCGATATAAAATCTTTTCTTATCAAATAGATTGCTCACACATTTTTCTTGTAACAGTACGAATTCGGTTTCAAAGAAAGATTTCTTACAATTATTTTCACAAAGATGATTGTTTGTATCGTTTATAACTGCCCGCCTCTATATAAAAATTAATCTTAAATAGACTACAAATACACTCATTCTGCAAATACAGGAATGATGTGAATACAATTTGAACTTTCAAGTCTTAATTTACTGAAAACGAAAATGTTGAAAACAACAATTTCGGGCATTTTAACATTCGCTCGCATACTATAAATCAATTTGCTTTAAAGAGCAAGAATTTTCCTCACATATTCTATTTTGGCTCTCACTTCTAATCATTAAATAACGTTTTGCTGTATCAACCAGGGGTAAATTATGGAGAAACTTTTGTGTAAAAACTAGCTTCCATACGATGCGTAATAAATTGA
This sequence comes from Odontomyia ornata, assembly GCA_963969285.1. Lineage (NCBI taxonomy): Eukaryota > Metazoa > Arthropoda > Insecta > Diptera > Stratiomyidae > Odontomyia > Odontomyia ornata. The sequence goes on along the minus strand of OZ017738.1, from coordinate 475,926,498 downwards.
TAAGACCTAGATGTATCATCTGGTAATGAAGACAATAATTCATGAATTATTTCGAGCTGATGAATATGTAGACATCCTTAGAAAGAAGGATATTCCGTGAGTATTATTTTTAAAAAATGGTCTGACCTGGTAGACAATACTTCAAATTGAATGCGTTTATGAGATAATATCCGCATATTTGTCTCAGTAGGTTCCTACTTGCAGAAGTCGATTCGTTTGCTTTGAATTTATTGTCTGGATCGTCTGATTCCACGATGGGCCACAGAGTGCGAGACATTCACTTCCTTGTATGCATTCCATCTAGGAACAAACACCCATCGCCATCACACATGGTAGTCAATACTTCAAATTGACTGCATTGAGCTCGTGTTGATGCATACGATGCCCCGAAAATCGCCCGGTGACAAAGTGTGGGGCCAAGCTGCCCCTAATATAGCTGACGTCGAACAGGTGGATGTTTCCACGACTCTCGCCCTCGGGCAATCGTGGATCGGCCATTTTTCGAAACTATATAGGCACATAAAAATTTTACCGCCACTTTGCACGAAAAAATCCTCGCGACTTCCACGTTCATTAGCAAAAAATCTTACGGGTAGCGCTTAAATTTTTGTGTCTTCTTAAATTTACCTGTATAAAAAGTTGGCGGGTGTTTATTGATGAACGGCAGCCGTAGCAATAAAATTTTTCATGAGGTAAATTTGGAACTGACGTAAGAAAAGTCGAGACGAGTTCACGATAGCCTCCTCGGAAGGTGAAACTGATGACGGATCCCGGACCGAGATCTGTCACTCAGACACTTGTCAACTCCGGTTGGGGCTGCTATAGTACCGAATGCCAGACCCCTATCCGAGACCAAGCCGCAAGTTATTACACATTGAAGTTAATTACTTTGTTTATTTGATATATTTGAAACATGATTGATATATGTCGAAACGCGTCTGCTTACACAACAAAGCAAGCCCCGATGGCTTTTCAAGAAAAAATCATCACCACCTTCAATTTAAGCTCCGGTAATTTCAGAACGCATCAAAGCTCGTTACGTCTTAATCAATGGAAGAATCGACCGAACGGATGCATAAATCAGGGGTTATCAACTCAACATATGTTTGTGGCTCCGAAAATGCGAATGATGCAAGGTACAAAATATTTTTTTTCTAAAATAGTACCAACAAATATTAATACCTTCAGAATTTGAGAATGTTTGGGTATAAGCTTAAAACTTATCGTTTAAAATTTAGTAAAAATACAAATAAATGATATTATAAAAGAATCTTTAACTGCACGAGTGAGAGTTAGATCGTGTGTTTTTTAGAGGTTAACCGTGCATACCATTAAAATTGCGTCTATGAAAAATCGAGTACTGACGGATGAGCATACGCCAATATACTTACAGGCTTGCGAGAAACTTACATTAGAGAATAGATTTTCAACACTTTCTCTTATTCGAATAATTTAAAGACGAGCAATTAAAAAAAATAATCAAAATTAAACAGAATTACAGCCTAACTTCTGACGCAAAAACAGTAACCGAGTTTGAGACATAGGTAGGTTGATTGAGATTCCGATTCAACATGTGACACTTCTAACGTTTGTGCTCAAGTATGGTCGCGATTGGAAATATGTTTTGATTTTGAATGAAATCTGGAATTTTTCGAGAGACTCCTTGCAATTTCGTTGTCTTCAAAAAGAACTGGCACCAATGTTAAACCGATTAGTTCATTCATCATCATCTATGGAGCGACAGCCCAAGCCAGGCCTTGACCTCCAAGATTAACCCAATCATCACGGTTCTGCGACCTCATCCGAAAGTTGATCACTGCCAATGAGGGTCTGCTTTGAGCTTTTATCGTGTCTTCCCATCGAGTCCAAGCCTTGGTCTTCGCGTTGGACGTCTACCTTGTGGTCTGAACTTTAATGTTCTTTTGGATGGACAGTTTTCTTCCATTCTTTCTACACGATCCGCCCACTGCAATTTGAGTAATTTTACCCAAGCGGATACAGGAAAATTGTCAAACATTTCATACAACTCATTGTTGTAATGTAGTCTCTACTTTGTTTCTTGTTTTACTGGGCCGTAAGTTTTTCGGAGCACTTTGTGTTTGAGTATGTCCACTGCCTTTTCGGAATCGCCCGCCAGAGTCCATGTTTCACTTCCATATAACCGCACAGGTTTGACTAGTGATTTGTAAATACGGAGCTTATTTTGCCTGTACACAACGCTAAATGGTAAGTACGGAGCAATAAACTTTATTTGCGGCATTTATGCAGCGTCTAATCTCGTCCGTTTCGGCGCCTCTTCTATTCAATTTGGCTCCAAGATAAACAAAACTATCCACACTTTCAACGTTGTAGACGCTTACGGTCAGGTTTTGCCGAACTTGAGCGTTTTTTCTTAATTGACTCATGAATTCAGTTTTTGTTTCATTGACTCGTAGGCCAATTTGGTTTGCTTCAAATTCTAGGCTCACAAATGCTCCTTTGGCATCTGAGATTGAACGTGCCATAATATTGACATGATCAGCTACCAATTGTGTGGACTTCAAGATTAGTTTACCCGAGATTTCAGCTGATGTCTTCCTGATGACGTGTTCCAGCGCAATATTAAAGCCTGATTTCATTATGAAGCTGTCCGTTAGTTTGCCGTTTATCTTGACCTGGGACTCTGTGTTTAGCATCGTCACGTTGAACATGCGAACTAATTTTGTTGGGACGCCAAAGTCAACCATTATTTTTTACAGTGAATTTCTGTCGACAGTGTCATATGCTTGCTTGAAGTCTACAAAGAGTTGGTGCACACCGATGTTATATTCTCAGCACTTTTCGAGCACCTGCTTTACTGAGAATATTTATTCTCTTGCAGACCGTCCATTTCGAAAACCTCCCTGCCAATCTCCTATAATACATTCATAGTACGGCTCTAGTTTTCTTTCTTTAATTTTGGAGAGCACTTTATAAGACATACACAGTACAACGATGCCTCTGTAATTTTCACACCTTAAGTTGTCTCACTCTTTGTGTACAGGACTTATAATTTTTCGCAAGTCCTCTGGTGACTGCTCCTCTGACCAAATTCTGCATATAAGTCGATGGAAAAGGTTGCTTAGATGGGGACCCTCACATCAGGAGCAGTTCTGCTAGTATTCCATCAATTCCAGGAACCTTTTTATTCAGACGTCCCGTATTGTTGCCTGCACTTTGTCTCTTGTTGGTAGTGAAACAGACACCTCTTGCTCTGCTTCTGAAATGTTCACAGCTTTAGTCGTTGTTGGGGACGCTGTGAATAGCTTCTGGTAATATTGCAGCCATCTGTTTTTGATTTCTACTGGGTTGCCTAGGATTGCTCCTTGTGCACTTTTGCAAAATCTTTTCTTATGGATTGAATCCGTCTCTTAGTTGTTTAATAGATGTATACACCGATCTGACTTCGTGTAGGGTCATCTTTTCGTTTATATGTTCGATCTTGGTGTTGGTGGCCGGAGGGTTTTATGTTGCTTTTCTTTGGCCTGAGCTTGTCGCTGGATGTATTCTATGTGCGCCTAGTTCCTTGTTTTGATCGCTTCCTTCCGTTCTTCGTCATACCAGTCGTTCCTATTTTTCTTTGCCTGGTGCTCCAAGACCTCTTTGGCTGCTTCTATTATCGCATCTCTTACTGTCTTCCACATGGTTTTGATGTCATCTTACTTTCTCCCGCCTGCGGCAATATGTTGATGCGATTTTCCAGCGCTGATATGTATGTGGACATTACTGAGCTATCATTAAGCTTGTGTATCTGGTACCTTGGAATACTGATGATACTTGTTTACAGCTCTTAGAGATGTGGCATCAAAATTTGACCCTTATAAGGCAGTGGTTCAAATCACAGACAATGCCGCAAAACGAGCGCATATCAAGAATGCTATTTTTAATGAGAACATGGTGGATCTGGTTAAATGTGTGACCATCTGGAGATGCTCACTTTCTCTTATGGATGTCTCGATGCGGAAAGTGTGTGAAGCTTACTGTTTAGCTTCTACTAGTGGCGCTGTCTATCAGGGGTTTTGCCGTTGTGTCTGGTGTCTGCATGGAGGATGCTTTCTCTATGTGCCGTTTTCCGATTCCGATTGTTCCTCTATGTGCCGTTTCTTGATGGCAATGCATCGACAGTGCATTCTAGGGAGCTGTAAAATTTGTCCTTGATTGCCTCTTCCTTGTCATCTGTGGGCGCGTGACAGTTGACCAGCCAGACATTAAAGAATTTGGTCTTGATACGAGTTGCACAGAGCCTCTCGTTAACGGGCTTGAAGTCGGTGATAATTTGTTTCAATGTGCTGTCAACAATGAAAGCCACTCCAAACTCATGGCTTCCTTATAGATGTATTTTCATACAGAAAGCTAGCATGAAATTATTCTCCCAAGTTAAAATACACCTATAATATTCTTGAATTATGATTTTATTTATAATTTACATCTCCCACTATTGTTTCGTATACTTCTTTGGTAACAATTTGTCAATGGAACAAAATGTATGAAACTAAATAGCAGCTATAGACTTTTTCAATTAGAAAATTAATTCAACTGACCGCAATAATTAAAAATTCTCAATACCAATAAACAAAAGAAACAACAAATTCATATAAAAAAACTTCTAATTAATATGTATCACGTTTCGATTACGAATCGATAAAATTAATAAAAAATAATCGAAAATAAACTAATAATGATTAACTATGTGAAACCATGACATAGCTATTATAATTATTTAATCAATGGTATGGATTATTATTATAAAATTATTCTTTTTCCCGTGAATTTGGAGCAAACAGCAAATTCAAAAAGAAATAACAAAAGTAATGAAAAAACATTCAGGATATAAAATGAGCTAAATGTTTACTAGCGAACCAAACGAAAAATGAAAAATTCAAGTTTTGTCTTCATGTTATTAAATAAATAAAAGACCATCAACTGCGTAACTTAAACTTCGATCTTTCCTTCCAGTATGTTAGTCATTTGCAGGAGGTTTTCGAGCAATGTGTAAGTATCGCTTCAGGATGACAATGTTTCCTTAGAGGGATTTGCCCATGGATTATTCGTCATTCGGGTCGGGTTGGCGGTCTTTGGCAGTGTTTGTGCATTTCCGTGTTGAAGTAGAGTAGAGAGGTTTTTGACACGTCATTACAGAGATCGGTAATGCGTTGAGACCGTTTCCTTTGTGTAGTTGGGAGTAGTCGTTGATTTTAAACGCAAGAATAGAAACGGTAGAGTAACGTAGAGTACGATGTAAATTTAGGACTGGTTTTAATTTGGAAAAATTTGACGGTGACTGAACATTGTAATTGAGTAGTCGTTGATTTTAAACGCAAGAATAGAAACGGTAGAGTAACGTAGAGTACGATGTAAATTTAGGACTGGTTTTAATTTGGAAAAATTTGACGGTGACTGAACATTGTAATTGAGCGATGATTTTATTTATAATTTACTCACCGTACGACCCACGACCGAATGCCTCTCTGAACTAGCTGTCGCCACGGAGTAGACTGTTGATACGATTCGTTGGCTCAATCGCGACTTAACGTCGTTAAATCGTTAAGAGGTCGATTTAAATTTTCTTATAGAAATCTCCGGACAAACAAATCATAATCATTACAACACACGTAACGTATTACGCGTGATCTGTGAAAATAAACATGAAAAAATAAACAACAACTGCGGCAAAATACATTTTCCTCTATAATAAATTTTAATTCTTATATAATCTGACAGCTATAGAAACAGATTATTATAACATCAAAAAATATTAATATAGAAATCTAGATTAAGGAATACTCGAAAAATTATAATTAAACCAGCCAGAAGAATAATTAATAATTAGTTATATGTACATATATTGGTAATTATAACAGTGATCTTATTTAAAATAGTTGATCAAAGTTTTATTCATAAGAGAATAAGCAACGGTTCATCGTATTTTATAATGAATCTATTGAAACTAAATCCTCATTTATCATTTAATTGCTTTGGTTCTTATTAATACGTACGTATATACGTATATCATCTATATTTATAGCGAAATATACCGTCTACCTAGTCCTTATGTAAGAATAGTACAATTAAAATAATATCTATTTTGAGTAGGAACATAAAGTCCAACATTGGAATTACACACTAAGAATACATATTTATACCTTATACAAAAGATAAAAGAGAATAATCCTAAAAATTAACATAACTACCTTTAATTAATAATTAACATTAAAATCCACTAAACACGCTTTTAAATTTATTCTGATATGTAAGTTAAAGTGAAAAAAACAGCAGGGAAGATCGTATACACTTGAAACTGTTTTAACGGCTTAAAAAATTAGTTTACAATTTTTGTGCCCACTTCAACTAAACATTAGAGAAGAAAATTCCAAAATCGCGATACATTTTTTCCGCTGGTCTACATTCCAATCTAACTGTTCGGCCTTTATATTATAAACTAATCAAGGATGTAAATATATGCGCAGATATTTATTACATTATACAATATTATGATTAAAATTGACCTTGATAGTATATCAGCAGTAAAATTTGTATTTCAATCAATGATACAAATTTTTTATGTGAAATTACATTTGCGTGGGAACGCAAAGTCAAATTGAAGTGATACCGTTGCTGAAAACGTTTCCTGGTTTTTTTTTTTAACTAAAAATTGAAATCGAAAATATGCTTCATTGAAGCCATTTTATAAACATAAAGCGAATTTAAAACATAAAAACTGTTAAAACTTAATAACCCAGAGGGCAGTCTAAGTTTGCACATAAATATTAAAAAATTTAAATTTTCATTACCATTAGTGCACATTACATAAAAATGAATATTCCAAATAAATGTTGGGGAAAAAAGTGTGAAAGAAACTAACCCAACTATATTACAAAATTGTATATAATACATCAAATTATTATATATTTTAATAATTGTTCTACCCTAATTCTGTATGAAATATTTGACGAGCCGCAGGCCTCAACGATAAGTCAAAGTCAAAAGCGCTGTATTCAATACTAATCGTTATAACTTTTAAAAGAATATAAAGCAAATTCCAAACAATATACAAAAACTTAATGGCCCAAATGGCTCTCTAAATTTATACTTTATCAGTTAAACAGATTTTATCAAAAAAACTATAGCAAATTCAAATTAATTAAGATTATTACATATTTGATGATATGATTGGAAAAAAGGCGAAAAAACCAACCTACACTATTCAAAATTATTTATAATTTCAACACAACTGTGAACTTTTATACTACACCTGATATTTTATAACCTCATTCTAATAAAATTCAATCAAAAACTTTATGTTATTCTAAAAAATTCTATCACAGTACTCCTAACCTACGCGTTTAACCTTATCTCTAAACCGAATATAATAAACATAACATATACGTAACCTATCCCTAATTTTAACACAAATAAACAACAATACTAGATGTAGCAATAATGAGCTGAAACTAAAAACTAAGTAAGGAAAAACACAAAAACTGGAAATAAACACGAATAATTTAGACATTATCATTCAGCCACCAATACCCAGATTGCCCGGTCTCAACTCGATCAGCTTCAACAAATCTAGCAAATGAGTATCTCCATTGGAATTGTTGGTCTCGTGAACTCAAACTCGGAGGATATTTTATCTTCTTATCGGTGGACCGTCTATACAGGGTCTATATAATAAGTAACCAGACTGACCGGACTTTAAGTCCCCATTGGAGTCAATAACACGCTGATACCGGATTTTCCAATGCCCGAACGGTCCCTGGAAGTCGGCAACCTCGATACTGTCTAGAGCCCTCATGGTAGCACGTTGAACGTTTTCCAGAGTCCCGAACCGCGTCCCCTTAAGGTGTCTCTTGATCTTGGGGAACAGAAAGACGTCCACTGGTGCCATATCCGGGCTGTAAGGAGGCTGTGGCAACGTTGCCCTCGACCAGCTGCTCGGTGACGAGCAGGCAGGTATGCCACGGAGCATTGTCGTGATGGAGGATCCACGAATCGGCAATCTCCGGACGAACTCGGCGAACCCGGGCGGTTAGTCGACGGAGCACCTCTCTGTAGTACTGGCTGTTTACAGTTTGGCCAGGTGGCACAAAATCTTTTTTTTTCCTTTCTTCAAGATCGAAATAACTTAGCTTTTTTCCACTCATTTGGGAAATATGAATTGCTCAACATGTTCTTGAACAATATGCAATTGATTTCTAATAGCAACCTCAGGCAAATGTCGGAGAACTACATTTGGAATACCATCAGTACCACATGATTTCTTGTTGTTCATCCTGCGAAATATGAAACACAAGTCTTCATATCTGACAAAATAATCAATAAGACTTAAGCTCGGTATGAGGTCAGATGTTAATGTTTTATTGAAGTGAAAAATTGATTCACCGCTCAGGCTTGATTTGAAGTCGGAAACTTTTGCTTCCACGGCCTCTGAAAACATTTGATTCCCTCTCTCAGGGTTTGGTAGATAAACCAATTCAAAATGTGTTCCGATCAGGGCAAGTTTATCCAATCCCTCACATATAATCCTGTTTCCAATTCTATCCGGAGTCGTACTATCAATTTCGATACCAGCCCTATCGAGATGATTTATCTTATCACTAGTGACTTCAAGATTCTATACCTTCACTCGAGACTTCTTGCGGAATATGCTATTCACTTTCGCGAAAACGCCATCTGGGCCCTGTGGGCTAATATCCCTCAATTTTTCCGCCCATTGATTGCTGACCTCACTCCTGAAGTATGACCGGATTAAGTTCCGGACATTCTTCAGGTGTAATTTCAACAAAGCCACTGAGGGATGGTTGCAGTCCAAAAATCGTCGATAAATATTATTGACGCGTGTGAGAAGAAGGCTTTTCAATCTTTTCAACCTTGCGATGGTTGGTGTTTCATATCCTTCCATATTGTTTCGATATTTAAACTTGAGAACTACTTTCTCAATCGTTTCCAACGTCAGCTTCTCTAACTTCGATAAAAAGAGATCTATTTCATCGATAGTTAGATTTCTGTCATTAGGAACCATTGAGCAAGAGTTGCCATCATCAGAAGGGGGACATTGCTTCTGGTACTCCCGATTAAACTTCTTTTGAAACTTTCCCCAGTCTGTTTTTTTGAAATTCAACCGATGATTTTCATATTGAACTGGAATGAGGAAGAAATCATCCCTTTGATGATTGATTTCCATTACGATTGCGTTATGGTCGCTATCATAAGAAATCACCTGCAGTTTCCGTTGAGGACTATTAAACCTGAATTCAAGTCTTGCGTCAGCACTGCAGAGGTTCAAATATGAATTTGTCCTAGGGTATGTTGCCAACTCCGACCGATATAGATTGCACCTGTATTCAATTTGGTTCTCTGTTATCCACGATTGCAGGAATATACCTCTTGAATTATTAGTGGCGTTCAGCCATGATGTATGCTTGGCGTTCAGGTCACCAGCATGAATATAATAATTATGCAGCCTGTTCAATTCGAGTATTTCAAACAAGGAATTGAGCTCCTCCTTGAGCTTGAGAACAGTTCCACCAGTTGCGTAGGCAGAGATAACGAAGAGGTTATCCCCACCTGGCAGTGAGATTTTGATAACGGACACTTCAAGAGATTCAAAGATTTTGAATTCGACTTTTTCAATATTTTGGAAACAATAGGGTCTTCGAACCAATATCCCGATGCCACCTCCCCCATCAACTATTACCCTATCGTTTCTTACAAATCCAAAATCCTTGAATGTCATGGAGTGTGATGAATTTAGGTGGGTTTCAGTGAGAAACATGATGTCAGGCTTTTGCTTAACAATGAATTCAAGGAGATAATCACGCCCATGTATAGTAACAATAAAGTTGACGTTGATCGAGATGAGACGAATCCTATCCATGGGAATGTGACTGGATGACAAAATATTTTGAGGCATTTCTCCGATACAGAATTTAGTTGTTGGTAAATTTTGAGAAGCAGCTCATTATTGCTACTTACATTACTCACCGCATTTTCTGCTGGTTCTCTAGGGGCTTGTGCAAATGATACTCCTTGACGAAGGAGTATCATTTGCAATTGGCTCAGACGAAGTTTGGAGCTAAGACACTGCGGTGTAGTTGTGTTTGCTTTGGGACAAATTTTACTCTCGCACCTTAATATCGGGAGCATCCTCGATATGATGCCGGGTCACCAAAAACACCGTAGTTAGCACAGTATAATTTCTTTTTTGGCTCCGTCTGAGCCAATTTGCACTCACCGGGAGCATGTACGTCCTTGCATTTGATGCATCGGTAATGCATGGCGCAGTTGGCAGCCCAATGCCCAAATCGTTGACACCTATAGCACTGGTTGACTTCTCTTTTCTCGAGGCATGCCCACCTCACCACTCAGAAGTTTAAGTATCTTATTTGTTGAAGAGCACTTGGACTACTCTTATTTGAGGTCTGCACCAAATAAAGTCGAACATTTTTTTTTCTACCGTCGACCTCCTTGTCGTTTTAACGGAGATAAATTCAATTTCTGGTGCTACTTCCTTGAGCACCTGAAGAAGATCAACGGTATCTTCTCCGCAGTCCAAGCCCTTCAACAAAAAGGTCTGGTTCTTCTCACTTTTCTGGGGGTATATGTGAAATGTGGAACCTCCCATGAATTCAGTACATTTTTGGCTGATTTGAAATCAACCAGGGATTTCATTATGATAGTCAACTTTTCAGCATTGATTCGTTTTCTTCTTCTTCTTTGTAGCACTACAGCCCCTCTCGGGCCTTCGCTTAGAGATAGTCAGGGTATCTCATTTTCATGACCGTATTGATTTTTTCGGAAGTTGGTTTGGTCAGTACCATGCTCCCGAAATTTGAACCTGAGACCTTCGGCTTATGCGTCTCATGCTTTAACCACTAGACCACACAGACTATCATTGATTCGTTTAATCTCGAAATTTGTTAATTTATTTTCGGCTTCTAATAGCCGAACCATTTCCTTTCCGCTTTGACCGAACACATTAGTTGGTGAAACTTTCTCTGTATTCTTGGCAACTTTTTGAGGAGGACCAGTAGAACTACGGGCTGGTTTCTTCTAATTTTTTTTTATTTTTTAAATAATGGATAAAATTATCATTATTTTAACTAACATTACCTTCAATACTTTCGTCAACGTCCATTTCTTGTTGGAGTCCGTCCAGCGCTGCATAGTAGTTCTGGCTGTCGTTAGCGCCTCCAGCACTTAATAGTTCTTTCTGCAACGCTCTCGAAACACCGGTGTCTGCTAAAAATCAATAAATTATCAATAGCGAAGAAAACGGGAATTTTATTATTACTTATTTAAATTCTGCTATTAAAAAATTTACCGCACATAACATGATGAAACTATAGCATGTACAATAAAATCAAATGAAGTGCAAAACATTAAAATTCTAATTTATTTCAATCTCAGCCAACAACTCATTAATCTCAAATAGCCTTATAAATATTTAGTACATTAAAGAGTATTACAAAGCATTGTAGATTACATCAATTATTCAAGCTTTGGGAGAATTTCATTCCAGTGCCATAATTGCTAGTGATTCAATCTGACATTAATATTCAAGCCATTACAAGATTGAATAGATTGACTTTTATCAAATAAACAAAATATTTTGAGGTTCTGTTATAGCCTTGAATCTAGCTCCAAACATCTTCTTTATCACCACTAAGAATGGCAGAGAACATTAAAGATCAAGTTCTGAAGATAACCTTTGAATAAATAATTTAAAGATTTCTTCGTACCTTATTCCGGAAAAAACAGAACAAACAAACACTCATTTGTCCTAGCGTTTTAATAATAAATTTAAATACCAACGTGATTCATCGCTTCATTACAAGTTTAATCTTTTACATTTAGCTTTTTGCGTGGATTTGAATACTTGAATATCCGAACATTTTTAATATCTTGAATATTTTCACAATCATTTATCCTGTTATAAATGTACTAAAAATCCGTTAAATATCGATTTATAATACATTTATACGAGACCATTTAGCATAAATAAAACCGGCACGTGTTACTAGACGCATTTATCGTATTTATTGATAATACATCGAACCGGTTTCCGGGTGTCGCCGCTAATAAACAAAATAAAAATTTAAACAACTCTTTCCCATCTTTTTATTCCTCAAACCGCTTTAACTTGAACAATCTTTTCACCCCCAAACCGGTATTCAGCACATCAGTTTGTATCAGTTTAACATTTCTTCCGCCTTTTCGTTTAACTTCCGCTCTGTACTTGAGTTTGCGCTGAATACGACTCTCTCTTCCGCATCAACCTACTCGACATCTAGCGTTCGATAGTGACACATTGCGTTCCCCTCTTGTGCACTTTCTCATTCTCGCGACATTTCTCGTTTGGTTGTTTTGATTTTATTACTTTTCGCTTCGTTCGTTTGCCTCTTGAAGAGCAATTGACGAATGTCCAATTGACATTTCAGTTAATCGCGAAAGTGTTTTCATTCATTCGGTTGTGTAAATTAGTGTCCAAGTGTCGTTGAGGGTGTTCCCATTAGCCGTTAACCACCTTAACCAGTTTTGTCGAGACATCCTAGGATCCAGTGAAGCTGGTAAGGAAGTTAAATAATTTTTTCAACTCGTCTGAGTGTCGTAAACAATGTTAAAAGATGATCATTCCACACTTCCTAACTAAACCGATTTCACATTGATTCGCGGCGCTAAAGTGTGGGGACTAGCTAGATGTGTGTTGTTCAATTTAAACTCGCATTCAGTGTAATGCGTGGATACGAATGAATGCTGTACTTTAATTAATAGTAGCAGCGGCTACAAGAGCTTCGAAAATGCACACAGGAGACCAACTAACTGCCTGCGAAAGTTCACATGCTTCGATCAACAAACTGCTTATTAGCAACATTATCTTACAGTTTTCCGGTCAGATAATAATTGGTCACGAATGAACTTTTTTTTTAATTCGTTCTTCGTATCTCATCCTCATGTATACAATGCCTGCAACTGTTTCAACATTATTACATATTTCTCTTTTCGTACTGATCATTTCCTCGCATTTTGTTACAATTTGCTTTGTTTACATTAACGTTTGTTTTTCTTTGTTGCAGATAATATTCAAAATTCCGGCACGATGACAAATTTCGTAGAGGTAAGTGAACACATGATTACTGGAACATTTTTTTGCAAGTTTACGGCTCCATTCATTTATTTCAATAGACCAACATAAGGGTTTTGAAACTGCGTGGAGAGAAGAGAAATCGTAACATTTGTTTTCATTTGTTACACTTGTGAGACAAAGATAATTATCATTAGTGATTTAAATACTATACAGCTTATTAAAAAAATATGATACAAACTTATGGAAAAAAACATTTTTTACTTTTATCGATCCAAGATAATTAATTTCTTTTGGGTCGAGAAGTATATACCATTCTACTCATTAGGCCGCATGAGTAGAAAGAATGTTTCCTTAATTGACTGCTAAACGAAAACAGTTTTGTTTTTCAGTGTCGGCTTTTGCAACATGTTGTATAAGGATTAAATTTACAAAAACATGTTGAATTAGAAAAAATATTTATCAATATAAGATTGTGACTTTTACAAAAACTACACAATTACAAAATCCAGGATGCGGCGCTAAATATCTAAATTCAAAACCGCAAAAAAACTAAAATTAAATGTTGCATATTTAAATACACATCCGGATGTTAAAATAGAAGCTCCACAAGGCTCAATATTAGGTGCACCACTATTTATTAAGAATTTTCTTCCTTCTTTCCTGTTTTACTACAGGCTCCTTAGTTTGAAAACTGAGGAATAGATTCGTATGGCCTAGTAGACACTTACCAGCGTTTAGCGACCTCGTCCTCTTTTAGGACCAGCGGGGTCAAAATTTTTATTTTTTATTTTTTCTGGATGGATTCATGTATAGTTGTGTTTCGATATTTTAAGAATTGTTTCGATGCTTAGTTAGTAGTTTGTATTTTTGTTGAAGGTATGAATAAAATTTATGATAAGGGGTTTTTGTTATTTGGGAATCAGGAAGAGATGAGTGGTTTCACCAGCAGTGTTAAGTTGTTATAATGTTGATTTAGTATCTTCAAAAAATTCCCCAAGTTGCTGGAGGTGGTACCTGAAAGCACCAATCCAATTTAAATTAACATTTTTCTAAGAATTGTAGTGATTTAGAAATGTTAAAATTGGCCGTGAAGGACTGCAGCGGTGTTCTGCTACCTCAGCGAGCAGAATCAGTGCTCAGCTCGATTGGCCTTGCCTGGGGATGCGTAAATACGCTGGCAAGCTAGCGGTGCAGTGTCGTGGGGCGGGTTCTCTTGCCACAGCACAAAGGCCCACTGCAACGTATTTTCGCATTCACGAATTAAAGGGTGAACTAAGTCAAAAACGGAACCGATTGGCTGGTGTTCGAGGTGTCAATAGCCGAAGCAACGACGACAAATTTTGTCCTTGCTGAGGACGATGCGCACAAATAAGAGTGGGGCATTCAGGTGGTGGCGGTGCCCCATGCACCCCTCCCAACCGGATCGAAATCTAAAGAATGCTGCCTTGGCCCATATCGGGTGTGGAAGGCCAAGCAGCCCTGCGACAGCACCTGTAACAAATAAAAAGGGGAGGGCTCAATCGATAGCTAGCTTATAAGCGGAGGGGCCAGCCAACGTGGCGGGCTTAAAAGTGGATAGACCGAATTTTCGGGTTCAATTAGCTATCCATCTTTATCCTCTCTTTTTTTTCTCAACTCTACATAATCTTCTTCTTCTTAGCACTACAGTCCCTCTCGCGCCTTCGCTTCCTGCAACAGGCACCTCCAACTGTTTCGGCCCATTGACCGCTTCCCCCAATTTTGAAATCCGAGCAGCGATGAACTGTCTTTGTCGACCGAGTCAGACCAGCGTTTCCTCGCTTTCCCTACTGGTCTCCGGCCTTCAGTTCTCCCAACGAATACTTTTGGGTATCCGTTGTTCGTCCATACGATGTACAGCCCATTGCAGTTCCGCAGTCTGACAATCGTTGAGACCTCCGGCTTGTCAAAAATTTCATACAGCTCATGGTTGTATCGAATTCGCCATTGGACCCCGTCTAGCTTCCTCCGATAATTCGCCTTAGGACCCGTCGCTCAAATGCGTTCAATACTCGTATATTTCCGGATGCTTGGGTTAGGGTCCATGTTTCACACCCATAGCATAACACAGATCTTATCACAGGTTTGTATACTTGGAGCTTTGTTGAATAAAATATTTTATTTGCGCGCTGTATTCTTCGGCGTATTTCGTGTCTTTCATTACTGGTTCTCGTTATTTTGGCGCCTAAATACACAAATTTGCTCACATTTTCTATAATGTAATCGCCAAGTGTGATATTTTGTGTAGATGGTTTATTTTTCCTCGACTGAGTCATGAGCTTTGTTTTATTTTCGTTGATTTTTAGCCTATTAGTCATTAATAACTGCCGATATTTGTGTCAAAGGCATCGGTGAGTTGGTTATGAATGCGGACTTGGGAGGTCGTCGACGTCATTGTCATTTTGGTAAGACGGACTAATTTGGCTAGGAAGCCAAAACAAAGCATTATTTGGTACAGTACGTTACGATCAATACTGTCGTATGCTTGCTTAAAGTCAACGAAAATTTGGTGTACGTCTATGTTGAACTCCCAGCATTTTTCAGGTACCTGCTTGACTGTGAACAATTGATAATCCCTAATAATACTGTTGGCGTATGATCCGATTGTATTGTTTAAGATCTTTGAAAATATTTTGTACGCCGTACAGAGTAGTGATATGCCTCTATAATTTTCGCACTGTAGCTTGTCACCTTTTTTGTGGATAGGGAATATAATTGATTGGCTCCACTCTTTTGACATATGTGCTGGCTGACTTTTTGAATAGCTTTGTGAACATTGTTGCCGCCATATTTGATGAGCACCACTGGAATCTCATCGATGCTCGGCGCTTTATTATTGTTTTGGGGTTTGATGATGGAACACACTTCATCCAGAGTTGATGGGGCCAATGAAAGCTCTCCGCTGACATTCATAGGCTCCGATGTTGTGGAGCTGTGCGGAGGCTCAAGGAGGTTCTTGAAATATGATGCCCATCTTGTTCATCTTGGTTTCATCAGCGATTATATTGCCGATGTGTAGTGAATTTGGGTGGTTATAATGTCTGTTGAGGACTGCAGCGATGGTCTGCTGCCTCGGCGAAAGCGGATGGTAGTACCCGCCGAGATTTGGCCTTGCTGAAGACGCGTGAATGCGCTGGCAGGCTAGCGTTGTGGTGTCGTTGGGCGGGTTCTTTTCCCTGCTCAAGGACCTACTAAAAAAAATTTCGCATTTACGAATTAAAAGTTTCGAATGCCGATCGACTGGTGTCGATGTCAAGGTAACCTGCTAAGGGTTGAAATTGCTTGTTCAAAGAACAAATTGGGCCTGGAGAAAACGGACGGACTTAAGAGATTTCATCGTTACCGACGATACTTATGGCCCACAAATAAGTGTGGGGCAGCCAGGTGGAAGCGGTGCCCCCTCGCACCCTCCCAACCAGATCAAAATCCAAATGTAGACGTGGCCATATATTTCCCATTTGAGTGAAAAACTCATACAAACATAATTTGCGTGAATTTTTCCATCAAATGAGATATATAAATGTGGCCAATTTATGTTATAGTATTATGCGATGGAATCAGATAACACTATACCATAAAAGGGCACGTGAGCGAAAGGCCACTCTACCCGGGCAAGAGCCCCTATAACATAAAAAGAAAAGGAGGAGCGCTCCCAATGGCTAGCTCATGTTGGTGTGTAAGTGGAGAGGCCAGCCATCGTTGCGGGTCCCATACCAGGTCAGGTTTCAATGAAAGGAAAGACCGAGTTTGTATTTCTTTAACTACACATTGGTTTATTTTTTTTTTTTTTTTATTATTTTCAATTTTCTGCTAGTTTCAGGTATATCGAGCGTAGGGAAATCGTATCACGTGCCTAATAAATACGTTTATATATAAAAGAACCTAACAGTCAAAAGTGTAGTGTATTTGCACCTTTTTTTTCAAATTGATTAAAATTTCATGGATGTCATTAATGTCTGTGCAGTACATTTTCAGATAAGCTATTGGGTGACTTTAACGATTTACCAACTATTGATACTTTGAAAATTTAGATTTATACAATTTTTTAATAATAAAATAATCAAATATAAAATTTAAAAACAGGTACTCACCATCATCCTCGTCAGGCGCCCGCTGGTGTATGGGTTAATTACTGGTAATGAAATGAAATAGGGAGCACAATTCCAAGTAACACTTTTGCACTGTATATAAGTCAATTTCCTTAATCCTATAGTACGTTGAAACAAGCTGCTTTGGGTCGACTAGATCAAAAAGTGCTTCCGTTTAGGGTTTCGATATTGAGCTCCCCGCTTCGCGATCCTTGTATCTATTGGGGAGGTCCGACACGGTATAGTGACAAGTTCCACTTCAATCTAGCCAAGCCGCAATAATTGAAAGGCTACAAAATTTTTTTTTTTTTTTCATAGGGTGTAGTATTGATGAACTCCCTTCAGATTTTTTTAGTCGGATTTTAGAGTTTGAAAAATGAGCAGGCTTTATACGATATGTCAAAACCGAGACAGGATACTTTAAGCTATACACTTTATGCTTTTGATGACAGCTAAAATGACTAGACATGCGTTTCAGAACAAAAGGAAATTGCTACCATAATTTTATCCTATCATTTACCAATGTTCTCATTTGATGTCGTTCACAAGTTACAGCCGTACAATCGTTTTCTTCGAAAGCTTCTGCACATAATTAGTTGTAAGGCGATACGAGGACCAATCGTTTTTGAACGAATCTTTCTAGTTAAGTATCTCGCCGACAGTTCAGCACGATTTTCTGATATTCAGTCATAGCGCAACCACATAAAAATATAAAGACAGCCAGTTTTACTATATAACTTCATCAGAGCCAGAGCTTCTTCCCGATTATTTAAATAAATTTGAGATAGAGATAGATAGAATTTGAGTTTTCTTATTTTGTTGTCATGGAAGACGCGACACACATTTATGAACGCTTTTCTTTGGGTTTACTTATATGAGGGGATTTCTTTAGCGTAAACGGCTGTTCGGATTATTGCGGTTCTAAAATTAATTATTGCAAGTTAACTTAGTTGTTTTGGCGGGATTTTGTGTTATGTCATATGCACCAAGCGACAAGGATATAAGCATACACGAATATCATTTCACTCTTTTAATCTTACACTGCACTTGTCTATTTACCAAACGCCATACAGCATAACAGAGCAAATTCCTTCTGCTCTTCTATCACATCATTTTAATTCGAAGTCTAAGCGTGTAGCCTGTCCAAATGCGGTCGCTCAAACCGTACAAGTAATCTCGTTGGTGTAATATTCTATATTAGATATCGTTAACAAATTTCTGAGGAAAAATCACGGCCCGAATTATGGCGGCATCTCAAATGAAGCACACGTATCGTCAATATGCAAATGAGCCGATCAGAAGTAGGCTATTAAAACTAAGCAACGAGTAAGCTAGCGCACACTTGAAAGAGACCAACGAACGGTCGGCAAGCATTCACTTCTCGCTGTATCTTTTCCTAATCTAAACACGGCCCTAAGACAATTATTTTCTGGACTATTAGGGTTTCAAGCAATTTTCTTTGAAAAGGAACTGCTCCTTGCAATAAATAGCTTTCAAGGGCCCAAAATCTGCACGCGTTTTGGTCTATCCCAAATCAATTTGTTGCGAATCGAGCCGCACGTCACTTGGCAAAACACCCACTTCGGCCCCGATATTGTGCCCTTTTCACTGCTCGTTGAAGTTTAATTTTTCGCTTGCTGTCGTGGTTCTCGCGGCGTGCGCTCTCGCGATTCGTCATAGACTCCTAAACAGAATTTACTCCCAACAAGCTGATATCCTTTATATCACTGTTTTCATGTGGGAGACTGCACAAGAGGATCAATCAATGGTCGCTTGCGGTATAAGAATAGAACGATTTGCTGGCTGTGCATAGCACCACTTTCAATGCACCAAACTTCTCTTTGCCTTTACGCCTTAATTATATATAATTATAAATTGGAATAATTAAAAAAAATGTCTTTTTGTAATTTGCAAGTAAAATTCCGGATAGGTGTTATGAAGGTGTTTGAGCAGTTTGCTTAGGCGACTGCTCGATTATTACAGATGTCATCACGACAGAGCGTGGTTTTGGGCTGATAATCATGTTTCAGGCTTTTCACTACTTTATATGCTTTTCTTGTGACTTACATGTATACTTCTCAATTGGTCGTCATAGTATTTGCTATTCTTAATTCTAATAATCTTATTTACTTCTCTTCTGAGATTTTCATAGTGTTCTCTCTTCGTACTGGTTTTTCCTACCTGTGTGATCTTTGTATGACTGATTCTTTTTGTCTAACGCATTCTGGCACTCATTATCGAACCATTCATTTCTCTTCTCCATAATAACCATTCCTAAATTTCCACTTTCTTTCTTTTGAAGATCAAATAAATATTTTTTTGATTTACAACATACTCGTTAACATTTTTTTTTTTTAAATTCAATAAATAATTGCAATTTATCAGATAATTGTGAAATCTCTTTAAACATTCAACCGTAAAAAGTTTTAAAAATTCAATCAATATTTTTTTGTTCGCATCACCAAAAAAAATTTTTTTTTAAATTCCATGATAAACAGTACGAAAAGAAGAGGTCCTAGGATTGATCCTTGATGGACGCTAGATGTAGGATTGAATGGAAAAGAGATTGTGCTAAGAGATTAACACGACATGAACGCGAGGATAGATAGGATGAAATCTAAGAATGTAGGGAACTGGATATGCCGAGCAAAGCTAACTTTTGACAGAGAAGAACATGGTTCACGGAGTCAAGAGCTTTGGAGAAGTCCATGAATATTGTATCAACCTGAAGCTATTTATCTAGAGCTCTTTTAATATAATCTTCGAACTCAGCCAACTTCGAGGTAGTTTAACGACCCTTCAAGAATCCATGTTGCTGTGGTATGACAATTGAACTCAATGACTCAAGAAGCCTGTTGTGTACAAGTCGTTCCAGCAGCTTAGAGAAACAGGAGAGGAGTGATATGGGACGATAGTTTGAGGCAGATGATGGGTCGCCGTTTTTAAAGAGAGGAACAACATTTGCATCTTTCCAGTACGTTGGAAAGGTGCCAATACCAAGGCTGAGATTTAATACAAGGGATAGAGGAAAACACAAAGAGGAACAAATTGATTTTACAAATAAATCAGGCAATCCATCGGGACCAGGACTGACATTCGGATCGAGGAAGTTAATAAGGGATTCAACTTCAGAAGGATCAGTGGAGTAGGATGTAATTGATGCTGGATAAGTTTGAATTGAGTTTATGGGGGAGTGTAGTGTATCAGAAGAGGAAAAAGTAGAGGAAAAATACTCGGCAAATAGGTTAGAAATATCCTGAAGGGAGGAGGCTTCAGTATTATTCCATTTAACAGTATGCGGGATAGTAGAGGAAGGTTTAAAAGATCGGATGTAGGAGCAAAACGGTTTAGCGTTATTTATCAGGAAGGAACTCTCTAAACTGCTGAAGTAATTTTTCATGGCAGTTTTGAGCTCTTTTTTAGCCAAAGAACGCAGTCTACAAAAATTCTGCTTGGCATCGTCATTTTCGGTCAATTTATAGTGCCTATGCCCCTTGTCTTTGGCTTTTAAGGGACAAAGAACTCTTCGAGTAAGCCAAAGCTTCATTTTAGCTTTGCGAGGAGCTTGTAGTGGAGTATAAAGAGCAATCAGATTGTTAAGGTAGCCGTAAAATTTGTTCAAAGCACTATCACAGTCAAGACGAGTGAAGAAGGTGCACTAGTTGACCGAGTCCAGATTGGTTTTAATTGCCTCATAATTTGCTCTAAAGAAGATGTAACGATAAGCTGAGGCAATTCTCTGAGGTTTTATGGTATCAACGGTTAGTGCTAGAGACAAAGGTGGATGATGGAGATCAGGTTGAATATAAGAATGTAAAACAGGAGCTATTGATAGACACCCAGTTTGAACATTTGACAAGACAAGGTCCAGAAGGCGACCATTAGCGTTACGGATATGGTTAAACTGTGAAAAAGAACAAAGGGAAAGAAAGGAAGAAAGTAACAAAAAAGGAATATTTGTTGAGGAAATGCCAGGTGTTGCTAAGGGATCTCATTCCACTGCTGGTAGGTTGCAGTCCCCACAAATTATAATTTTAGAATGTGGATGACGAGCAAGAAGATAGGCATGGTTCAACGAAGAAGGCTTCGTACACAGTTAAGGGAGAATTACAGGGAATATACACAGAGGAAATTAATAAAGAGGAGTTATGAGGAACCAGGAGTTTAACAATTACACACTCAACAGCACGAGCAAATTTGAAGTCAGCGCACAGAAAACTAGTAAGGGTTTTGCAGACTGCAACCAAGACTGCCCAACATAACATAAGTTATAACGGTGATATTCAGTATTTACTGTCGATGGTCGTCATAGGGTTATCTGAATTGTGTACAGCTCAGGATTCTCGTAGCGATCGATATTAGAGGTCGGGTGGAATGAGGTGTAGAAGTGGCGGGAACTTTTTAACGATGACGAATAGTATTTATCTCCCATTTTCTTTTCCGTGACGGCTCCTCGAGCAGTTTGCCTATGCGGACTGCTCGATTACTACAGAATGCTCTATCAGACAGGCTAGGATACGTTTTTCTGTGACTGTCAAAATTGGTGCAGTTTAGAATGTGATATTCCGGATAGCCCATGTTTTCACTACATTTGCACATATCATCATCATCTATTGCGCCACAGCTCAAGCCAGGCCTTGGCCTCCATGATTAATCTCCTGCAATCATCACGGTTCCACGACCTTGTCCGGCAGTTGTTTACTCCCAACAACGATCGTGTCTTCCCATTGAGTCATCGGTCTTCCCGCTGGACGTCTACCTTGTGCTCTACCCGTCAATGTTCTTATGGGTAACCGAGTTTCTTCTATTCTCTCTCCATGGCTTGCCCATTGCAAATTGCGTAATTTTACGCAAGAAGAAACAGGTGGATTGTCAAATAGTTCATACAACTCATAGTTGTAACGTAGTCTCGACTCTGTCCTTGTTACACTGGGTCAAAGATTTTTCGGAGCACTATGCGTTCAAATACGTTCACTGCCATTTCAGATTCGCTCGTCAGAGTCAATATTTCACTTCCTTATAACAGCACAGGTTTAACTAGTGTTTTGTAAATGCGAAGCTTATTTTGCCTGTGCACCACTCTGGACGTTAGAATAGGAAGTACGGAACAATAGGCCTTATTTGCAGCGTTTTGACGGCGTTCAACTACGTCCTTTTCGGTGCCTCTGCCATTCAGGCTGGTCCCAAGGTAGATAAAGTTATCCGTACTTTCAAAGTTGTAGTCGCCTACGGTCAGATTTTGTCGAACTGGAGTTTTCTTGCTCGTTTAAGTCATGAATTTAGTTTTCGTTTCATTAACTCGTAGGACAATTCATTTTGCTTCAGATTCTAGGCTCAGAAATGTCCCTTTGCAATCTAAGATTGAACGTGCGACAATATTGACGTCATCAGTATATTCCACCAATTGTGTGGACCTGAACAATAGTCGACCCGAGGTTTCAGCAGATGTCTTCCTGATGACGTGTTCCAGCGCAATAGAGCATTGGGGCAAGCCCATCTCCTTGTTTTAAGCCTGATTCCATTCTTAAGCTGTCCTTTAGTTCACCGTTTACCCTGACCTGGGACTCAGTGTTTAGCATCGTGACCTTGAACATGCGGACTAGTTTTGTTGAGACACTAAAGTCAAGCATTATTCTGTACAGCACATTTCTGTCGACACTGTCGTATGCTTGCTTGGAATCTACAAAGTTGTAGGTCGATGAATCGTCGCCCGTGTGCCGAGGAGTCGATGTGTTGAAGTTTCAGGAATTAAAAATTGAATTTCTGATGGCCAAGACACATGCTGACCAAAATGATGTTTTGATTGACAAGTTGTGTTCAACGACAGCGAGATGATTCGAAATATGAAGATGGCATGAACCGCCTCTCTATTCCTAAACCGCATCGTTCCGGGGAGAGGTCGGTTCAAAATAATCCACTCATTAGAGTCAAACTGTCCAGACTAGATCAAACATCAACTTAAATATGTTACATATTTTCCTCTGTTTTCTCTCAACTCTGTGTACCACTTTCCGAGCGCTGAACGAGACAAAATACCCGAAATGGTGATTTAAGAATTCGTTCGCGTGGAATTCATCTGAATAAAATATCGACAAATGGTACAGGGAAAATGAGAAAAAATAGCACGAACTGCAGGTGCCCGCGCTTGTGCACTAGTCAGTTTTCTATCACCGATTTTTTGGCAGCTACGGAAATTCAATTGTTCGAATGCTAAGTATCCTATTCGTTGTTTCGCGTTTGCTTAGCGCCGGAGGATATTAAATTCCGAAACACCGTGACAATGGCAATGGGCATTACTCATCAAAAGACACGTTACTATCAAAGAATCGGACCCAGCTGCCAACTTATCGATGACAGTCCGTCAACCCGTCGGCCGACGACTAATACTTCCGGAACGATCACTCGGAAGACATCCGTCATCCATATAAGTGCTCTCCCCTATTGCTACCACCTCCATTCTTCTTCGTAGCACTACAGCCTCTCTTGGGGCTCACTTCCTGCAAATAGCGCCTCCAACTGTCTCAGTCCATTGACCGCGTCCTCCAATTTCCAAATACGAGCAGCGATGAACTGTCTTCGTCGCCCGAGTCTGACCAGCGTTTCCTCGGTTTCCCCACTGGTCTCCGGCCTTCTGTTCTCCCAACGAATACCCAATCCGGTATCCCTTGTTCGTCCATACGATTCATGTGGCCAGCCCATTACAGCTTCCGCAATCTTACAATCGTTGAGACCTCTGGCTCGTCAAAAATTTCATACAGCTCATGGTTATATCGGATTCGCCATTGGTCCTCGTCTAGCTTCGCTCCGACTATTCGCCTCAGGACCCGTCGCTCAAAGGTGTTCAATATATTTGCGGATGATTGGGTTAGGGTCCATGTTTCACACCTATAGCATAACACAGGTCTTATCACAGATTTATATACTTGGAGCTTTGTTGTCCTGTGTATGCAGCTGGTGTTCCAGGCCGTCAAAACTGAATAAAATATTTTATTTGCTAACTGTATTCTTCGGCGTATTTCATCTATTTCATTGCTGATTCTCGTTATTTTGGCGCCTAAATACACAAATTCGCTCACATTTTCGAAACTGTATTCATCAAGTGTGATATTTTGTGTACTTGAGGTGTTTTTCCTCGACCGCGTCATGAGCTTTGTTTTATTTTCATTAATTTGTAGCCCTACTAGTTTTGCTTCGCTGTCGAGTTTCAGGAAGAGTTCTTTGGCAGTTGTTAATAACCGTGACAAAATGTTCATGTCGTCCGCATAGGCTACTACTTGGCTCGTCTTGTATAGCAATGTACCTCCGTGTATCCTTATGACTTACTCCAGAGCCAAATTAAATAGCAATGGGGCCAGCCCATCTCCCTGCTTTAGTCCGATATTTGTGTCAAAGGCATCGGTGAGTTATTTATTGATGCGGACTTGAGAGGTCGTCGACGTCATTGTCATTTTGGTGAGACGGACTAATTTGGCTGGGGTGCCGAAGCAAAGCATTATTTGGTACAGTACGTTACGATCAATATGATTGCTTAAAGTCGACGAAAATTTGGTTTACGTCTATGTTGAACTCCCAGCATTTTTCAAGTACTTTCTTGATTGTGAACAATTGGTCTATTGTTGATCTACCTGCTCGAAAACCAACTTGACACTCTCCAATAATACTGTTGGCGTATGATCCGATTTTATTTTCTAAGATTTTTGAAAATATTTTGTACGCCGTACAAAGTAGACATATGCCTCTATAATTTTCGCACTGTAGCTTGCCACCTTTTTTGTGGATAGGGAGTATAATTGATTGGCTCCACTCTTTCGGCATATGTACTTGTTACCAAATGTCCTGGTTTTCCTACCTACGTAATCTTTGTACGCCTGATTCGTTTTATCTAACGCATTCTGGCACTTATCATCGAACAAATCATTCCTCTTGCACTGGGCTTGATGTCCGATCGTCTGTTCTGCCACGGTCTTAATAGCCGCTTTCACAACCATCCAAAGCTTGTTGCTTGCCTTTAACGATGCGTCTAATAAGATGCGAGCCAGCTGGTTGTCGAGGGTCTTCGTGAAATTTTTGGCCACAGACGCCGTTTGGAGCCTTTCGATGCCAATTTTTTGTAGCGGGCTGTTCTTCGCCGAATATGCCTTTGACATACGACTTCGATAGGTAATTTGATCAAGTAATGATCTGAGTTACAATTGGCTCTTCGGTATGTACGGACGTCAAGTATGCTCGAGGCCCAACGTTGTTGGATCAAAACATGGTCGATCTGGTTTTGTGTGTTACCATCCATTGATACCCACGCCATTTTATGAATGCATCAATGTGGGAAGCAAGTCGAACGTATGACTAGATTTCTGCTTCATGCAAAGTCAATCAGGCGCTGGCCGTTGCCATTTGTTTCATCGTGGATGCTATCAATTCCAGTCGTTCCTTGATGAAATATCTCATTGCCAACCTTAGCGTTGAAATCACTCAGAATTATTTTTGTGTCGTTTATAGGCAATGAGTCAACTAGTCTTTCCAGGTGATTGTAGAACGTTTCCTTCGTTTCTTCGTTCTTTTTTTCGGTCGGGGCGTGAACATTTATCAGTCAGATTTTAAAGAATTTCGCTTTCGTACGGATCGCACACAACCGTTCATAGACTACCTTAAAATCAATAACGCGTACTGTAATCACTATCTACAACGAAGGCCACTCCGAACTCTCGCTTTCCAGTAGGCTTCCTACTTTCAAATATTGTGTGCGATCTCATGTCTTGAATGTCGTTTCGAGTCCAGTTCGTTTCCTGGATTGCCAGTATTTTTAATTTAAATTGACTGGCCTGTTGTAACAGGTCCTTAACAGCGCCAGGGTAATTGAGTGGTCTGACATTCCAGGATCCAATACCATGGTCCTTTTTTCGTTTGCGAGGTCGTTGCTGTGAGTCCAATCCATTCCGAGGTCCTTCTGCAGGTTACAAAACATTGTAGGGTTTTCCAGGGACGGGGAGTTAGCCCATCGCCCAACGTACATTCCGACAGCGTGTTTCGACTCCTTTATCAGGCGCGAAAGACTCGCCTTCACTCTCTTACGCCCCTAACAAAGGAGTTGTAACTAGGATTTAGTAGCAGAGCTGTAGATGTATTTAGTTATTAGCATTTCTCGGCATTTAATGTCCCATTATTGGGGAACCAGTAAACCCAATGTGCTACCCTGAGAACATTTACTACCATTTAATGAGGATGAGGAGTCATAGAAACTGTGGGTTGGGCAAACAAGGGGTTCCCTCCTCCTTTCTCAAACAGGCTTGGGTCCATCTACGGCGGAGTTGACTACCTGCATTATCATCCATTAAAATTGACTGTGTGGTGTACACGCTAATGGCATCCATTTTTTTTTTTTAAATACGGAAGGAGCTGCCGTTACTGTAAATGATGGACGTTATCAGACCATGTTCAATGAATTTTTGTTTCCTAAAGTCAATCAGATGAACATCGAAAACATTTAGTTCCAACAGGGTGGCGCTACATGCTACGCAGCTGCCGATAAATCGACTTATTGAAAACGAAATTAGGAAATAATATTATTTTACGAAATGGTCTAGTCACTTGGCCTCCAAGATCTTGCAATTTGACGCCTCTAGATTATTTTCTTTAGGAGTGTGTCAAGTCCTTGGTTTAGCTAACAAACCAACAACATTGGAAGCATTGGACGTATTGGAGGAAAAAGAATATTTTACGTACCATTAAGATATATATGACCAGATGTATTGGAAAAAGTAGCCAAAAATTGGGTTGATCGAACGCGGTTTGCAATTGGTAATCGTGGTGGCCATTTACCAGAAATCATTTATAAATGATAAATGGCATTGTATTTACTTTCATTAAAAAAAAATAGATAAATGATCAAAATAATTTTGAATGTTTGATTTCAATTTAAAGTCCTCAAGCCTCTAAAAAACACCTATATTATATAGTCTCATAATTTCAAATAAATCCCATCTCATCTATCAAAGCGCCGCTATTAGCTGTAAACAAAATTGAATAATACTCTACGTTTATCTTCAGGTTAGTCTTGTATTCAATAATTATGACAAATACCATATGTTCTCTTCCTTCATCCTAAAGCATCCATTTACAGAAAATATTTTAAACCAGAAATCCAAAATTATTTTATATTATCTATTTGCGTTGCAACTTTCACTATCGCTGAAAAAATGTGTTAAAAAGTGAATTTAAACAACGAACCTTACTGGTTTGCCGAGCAACCGACGTGTTCTGCATTGTAACAAAAAACTCATTTCGTTTTCAAAAACTCATGAATAAATTGATGACTGAATACATAGTCATATAAATAGATTCGTTGGATATTCTTGCCAATATTCAGGTATTTTCTACACATCAACTTGATTCGAAGGTTACGTAGTAGTATAACCCGAAGGAAATGCACTTTTATATGGAAATGCACTTTTATATGGAAATTAGTTTCGTTACATTGAAAATGAAGGCGCATATCACGTGTTTAACTAAATTTTTTTCGGTACTTAATTAATTTCGGAATTTTTGATTTTTATTTCCAGGTGGTACAGAGGGCGCGAACAGCTTTCAACAGCGGAAAAACAAGAAATGTGAACTTCAGGTAAGTCTCAACCTTTTTCATCTAAATTGTTTTGTTTAGTTTAGTTAACCTTTACAAATACGCTAACCTAGACATTGTCCATTCATTAAGCATTCTTTAATTCACCTTCAAAAATTTTCGATCATACTTTGTTGGAAGACAAAAAAATAACGCTAAAGTACCAGCAGTATAGAAAATAAGTTGACATTGAATACTGGTTAAGGCTAAGGCCACTCGAATAACTTGAAGAAACAGTTTGCCTTGCCGGTTATTTTTATGCAAGCTAGCAAGCAACATCGTGGACCAAAGCGGAAAGAAGTCGCATGAGAAAAAAGCTGAATAAAATAGTTTTATTCAATAACGAACGTATAGTATGTTAATATCTAATTAATAAGCCTACTCATATTCGAGAATGGGCCGTTAATTTCGCGGGATTATTTTGCATACTGAACCAATTCAGGTGTAAAGTTTTGTTAAAACGGCAAAAACAATGTATTCAAAAACGTTTCCTGTGTCAAACTTACTTAAACGCCGAAACGTGAATGCATTTTCTGAATTGACGACATTGAATACATAAGTTATTTTGTTTCCATTGGAATGAATCATTTCGGCAAGATTAAAAAAAATCCGTTTGAAGGAAGCAAAATTAAGCGGATATTGATTATATAGTAAATCGTTGATATATGACTGATGGATTCCTTTCTCAAGTTAATTTCAATGTGAGGCGAAAATAACAACCAGCTGCAGTTTATGTGTCATATTGCA
Source organism: Odontomyia ornata (assembly GCA_963969285.1). NCBI lineage: Eukaryota > Metazoa > Arthropoda > Insecta > Diptera > Stratiomyidae > Odontomyia > Odontomyia ornata. Next base: position 475,897,928 of record OZ017738.1, on the reverse strand, counting down.
GTATCAAACTCGATTAACGCTTTTGTATGTTAAATATGCAAATATCTGAACGCGTCGAAACATAATTTTCATCAGCTGTATTTATACTTGACCGCAAGTCACTCACGAATTACATTAGATCTGTTTTGAAATTGAAATTTATTTACCATTGTTATGCTACCCAACCAAAATATTCGTATGTCAGTTGAGCAGAGGTCAACTTTATTCTCAATGTTTGAACAATACTTTGTTATGCTTTTTATCTTGGCGGTCGGTGAGGGCCATTGAAAGCACAAGTGATTAGCATATGTTGAAATATTGTCACATCGAGAAATACAATTGGTATTGGTTATTCGCATTTAACAGACAATGAATAAACAATTTACACGCTTCCGTGAAATTTTGATAGTGTTGGTTCTGTATTAGGAAAACATCTGTATTAGAAATATTTGATCGTCAAGGCTATTTATTAAGCAATGATTTACAATTAGTTTATTCGAATGATTTCTGTTTTGAAGTAGGCATTAAATCTATATAACTTTAAATGCATTTTTTTGCGCAATGCTAAAATCGATTCTAAAAATTAAAAAATGCAATTCTGGGAATTGAGGCCAAAAGATTTAAAATGAATCAAAATTTGGGACAAATGCCATAGGACTCTTTCTATGCAAAAAACGTAATGAAAATATTGAAGCTTTAGGCCGTTTTGCGAATGTGTGAAGGATAATATACAAACATACGCAAAATATCATACTTGGCGAATACAGTATCGAAAATGTTGGCGAATTTATGTATTTAGGTGCCAAAATAACCAAAACGGGTAATAAAAGAGACGAAATATGCCGAAGAATACAGCTCGCAAATAAAATATTTTATTCAGTCTTGACGATCTTGAAGACCAGCTGCATGCATACACAGGAAAACAAACCTCCAAGTATACAAATCTGTGAAAAGACCTGTGTTATGCTATGGGTGTGAAACATGAACCCTAACCCAAGCATCCGTAAATATATTGAATGCCTTTGAGCGACTGGTCCTGAGGCGAATAATCGGAGCAAAGCTTGACGGGGACCAATGGCGAATTCGATACAACCATGAGTTATATGAAATTTTTGACGAACCGGAGGTCTCAACGATTGAAAGACTGCGGAGGCTGCAATGGGCTGGCCACATGAATCGTATGGACGAACAAGGGATACCCAAAAAGGTATTCGTTGGGAGAACTAAAGGCCGGAGACCAGTGGGGAAACCGAGGAGACGCTGGTCTGACTCGGTCGATGAAGACAGTTCATTGCTGCTCGGATTTCGAAATTGGAGGACGCGATCAATGGACCGAGACAGTTGGAGGCGCTATTTGCAGGAAGCGAGGGCCCGAGAGGGGCTGTAGTGCTAAGAAGAAGAAGAAGAAAGGATTTTATGTTGTAGCTACGATTTGCAAAGCCCTAACATAGCTGGACAATAACTATGTCATTGGATTAAGGGAAAAATGACGGTTGTTTTATGGAAAATAAAGATTATCGTGATATATGTATAGAGCCAAAGGTTAATGACTTAACTCCACAAAAGAGACCAAATCAATCGAAATGAAAGAAATACGAATCAATCTTCACCGAGAATTAGATACTTTGGGCACTTGAATCCCTTTAAATTGTAAAGTTTTAAAATTAGATGATTGTCTAAACAAAAGTTGTAAAATTAAATGAATTGTCATTTAAAATTAGATAGGTGCGTATATAAAAAGTTCAAGCAATTTGCTTTGTACCGTCAGCAATATGCGTTGTATTAAAAGATGAAATAATTGCTGGCAGAGTATGCCGTGAGTAAAGGGATTTGCCTAGAGGGTTTTGCTAACGTAGAACGGCTTGAGCAAAATGTCCACTTCGCTAGAGTTAAATGAAAAAATTGACTAGTGATTAAAAATTGTTCTTTATTTCTATTTCGTTTCCACTTAAATACTGTCTTAACTTTTAATATAGAAACGTAGAGATCGATTGCTTACAGATATTGCTCAGCATGTATATTGTTGACATTTTTATGGCAGTACAAAACTGACAAAAATATTAATCAGTTCACCGAAAGAAAAGAAAGTTGATAAATCGGAATAAACTGTCGTGTAAGTAGGTATATGAAATGTCCGTACAGGACTGCAGCGATGGTCTGCTGCCTCAACGGAAGAGGAAGATCCGCTGAGATTGGCCGTGTCTAGGAACGCGTGAATGCGCTGGCAGGCTACCGTTGCGGTGTCGTGGGGCGGGTTCTTTCCCCCAGCACAAAGACCCATTACAAAAGAATTTCGCATCCACGAATTTCTGAGGTCAAATAAATGTCGAACGAAGTCGAAAAGGAGGTAATCAACTAAGGGTCAGAAATTGCTGACACAAAGGACAAACTGAAGCTGGAGAAGCCGGACGGACTTAGGAGGAATTCGTCGTTACCGACGATTCTTATGGCCCACAAATAGGAGTGGGGCATCCAGATGGAGGTGGTGTCCCTCGCACCCTGCCAACCGGATCAAGATCCAAAGGTATACGTAGCTATATATTTCCCATTTGAGTGGAAAACTGATACAAACATATTTTGCATGAATTTTTCCATCAAATGAGAAATATAGACGCGGCCAATTTATGTTATAGAATTATGTGATGGAATCTCATAACTCTATACCATAAAAGGGCACGCGAGAGGAAGGCCACTCTACCCGGCAAGAGACAATACAACTCGCCAACTCCTTTTAGCATTTCCGATGCAAAACTCTCTTTATTAACGTTGAAGCTTTCTCGAACACTGACCGCCGCTTCAAAGAAATCTTCTTTCGCATTGAAGATGCCGATGCAAAAAGAATCTGCTCGAACAACAATTGTCTACTCAATCCCGACATTGCTTTACATCCTCGACTACTAATTAAATAACCGAAAAGTTGGACACAGTGACATGAAAGATTACGAGTGGCATCTGGAGATTGATTACACTTCACAAGCACAACCATTCCACTCAAAACAATTTGTCTGAGCACCAAATGCACCACTTACCTTTTATACTTTAAGTTTAACATATAATGTCTGGCAACCGCTGGCTCTGAGCCTATATGGAATCATCAAATTTTCAAATTCATTCTCCTTTACACAGATATGCTTGAAAGTTAGATTGTGTTGCAGTTGCAAATGATTTGAATATCCAATTAATCGGTTTAATGGCCAATCACCACAAATGTTTATAAACGTAAATGCTTTAATTACGTTGAAATACTTATCACGTGAATCGAAAGTTGACGTCAATAAAGTTGCCTATCAAAACGGACCTCGGAATAGCTCACGACCTAATATTTATAAGCAACACGGTGCTATTAAAATGTTAACTTCGTATGCACTTTATTTACGCCCATAATTTTCACTGGGAGATGATTTAGAATTCCTCTTAAATTAGTAATTAATAAATCAATCCAATAAATGATTCCACAGAGTTCTGTTTGCTTATAATTTGCTTTCCACTCTTCTAGTCCAAAGGTATCTATTCCCAGTGAGAAGATATACAGCAGCGAATTACGTCGTCCTTTGGGAAATTGCTGTTCAACTCGTAAAGTGTTATTCATCCCGAAGACTTTCTCGTTGCACGCTCGATTCGCTCCAAATGCAAATATATTGCGGGAAAAGTCAATCTGTGAGCGTGAACTAGATACGAGCTGTTGCTGAAAAATCTAGGTCAGATACATGTTGCGAATATAATTTCCTCAATTACTAAGCTGCCATTTTCGTTTCTCTCGTGCCAGAATATAACCATGGGCAATACTGTTCAAGCTCACTCTCAGCTCTCGGTTGAAAGCCATTCATACATAAGTTTGTGTGCGTTGAGACGAGACGTCGAATGCAATTATTTATTGTAGGCCAAGTGGAGACAGCATCAAGTTGTTCGGTGGCGCAATTTATGGTTCTCCTTCTTGCAGCAGTTTAACGATCAATTTATTTTCCACGATCACACTGGACAATTTCGAAAACACAAATATTTTTAAACAGCCAAAAACGCGACGGATATGCCCATCCGCTACTAAAAACTGAGAACGACTCCTATAACTGAATCACGCTCTCATGATTGAGGGGATGGACGACGACTCTTCAAAATTGAATTTCGTGTTGACTTCTGGGCCCCGATTGCAACGATTTGAGTTCGTTGGGTTTTAGGGCAACCGCGGAGTTTTGTGCGACTCCTCACTGCTTGCTCCGATGCACACTCAAAACAATTCCATTTCCAGTAACATGAAGGGATGATAGAGGCAAATTCGATTCTGGGCGTGAATTAACTGCATTTATTTGATCGACTCGGAAATTGACCATGCACGTCAGAGAATCATTTTTTCTTTTCATCACCGCTCTTCTCGTTAGCACATCACTTCACTTAAACTGGCGGATTACACTTTTGATTGGCAACGTGTAAGGAAACATTTATTTCACTTGAGAAAACACTAATAATGCTATCTGCAATGTCGTGGCCAACAAGTTCGCAAAATCCTCACCAGCTGAAATAGTCGCTTGCCCCAGTCTCTGCGTTCACGCAAATTCAATTAGAGACGTGATTAACCGAAGCAGCACTGGGAGCACAACACTTTACATTTTATGTCTTCACAATTTCAAGGTCGAATCCTCGCGCGACGGCACCGAACGAGCAATCTACGCAATTTTTCCAAAAATTCAATGGAGAAAAGTGAACTGAAATTAATAACGAAAGCCGCCCAGATACACCTCGCGGACGGAGCACCCGGTTCCAACAAATTCTCGCGGCGTAATCCCCTTGATGTACGTTTTATAAACTTTAAGCGGTTTTGGAATCTAATTTGATGCGATTTAGCAGTACACGGGAAGAGAAAAGAAGAAAGACAAGTTTTGAGACGGATCGTGGAGTTCGACTTGGACCGCGCCACGAGGAAGACGGAAAAACAACGGCGTGATTGACTTGGTCGTATTTTAAAGTCAGGAAGAGGACTTTAAAATACGACCAAGTCAATAACGCCATTGTTTTTCCGTCTTCCTCGTGGCGCGGTCCAAGTCGAATTCCACGATCCGTCCCAAAACTTGTCTTTCTTCTTTTCTCTTCCCGTGTACCGCTAAATCGCATCAGCTGCTACCTCAGTCGGGTTCGCTTGCATCCCGTGACGTAATACACCGCTGGGCTGCACTAAATCAGTGCTCCCATATCCTAAATTTTAATTGGCAGATTTAAAATTTTTTTAAGAAAAATTGATTAAATAAAAAAAAATGAAAAAAAGGAATAAAAGTTAAATCTCATGAAGAATATAATTACAGGGAAACGTTTAAATTTACTATAAAGGAAAATTGATATCAAAATTACATTTAATAATAATAATAAGCAAACTATTTTACAAATTACGATTATGAATGGAAGTAATTGAATATTTTCTAAATCTGCCATTAAAATTTTGAATAGGGGATAGGAAGGTTTTCGAGCAGTTTGCTTGTGTGACTGCTCGATTACTACAAAAGGTTATTTACATTATTTATATGTGTGATACACTACAAAATCATTGTGGCTAGATTGGGTACGGACAGTCCTTATTTAGAGTGATAAGATTTTGCTTGTACCGTACGTATGTCTATTTCGATCAGAACCTTAGAGACAAGAAAAACTTATTTTTACATCGACCACTAATAATGCTATCTGCAATGTCGTGGCCAACAAGTTCGCAAAATCCTCACCAGCTGAAATAGTCGCTTGCCCCAGTCTCTGCGTTCACGCAAATTCAATTAGAGACGTGATTAACCGAAGCAGCACTGGGAGCACAACACTTTACATTTTATGTCTTCACAATTTCAAGGTCGAATCCTCGCGCGACGGCACCGAACGAGCAATCTACGCAATTTTTCCAAAAATTCAATGGAGAAAAGTGAACTGAAATTAATAACGAAAGCCGCCCAGATACACCTCGCGGACGGAGCCCCCGGTTCCAACAAATTCTCGCGGCGTAATCCCCTTGATGTACGTTTTATAAACTTTAAGCGGTTTTGGAATCTAATTTGATGCGATTTAGCAGTACACGGGAAGAGAAAAGAAGAAAGACAAGTTTTGAGACGGATCGTGGAGTTCGACTTGGACCGCGCCACGAGGAAGACGGAAAAACAACGGCGTGATTGACTTGGTCGTATTTTAAAGTCAGGAAGAGGACTTTAAAATACGACCAAGTCAATAACGCCATTGTTTTTCCGTCCTCCTCGTGGCGCGGTCCAAGTCGAACTCCACGATCCGTCCCAAAACTTGTCTTTCTTCTTTTCTCTTCCCGTGTACCGCTAAATCGGATCAGCTGCTAGCTCAGTCGGGTTCGCTTGCATTCCGTGACGTAATACACCGCTGGGCTGCACTAAATCAGTGCTCCCATATCCTAAATTTTAATTGGCAGATTTAAAATTTTTTTAAGAAAAATTGATTAAATAGAAAAAAAATGAAAAAAAAGGAATAAAAGTTAAATCTCATGAAGAATATAATTACAGGGAAACGTTTAAATTTACTATAAAGGAAAATTGATATAAAATTACATTTAATAATAATAATAATAAGCAAACTATTTTACAAATTACGATTATGAATGGAAGTAATTGAATATTTTCTAAATCTGCCATTAAAATTTTGAATAGGGGATAGGAAGGTTTTCGAGCAGTTTGCTTGTGTGACTGCTCGATTACTACAAAAGGTTATTTACATTATTTATATGTGTGATACACTACAAAATCATTGTGGCTAGATTGGGTACGGACAGTCCTTATTTAGAGTGATAAGATTTTGCTTGTACCGTACGTATGTCTATTTCGATCAGAACCTTAGAGACAAGAAAAACTTATTTTTACATCGAAGGTAGGCAAAACTACACTGCTAATCCGAAGGCATGCAGACCAATCAGCTTTGTCGTTCATTTTCTCACCATTTGAAAATAAACAAAGACTAGCAATTAAGTCATAAATCCACTAGATCCTGATCAATATGTATATAGCATCAGAAAGTCAACAGAAACCACCTTATATAATATCATTTCGTAACGAAGCGATTCTGGATTCTAATTGGATTATTTGCCGAAATGATCGAAATTTTTTGAACAGTTGGCAAACACGGGAAGTTGGTGTTTTGCTTGCTGTGCACACAAACTTTCAAATGATTTCATCCCTACTGCTACAAACAAATCCGTCCAGAATAAAATTGTCCGTACTAAAATTTTAAAATTCAATGTATAAATTGGTGTTTTTTAGATTCCACCCAATTTCAACGATGATGTATGCAGTATATAGAATAGAAAAGGCGCCAAGAAGGACAAGATTGGCAGCTGAGTAAACACCGCAAATAAAGCATATTACTCCGTACTTCCCATTCTAAGGTACAGAGCTGTATACAGGCAAAATAAGCTTCGTAATTATAAATCACTAGCGGAACATGTTCTGTTATATGGCAGTGAAATATGGACCCTGACGCACGAACTCGAAAAAGCAGTGGACATATTTGGACGCAAAGTGCTCCGGAAAATCTAAGGCACAGTGAAACAAGCGATATATTGAGGACAACGTTACAACGATGATTTGTATGAACTATATGACGAACCACCTGCGTCTACTTGCGTAAAGTTACGGAAACTGCAATGGACGGGCCTTGTAGAAAGAATGGAAGAAAACCGGCTTCCTAAAAGAACTTTAAAGGATAAAGACTTTCGGCGGGAAGCCCGAGGACTCGATGGGAAGACACGATAGAAGCTGACAGCAGATCCTTGCTGGAAGTGATCAACTGGCGAACGAGATTGCAGAACCGTGATGATTGGAGGAGATCCTGGAGGCCAAAGCCCAGCTTGGGCTTTCGCGCCATAGATGACGATGATGCGGTATTATTATCTCTCTTGCTGAATCGAATAAACAATAAAGCTACTTCAAATGCAAAAGAAAGGACAACGGTTGAACATACTAGAAAACATTACCTACCTGTAGAGAAAGGGACAATAAAGATACCTGGCCAACAAATAAAAACACTTCAAGTAACAATAACGCAGACAAAATCCCTCTACCTGCTCGCACAAAACCAGAAACACACCTGAAACTAAGGACTGCATGATCTGGACAAATCGGAATCAGAACGAAGAAAGACACCAAAGATGGCGTACCGCGGAAAGTTGTCTGTCAAAAAACATTAACTCAGAATAGACTACGGAAATTCGTTCGTCTTTATAAAAGACATTTTAGAAAAACGTACTAGTTTCTCATCATGTCTGTTTGTCTATAAGTCCGTCTACCAGTCTGTCTATCAGTCACAGCCAATTTCATCAGAAATATACAAGCTACAATCACCAAACTTTGTGGAAAGGCGAAAAGTTGTGATCTCTCAAAAGTTCACGTCTTATCAAAATTTTCAAAAGTTTTTAAGAGGGTACCCCATATACCGAGCTAAAAACTGAAAAAACACAAAAATAGGTCAACAAATGCCTCAGAAGTCGACATTCACTCATTTTTGTTAGTGATAGTATAATTTGTGAATTTTACGTTTCGCTCCATAAATTCAAAATGGTACCCATAAACTTCTTATTATAATTTGGTTGGTTACAGTGCTCGTTGTGTAAGCTGAAGGTCCCTGGTTCGAATCCCGTTGGTGATAACGAGAATTGTTTCGAGTGATTCTTCGGACGGACAATAAGCCCGTTCAGTTATGATATGCACTGTTTTAAAGTCAGAATGGGTCGCAGCTATATCGACGGATCAACGGCCGAAGTATGGTACTGACCATATCACTTTCTCGAGTGCCGATACATTCGATCAAGATAATGAGATACTTTATCTATAAGCGAAGGCCCGAATGAGGTCGCAGTGTTGAGCAAAAAAAAAAAAAATTGAAGACCCTTGTGCCCACAAAGCTTCATTGAAATCAGATCAGAATCAAGTGGGATATAGCCATTCAACTATATGAAAATACAACTGCAACATATGGTTATTGTTTGGTTGGTATATATATTTCAAATAGACATAGGCACTACAATTTTCTCCGGGATTTCATGGAAATTTCAAGAATAATATTTTATTTGCATATGTACGATTGGCTTTTATTTAATGTGGAACAACATGGCGACCGTTTTTTTATTTATGCAAGAAACCGTTGGTCTTTCTTATATAATTGAATGATTTCTTGTATGTTCAATTCATGCATAATTCAATTCATTGATTCCTGTCATAAACAATTTTTTTGAACCCTGGTATGGTTACAAAGCCTTTGTGGTAGGGGCACTCTCGTGCCTTCTCAACTGTTTTGCTCCTATTTGTAGGTTTGTTTGTCGTTTTTAATAATTGTTATGAAAAATTAATTAAGATTGCAAATAAAGAAAAAAACATAATATTTTAAAAACAATAAAAACAAGTTTGGTAGACATCACTACGCTCCTGTCAAAAGGGTTTTGTACTCAACTTACGATATGCAGTCATCAACAATGAATAAAGCCAAGAAATACGTCAAAGAAATGTACATGTATAAGTAAAATACATTGTTGCACCATTTTCAACGGTCGCCATTTTATTGCACTATAACAAAAATCGCCTACATCATGAGTTTCCAAAAATATTTATGCTATTCATCTTATCTGAAAATTTTAGAAATATCAAATCAAATCTGCAGTGCCTGATCGATGGTAAGTCCATAGAATACCGAAATCATGTGTAGTTATTGTTGTAATTAGAGAAATATCAAATGGCTATAACTTCTGTGAATATGATTTCATTTCCTTCAAACTTGCAGAGTATTAAGATATTTTGTAAGATTATCGAATTTCGTTGAGTTTAAGATTTTATTGGGGAAAATTATTAACAAAGTTGAGCGAAATTCGATTTTTACGGTATTTGTTGTTGTTGTACTCATAAGGATCTACCTCCATGATATTTTCCAGATTTTTCGGGTCACAGGTGACGAATCGCATATATTTACCCTCCCCCTGCACTCTAAGAAGTTGCTAACACAGTTTTAAGACTGATTTGGAAAGTCCCCATCAAGGCCTTTCACCCAACATGACTAATCTCGGTAAAAAATGTTTGCGACTCCCCTTCCGATATGAGGGGAGACCCCCTTTAAAAGCGTTGAAAAATTTGTTGATACCCAAACTTTCAAGGGGTTATCACTTTTGATCCACCTACAAAGTTGGGTGTCTATAAATGCTATAGTTTCGGAGAAAAACTATTGTGGTACAGCGATAGGCGGATGGACTGACAAGAAAAGCGGATTTCAATAGGGTTTTGTAAGTAGTACAAAATCCCTTCAGTTTAATTTGCTTTGTTTTTTTTTTGCATCACATCCCCCTTCGAATCTTCGCTTAGAGATAATTAGAATATCTTTTTATCTTGATCGAATGTGTTGGTATTCCAGAAGGTGATATTGTCAGTACCTAGCACTATGGATGTATGTCCCTCCATGCAGCTGCAATACTTCTGATTTTAAACTAATACGTATCATAACTGAACGGATTTATAGTCCGTCCGAAGAATCACTCGAAACAAATCGCATTGTCACCAACGAGACTCGAACCAGGGACCTTCGGCTTGCGCAACGAGTTCTCTAACGACTACAATACGCGGACTACTTGGAATTATAGCTCAATTTAAATTTTGCGTATGCATAATAAATGCTTGTATCACTGTAAGCATATATACAGTCTCTTTCAATATCACATATTTTCGAAAAGGTAAAACTAAAGGAAAAAAAAATGCCAAGTAAACATGCACAAGCGGTTGGTGCTTCAGATGTAATAACTTTTTAAATGCTTATAATCACGTCCAGAAGTGCATATCATTGTTAACAGCAACTTCCACATTATCTTATTATAAACAACTTCCAACTCACGCTTCAGGCTGCATCAAAAAGCAAGCAGTGCTGACATTGAAATTTTCTTTTGCGATTGAAAATCATCTACATCGCAAAACATTGACAGTGAACTTTTCACAAGTCTAATTACATATAAGCACAAAGAAATGATTGTGAATTATGACTAAATCAAATTGCATTTGAAGGTGATGGAGACTGGAAGATTAATAGAATAAAACATTCTCATATGAAGAGAAATATACTCAAGTTGAATATGTAAACTTGCAATCAAGTTATTCATGCAACTTGAGCCATTTCATACAACTAAAGCTTAAGGCACTCCTAAACAAGAAAAAACAAAAATCAAAAATGAAATTCTTTAATTCTCCTGCTAAATTAATGAAGGAAGTTAAATGCGTATGCTAATTCTCAGCCAATCAAATTAAAACCTCTCATGCAAAACACTTTGCAAAGTTCTTGACCCAGATCAAGATTGCAGCTCATACGACAGTGTGTTGGCTGGAAATACAATAAAATCAATTGGGTTAATACAATAAAATACACCGTTGAAAGTGATTGATAAACCACATCATTTAAAAGATAAAATGAAAAGAAAAAAATGATAAACTTCATTCAAATGCTAGTGAAATCACGTTTGACTCATAAACCGGTAAAATTTGCAACACAGATAAACTGATGAGCAGATGCATCATGAAGATACTGGTATTCAAAAATTTCAAATTAGCCAAGTGGCAACTTTAAAGAGCAATAAAATTTAAGTAAAGAATTTACATTTGAAAATATTACACTGACTAAGACTCCACTTAACACCTTTAATGCAAACATTGACAATCAATAAACAAGAAGGGGTTTCTGAATATTGGATGAAAGTATATCCTTGAGATGATAAAAAACTCGGTAAGGTTGTTATAACTTGAAATTGATTAAAAATGTCGTATAGAAAGTTAGATGCTTGAACATTATGAAATTTATTACATACCATAAACGTTTGTATTTTTATGTATACGAAAAATGCATGTCTGCATTATGACGCAAGACAATATGTTATTTTGTTTTCAATGAAAGTAAATACAATGCTTTTTAACATTTAAGAATAATTTCTGGTAAATAGCCACCGCAACTAGAAGTTGCAAAGCGAGTTCGGTCAACCCAATTTTTGACCACTATTTCCAATACGTGTGGTCTTATTTCGTCAATGGCACGTCGAATATTTCCAATGCTGTTGGTTTGTTAGCATAAACCACGGACTTGACATACCCCCTAAAGAAAATAATCTGCAGGCGTCAAATCGCATGATCTTGGAGGTCAATTGACTGGACCATTTCGTGAAAGAATGTTGTCTCCAATTTTCGTTTTCAATAAGTCGATTCTATCGGCAGCTGCGTAGCATTTAGCGCCCCTCTGTTGGAACTAAATGTTTTTGATGTTCATCTCAATGACTTTTGCAAATAAAAATTCACTGAGCATGGTCCGACAATGTTCACCATTGATCGTAACGGCAGCTCCATCCGTATTTCGAAAGAAATATGGATCAATGATGCCATTCAGGGTTGGTAACGCTAATTTCAAATTTGTTGCGATAATGCGATCGCATTAACTTAGCGCGATAATATTGTATTAGCACCTATTTTGAAATTATAATAATTATCGCGATTATCATCGTTGGAATTAATAAAGAACAAAAACTTTACATGAGGACAAATCGTTATTAAATTAGTAAATTAGTAAAAACCTAAACTGAACATAACCTTAGTAGGAAATTTGCTTGAAAGTTGTTAAAAAAGTACAAAGCACGGGTAACACGGAACTTAAACTACCGCTTAAAATGACAGGCTATTAGAATTAGAACCAGTAAAGCTAAATGGCCCCAAGCAGAAACTCCTTTTCGAGGTTTTCATCACCATTTATGATATTTTATGTTCCGAAGGTTGCGGAAAGACCAAAATAATCGCTCTACGCGGACGCTTGATTGTAGTGCAGTATGATACTTCAGAAAGATGTACCCCAGCCTCGGGTACTCTCGCTGCACGGTATGTGCTCTCGTAGTGCGCACCAAAAACCGCTCCAATTCATCCGCGTATTCAGTGCCCGCTGAATCCTCGATGGAAACAGAGGCGCAAGCCCGACGAACGCCTCGCCCAGGGATGTTTGTTCAGGTACCTCTTCCGAATCGTCCTGTTCTTGTTCCTGGAGAAGGTCGTTGTCGCTGCTCTCGTCGGCTTCTCTTGGAGAACTAGGTGGCGCTGAAGCTGAACTGAAGTTCGGTTATTAGAAAAAGTATAACAATAGAACACGATGACACTTTTCTGAATTTCTAAGTTTTAACAATCTAATATTAATTTCAATATCAATTTATCTTGCGAAACCCAATCCCAAGTCACGGAAACTGTAACAACTACCCTAGCAGTGCAGTTCGCAAGTTCGTCCGCTCCTGTTGATACTTAACCCAGTCCAGGTTAAACATGGGAATCAAGCATGGGGCAAGCTTAAGCTCCTGGTTCTTAAGAACAGGCAGAAACCGCCTCACAGTTCGGATGGCCTTAATTAGAGTGTGCATCAGAATTCACAGTAAACCATGCTCTTGCCGTTCTTTGGGCGCCTTTGACCCAGGCTTTACTCCACGCGCAGAATCGTGGGAATCAAATAGCCCAAGTACATGTCTTTATCGCGCTGGAGTATGTGGGACGTTGCTACAAGCTTCATAACGTAGACATTCTCTCGCAGGTAGCGCACTTCGGACTTCTGAAACTTCTTCAAGCCCGTAGATTCGATCACCTGATTGAAGTTATCATCGTCCGCGTCGACCAGCCACACAATCTGAACAGAAAAATAATGATTGGAAAAAGAATTTTCGCCTTGCGCCGTGACGGCTTTGTCAATGCCTTTCTGGCTCAACCGACGCCTTTCAATGCTGTTAGCTATATTTTCTTGTTTAGCGGTCTTCTTGCTTGGCACTGGCACATCTGCTTTCCTCTTCTTTGCCGGCGCAATATTTAGCTTCTCTATGTCACTATTAGACAAACTATGGTTGACCTGCAACGAAACAACACCACCTCAAACACTACCGCCATATACATAACCTCAAAAAAAATTTTAGAAACGAGTTTTTTGCACACCAGCTCCTGAGACTGTAAGAAAAGGAAAATGAATACTTCATAACCTCTCCGCACTTCTTGCACCTTGCGCTAAAGTTCGTGCCCCCGAGCTGCTCGACATACGAGTATAAGTCGTTGAATGCCTTCATCGCCCTTCACTTCTTCACCTCCTTCTTTGATGATACTGGCATCAACCATTGTACAACACAGACAAATAACTTCAAAACATCACAACTCGTGTGGCGATGATGAATACGCCAGTAACGTCAGGTGCACATGGGTCGGGCAGCGCGCAGCGGAGGGGGAGTCGGGCGTAAACAAGACGAGCGGCCTGGAGGCCGCTCGTCTTGTTACCGTCTGTCTTTCTATATAGTATATATAACATAGAACCACAGACGGTAACACAATCAACCTCCTGACCAGTGTCTGTTTAACTAATTTATGAACCTTAATAACATTCCAGTCCGCTGTAGGAATATAAGGTTTTTGCAATTTAAGCAACTTTAGAGCCCTGTGTTATGATGTGCATTTTATAAAAATTCCATCATGCTTCTAAGGTAAAGCTCCACCAGTAGAGATGCAACATCGCTCATAAAAAACATCGATGTTACAACATCGATATTTTGATGAGTGGAAGATCGATCTTAGAAACATCGAAGTTTATAAACGATTTATCGATATTTATATGGATGTTTTTTTTAATCAGAAATGAGACAAAACTTCATTTATTTTAACATTTATTTTTAAAAAATAATCATTAAAAAAGTATGTATTTTCAGACAGAATTTAAAAATAATAATTTTGAAAACCTGGTGCCCATTAAGCGGTTTCTCTGGGTGATTATAGCTCCAGCTTCTGAGAATAACCGCACACTGGGTACCTTTCATGCCACCCCACATCTCCAACGTATTTCCCTTTATAGGAGTAACAATAGATGACATGAACATATGAACTTCTGTTTCTGCTTTAGTTTTATCTTTCGTATTTTTTTCATATTGACCAATTAAGAAGTATAGATGTAAGTTTAGCGAGCAACAACACAAGACAAGCATACAAAGTAGTGAAAAGCCTGAAACGTGGTTATCAGCCCAAAACCACGCTCTGTCGTGATGACAGCGGCAATATAATCGCTGATGAAATCAAGATTAAGGAAAGATGGGCATCATATTTCAAGAACATCCTTAATCCTCCGCACAGCTCCAGAACACCGGAGCGTATAGATGTCTGCGAAGATCTTCCATTGGCCCCACCAACTCTGGATGAAGTTTGTTCCATCACAAAGTCCAAAAGAATAATAAAGCGCCGGGCATCGATGAGATTCCAGTGGAGCTCATCAAATATGGTGGCAGCAGTGTTCATCAAGCTATTCACAAATTCATCCAGTACATTTGGCAACAAGAACATATACCGAAAGAGTGGAGCCAATCAATTATATTCCCTATCCAAAAAAAGGTGACAAGCTACAGTGCGGAAATTATAGAGGCATATCACTACTTTGTACAAAATATTTTCAAAAATCTTAGAAAACAAAACCGGATCGTACGCCAAAAGTATTATTGGGGAGTACCAAGGCGGTTTTAGGGCAGGAAGATCAACAACAGACCAATTTTTCACAATCAAGCAGGTACTTGCAAACTGGAGTTCAACATATGTAGACGAATACCAAAATATCGTTGACTTCAAGCAAGCATACGACAGTATTGATCATAACGTGCTGTACCAAATAATGCTTTACTTTGGCATCCACGGTCATTAACAACTGCCAAAGAACTTTTCCTGAGACTCGACAGCGAAGCAAAACTAGTAGGGCTACAAATCAATGAAAATAAAACAAATCTCATGACGCAGTCCAGGAAAAATACCTCAAGTACACAAAATTTCACACTTGGCGGATACAGTATCGAGAATGCTAGCGAATTTGTGTATTTAGGCGCCACAATAACGAAAACGGGCAATGAAAGAGACGAAATACGCCGAAGAATACAGCTCGCAAATAAAATATTTTATTTAGTTTTGACGATCTTGAAGACCAGCTGCAAACACAGGAGAACAAAGCTCCAAGTATACAAATCTGTGATAAGACCTGTGTTATGCTATGGGTGTGAAACATGGACCCTAACCCAAGGATCCGCAAATATATTGAACGCCTTTAAGCGACGGCTCCTGAGGCGAATAATCGGAGCAAAGCTTGACGGGGACCAATGGCGAATTCGATACAACCATGAGCTGTATGAAATTTTTGACGAACTGGAGGTCTCAAGAATTGTAAGACTGCGGAAGCTGCAATGGGCTGGACACATGAATCGTATGGACGAACAACGGATGCCCAAAAAGGTATTCCTTGAGAAAACTGAAGGCCGGAGACCAGTGGGGAAACCGAGGAAACGCTGGTCTGACTCGGTCGACGAAGACAGTTCATCGCTGCTCGGATTTCGGAATTGGAGGACGCGGTCAATGGACTTATACTTTACTTATGATGGTAGATGCAACTTTTGATTTACCAATGAATTCGTGACAACTAAATTCACTGTGTGAGCAAAACAAGGTATAATTTTTTTTCGGCAAACATCTCTCGATTTACTTTCATCACCGTGCTGTCATCATCAGTTACTTTAGCTGTCACTTTATCAATTGAAACATTCCACTCCTGCCAAATATCTGCAAGTTTCTTATACTTTTTCAGCTGTTTGTTTTTCAAACAGTTCAAAAACTCCCAGAGATCCGCTCGTGAGCTTAGAATTTTCTAATTTGTTGTTTTCTATTACTGGTGAGCCAATGACCAAAATTAACGACCAACCTTTTTCGCAACAACTTTCTTCTGTCTCCTTGTTTTCATAGTCTACTCATTACATAATTATTGTGTATGTATCAAATTGTATAGTGTTTGTGATAATGTAAATTGTATGTAAATATATATGATGAGTAAATTATTCAACCAGAAGTTTGCATTACAGGCTATATAATAAAAATCCGTCGTGTTAAACCTGAAGGCTTACAACATTATTGTGGGAACAGACCATTACAATCAAATATTTTGACATTTTTCAACCACTTTATTAATCAAACGAGGGACCAGATTTAGCAGGATTAGGGCATTCGCTAATTACATAATGCTTCGTATCAATGCCTACAAATGATACAAAAATAATTTGGGTGATTTCAACGCTAAATTGGCAACAAACAATCTCATCTCAATAACTAGATGACAACGTTGAAACCAATGACAATGGCCAGGGCCTGATTGACTTCACATGACGGAGAAATCTAGTCGTATGTTCGACTTCCGGCCCACACCGACGCATACATAAAATGACTTAGGTATCACTGGATGGCAACATCTTCAACCAGATAGACCATTTTCTGCTACAACAAAGGCGAGGTTCAAACGTACCTGACGTCCTCACATAATCAGGAGCTAATTGTAACTTAGACCATTACTTCATCGAATTGACCCATCGATGTTGTTTGACTAATGCGTACTTCCCGAAGACCAGTCCTTTATAAACATTCGAAATCGTCAGACTTTAAAAGGACGACATTGGAAACGGAGACTCTCGACAACCAGCTGGTCCATATCCTATCAGACATATCGCTGAAAATAAGTATTAAGCTGTAGATGGAAGTCAAGGCAGCGGTTAAAACCGTGGCAGAATAGACGATTGGACATAAACTCATACATAAAGTCATCCATCACATTTGGAATCAAGAATAAAACAAATCAATTGTATACCCTATCCACAAAAATCGAGTGTATACGTGGGCGAGGGAATTTAAGGGTGGGCGAGAACGTGTTGAAAACGAAAGTCATGATCGACGTCCATGGACAAGTCTCACAGATGACAACATACGTCTGCACACCGTGGCGTTGGCAAGGGATAAACTGGAAGAAATGGGCTGGGAAACACTCAAACAACCTCCTTATAGTCCAGATTTGTCCCCACTGTGACTAATTTTTGTTCGGCCCCCCGATAGAATCACTTGGAGGAAAGCAAAGAAGAAGCCAAGGAGCAATTGGCTGACAACTCGTACTAAAAATTTTTATGAATAAGCAATATTCAAGCTTTCAAAACGGTGGCAAAAGTGTGTAGACAACGCAGGAGACTACATCGAGATATGTTGACGATATGGTTTTTGTTTAATATTATTCAATAAATGTACAAAGAAAATTCCCGTTTGTATTTTATTCTTACAAAAGCATTCTAACTTTGTACGGCGTACAAAATATTCTGAAAAGTAATAGAAAATAAAATAAAATCATACACCAACAGTATTATTGGGAAGTGGCTTTGGGCAGGCAAATCGACGACGGACAAATTTGGTTACAGACGTACACCAAAATTGTTGTCGACTTTAACCAAGCATACAACAGTCGTTACGTTCTGTACCAAATAATACTTTGCTTCGGATCCTGGCAAAATTAGTCTGTCCAACCAAAATGAAAACGACGTCGACAACCTCCCAAGTCAGGGTCGATAACCAACTCACCGATGCCTTTGGCACAAATATCGGATTAAAGCAGGGGGATGGGCTCTCGAATGTGTCATAAAAAGCTACCTGTCGATACAAGAAGTACATTATTATACAAGTTGGGCTTATGCAACGTCAAAAAACACAGCTCGAAAATAAAACATTTTATTCAGTTCTGAAGATCTTGAAGACCAGCTGCATACACAGGAAGACAAAGCTCCAAGTATACAAATCTGTGATAAGACCTGTGCTAACCTGTGGGTGTGAAACTCTCACTTAAGCATCCGCAAAAATATTGAAAACCTTCGAATGGCGGGTCCTGAGGAGAGAAAATGGTGAATTCGACATAACCATTAGCTGTATGAAATTTTTGACGAGCCGCAGGTCTCAACAAATAAAAGATTACGAAGCTATTGTACGATGGCTTAGCCACGTGAGTCACATGAACGAAAAACGGGTACCCAAAAAAGTATTCGTTGACGCAGACCATGGTAAAACCGAAGAAATGCTGGTCCGACTCAGTCGAAGAAGACAGTTCATCGCTGCTCCGATTTAAAAATTTGAGGACGCGTTCGATGGCCCGAGACAGTTCCAGGCGTTATATGCCGGAAACAGGGCCCGGAAGGGGCTGTGGTTCTATGAAAAAGAAGAGAAGATGAGCTGATTCACAACCTCTATACAGTTTTCAACAATAGTCGACAAGGTCATTTGGAGCCGTTTTGAGAGCATTTACTGCCGTCACCTTTTTGTTGTTTGAGTCAGTTGCCCTTATTGCAGAATTGGTACGTATTTTGATTATTTCATGCAAAGATATCGTTCGCTCTCAACTTTTGCAGCATTTGTATCCTTGCTCAACTAATCTACTCCGCTCTGTAATTAAGCTGTGCTATTTACTATACTGTTTCAACCCCATGTTAGATGTTGCTTCTTTTTCGGATCCCATAAGCTTTGTTGACAAGTGTTTCTTCGTGTTTGAGAACTGTCCTGTAACGTGCTAATCAATTATTCCTCGATGTATCTTACTCAGTGGATTTGGTATAATTCATCGTATTAGAAAATCGTTAAAGCCGTTCTTCTTCCACTTTGCTAATAGCATTGATGTTCTGCCCTTCCGAGGTTGTCTCAATTTGAAAAACCTCCTGCAGTGTGTTTTCGTTTTGAAATGTTTTGATTATTAGAGCAGCCTAGTCCCGTCTCTTGTTTAGGCATGCTGATCATTTTATTCCCATTCGCATAGCCTACAGCAAACTAAAACTCCTGAAGCTTGCTTTAAAAGGGGCGTTTCCTGTAAAGAAGTAAAAGATTTCTGTCACTAGATTTATTTTTTGCTTTCCAAGATAGAGTCTTATTTGAATGAATCAAAAATCATAGACATTTCATTCATTAATTTAAAAAAAAATTCATGACCACATTCTAGCCTCCACTAACTAATTTAGGTTTTTCAGGACAATGATTTATAAAAAACTAACTTCACCAATTTAAAATGCATATAATCTTCATTTTTTCGAACAGACGCCATCAACTGGAACAACTACTCAAGTTATACGAAGAACAGGAATCGCTCATGATTGCGGCACTCGAAGCTGATTTAAGGAAACACAAACAAGAAAGCATGATATTAGAAATTGAATTTCTCAAAAACGATATCAGGAATATCTTATACAATCTAAATGACTGGGTCAAACCAGATAAGGTATTTGCATTTGTAAATCCCAAAATAAAGTTGAACTACAGATCAATTTATTTACTCTTGCAGCCTGAGAAAAGTTTTGTTAATATGCTCGATGATGTATTAATCTACAAAGATCCATTTGGTGTAGTTTTAGTTCTGGGTGCTTGGAATTATCCTTTACAGTTAACTTTGTTGCCAGTAGCTTCAGCCATTGCAGCCGGCAATTGCGTCGTGATTAAACCAAGCGAAGTTGCACCAAATAGTGCAAAATTCGTTTCGGAATTTTTACCAAAGTATCTAGATAATGTAAGATGGTGGATTTAATTTGATAAAACAAAAAATTAAAGTGGTTTCATTCAACAGGAATGCTTCCCCGTAGTGTGCGGTGGCGCTTCAGAAACTACAGAGCTCTTAAAGCAAAAGTTCGACTACATCTTTTTCACAGGATCCACACAGATTGGAAAAATTATTCACTCTGCCGCAAATAAACATTTAACGCCAGTGACATTGGAATTGGGAGGGAAGAGGTTGGTTGATTTTACATTGATCATTTGCATTGAGAACTGAATTTTATTTTTTAAACTTTCCATAGTCCGTGCTATATCGACAGTACAGTTGATCTTGCTACAGCAACTAGGCGAATAATGTGGGGTAAAATGATAAATAATGGTCAAACGTGTATAGCACCCGACTACATTCTGTGTTCAAAGGAAATTCAGGGAAAATTCATAGAAGAAGCGAAGAAAGTAATAGAAGAATGGTACGGGCAGAATCCAAAGGAAAGTCCCGACCTATGCCGTATTATCAACAATAATCATTTCCAGTAAGACACAATACTAAATTATATGCCACAAATATTCAAAGATTTAACATCCATTTTGCTTTAGACGTCTGACAGGTTTATTGAAATCGGGAAATGTTGCACTCGGCGGTGGATACGACGCAACAGAAAGGTATATTGAACCAACTATTTTAGTGGACGTCAAAGCCGATGATCCAGTAATGAAGGAGGAAATTTTCGGACCAATTTTACCTATCATAAATGTTGAAAGTACCTATGATGCAATCAAGTTTATCAACAGCAGGTAATGTACTCTGATTTAAACTAAATTGCATTACTTGATCAATCGCTCTATCATTTGTGTTGTCCCAATTCATCATTTACACATTTCAAAACTACCTCTTGTCCTTAAATTCGAAATTATTCTCTTGAAGTTGATCATAATTTAAGAAAAGATAAAAAATAATATTCATACAAAAAAATTATAAAAAGTCTCTAACAACATACAGAGAGAAACCTCTCGTATTATACATTTTCACAACCGATGAACATGCACAGGATTGCTTCGTACATGGAACGCAGTCGGGAAGTATGTGTTTGAATGACACAATTATGCAATATGCCGGTAAGAATAAATTCAACAATAATTGGCTACGGTGAATTAATCTAAATAAATTTGTTGAATTCCTACGGTGATTGGCTACTTTATATTTATATAAATTTAATTGGGAGTTAAGGTTTTCTGTGTAACTTTTTCCAAAATTAAATTGAAACCATATCGCATTGTAAATATCAATAAAAATGTATAATTTTTTCGATTTGTAATATAAACTTCGTTCATTCCAAATTAAAATGTTCGTATGTATAAGATCGTTCCATCGCAGAGCGTGTCTATGTACCTCGGCTAATGGATTGCAAAAAGATGTTTACACTCTCTTTTCTACTATAATCAAAAAGTTATAAAAATAAATGTCCATTCTGTTCAATTAGTGCAATCGTTATTCTACTGTGACTGAAATTTAAATACCTAATTTGATTAGGTTACACTTCAATTCATCATGTACATATTTCATTAAGTGTTTCTCATCCATTAAATAATATATATAAATAAATTTTTAATTTAATTTTCATTTAAAATTATATATACATATATGAGTATAATGATTTTAACTAATTTATAGTCAGGAAAACATTGAAAACGAAAACATCTGCTTTGTTTGGAATTTTTTAATTGAACTCAGAGTAAATTAAAATACATGGTAATGAGTATGCATTGTTGAATACTTATCATTTGCATAATTACTAAGAGTATATACAGTAAAGCAATTTTAAAGTTATATGCGGGTTATCTAACAATTTAATTAGTATGTCCAAGCTACAGTGGAAAAATGGTGTAATGAGTATTCAAACTTTTAGAAATTTTTGCAAAACTCATTTTAAATGAGAACACATTGTTGTGTTATTTTGACTCAACGTCTCTTTTAGGTTCTCTTTTTTTTAACCCGTTCTGTTATGTCAAAGTAACCAATATTGCGTTATCATGGTTGCAATAGATTAAGGTCAAATTTGTTAAATTTTTATATTCAGCTTTTCCTTGGGTTCCCCACTGGTCTCCGGCTTCAGTGTTCGCAACCCTTTTTGGGTATCCGTTGTTCGTCCATACGATTCATGTGTTCAAACCATTGCAGCTTCCACAGTCTTACAATCGTTTAGACCTCTTGCTCGGCAAAAATTTCATACAGCTTATGGTTGTATCGCTCCGATTATTCGCCTCAGGACCCGTCACTCAAAGGTGTTCAATATATATGCGGATGCTTGGGTTAGGGTCCATGTTTCGCACCCTTAGCATAACACAAGTCTTATCACGGATTTGTATACGTGGAGCTTTGTTTTCCTGTGTTTGCAGCTAGTCTTCAAGATCGTCAAAACTGAATAAAATATTTTATTTGTGAGCTGTATTCTTCGGCGGATTTCGCCTCTTTGGTTTTGGCGCCTAAATACAAAAATTCTTTGGCAGTTGTTAATGACCGTGACAAAATGTTGATTTCGTCCGCATAGGCGACTTGTATAGTAATGTACCGCATGTATCGGCAGGTAGCTTCCTTATGACGTACTCCAGAGCCAAATTGAATAGCAATGGGGCCAGCTCATCTCCCTACTTTAGTCTGATATTTGTGTCAAAGGGATCAGTGAGTTGGTTATTGATGCGGACTTGGGAGGTCGTCGACGTCATTGTCATTTTGGTAAGACGGACTAATTTGGCTGGGATGCCAAAGCCAAGCATTATTTGGTACAGAACGCGATCAATATGTCGTATGCTTGCTTAAAGTCAACGAACATTTGGTGTACGTCTATGTTGAACTCCCAGCACTTTTCAAGTACGTGCTCAACTGTGAACTATTGGTCTATTGTCGATCTACCTACTCTAAAACCACCTTGATAGTCCCCAATCCCCATCCGACTTTATTTTCTTAGATCTTTGAAAATATTTTGTTCGCCGTACAAAGTAGTGATATGCCTCTATAATTTTCGCACTGTAGCTTGTCAGCTTTTTTGTGGATAGGGAATATAATTGATTAGCTCCACTCTTTCGGCATATGTTCTTGTTGCCAAATGTGCTGGATGACTTTTATGAATACTGCTGCCTCATATTTAATGAGCTCCACTGAAATATCAACGATGGCGCTTTATTAATCTTTTGGGCTTTGATGATGGAACAAACTTCATCCAGAGTTGGTAGGACCAATGAAAGCTCTGCGCTGACATCTATAGGCTCCGATGTTCTGGAGCTTTGCGGAGGATTAAGGAGGTTCTTGAAATATGATGCCCGTCTTTCCATAATCTTGGTTTCATCAGCGATGATTTTGCCGATGTCATCACGACAGAACGTGGGTTTGAGCTGATAACCACTTTTCAAACTTTTCACTACTTTATATGCTTGTCTTGTGTTGTTGCTCGCTAAACTTACATCTATACTTCTCATTTGGTCGTTATAGTATTTTCTTTTCTTCATTCTGATTATCTTATTCGCTACTCTTCTGAGATTTTCATAGTATTCTCTCTTCGTCCTGATTTTTCTACCTACGTATTCTTTGTAAGCCGGTTTTTTTTTTGTCTAACGCATTTTGGCGCTCATTATCGAACCAATCATTTCTCTTGCGCCGGGCTTGATGTCCGATCGTCTGTTCTCCCACAGTCTTAATAGCTGCTTTCACTTCCATCCAGAGCTCGTTGCTTGTATTTAGCGATGCCTCTGACAAGATGGGAGCCAGCAGGTTGTCGAGGGCCTCCGTGAAATTTTTCGCCACAGACGCCGTTTGGAGCCTTTCGATGTCAAATTTTTGTAGCGGGCTGGTCTTCTCCGAATATGCCTTTGACATACGACATCGATAAGTTAATTTAATCAAGTAATGATCTGAGTTACAATTGGCTCCTCAGTATGTGCGGACGTCAAGTATGCTTGAGGCCCAACGTTGTTGAATCAAAACATGGTCGATCTGGTTGTGTGTGTTGCCATCCGATGATACCCAGGTCATTTTATGAATGCGACGATGTGGGAAGCAAGTCGAACGTATGACTAGATTTCAGCTACATGCAAAGTCAATCAGGCGCTGGTCGTTGTCATTTTCTATTCCGACCAAAGAATAGCTCTGATTTGGACGAAATTTGGTACAGAAGTTTATTGAACTGTACAATGAAGAAGGAGAAAGAAGAAAAATTGAATCTTGAACCGTATGAAACAAAGGGCGGCCGCTCAAATGTCGTGTTTGTGTCCAAACCCTTCAACCGATGTTAATAAAACAGTGTGGTAAAGGCTATAAGTATCTAGCGAACGCTAAAACAAATTCTAAGGTGAGATCTCAAATTGCAAAATGGGGGCCAGTCAAAGTTCGAAACTTCAAAGGCTTCTAGAAGTCACAATTTTGATTCTGTTTGTATTTGTATAACTTAATATTGAGGTAGATGGTAATGAGATCTAATGATCTTGTTTTTTGATGATTTCAAAATAGCGACGATTCAAATTGCCATTTTTTCACATTTTCGTGGCTCTCCAGTGGCCATGTTTCTCAACGGATTTTGTTGAAACTTAGAATAAGTGATTATTGACACAAGATCTTTGATCTTGCAAAACAATTACTAAAGCCAGATGATGAATAAAAAAATCGAAAATTTCACTTTTAATATTATGTTCTGTCCAGAGTAAAACTCCGATTGGAACGAGATTTGGCACAGTTAACGATAAGACTTTAAGACAAAAATCTTATAAAATCATCCAAAATCAAACGCTTAAATTCAAAATTGCGGCCCACAAAGGTCAGAAAGTAAGCGAAATCAGTGATTTTAGTAGCAACTGAAGTGTTCAATATATTTTCATCGAAGCGTTTGATATGGCTTGCATTGGAAGTATTTATACAATAGAAAATTTTCCTTAAACAGTATTTTACTTTCAAAATGGTTTAAAGTAAGGGTGCCTATGAGAAATTTTCCTTTCCAGTTAGTGGTGCCAGCGGGCAGTTTTTGAGTTTATTTCATTATCCTCTGGCAAGCATTCATAGGCTTTGGCTTGAAAATTTTTACCAAATTATATTATACTTGTCTTAAAAATCAGTCGATGTCAATTCGCGCAAATATAGATAAAATTGTAATTTTTGTTCGGCAATTTTTGCATTTAGGGATAAAATTCATTTTTGGCTTAACAGGCTTGTTAATAAGCATAACTGTTACACATGGAGTAAAATTAATCAACTAGACACTAGAGACATCAATCCACTAGACACTAGAGACATCGTTGATTTATGGTATGTCTTTAAACTCCACTCAATTGTCTGTCCAGACTGCTTGATCCAGGAATGGAGCAGTTTGTTATATAGTTTTTTTTTCAAGCAAGATTACGTTTGAAAATGGAGAAAAAGGGTCTCTATTAGAGCTCCACGTGTCTGTTTAATAAATTCTGAAGCTGAGAAAGTGTTCCCCAATGCAGAGTTTTGAGTATATTTTTGGTTTTACTAAAGTTATCTACGGTTCCTTATAACAATAATCATTTCTCCAGTGTTTAAGAGCTCGTTATCTAGAGTACAGCAATACTAGGACCTCTAAACATCAATATAGACCGTCTGATCCTTGTCTTTAAGCGGCTTTTAGGAAATTTTTTCGTACGAATTCCCTTGAGTTTTTTACGGATTGCGTTGCAAACGTCTTTCCCATCCCTCAAATTCTTGAATATTACTTATTCTCTCATTGTTTGTCAATCCTTACTGCTGCTACTGCTGCAATATCTAACAGTAAAATTAAATCTCTCTTCCATTCACTTTCATATTCTTCTCCTATTTTCATCTTGGGATGAAATGATAGAAGTCTCATCTTAACACTAGAAGCGCCGAAAGTTACTACCCCGTTTGAACTGCCGCCGTGATAATTTTGTCCCATTATTTTTATTGCACCATTCATTAGCATAATGCATGAATATTATGATTAAAACACCTTGTAATTTAATGTGAACCATGAGTATTTATTTATTTAAATCAAATTATTAATTCCTTAAAGACAAAAACGTAATAAGCTAGCTGTTTCAAATTAAGAAAAATCGATAAACTAGTTATAATTATTTGTACAGCGAATATTGCATAAATAATATTCTTTAATAGTGTATTTATTGCAGATGGTTTTTTTTACAAAAGTGGCACTTCACATGACTTATTATTTGTGCTTTTGGACTTGACCTGACACCTTGAACGTTTTTTTTGTCTTTCTGGTATGTTTTCCGGAATTTTTTACAGGCATGTTTGTTTTTCTTGCATTCATACACAGTGTTCCCAATTCTTCTCGCAGTTGAAGTAAAATGTCTCTGCGTTTAATTTTGCTGTTGTTGATTATTTTATACAATATCTAGGCGTTTATACCTGCCAAATCTAACAGGTTATTAAATGTATGAACTGGCCAACGTCTAGAAGCAGCCTTTACTCTATATTTGCGGCTCATCAAATCTACAACATCTACGCCATATTTCGTGCTGTTGTAGAGTAACACTGTCTCAAATTTTTTCTTTGAGCCATAGCTTATTGGTACATCGGGATGCATAGTGCTGAGCATAAGAGCATTTTTATTCGATTTAGCCTGATAAACAGTCAATGTTGTATCACCGTTTTGAGAAAAAATGTACTATTGTATATAGTTTGTCTTTTGCGATTTTCACAGAAACAGGTATTTCTCTGCGAATTTTATTTATTGTACCCACGATGCCAGTATATTTTGCCTTCAAATATTCCGCTAGTGAAAGCAAAGTAAAAAAATTGTCACAAGTGACATTTCGGCCTTTATTGATGTAAGGCTCCATCAATTTTTTCTCCACCCAGTCGCCTAAACGCTCCTCATTAGGTCTTTTTTCAGCTTTTCCAAGGTAAGGGAACGCATTTAGTACATAATTTACATCTTTGTTAACAGCCATCCAAAATTTTTGACCATATTTGTCTGGTTTAGAGCTCATAAACTGGGTAAATCGGTAACGGCACTCAGATGGAAAAAGTTGTTTGATCAAATCGCAGGTACCTCATTATCTCACGAAAACGATAACTAGACATTGTTGTATTTATTATAGGATTACCCCATTTCATCGACCATATTGAATCTAGATCTAAATTATGTGCACCAATTACACCACGTATGTTAAGTACAGCAATAAAGGCCTCCAGTTCTTCCATCTTCATACACCTTTTCGCCTCGTAGTTGGCATTGCACCTCTTCCACAGTGCATTCTAAAATATGCTGCCTGATTTTTTTTCGTAAGCATTATTTGCCAAGCACTTTTACAAGTTTCATCCATATTGCGTTTCACATACGGCGTTGGCCCAACGCGATCTATAAAAACATAGTACAACCGGGAGAAACAAGTGTTGAGCCTGATGTCATTTCAAAATGAGGGTTCGTCAATGTTGTAAGTAATCCTCTACATGCAGGCAACCGGCCGCGATTACACCGTGCTGACCCTCGCCTTTGACTCCGCCCACGACCTTGTGCCCCATTCAGGACACCCATTAAACTTCTTGTTTCTAGAATATAAAAATAAAATAGCTATTGTTATAACTACAAACAAAACTAATAAATAACACTGTACACTATAATATAAAGTAAGCACAGCAAAAGCTGTAAGTTTTCCAACGAAATAAAATAACAATGTAATTACCTTCCGATATTTCTCTTTGAATGGTGTCACCAGGCTCGTCAGAAGAAGAACTAGAATTGTATTCTAATTGGTAGTCGTCGTCAGAGTATTCTAAAGCCTCAGCATCTGATTCATCCTCTAAAATTTCATTCAAACAAGACAAAATTTCGTGCGGTTTTAACACTTCGCGACGTTGACTAGACATAACTATAAAACTGGAGGTATACCCTTATAATAACAAAAACGTACACTCTCTACGCTAAACGACGTGCAACTGACTGATAGAAACGATACCCAACTGTTTATTCACGCACATATCACCCTTTCATCCCGTAACTACCCAGAACAATAATCTTACATTGAATTATTCCACAGAATATAGACGGGACAAAAATGACCCGGTGGCGGTTCTAGGTAAATCACATATTTTTTCATTTGCTATTTTTTTTTATTATTGAAAACATCTAAAATTTAATAAGCACAATAAATGATTAAAAGTCATTAAGTTTCACGGACCTAAGAAAAAAAAAATTTAAAGGTTAACTACGATCAAACTTGCAGGTTAGACAAAAATGGAACGGTGGCGGTTCTAGTGTTAAGCAGTCGTGCTAAAATTAGAATGATAAACTCATTCATTAACTCCATTTTCAAATATTTTATAATTTTGGCTCAATAGTATACTAGTCTTCCACCTTCCTGCTTGGGGTTTTACCCATTACCTTTCTAAATAATGCTTCTGTGGAGAGATTAGTTGTCATTTTAACTACGAGTAATATCGCAAGCGCACCTTTAGTGAAACAATTTATCTTTATCCTCCAATATCGTTGAGAATCTTGAATTTCACTAAACCGTGTAAGCAAACAAGATTCATTTTATTTAAAGGTGTATTGACATATATATATATATATATATATATATATATATATATATATATATATATATATATATATATATATATATATATATATATTTTTTTTTTTTTTTTTTTTTTTTTTTGCTTTAGCACTACAGTCCATTTCGAGCCTTTGCTTAGAGATAGCTAAAGTATCTCATTATCTTGATCGAATGAATCGGCACTCCACAAAGTGATATGGCCAGTACCATGCGTTGACCATGTGTCCGTCCATCCAGCTGCGATACGTTCTGATTTTAATCCAGCACGTATCATATTGTAACTGAAAGGGCTTATAGTCCGTCCGAAAAATTACTCGAACAAGAAACCTTCGGCTTACGGGTTGAGTGATCTAATCACTATACCATGCAGACTACATATAAAATTCTTAAAAAAAAGCATTTTATTTTGGTGGCAGAATCAGACACACATTCATTTTATTTTAATTAACGACTTGAATAATTGAAATCTTATTCAAACTAAATCACTTTGTAGTTAAAATGTTTCACAGGCACGCTCAGTGGCTAATAATTTAAATAGACTCGATTTGCATTGTGCACATTAAATTACCGAGCCTAATTAATTCCACACATATTTTGTGTTAGTTCACTTACATTGAAATATTGAAACAATAAAGTATGATAAATATAAACAGTGGATAAAAACAAAGCAGACGTTTTCACTTTTAATAAAATTTTCCTGTTAAAACTTTGATAAATTAATAAAAATAATGGTACAGGGAAAAACCACTTTCGCTGTATATTTTTACCAATTCGAAGAAAGACAGACGTAGCTTGCTAGAACAAACATCGTCTGGTGGAGTTAGCATTAATGACACGGTTATGCACGTTGCAGGTATTATAGCATAATATGAGTATAAGATAGTAGAATAGAATTTAATGTTCTAAACGAATGTTTCTCTCATGGAACTTTTTTAACAAGACGCAAACATATACCTGTCTTATTAACAAGCTTCCCGTAACACAAAAACTGAAGATTATTATGTTGCTTTGATTAAGTTGCATTTCTGTCTAATAAATAATATTCTTTGTGCGATCGTATTAGATATTATGCAAATGCCTGAAATTATATTTTCAAAATTTAACAACCCAAAAAATTGGTACCAGCAATCTGCGTAACACAAACATTAAATGCATAATCGTGATCATTGACTTTTAATGGGAAAACTTCGAAAAATAGCAAATATTTTTGCAATAGCCAAGTAATTTTATGTTACAATTTCTTACTTTTGGGCATTGCAACAATTCTAGGGAGAAGCCACTTACTTTATACATTTTCTCACCTTCAAAAGAGACTCGAAAACTTATAGTAGATAATACATCATCTGGAAGTGTATGCGCGAATGACACTCTTGTACACTGTGGAGGTATGAATACATTTTGAATTAATACTACGAAGTCAATCTTGAAAATTAATGTGGGGTGCAATTTAATGTCATCTCATCGTTTCTATCCCACTATGTACACATTAAATTTTTTCAAAATTCTCATCAAATAATTGAGGCATTTTCCAAACGCGTTTTAACGTATCTTTGGTCTGCGACTTTTTGCGGCTAACGTAAATACCGTGAAATATGGATTGTAAACTTTTTAGCACACAAAGTGGCCGAGCTGTTAATTAAATGAGTCCAATTAGGTTTATATAAGTGTGAACTGTTCTTTTTAACCTTTGAGCGATTTTAAATACAATGCGTTATTAATTTGCGTAATTTATTGTAATGTGTTTTGCATGGATTATTTAATATTTGTTGGTTTTTTTATTGACGTATACAATATTAACAAGCTTAGTTGGTTCGAAGTTTTTAAAAAGACAATGTGATTGTAGACAGATAAATCTCTAAATTGCAAAACACCTTCATACTTCTTATACTCGTATAAACGAAAAATAACGTTTTCTTTAATCAACGAACACAATACATCAGGTTAAAACAAAAACGAATGCTGTTCGTTTTTTTCATGTACGCAACAAAATTTAATTCATTAAACTTATACTTTTAATTAATTTAAACAAAATTATTTAAAAAAAAACATACACACACATTCAAAATAAAGCATGCTGTGAAGGTCTTGATATGATTTTAATGTACTTTTTATAATTTCTAATTTTGTATAACAATTTTTTTTTCGATTGGATTGGACATTCTGAGAACGTTTGTTTTTGTTTGTATATCATTTTACTACTAACATGAATGTATTAGAAGTTTTTATGCATGACTAGAGCTTAGTAAAAGCAACATGTAATAACAAATACATTATTGTTATATTTTCTTATTATTAATACAAATAAATTTTCCCAGTTGAATCCTTGCCATTTGGAGGAGTTGGAATGAGCGGTATGGGAAGCTATCATGGAAAATATGGATTCGAAACATTTACGCATAAAAAATCCGTGTTGGCTAAAAACTTCAGTAAACTTGGAGAATTTTTAGCATCGTAAGTATTAAATCTTCAATAGTAACAGAAAAAAATATATTTTTAAATTTAGTTTAGTATATGAAACTACAGAAAACTATAGGTGAAAACAAAAACAAAAGCCTTATTTGTTAAAATTGAAATTCTGTTATGAATGTAATTTTGAAACCATTATTTTGATGATGCGAGGTTTAGGAGCTGTTAATTTATCCACACAGAAATTTTTTAAGTCATTTTTAGGGGTTTGTACTAGTAACAAAACCCTGTTGAAATCGGTTTTGTCTGTGCGTATGTCTGTTTGTCCGTCCGTCCGTCTGAGTCTCAAAGCAGTTTTTCTCCGAAACTATAGCAGCTACAGAGTTCAAACATGGCAGATAGATAAGAAATGATGACTTCTTGAAAATGTGGGTATCGAAAAACCTTTAGTGGTTTCTAAGGGAAGTCCACCCATATGGGAAGGGGAGCCTTGAAAATGTTTGTTAAATGAGGGTAGTCGTATGGGGTGTTAAATGAAAGGTCTCGACGAGGACTTTCCAAAACAGGTTACCAATTATGTTTTATTTGTTGATTTTCCATTAAAACGCTTTATTATATATATATATATATATATATATATATATATATATATATATATATATATATATATATATATATATATATATATATATATATATATATTTCGGGAGCAAGTTGCTCCCTTCTTCAGTGTCAGTTACTTATAATATATATGTATGTAATGTACGCAATATAATGTGTTGAAAATAATTGGCACTGAAGAACGGAGCAACTTACTCCCAAAATATAGATAGATAGATAATGGAAAATCAAAAATAAAGGACAGTTCGGAAGCGCTAAACATTGGGAAATACAGTGCACGGGGAGGAAAAATGTACGAAACATGTGTGTCCCCTCCTCGCGATTGGACACCTGTGATCTGAAAAAACTCATGAAGAAACGAGGGCGGTCCCAAAAGTAGCCGACCCGACAATGTTTTTTTTATATTTCAACGTATTCTCCTTTCTGCTCGATACACTCTTCTCAATGATGTTCAATAGCTTCGATACCCGCTTTATAGTAGGAACCGTCGAGCTTCTCAAAATAGCTATTAACCATAGACTCTCCCTCTTCGTTGTTGGCAAATATTTTGCCGCCAAGCCATTTTTTTCAAATTCGGAAAAAGAAAATAATCCGAGGGAGCCAGATCTAGCGAATAGGGTCCGTGAGGAAGCAATTCGAACTTCAACTCATTGATTTTAGCCATCGCAATGACGCACGTGTGGACTGGTGCGTTGTCGTGATGAAACAACATTTTCTTTTTCGTAAGATGGGCCCGTTTTTTTTTATTTCATCACTCAAACGCTGCAATAAGGCTGCGTAATATGCGCCGTTGATTGTTTTTCCTTTTTCGAAATAATCAATAAATATTATTCCACGCGCATCCCAGAAAACGGATGCCATGACCATGTCAGCAACTGTCTTTGCTTTCTTTGGAGCCAGTTCTTCCTTTTCAGTCCACCACTTTGACTGCTCCTTGGTCTCAGATGTAAAATGATGGACCCATGCTTCGCCCATGGTCATGAATCGACGCAAAAACTCGGCTTTATTGCAGCGAAACATTGTCAAACACTCGATGGAAACATCCTCACGTTGCTGTTTGTGCTCCATTGTGAGCAAACGCGGCACCCATCTTGTGCACAGCTTTCTCATGTCCAAATTTTCGGTCAAAATGCGATGCATAGCACTTTTTGAAATGCCTGTCATGTCTGTTATCTCACGCACTTTTAATCGACGGTCATCCAATACCATTTTGTGGATTTTCTTCACATTTTCTGACGAAGTGACCTCACTTGGTCGACCACTGCGGTGTTCATCTTGGCAGCTCATACGACCACGCTTAAACTCAGCTATCCAATATTTGACCATTGCAAACGAAGGAGCAGACTTCCCCAAAGTAGAATCCAACTCGGCTTTGATATCGGTTGGACTTAGACCTTTCAAATGAAAGTATTGTATCACATAACGATACCCGATTTTTCCCATATTTACAAATTCACTGAGAATGTTCACTTTGGATGTCTGTAAAAAAATAATAATAAACGTACCGTTATGAATTTTTCATATTAACTTGTTGAAATGTGGTATTGTCAATCACAGTAATTGTTTTTTTAAAACTATCTGTATTCATTAGTCAGGTCGGGTACTTTTAGGACTACCCTCGCAGGTCTATATGCGTACAAAAATAACAAAATCCCTTGAAGTCGAAATTCGCTCATATTTGTTAACAATGATTTTCAATTAAATAAAAACAAAAATTCCTTTGTTAGGAGAATTTTTTTAAATATTTTTTCATACGCGCGTTTCGATAGTTACTTACTGTCTTCCTCAGTGTATAGAGTTTGATTTTGAATTAGTTTGGAATGATTTTCCTTCCTTCCCTATCAATTTTTCTTGTCTTGCGACCGACGCGTTTCGGCGATTCATCATCCTCTGTGGCAACATAGATATCTTTACATCTCACTGAAGTGTTTCTTGAGTTTATTTATTGTTGGTGACTGCGTATCGGGAGTTGAGTACAAAACCCCTCTGAAATGAGCGTAGTTCTGTTTACTCACCTTTTTTGCACAAATTTAACCTGTAAATAAAATTTAATGAAAAATTTGTGGATTCTCAAATTCAATGGCACTATGATAGTAATAATGTGCGGCTTGAATATTCAATGAAAAGTTATTACGAATTTGGCAATTTTTAATTTATATTGTTAGAACGTTTTGTATATCAAACAAACCTTGTGGAATATAAGTGATATCCACCAAATTGTAAGCGTTCCCTATGTTGGAATTACAGGAAAAACACGACAATTTGCGCTTGGAACTAGTTTAATCTGCGTGCGATATTATATTTAAACTGGGCTGACGCTGGAAAACCACTTGGTGTGAAAATTTAGAAGTAGAGCCACTAAATCTTTTCGTAAAATCCTAGAAAATATCTCATTAAGCAAACCTATAAACTTGTGGCAATGTGCAAAATTGCTCCCAAGCTAACTAATGTGGGTAAGGCGAAAAAATCAAAAAAAATGGGTGGAAAAATTTTTCGTGGCCACGGACCTCCACGGTGTTACTTCTTCTTGTATAGATAATCTTTGCTGTTAAGTTCAATGTAATGTATTATGGACAGACATACAATTTATCAATTTATGTGTTTCTAAAATAAGTTTCCATAATTGAAAAACCAAAAAAAGCACATACAACTTTTAAGGAAAAAATGATTTCATTATTTACTCTAGTTTAAAAACTAAAGATAAATATTCTACTTACAGCGGTCGATATCCACCATACTCAGATCGGAAGACCTCTATTTTATCGTGCCTGTTGAAGCGACGTAAAGGTCTACCAAATTTGTACCTTTCGCATCTGTTAACGTTCACATTAGGCATTGCAGCCGCTGCCTTGGCGCACTATTATATAGTGAAGGTAAATATATAAACGTTACACAACCTATTTCTTATTTTCGATTTAAAATGCACATTAATCATATTTGTTATTCATGGTAAATTTTACATTTTTTCTATATCATCACCATTAATTCTGGTTTGAATGGATGATACTTCTTTCAAGGACCCACGTATGAAGCTACCGTTTTTCACAAAATATTAAAGGCACTATTTATTGGGCTTAATGGCATTGTATTATAAATTTCAACTATATATGTAGATTTACTAGTCACAAAAAGTACTAATTTTAAAAGATGTTTAGCAAATGGCAATTCTGTTTTGTCTGCTTGTATTGTATTGAATTGTTAAATGTGTTATGTACACAACAAGTATGCTGTTATACAACTTACAGAATAAAGAGCAATATTAACAAAGTATGTTGCAATTTAATACTTCCAAAAATATTGTCCCATAGAACGGCGTAACAATAAAAATAACAAATAGATCCTAGGATTGACAAGATACGTTTAAATATTTCGTTCGATCAGCCTAACTCCAATGTGAATAGTATCCAAATTGACCAAGATTTTTTTCCATTGATGACGGCCAATTCAAGTCGGCTTATTTTTTAGGGCACGGCAATTTCTTGTTGCATTCATAAAATGCTTTTTTATTTTGGGACACGGGCTTCACTATTCAAAAAACTTAATAACAATAAATTTTGAAACACGTCCAGTTTATTTACCTGGTTCTGGGCGAATTTATTCGTACTTTGAGAGTGCTTCAATCAGTTGGTAATAAATTAATTAAAACGCAACTATCTACAAACAGACTAAAAATTTCGGATGTTCCTATAATATGCCCATACATATATTTCCACGAAACTTTCAAACAATAGGGACTTTAAATACTTTGTTCAATAATATTATCAATAACCCTTCATATACTTATCATGCAAATAATATTTAAATTTATTTTCTTGGTCTTCTGTCGTATACCTGACACTGATTCGGGAGCATGTCAAAAAAATCGAAACCACATACGCAACAAGATACAAAAAATAACTTTCATAAGGTTACCATGAATATTTTTTTTTGCCGTTTCTTTGCAACTATAACTGACATTAAATGTCATTTGCAGAATATTAAAATCTTTTCACGAAAATGTTTGTTATACGAGAATAATTGTTATTCAAGAATTTGCTTCTAGCTACCAGCATACTAAGGTACGTCTAAATATCCGCAGGCCAAGCTCTTTTTTCTTTAAAAAACTTCTGGCCTTGCTTTGTTGTGTGAGCAGACGCGTTTCGACTCCTTTGAGTCTTCTTCAGACACTGAAAAAAAAATATGTGCATCCAGATTATAAAAACTATTGTTAAAAATTAGTCAAAACCACAAAATATATAAACAGAAAAAAACTTTGAACAAATTCGCTAAACTGGCCTGGTGGGCCTGATGATATTGATACATTGAGATTCCGCGGTTCAAAAAGCTTGTTTTAAACAGGAACTAAATAAGCAAAGCAAGTGGAAGGAAAAAATCAGACACTGAAAAAGGGAGCACACTTACTCCCGAAATATATATATATATATATATATATATATATATATATATATATATATATATATATATATATATATATATATATATATATATATATATATAAAATGCCATAAAAAAAAAAAACAAATTCAATAGCCTTTTATTTTTTTCTCTCTTGAAATGCCATCGGGTCTTGCTGTTTTGAGTGAGAAGGCGCGTTTCGATTCCTTTGAGTCTCTTCAGTGGTTAAAGGATATGTCGTTGAGGATCTTTTGGATTTAAAGAGGTGTTAGGTCTTAACGACAGTTACGGTTTCCTTGATGACATTTGTGCTAGGATGTTGCTTGTTCCTAATATCCTGAAGAAAATGTAAACTTTCCTCTTCATCCATTTGATCCCTCGGATTCTTATTCTTGTGGTTTTTGATATTGTTGATAAAAGTTCAGAAACATTTGATGCTACTTTCCTCATTGACATTAAGCAAGGACAGTTTTTCCCATTCTTTCTTTTAAGCTTCCCTAACCGCGCTTTCCACTCATGTCTTGCTTCATTTAAGGCAAACCAGTTATCTTAGTTCTTCAACCGCTTAAAATTGTTTAACCCCACATGTTTCCTTCCCAGACCTTCATTAATTATTTCGACCCCCAATACTGGTTGCTGTATTTAATTCTCTTGTGTGTGGTGTTATTGTTAATGACTTGGCTTACTACATTGATGATCACCTCAAAATTTCTGTTAAAGGAACCAGTCGCGATATCGTTGCTAGTCCTGTCCTTGTCTCGACAGAGCCGCCAAGTGTTCGAGTAAACATATTTTAATTATGATCTTAGTTGGATCATTAGATCATCCTTGACCCGCACCAGCTGGTCGAACGGTACATTTGACACGGTAACATTCAAAGAGGACAAAATCCATCTGCCATCAACAGTGATTCTTCTAAAAGTACAGATTCCATTGTTAAGTATTTTGAATTTCCACATTTCCAACACATTCGAGAAGGATTTTGCATTTAGTATTGAACAGATAGTCATCCCAACATGTGTGTCCCGCGTTTACATCACATCCGATGACAATCCGTCTGGTATGATCCAGGTGGTGTTTGATTTTATTCATTCCAATTTTAAAGGCTGATGCCGTGACCCTCCATGGAGCATATACCGAGGCAAGGACAAGATTTTTTTTTAAGATTCAATGCAATGAGTAGACATTTGCTCTCCAAGCAAATAGAGAAGATATGGCCAAGAACATGCTTCACTCTTTAAAAGAAACAATCGTTTCATTGACAAATTGAGAAGATGCCTGTTATATTTTAATGAGGCCCCCCTCGGAATTTTAATTGGAAATTCAATTTCAATTTGGAGGAGACCTAGAACAATATAAAAAAAACGAATGGATAGCTCCCCAGATAATGATTGTGTGAGTTAGTTGTCTACCCAATAACGGCCGCGATAAATTGAATTTAATTTGGAGAAATTTGTATGGCAGAACGTAAAATCATGGTGTAGAAGTTAGAAAATTTAATTTGGAGAAATTTGTATGGCAGAACGTAAAATCATGGTGTAGAAGTTAGAAAATGAAAATCTAGCTCCACTAAAAGACAGATAGAAAATAGGCATAAATTCTACTTTACCGTTAATCCGCGTTGAACCTAACTTTTCTCTAAATCACAGATTAGCTATGTACCTATGTATATACAGAAGAATCGTTAGAGAGATTTTCATATACTCGTATTAAGTTTAGTATTTTTAAAGTACAGTTCGAAGACGGCCGATATTACAGTTAGTAAAAAAGTTTAGTAAATCCAAATGAGCATGCTTTTATTGCTCATATATGTTATATATCATCATACGTGAATAGTTCAATGTTAAGTCTAAATATACAGTGTTAATAACCAAAATATTACTTTCAATTTTAAAACTTATATACGTTTATCTGAAACATCAATCGAAAAAAATGTCCACAGCAAGAATTTGTGTCTTTATAAATAATAAGAATTGAACACCATCGCGCGTTTCGATCAGTGAATTAAAAAAAGAAGCAATCAAATACTGTAATAGCAGCTATCTTCGAGTTGTATTTTAAAAATAATAAACTTAGTATGTGAGTGCCCAACTAATTAAAAATCACTCTAAAGACTAATTTAAAACCAAATTTAATATTATTCTTACGGTTAGTTATTTAATTTTAATTATACTTTCCCACCTTGTGATATTTATTGCCACTCTTTTTCGACCTCTCGG
The DNA here is from genome assembly GCA_963969285.1 of Odontomyia ornata. Taxonomy (NCBI): domain Eukaryota; kingdom Metazoa; phylum Arthropoda; class Insecta; order Diptera; family Stratiomyidae; genus Odontomyia; species Odontomyia ornata. The sequence goes on along the minus strand of OZ017738.1, from coordinate 475,859,407 downwards.
CAATGGTTAGTCAGTTATAACTTTTCAGATTAGGTATCTTTTTCTGTTCATTTCGCTTATCGTTGCTTTCTATTTCACAATTTTCCTTTTCTTTCTTAAAATGCCTCGCAAACGAAAATCTAACTTATCTAGGACTTCATCATGGGCCCGAAGAGCGAAACCAATATAATACTATTTTTTCTATCCCTTGGGAACAGTTTTTTTTTGGATTAAAGGTACCCTATGTCCTTCTCTATACCCCTAACAATGTGTGTACAAAATTGTAATAAAAAGAAAGCGTAAAAAACAAACAAACTCACATTAGCATTTATAATATTATTTAGAATAGTATCAACTGCTAACAGAGTATTATCGTAATGATGACTTATTTTCTGCGCAATTCGTTGGATATTTGATGACCAAAAGCAAAGACCCATTGTGATATCGCAGTAAATGGGAGGAGATAATACAGACAGGGTCCGCATGGTGTTGCTAGAGTGGTCACCCCGTAAACCAAGGGTCTCTGGTTCAAATCCCGTCGGTGGCAACAAGATTAGTTTCGAGTGATCCTTCGGACGGACTAAAAGCTCGTTCAGTTATGATACGTACTACTTTAAATCAGAACGCATCGCAGCGGGGTGGACGGACGCACTGCAAAGAGTGGTGCTGACCATACGACCTTCTCGAGTGCTGATACAATCAAGATAATGAGATACTCTAACTATCTCTAAGCGAAGGCCCGAAAAGTACTGTAGTGCTAAAACAAACAAAGTACAGACACATAAACACATGCATATACACAATTATGTTACTTCGTCCAAGTTTCTTTCACGTTTTTTTTCATTACTTGCCGTTCTAAGGTCCAGAGTTGTGCACCGGAAAACTAAGCTCCGTATTTACAAATCACTAGTCAAACCTCTGCTGTTATATGGAGATGAAACATGGACCCTGATGGGCGAATCCAAAAAGGCAGTGGACGTATTTGAACGCAAAGTGCTCCGGAAAATCTACGGCCCAGTGAAACAAGGAGACTACGTTACAACGATGAGTTGTAGGAACTATTGATGAACAACCTGTATTTGCTTGCGTAAAGTAATGCAAGCTGCAATGGGTGGGCCATGTAGAAAGAATGGAGGAAAACCGGTAACCCAAAAGAATATTAAAAGGTTGAGCATAAGGTAGACGTCCAGCGGGAAAACCCGGGTAAGATTTGAAGATGAGAATAAAACAAAGCTCATGACGCAGTCGAGGAAAAATACTTCAAGTAGAAAAAATATCCTATTTGCCGAATACAGTACCGAAAATGTTAGCGAATTCGTGTATTTAGGCGCCAAAATAACGAGAACAGCTAATGAAAGAGGTGAAATACGCCGAAGAATACAGCTCGCAAATAACATATTTTATTCAGTTTTGACGATGTTGAAGACCAGCTGCATACACAGGAAAACAAAGGTCCAAGTATACAAATCTGTGGTAAGACTTGTGTTATGCTTTGTGTGGGAAACATTGACCCTAACCCGAGCATCCGCAAATATATTGAACGCCTTTGAGCGACTGAATCTTGAATTTTGACGGGTCCTGAGGCGAATAATTGGAGCGAAGCTAGACGGGGACCAATGGCGAATTCGATACAACCATAAGCTGTATGAATTTTTTGACGAGCCGGAATTCTCAATGATTATAAGATTGCGGAAGCTGCAAGATATTCGTTGGGAGAACTGAAGGCCGGAGACCAGTGGGGAAATCGAGGAAACATTGGTCTGACTCGGTCGACGAAGACAGTTCATCGCTACTCGGATTTCGAAATTGAGCTATTTGCAGGAAGCAAAGGCACGAAAGCGGCTGTAGTGCTAAGAAAAAGAACAAGAAGATTTGAAGACAATAGCGAGATTGTGGCCATTGTAGAAGAATATTCCTTCAAGTAAAAGTATTAACTTCTTAGGAGATTGTGTTGAAAAATTAATAAGATTTAGATTGATGAAAATCTTTTTTTTTTACGTCGATTAGTGTTACGTTATGCCTCTTATAACCCGATATTGTTGAATTTCTATTTGATTCACATTCTGTACTCAGCATACAGTTCGTGTTTCTTATGCACTTTGATTTTTTTAATAACTCAAAGGCTATTAACTGCGATTCAAAGTATAGTCTGTGCAGTTGCCTACGAAATTTTGATCACAGACGAGATATATCCAGAAGGTAAGCTAGGCTTTTTATTGAAATCAACAACGCGGTTTCAGGTATTATGAGTTCACTAGCCTTGTAAAAAGAATGAGAAATAAACAGACCCCACTAATAAATTCTTACGTACTGTTATAATACAATCTCCACTAGTTATTTCTCCTAATACCAAGCTCCGCTACATAAACACAAATCCATGCACACCATCCATACGAGTATCAGCATAACCTACGCTCCACAAACCCAACTACCCTACCCGGACTGTTGTCAATTACCGCCCAGCTCCTGCATACTATTTAGGAAGGTGCTTGGCAACGATACTGGCTGATGTCATGCACCTTCACGACAAATACACATTAAAGAATAGCCGCGATCTAGCGAACTCTACCACCTCTCTTACATTGACCGACACCTATCGAATTTCATCACTAGACATCACATCACATCTACACGTCTATACGCGTCGATGAAACACTGACCATGCTAAACGAAAATCGACGATTCACATATCAACTACTCAGTCTCATAAAGACCACAACCAAGCATAACTATTTTATAATAGATTCAATAATAACACACATATTGCCAAGGACGGTTTAGGTCTGGAATATCCAATGTCAGAATTATTCTTACAATCTCTGGAAGAAATTTTTATACCCAGAATTGTCGAAAGATTCAATGTAATATTTTACGAACGGTATGTAGATGACTGTTTCATCATTATTGACTCACAACAAAATAAACAAGACGAACTACACCGAAATATAAATTTCAACATCGAAAAAGGAACAAACGGATAAGTCAACTAACCGTAACCTAACTGATCATACCATACACGTAGCAACTAACCATCCCGCATACCATAACTAGCAGCGTACGGATCAATAGTGCAGAGTCTCCACTCTATCGCCATGACTCTTACTAACTACTCTAATGAATTAAACAACATTCACAGAATAGCTAGTAATAACGGATACAAACAACGTGACATTGACAAACTTCTTACATGTTACAAACAAAACAGGAACGCCAACTGACTGAAACACACAAGAACGACCAACAGTGAATTTCGTTAACATACGTTAGTAAAGAGACATACAAACTATCAAAGTTGCTTAAGAAATACAAACAAAACTAACAAAAACGTTGGAAACAAACTGAAACCAAAACTGAATGGCTCATGAATACACGAGAACAGCGGCATATACGAACTGACATGTAAGGACTGTGACATGGTATGCATAGGAAGGACTACACGGAAACGAACGACTCACGATCTTTCTTATACAACAAGGCAGACTCCAACAACGTGACGCACCTACAAAACGACGTACGTGAGCTTTACGCTATGACAAATCGATGACATTGACGATATCCTAGAAAGACTTGTAATATACATATTAAAATAGAAAGGCAGACGGTAAAATTATCATAAAACAACTTTTAACAAATTTTGACGTAATTTTCTTAGTACTAAACCACACCCTCTAACGAAAACGGAAGCAAGACGAATCAGAACAAACGGGCAGCCAACGACCCAAAAAACAAAACCTAACATTCCTCTATCTGGCGTAACATAGGGCCTACCTGCTTAACCCATCATACACCTATATAAAGACATTTCCTTCCAAATATCCTTTAACCACTGAAGATGACTCAAAGGAAAACAGCAAGACCCGATGGCATTTCAAGAAAGAAAAAAATAAAAGGCTATTGAATTTGTTTTTTTTTGTGGCAAATATATATATATATATATATATATATATATATATATATATATATATATATATATATATATATATATTTACCCCATCTTTTTGCCTAGCTAATCATTTCTATTTATTTTTACACACTAAGGGTCACGGTCCTTCCTTTTCCTGGTCCTTTAACCCCTAATACTAATATCACATAGCTCTACTCTTTTACTAATAAATTTTTTTGTGCCCATTTTGGGCTAGCCATGTGAATCAGTTCCGCTGTATTCGGTGCAAAATATCGAATTTTATCTGATCAACTACGCAACTTAAAAAATGTACTCTAATACTTGGAGTAGTGTAGAACCTCCTAATTCTTCTCGGTTCGCCCGTGAAGCAATGCTACTTTCCCTTTTTCTAGTCTGGGGCACCCTGTAAGAAAACGATGACCCAGTAGCTTACCTGTACAATTTTTAAAATAATTCGAAGAAAAACAATAAAATTACAAGCAAGGACAAAACTCCTTCTACTTATGTAGAAAGCTAAAAAGCTTAAATAATTTCTTGGAATTGATCTTACAGGTTTTTTTGTTTTGTATGTGGTTTCAAAAATAAACGTAAATCAAAATAAAAATATTAAATTTTACTTAATTGCGGCCAACTGACAGCCGAAATTTGAAATTACCCGCTCTGGAAACTTCTCGCATAAGAAAACCAAAATCAAACCCATATCGGCCAAGTAAATCAAAATCTTCAAACCCACGATATCCTTAAATACAAAATGCAAAAACTAAAATCCAAAACTCAAAATCCATTTCATCCAAATTTGTTTTTTATAATCCAATAAGATAAAATCGATAGTCACAAAATCCATAATCATAAAATTCATTTATTGTCCATGATTTTAGCGTCTGGGTAATATACTTCGAAGTGCTTCGAAATATTTCACGCATAAGCTAATTCACGGACAATAAATGGATTTAGTGATTCTAATTTTTCTATGAAATAATTAGTGAAAAATCAATGAACGCATATAAATGTTATCAAAGCACGCTAGAACAAATTTTTGGTATTAACAGCAATATTTCGTAAATAATCTAGGGAAAATGCTTGCTACAACTATGAGGGTGAATCAAATATAAACGGTAATTTAGCTATTCTGCTTACCACGCACCTTCGAACCAGATGGTATAGTGGGGCGGTAGGTGGTTCGTTTATAAGGAGTTGGGAAAGCAGCTTGGTTAGCGGCCACGCTCGGTTCTGTCCTCCGTACAGCCCATAACTGAGCAAGAGTCACATCCGTCTGTCGCGCAACGCGTGATCATAAAGTTTTTAACCAATGAAGACGTTAAACTGTCAAAAATGTTATGCTCGTTTAAAGTCGCAGTTTGGGGACACTACATTGTCTCAGAATCTATTGTATACGTGGGCCAGGGAATTTAAGGGTGGCAAGAATGTGTCAAAAATGAAAGTCCAAGGACAAGTCTTATAGATGACAACATCCGTGCCGTATGTGATCGGCGGTTATTGCTTCACAAATCAATTGTTACAGTCAGCGAAAACCTCCTATCGAAACAAAATACGAGGTATGCTCATTAGAGGGCACGTCCTTCTCCATGACAACGCTAGGCCGCACACTTCGGCTTTGCCAAGGGGTAAACTGAAAAAAATGAGCTGGGAAACACTTGAACACCCTCCTTATAGTCCAGACTTGTCCCCTGTGATTTCTTTTTGTTTGCGCCCCTGAAAGAATCAATTGAAGAAAAACGATTCAAAAGCAATGAAGAAGTCGAGGGATTATAGTTAATAGTGGCATTACTTACTTCTCCGTGTCAAAGACAATATAATGATGGGAACAAGTTGACCCTTATCCTTAAAAGGATTTTAGGAGATCTTTTCTGAGCTGCATTTTCTATTCATTTTGTATGGAAAAAATTCAGTTTTTAATCCTTCATTATCTCGAGAACTAAGAACTTTTCGGAAAACGATTAGAACAAACACAATTTCTTATACCAAGGCCGACCGAATGGTATCAAAATCTTGTGAAACCAGGGAAATGAAATTTAAGCCGGGTAGCCCTTTATAATAATATAATAATTATTAAAGTTTGGTGGTAGGTACTGACCATATTACCTTCTCCAGTGTCGACACATTCGAGCAAAATAATGAGATACTCTAACTATCTCTAAGTGAAGGCCCGAAAGGGATTGTAGTGCTAAAGCAAGCAAGCAATCCTTAAAGTTTTAAAAATCGTCTGTATTATAATGTAATATGTTTTAATTTAATTATGAAAATTTTGTCTAAAGAATTCATCTCGCAAATTTTCTTGCGTAATGGGATCCTAAGAAAGAAAAATAATCCACCTGAAAAATAGTAATGTACTGTCCTACATAATACATCGTCATATTAATCATTTCCAGCTTTCTTCGCTGTGCACGCAGAGAAAATTGAGCATGCATGAGTTCATTTATACTTCTTTTTTAGTTAATGCAATGTTTACTGTCCAGTATGCTTGCACAAAATCTATATTTGTAACTAATTAATGTTCCTTTTCTTTATAATTCACAGAATGAAGCTGAAGGCAACTAATTACATTGGTTTTTCGTTTAAGTTATGTAAATAATAATTTCCACACATTGCCGAACGAAAAAGTTTCCTACTATTATTGGTACTTCGTACATTATGGAGATATTTTGTAATAACATTTTTGCATTTGTACATTTTTATTAAGAATGCCATAGCGCATAAATGAGATAAGCAAAACAAAACACACAAATTGAGTTGAATATGAATAACTCATACAAAAAAGTTTGAATGTATTTTTGAACAATTGGAAGGATATATAGCTTTAAAATTTACATTTATATTAATACTATTTATAACTTGTAACAATTTATAAAATTATTTGTGGTGATGTTATAAGTTGTTTTATAAAACACAAATATTATTGTACATATTAGACAATAAATGTATGTTATATAAATTTGCCAATATGATTTTATTTTGATAGTTTCATTCCTTAATCACGGGAAATCATATGAGTAAGAGTTTTTCGGCAAGAATTAAATTATTTGGATATATTTCGGGCCAGGTGAGTTGCTTCGATTTAATGTTATGTTGAGTAACAGTGAAATAAGCAAATAATATGATGCAACTTGTCGCAAGAAAATTCATAAATTCTAATTTATTTCTAGTTACGACATTCACGGAAAGCCTGAAAAACAAACAGTACACTTCAGTTTATATAGGTGTAATATTGTTTATTTCGATCTCTTTTCCGATGAGTGATTGGCCTGGAAAACTGCGACTGATACTGTATCAAACTAGATAATAGTTGAAAGATTAATCATCATAACGATCTTCCATAGACTAGCGTATTGCTTTAATGAGGTCTCATTGCCCGGATCCGATTCTGACCGATTCACATGTTTGCGATTTGAAACACATAATGTATAAAATATTCCACGTTGTTTCCTTCAATATGCAATATACTGCAGAAATAAATGATTTAAGAAATAATCCCTTTTTGGTTAGTTCTCATCAATGCTAACTGCTATTGTGCGGGATCTTTCCTTAACCTGTGATTGATGGTGTAAGGTTCTTAATTTATAGTTAAAAGGTTAATAAATTATATTATATTATATTATATTATATTATATTGTTAAAATTTACCAAACGAGGTCTCAATTGGCGCAATCCAGTGGTGCAAGTCCGAAGGTTCGGTGAGCAGTGCTGAAAGATCTATAGAAGCGAAGCGAAAATCGTAACACAGGTAAAATGTGTGAATAGATTGTGGAATAACATCTTCCATAGGTTACATGCAAAATTACAATTACTATTTGGATGATTATATGCATGAGTTCTGTTTTTCATTCCCATACATTTGCACATCATCCTCGTCCAAACATTTTTGAATGTTAGTGCATTATTCATCCTTAGTTTTTAGGGTTTTGTACTAAAATACAAAAGCCTATTGAAACCGGTACCTATGTCACTCTGTCCATCCGTCTGTATGTCACAGCAGTTTTTCTCCAAAACTATAAAGCTACAACCATAAAATTTTGTGGAAAGGTCGGAAGTTATGACTTTGTAGAAAGTTTTGGGGTGAAAAAAAATTTTCAAAGAGTTTTAAGGGAGTCCCCCATATAGAGTGACCATAAAAAAAATTTCATCAAAGGTGGTCGGTCAAGTGGGGTATCATATCTTTTCAAAACAGGTCTTAAAATTACTTTATCAGTATCGAGGGATGCAGGAGAAAAGAAAATGCACGAAATGTAGTCGTACACGTCCCTCTATGATGACCTCTATGAACACTGCAACAACAAATACGTCAGAAGCCGAAATTCACTCAACTTTGTTAGCAATTTATCAGTTTTACACTTTCTTGAATAAAATCGTAAAGGCACCCTCAAACTCAATAAAATTCAATATGTAAATGTCAATTTACAATTTTAATTAGTACTGAAAAATTAAGATAGATCGAATCGTATTTAACAGAGTTATGGAAGCTTAAATTTTCTCGTATTACAACAGCAACTATTAAGGGTGGTCCAACCAAACCGCACGATATTAATTGTAAATAAAACAAAAAGTTTTCAGTGAATTATGTTAATATTTTTATCATAATAGAAGGATCTATGATTATTATGTGTAAAACAAAATATGGCCCAAATGCTCGCCACGGCTACGGTGGCATATTTCTATCCGTTGGTCCATATTTTCAATGACTCTGAGACATAATTGAGGTTCAATGTCGTTAATGTGCTAAATTATCTCCTCGTTTAGCCCTTGAATTGTTCTTGGTTTATTGACGTACACTATTTCTTTTAAATATCCCCAGAGAAAGAAGTCCAACGGTGTCAAATCCCTTGATCGTGGCGGCCAATTAACATCGCCACAACGTGAGATAACACGGCCATTGAATTTCTCGCGCAAAAGAGCCATAGCTTCGTTGGCTGTGTGGCAAGTGGCACCATCCTGTTGGAACCACATATCATCTAGATCCATAACCTCAATTTCTGGCCACAAGAAGGCCTGTTATCATCTCGCAATAGCGAATACCATTTTCGGTAACTGCTTGGCCGTCCTCATTTTCGAAGAAGTACGAGCCGATGACGCCACCACGCCATAAACCGCACCAAACAGTCACTCTTAGATGTATCGTCGCTGAAGATGATTTGCTTTGTAAAGCCACCATTCCCTTCTGTCTGTTCAACCAACCATTCGGCGTATTGCCGACGCTTGAAATGGACAGTAGGCTTCAGCTATTGTGTCAATTGAACCTTGTTAAGCGTATAAATTTAAGTCTTTTTTCAAAATTGGCATCAGTGATGTTCAAGAGATGTTCAATTGTTGGGCACGACGACGAGTCGGGGTCGTCGACTCTTCTGACACACTATCGCGAACAACAGCAATAGTTTCCGCTAAACGAACTGGGCGAGCGTGCACAGGTGATTTCACATTTACTATAGACCCGGTTTACTGAAATTTGGGCACAATTCTCTCGATTGTGGACACATTTGACCAAAAAATCACGAAATGCATTTGGATTTGAATGCACATTTTCGTTAAAGGCTTCGACAACCTTAGCGCGCTGCTCAATTATGTACCTCTACATGGTTGAATTTGTCAAACACTGAAATAAAGGAATCTCAAATTAAGTTGGGCGAAAAAACTTGACGTTAAGGTGTGACTCACAATTAACTTCGTGCATTATGGTTGGACCACACTTTACATGGCTATGGGACAATATGTACTTCCAATCAACTGACACTATGGGTTTGCTAGAATTTGCATCAAAGCTTCAGGAATTATATTCATGATGAATATCTTTGAGAATTTGTTCAACGGGTGACATTCGTAATCGGAAAATAAAATGACAGCCGTTTAAATTGAGAATATTGTATAAAATTGTATTATTTTTCGCGAATTTCAACGTGTAACATTTATGCTATGAAGACTTGATTGAATCTATTTATGAATAGCTGAAGATGAGCAGCTAAAAATCATCGGTGAAAAAATTATGAAGGTAGATCCAATAAAAAATAACTTAATGGTTGAAATCAGTTCAACTTTGTTAATAATATTAGGATCTGCAAATTAAATTTTTTCGCCAGTAAAACTGTATTAGTATGGTTAAATTGGATGAAAGTAGATACTTAAGTGTCCTTTGAAAGTTCCTTATACTCGATGAGTTTTAATAGAATGTACAGAAGTTATTGCCGTTTAAATTTTCTCCAATTACAAAAAATCTAATACGGTTTTTTTACTACATGGGCCTTCCATCAAACCAGAGACTACACTTTTGATTGTATTTTCTCCAAATATATAATTTAACAAAAAGACATTTAAGATATGCGTCCATATCTAGCGTAATGGAAAGATAAAAATTCTAATGAAATTGGAATTAATCCGTTTTGGTGAGCAACAGGAAGGGGATTCTCGTTGACAACGAGGTTTTGCTTGGCAGACGGAACGGGGAGTTGCTGCTAGGTCGCGAACGGCGATGGTAAGGAGGACAGCGGTTTTTTATGGATATAAGTGGCAAGTTCACATGCATGGTCTTGTAACTTTTGTCTTTAAATATTCGCGCGAGAATAACCAGCTATTCTAATTAGAAAATAACGAACTTCAAACTGATTTATAAGGTGTTTGGAAGTGATTTAAATCGAACACTTTCACATTTCAACCATTTTGTATAATCTTCTTGGGCAGTCGTCTGCAGTTTCCTATGTAAAAAGTTGTCTTTGGCGTGTGGCTGAGCGATATATTATATATTTGATTTCCGGATCTGATTAATCGAGTGTGGTGTTTATTTTGTTGGAAGTTAGACATGAAACGCATTTGAGTGCTATGTCGCTAAGTGTTTGTATATTGGGCGTGATAGATTACAGATGAACAAGAACGGTGCAATGCAACACCGGTGATAACGTTTTGGATGAAAGTATTAAATTGTGGCATACGTCGGTTCTCAGGGATCTATTTCACGAAATCTAAATTGTGCAGTTCTGTGAATTATTTTATTATCTTCGGAAAATCAATCAAAATATTGAAAATATCTTCAATGTATGAAATTTTAAGTGAAAAGTGAAATCTCCTTTCCATTACCGTCCCTAAGATCTAAAATCTTTCGATGGACTTGAAAGTCATTACGTTTTGCCTGATGATCACGTGGTTTAACATCACAGCTTTAACAGTAACAAGCTTTAAAGTTTCAGGCTACATAGAGCGCTCGTCGGAGGAGTGGGCGAGTACCCTCATTTTTTTCTTATTTAAATTTTATTGCATGAAACAAATTTTTCTGATTTATTACAAGACAATTTTTATCCAGTTACTGTTGAAAACAGAGAAAGAAAAACTGGTAATGGTGAAAGAATACCAAAAAAACTTAAATGTAATTAATTTACATAAAAAGAAAAAAGTTAAATTTCATTAATATCGCAAAAATAAATATTTTGTTTAGATCTTCCTTCATGTCTTAAGGTTAAAAGAAACCGAATTCTCATATTTTCTTTTTTCTTCTAACCGTTTATGGTTTTTTTCCACATTTACATTTACTCTCCTTTACCAATATTTACATTATATGATAAAGTAAATTATATTTTAATGTTTGATTTCATATGAAATAATTGAAAAGTAAGGTAAAATGCGTTAAAAAAATAGAATTTGGTCTTTCCACTTCAAATTCAAACGGGTATGGAACCCGTCACGTTTGCTGGCCATTCCACACATGAGCTAGCCATCGGCTTGGCTCTCCCTCCTTTTTTTATGTTACAGGGGCTCTCGCCGGGATGCTAGGCATTCCTCACCCGATATGGGCCAAGGGATTGAATTGGATCCTTGATATGGTTGCGAGGGGTACGTGGAGGCACCACCGCCACCGGGATGCCCCTCTTATTTCTGGACTGTCAACTTCCTTGGTAAAGACGGAATCGCCTTACGTCTCACGCGCGGCTAACGTTTCCTCTGTAATCCCTTTCAGTCTGTTACCTAGGCCCTTGACGCCTATTGAGTTCAATTACTTTTGCGTTTTTACTGACTCTGGTCATCAACTTAAATCGTAAGCGTGAAATTTTGTAGTGGGTCCTTGCGCTGGCGGAAGGAGCCCGCTTACGCATCGCCAGGCAAGGCCATTTCCAGCGTAGCACCAATTTTTCGTTCGCTGAGGCAGCAGACCCCCGCTGCAGTCCTATACAGACATAGTTTACCACGCATAAACACTGCAAATGATACAAAGACTCGACTATGACTCCTAATCAGCTTGAAAAGTTCTAGTCGACACAGCTATATTCGAATGAAGAACATCAAGAAGTAACCGCGGCATGCACTTCCTGAGGAATTGGCTTCCATTTCACCTCCCGCGCACCTCTTTTTGGCGGATTGTGGGAGGCGGCGGTCAAATCAGCCAAAATTTTGATTCGTTGGGTGTTTTATTGGCAACTCTCACCTATGATGAATTTCACACATTGGTAGTCGAGTTGGAAGCCATCCTAAATTCAACATTGTTGATTAAGATGTCAGATGACTCCAGCGACTTGGCAACGCTAACTTCAGCGCATTTTTTGATCGAGAAATCCCTCATGGTGGATGGTCGCTAAGAGCCAGTTACAGGTGGTTTCTATGCGAGGTGGAAGCTAATAAACCATCTCTTACTTAAATTCTGGAGACCATGGTCGCATGAGTTTTTGACACAGCTGCAACACCGGGTCAAGTGGAGGCAAGCAAACCATAATGCAACCCTGTAGACAGTGGTAATCGTTAGCGAAGACAATACTCCGTCAATGAAGTGACCACTGGGTCGAATTATCAAAACGTATAAAGGCGCAGGTGGCTTCGAACGAGTTGCCGATGTCAAAACAGCATCTGGAATATTTAAAAGACCGATACACGAGTTGGCTTCACTGCCAGTGCTCGAAGATCCACCAGCTGACAAAGCGCCATCACAAGCAAGCGTTTCACCGTCGACAGGGGACCTACCCTGGGATAACAATAACGGCAGCCCTGCGACGAAACAGCGACCGATGTGAGTCGGACCGTCAAGTGTGGCTCTTCTCTTAGCATGCTTGCTAGTTCCCAAAGTGAACACCTTTCCAAAACAAGGCTCATCGACTAGCCCACATCTTGGTCTATATTACCAATCGTTAGCCAGAACATGCTTGTCTTCGAGTAAATGGAGGCTATTAGTCTAACCCAACCATCTGCAAATATATTGAACGCCTTTGAGCGATGGGTCCTGAGGCGAATAATTGGAGCGAAGCTAGACGGGGACCAATGGCAAATTCGATACAACCATGGATTGTATGAAATTTTTGACAAATCGGAGGTCTCAATGATTGTAAGGCTGCGGAAGCTGCAATGGGCCGGACACATGAATTGTATGGACGAACAATGGATACCCAAAAAGGTATTCATTCGTTCGGAAAACTGAAGGCCGGCAACCAGTGGTGAAACCGAGAAAACCCTGGTCTGACTCGGTCGACGAAGACAGTTCATCGCTGCTCGAATTTCGAAATTGAAGGACGCGGTCAATAGACCAAGACAGTTGGAGGTGCTATTTGCGGGAAGCGAAGGCTCGAGAGGGGCTGTAGTGCTACGAGGAAGAAGTAGAGGATTAGTCTACTTCGACTTGAAATCGTATTGGTGAGTATTAGCTGTCCTACAGAACGGAACGAGCCTGTTATAGCAGCTGTGCGAAGCTGGCACCTTGCAGACCAATTGCCTGTATATCCTAGATCATTTCCGTCATTTTGTCGAGGAATTCTCTAACATCAACCAAATTTGAGAATCAGAACCAAGAGAGGCGCTATGAATGCAGTGGAAAGCCTCGCACGATCATTGCTTGACGTTCTTGATGACGGCTATACAAATCAAATGGCCCAAACGATTAAAGCAATGGAAGGATGACAAGATAAATTGCCAAACTTTCATCATTGACTCAACGCTAAATTTTCTCGGGAAAACTGAACAGATGACCCGAAAACGTTTTACAGCAATCGAGTAGGTGCTAGCCAAATCGTCAAATGCGATCAAGGCTCTGCTGCCCTAGGGAATTCGAACCAGATGCTCGATTTGATCACATCTTTCTCGTTTTAAATGACACTCATCACAATCAACCTGCAGAGAATTCAATCATCCCTCATCAATGTGATCACAGACACTCATCACGGGCATTTCAACTCCTTGTTATTGTCACAACAAAAGTTGGGCACGGAGTTGATCAGTATGAGAGAGCACCTACCCGAGAACCAGAGTTTGCTCATGGATCACGAGAATCTCCTACAGCTCTTTCAAATAGCGTCGATCAAAGCTAAGGTGACCACCGACTTCCGTTTTCGGGCCTGAGTAAGAAGGCAACGTTTCTCCTCATGGCACATTATTGCCGTTTTGATTGAGTGGTGCCATCTTTTGATTATTCCATAGGACGCGGGATGGTAAGAACCGTCTTGTGACGGGTGAGAGCCATGAATAATGCTGACTCAAATTGAGTCCCTTGATCAGTTGTCAAAGTACGCAGTGTGGCGAAATGTGCCACCCAATTATTGAAAAATCCTTTGCTACCAACTCGGCTGTTTGAACGATAAGCGAGATTATCTCGGGCCACCGTGAAAATCGGTCAATTACCGTAAGACAATATTTATATCCTTGGCACAATTTCAATGGTCTTACTATGTCCAAATGATTGTTGAAATCTGCTGTAAATCGTTAGGGAGCATTCTTTTGGTGTCGTCGGACCTTGGAGCACTGGTCGGTTGTTCCAAAAAGGAGGCAGCTTGATTGCGGTCAAACTATTTAGCTCCAGTAGCGGCATGTCAGTCGCTGAGCTCTCCTGCAGTTCCTGGGTGTCGTATTTTTGGTATGATCGTTGCATTTTGAGGTCAAAATTATGGGGGACGAAGTTGAGAACGCTGTTTTTCTACCTCTAGTCAAATCTTTTCCATGAGGAATTTACATTTTACAATAATTATTCTTCTTACCCATCAATAGGACCTCTAACGGTGAAGTCCCTAAGTTCCCAAAAAACTGATTTCATGATTATATAAATCATCTCGTCAGTCCTTTGGACCTGGACGAGTTTTGACGCGCTTGCCCGCGTTTGTGACCACGTGTCAGTAAATGTTTATCATCATCTCGCGTTTGGTTTGTATTTACTCTAAATAGCCAGCATTAGAGCATATCTACTAAAAAGCAGCTGCAATTAGACCAAATTTTATCTCGTAAGGTACTTATAGAGTAGAGAGAAATGGATAAAATTGCATGTCTATTGAAAAAAACTGGAGTTTGCAAGCAATCGAATCAACACATGGGAAATTTAATCCATCTTTTACACGTTTCTTTGCCTCTCTTTCTATTTTGACGGTTCCTCAATTGTAAGTGCTGGTTAGTATGCATACTCTGGTAGGCATACTCGCATCGTTAAAATTTTCAACATACGCCTTAAAAATAGGCTTTCAATAAAGCTACTTTTTTCACTGCATAACATCTTGCTCGTCATCTAGCCGTCAATTTGAACCTTATAGTTCGTTGCATCCAAGGCACATGGCTTCTTTGCCGCCCTCTATATGCCATTTCATGATCATTAATTGGTATTCACAATCATGATTTCACCAACTTGACATTCAAAATGTCAAAATAAAATTCTCCGAATCACAATTTGTTATTGAGGTTTGTCTTGTCGACGGTGATTTTTCACTGTCTCTTTATTGTCTAGCTTTGTCGATTGGAAAAAATTTATATTCTAGAATACTCACATGTGATATGTCGGAACAGGAGGATCTAATTTCCCAATTCAAGGATGTCACTGGGACAACAACAGATCGGGCTCGATTCTACTTAGAGTCAGCAAATTGGGCATTGCAAGTGAGTGGAATGTTTGACAATTGCTTTTGAAACAATGAATGGAAATGACAATCGAAAATGCTGAGCGGCTATAAGCTTGCAAACGTACCTTGAGGTTAGGCTTCTGTCAAGGAATGCACAGTAATCACCTGCAAACTTAACTTACCGTTCAGTTATTTCCACTCTTACGGGCCTGTTTTACTTACTTTATTAATTTAGCCATTTATCGATTACGTTAATTCGCAGCTTGCAATATCAAGTTTCTACGAAAGTGAAGGTGAAGTGGAGATAGAAGATCTTGGACACCAAGAAATAAACGACGATCTCGAGCTCGACAATAGAAGCAACTCACCGCCGCCTCCTGTAGCTAGTTTTGAATCGAATTCAAATACAAATAAAATGTCGAAACCTTTGAAATCAGAATCTTCATTTAAGAGATCGTCAAATAAACCTCGGTAAGTTATAACGAATTTTTTTCATAATTATGCAAACAAGAAGTGTCAGCTTTGTTTTGTCAAATTTCAAAAACTATATAGTATCGTAGTTAAAAAATCAACTGCTCGCATTTCTCAGAATTGCAACATTACACAACATGTCACAGCGGTCATCTGATGACGAAGAAGAAGGTCAAGCATTTTACGCTGGTGGCTCAGAAAGATCTGGGCAGCAGGTACTTGGTCCGCCGAAGCGAAAGAACTTCCGCGAGCAACTAACGGATATGATACGCATGGCTCATGATACTGGTGCAGTTGTAGATCCTATGACTCAACCGTCAAGCTCCTCGTCTTCATCTTCGCGGAGTGACGTATATCAAGGTGTGGGCTTAAAGTTGGGACAAACGGACACTGATCACGAGGTCGTGGCTAATCAACGACCCAATCGTCCTCAAAATATAGAGCCAGTAATATTGAAGTTGTGGAGTCAAGGATTCTCTATTAATGATGGCGAACTGAGGCCTTACGATGATCCAGACAACAAGGAATTTTTAGAAACTGTGATGAGAGGGTAACTTGTAGGAGAAACAGAAATATTATTGCTAACTAATATTCATATACCTTCAGCAAAATTCCGCATGAGTTGCGTGAAATGGGAAATGTGGTTAGTGTAGATCTAGAAGATCACAGACATGAAGACTACAAGAAACCTGCCACTGCAGTGAAAACATTCAAAGGATCTGGACATACACTGGGCAGGTGAGTTAAATAAATTTCATTTACCTAATAAAGGATTTGTATTTAAATACAAAAACGCTGCACTTAATAAATACAAAATCCTATCATAAAGAAGACATAGCGCTTAGTGTTTTAAGTCAAGTAAAGGAAATCCTTAAATTTGGCAGTTTTAGAAACGTTCGAGTATATAATATGCCGATGCAATAAATTTCTTTCCCTGGTTGCAAAATATTTTAATTTTATTCAATCGTGTTGGTTCTGAGCGTTCGCACGAAAAGTTGTTAGTTTTCTATAATGAAGGATAAAATCAAAATTCATATCTAATATCCTTAATCACCACTAGACATTAGGATTTTACAGGAGAGCATTTGTATGGGCAAATACTAATCTTTATACTTAATTATTATGGAAATTATAGACTTTTCCGACAAATGCCCAGTACAAACATGATTTTTTTTACACCAAGCTCGATCGAGTGACAAAATCTGTATAAATATACGGAATTTTCGATTAAGTTGCTTAGTCGCTATTTTCTTCTAGTGCCTTAAGAACAACGTACATAAAGACTGCACTTGAAAGTTCAAGTCCAACGAACGCTTTCACTAATCCTTTTCCCGTTTATATTTCAATTCTTCTGTTGTAGGTCTTACCCATTTTTTTTTATTTACAATATTGCTGATCCGATTTTGACTTTACCGTCAAAGATGATACAAATAACTATAATTTAGACATTAAAATAAAACATTCAATGAACAATTTTTTATAATGAATTCTAACTATTCAAGCCCTGCACCAAATGTTACACCGTCGATTCCGACAACACCGTCTGGAAATTCAGAGGGAAATGAGAAACGGTAGGTATTTTAAAATTACTCTTATCTTCTTCCTTCATAAACGTTGTTCTGTATATTCAATAGAGCTGCAGAGCAACTTAAAGTGAACCAGGAGGCGCCTACGACAATGCTACAAATTCGTTTAGCTGATGGTTCAAGACTATCTGGCCAGTTCAACCATTCGCATACTATAAACGATATTCGCGACTATATAGTAGCGTAAGTAATATTGTATCATTTAAAACAAGAGTTTAAAGTCAATTTACGTTGTTTATACAGAGCTCGACCACAGTACGAGAATCAAACGTTTATCCTAGTAACATCATTCCCAACGAAAGAACTGAGTGATGGGGCACAAACAATCGAACAAGCGGGTCTATTGAATGCCTCATTGATGCAACGTCTAAAATGAATGATTAGTTTTTCGTATAAAATTAACATTTATAGTGTTGTAATAAAAAGGCTAAGCAATGCTTCTATCGCATAAAACAAACAATTTTAATTTTGATTGACTCCAAATCGCCAATTGACTCGTTAATGACGTCCAATATTTTGTTTCGATTTGAAAAAAAACAAGATTTGTAAAGGGGCCCCCTTTTATGGAAGTGGCCGAATTTTTTTGCAAAACGTAGTTAACAGGGGTATCAAATAAAAGGTCTTTATGGGAACTTCCAAGATAAGGTGCTAAAAGTGTAATGATGAAGTGGAGAGGCGCGGGTGAGTCAAAATACGGTAAACACACGTTCCCAACGATCACATAGTGTTAAAACTCCTTACGCTTTGGCTGCCAATACCGAAACCTTTGCAATGATGTGCAGTTGCTTAATGCCAACTACCATTCAAAAGAAAACCTTCAAGCTCCCAATATTCCGTTGGCAAATGCAGAACAAACGCTTCCTTGTTCATCGAATTTTAAATCAATTTTACGTTCTGGTATCTCGTCAAGAGTGGGATCATCTCCACTTCAAATACTTGTATCGCGTCTTATTTTTGATACACCCATATCTGAAATTACAGAGAATATTGTTACTCAGCTAGGTTGCTCTCTGCAGTATTTGCATTGCAAAAAGTTAATGCGAGCTAACCAAGTAAATTATATCGTGGCCTCATTTAAAATAACGTTTTCATCGCAATATGTAGATTTTGCTGAACTTTGACTTTGTGGCCACCGGAAAATATCGTAAAGCGTATTGAATGCCAGTCGCGGAAAAAATTTGGTCGTCCAGCTCTAAACCTAAATAACCATACTTTTAGTAATTACGTAAACTTTTATTACCAAAATGTCAGAGGTACAAGAAGCAAGCTAGACACAATCAACCTTGCATCCCTCCTGGCTAATGACGACATTGTATGCTTAACCGAAACCTGGATTAGTGACGAGATCGTGGATAAGGAAATCCTTCCTCAACACGTGATTTTTAGACATGATCGGGATCGATCTATTTCCGCTAAACGGGATGGTGGAGGTGTGCTAATAGCTGTAAATAACCAGTTGCATTGTGTACTCGCCAGTTGCTCCGTCACCTCCAATCGAAGGCGTAGCAGTATAATTAATGCCAACTCCTCCTCGCAGTTTTCTCGTTAACTGGATGCAGACACTAAATCCATTGCTTCTTCTGATGACCTTTCTATAACCTTATCCTCATTTTATCCTCTGGAGCCGAACTCAATTTAACTATGTAATGAATGCTTCCAATTGCACTCTCGACCTGATTTTCTCAAACAACCTTGCTACAGATTCTGTTTTTCCTGCTGCTTCTCCTTATACTAAGCCAAACCCTCACCATCCTCCTATAGAGATCCGATTATCATTGGATCCATTTTGTGGCAAGTCTAAAGCGAAATCAAGTCGATTTAACTTTTTCAAGGCTAACTACGAAGGATTGGCTGCCGACTTTGACGTTATTAATTGGCATGCTACCCTCAATCTAGACAACTCCAACTTCGCAACTTACCATCATTATCCCACTACATACACCAACCAAATGATCACACACAAATTGTCCTTTGTGGTTTACGAGAGAAGTTGAATCTGCTTTGTTATTGAAGGGTTCGGCCCGGAAACGCTACTTACGTTCGACATAAGAACTGGAACCCTCCGAATTTCATCACTTATGTACTAATGCGAAAAAAATCATTAAATCCATAAAGCTATCTTATTTAAGAGCAATTGAAGCATCATTTGTCAATAACCCGAAATCCTTCTGATCTAACGTCAACTCTACAAAAGACTCGCGTCAGCATATCAATGCGTTGTCATATCAGAACCACTTAGTCTACAATGATAAGGCCATATGCGACATGTTTGCTGACTATTCCTCCGCCGTCTATAAATCCCCGACCTCTACTTCTGATGAATACCCTCAATCCACTCCAGAATTATTAGTTGATTTATACACTAACCCCTTAGAGGTCGCAGAGGTAATTCAGTCACTGAATTCTAGCAGCGCAGTCGGCCCTGATGGAATCCCTAAATTTTTTATTAAATCCCTCTTCTCATCCTTATGTATTCCCCTCACCTATACATTTAATTCAAATCTCGAAAGGGCTACTTTTCCAAACGTTTGGAAATAGGCAAATATCCTACACATCCATAAATCGGGTGACCGCTCCCAGACCTTTAATTACAGACCCATTTCACTCCTATCATGCTTTGGAAAAATCCTGGAACGTATTGTTCATTGTAAACTTTACAATGTTTTGCACCCTAACCTATCCGAAAATCAATACGGATTTGTAAAAGGACGTTTTACCGTAACTAACCTAGGTGAATTTATGAACACAATTGCTATCACCCTTGACATAGGAGGTCAAGTTGATGTGATTTAAACTGATTTTGCGAAAGCATTTGATAGTGTGGATCACAACATCCTGATCGACTAGCTCCACCGTTTGGGTTTTCAGAAATATAAAAAGAATTTATCAAATGTAAAATTTAAGGAAAAAACATGTACTCACCAACATCCTCGCCGGGCGCCCGGTGATGATGTGGTGAAATGCTACTAAAGATGAAGTAATTATTTTTTTTTTAAACGCTTTATAACACTGAAACTTTCTTTTAATGCGAGCACTTCAATTATTTATTTCCTAATCGCAACTAAAAATGATGCAGGGGGTGAACTATAACGTAACTATAAACTAAACTCACAATCGAACAATCTTAGGTTGACTTCCACTTTTCGTCCAAAAAAACTGCTTTGCATATCTTGCAAACGACTGTTTGGTTGCGTACTAAACTTGGGCTTTTCTTCTGCTGCTTAGTAGCTCTTTCTGATATTTTTCTGCCGTTGTTGTTACTGTGGTATGGCTACTGTACGAACAAACTTTGACCATGCGATAACAGATTAGCTTTCTGCCAGATGCACCTTTTCCATTTCAATATCAAGTTGCACGATACTAAACATTCAGTTTGCGCGGTCTTTATCTGCGACTAAGCTTGAGCTAACGGTAGCATTTTGAATTTGAATGGTTTGCTATCAACATTATGGTTTTTATTATCATTATATTTTAAAAGGTCTACTTTTACTCTTAATTATTTATTTACAAGTCAAACTTTGATCTTATTTATTTATTTACAAGTCAACTTTTACTCTTCGTCTTTTGAATGGTTGGACGAGGACGGCGATGATAATGATTCTGATGAGGTTGTCGTCGTCGTTTGACTGCAGCGCTAAAACACACTGAGAGACAGGGTGTATGAATCCGTTCTCCTATATCAACATGTGAGAATCTAGAAGAACGGCGTCATGAGAATCCCATATTTCTTATGGTGGATTGCTTGAGCCGGTGGGACGATTTGGGCTGGCAAGTATAGATTTGGCGAGGGACGAGAGTTTGTTTGCGCCGTGAAGGAGGTGCTGATGGCGGGACATCTCGTGCCGCCACAGTCACTCCCTCCCCAATGACCTTCGTGCTCGACGAGGGGAGTGAAAAGGTGACCTTCTTCTTGGCGGGGGGTTGAATCGCCTGATTTGGCAGCAAGGTGGCGGCCGGGTGAAACGCCTGGTTTGGTAGCGGAGGCGGTAGTATAGGTGACTGTGGTGCCGATGAGGGTGGTTGCTGTATCAGTTTGCCATCGGCCGGTTGAGTTGCCTGTGATGCCAGCGGTGGGATTGTAGTGGGCGCTTGTGGTGAGGCTGGCTGGGTGGGTGGTAACGATAGTGTTGATGGATGGGCATCGGAATGCTCCAAGTACGCTGGCTTCAAGTGGTCGGTGGAGAGGGTCTTGGTGACGCCATTTACGTCTATGACGTAGGTGCGGTCGCTGATCCTCTTGATGACTCGGTGTGGTCCGGAGTACGGTTGGTCGAGCGGCTTTTTGACTGCGTCGATGCGGCGGAAGACATATTCGCAGCTGTTCAGGTCCTTGAAAACGAATGGTTGATGAACGGAGTGTCTGGCTGACGGAACTGGTCGGATCGACTGGAAAAGGTGGCGTAAGTCGGTGACGAAGTCTTGTGGGCAACTGGCTGGTACGTTTTGAGGTGTAATGAACTCCCCCGGGATCCGGAGCGATGTGCCAAAAACCATTTCTGCCGGAGAGGCTTGCAGGTCCTCCTTGAATGTGGTTCGTAGGCCCAGTAAGATCGGTGGGAGTGCCTGTAGCCATGGTGTCTCGGGGACGCACTTTAACGCTGCTTTGAGGGTGCGGTGCATCCGTTCGACCATGCCATTGGCTTGAGGGTGATATGGAGCAGTGTGGACACGGTTGATGCCCAAGAGGCGTCCAAGCTGATGCAATAGGTCGGCTTCAAACTGGCGTCCTTGGTCCGATGTGATCTCTAGTGGCGGGCCAAATATGGAGATCCAGTGATCGAATAGTGCCCTGGCGATGGTGCTAGCTTTGCTGTCACGCACTGGCACTGCTTGAGGCCACCGTGTGTAGCGGTCGATAATGGTGAGGCAGTTCTCGTGTCCTTCGCATTGTGGCAGCTTGATCAGGTCCACATGAATGTGATCGAAGCGCCCGTCCGGCGTCTTGAAATTTCCCAGTTCGGCACGGTTGTGGCGGTGGACCTTCGATAGCTGACACGGTACGCATTGCTTGGCCCACCGGGATACATCTTTCCGCAGACTAGGCCAAAAGAATTTCAGCGCTACGCGCTTCGAAGTGGCACGTCCGCTTGGATGTGATAGCTGATGGACGATGTCGAAAGCTTGACGGCGGAGTGCAACCGGCAGGTAAGGCTTAATGGTGCCGTTGAACTCTACGTAGTATGCTGAGTAGCCATCCAACATCAACTGATGCAGTTTGAGGCGGGGACTCGCCAGGAGGTGGGGCAACTGTTCGTCTGTGTCCTGTGCTTCGCTGATGGCTTGAGCTGTGATTGCGGGGGGTATCGCGACCGTCTCCACACGTGATAGTGCATCGGCGACGATGTTGTCGTTCCCTGGTGTGTACTCCAACCGCGAATCGAATTGGGAGATAAAATCCAGTTGCCTGCTTTGACGGGGTGAGGCTTTGTCTGAGCGTTGCGTCAGAGCAAATATAAGTGGCCGGTGGTCGGTATAAATGACGAAGTGCCTTCCCTCCAAGATGCGCTGGAAGAACTTGATGGCAGCAAAGATAGCAAGGAGCTCGCGGTCGTAAGTTGAGTAGCGCTGTTCGGTTTCGGAGAGCTTCCTTGAGAAGAAACCTAACGGTACCCAAGTGTCGTCGCTCTGTTGTTGATCCAAGGCCGCGCCAATGGCAGTGCTGGATGCGTCGGTACGAAGTGCCAATGGGTGCAGAGGCGAAAGAAAGGCTGACGTGGCTGCCTCGGCAATGCCTTGCTTGCAGCGTTCGAAAGCCACTTCCGCCTCTGGTGTCCAGGTGAGTGGTGCTCTCTTTGTCGTACATCCTTTTAGCAGTTCCGAGAGTGGTACTTGGGATTCGGCAGCGTGTGGCATGCAGCGGCGATAAAAGTTCAGCATCCCTAGAAAACGTCTTAGCTGGGATGAATCGGTCGGTTTGGGAAAGGATCCAATGGCTTGTGTCTTGGGGGCTGGTGGTCGGAATCCTGTTTCGCAGACGTGGTATCCGGCAAAGATGACCTCAGCCTGACCGACTTGACATTTATCCCAGTTAGCGTGGAGATTTGCCGCTTGAAGCATGGACAAAAGTTGCTCGAGGTGGCGCTGGTGATGGTTGTGGCTGGCCGAGAATACTAGGATATCATCCTGATAAACCCGGACGAAATCCAGCTTCCTCAGCAGATGGTTTAGAGTCCGCTGCATCGTTTGGGCTGCGTTGCGTAGACCCAAAGGCATTCCCAGGAACTCATACAGTCCGAAAGGCGTGGTGACTGCCGTTTTACCGATATCCTCAGGAGCCACCGGGATTTGGTAGAAGGCACGCTGGAGGTCAATTACCGAGAAGACTGTGCCGCTGGCCTCTTGGATCAAATCCTCGATGATGGGTAGTGGGTAACGATCCGGGCGAGTTTGAGTGTTGAGTTGACGGTAATCCCCAGTAGCTCGCCAACGGCCGCCGTCCTTGGGCACCATGTGCAGAGGACTAGCCCACTGGCTCGATGAAGGTCGAATTATGCCTCTTTCCAGCAAGAAAGCGAACTCGGCTTTTGCTGCAGTGAGGCGTTCTCCCGTGAGGCGACGTGGTCTCGCAAAAACCGGTGGTCCATTGGTGACTATCTGGTGGTGGACAGGTAGGTCAGCTACCGAGGCTAGTTTCCCGGGTTGTGCGGGTGCATCAGCGTATTTGCTGATGATCGCTTTGTACCGGTCTCCAATGGTGCCCTTCAAGGACGAGCCATTGTTGACGGCGCTAATGCTGTGTATCGTTGGAACTGGACCGATGGCGCAGGCTGTGGAGAGTCTGGTGAGATCGTCCATGAGGCGTCGGTTGCGAAGGTCGATGAGTAGACCATGGTGTTTTAGTGCGTCGGCTCCTAGAATGGCAGTCTGGACGTCTGCTATGACGAACGACCAGTGGAGGGGCCGACGTAGCCCGAAATCCAGGGTGAGCTGCTGAGATCCAAACGTGGTTATGGGAGTGCCATTGGCTGCCTGTAGTACGAGGCTCTGTTTGCGAAGAGGCTTGGTGATGAAATGCCTTGGGATGATAGAGAGGGCGGAGCCGGAATCTACCAGAAACCTGGTTTTTGTAGTGCGGTCGGAGACATACAGGCGCTTCTCCGAGGTGTTGCCGGCGGTGTCCGCTGAGTACAACGCCGGCAACCCTAGTTTTCCGAGCGCCTAATGGTGTGCTCTGGAGCTGGGAAAGAGCAGGGCTGTTTGCATCGCATTGCTAAGGCCCCGTGCTTGGTGTGATACCAGCAGTGTCCCGTGCGACTATCTGGTCCGGGAGTGGCGGAGCGTCCCCGTCGTTGGCTTACATCTCTTGAAGAGGTGCGCTCCCGCAGCGTATTGGCGCAGGCGTGTGGTTGTTGAAGCGCTTCTCGAGTCAAGGCTGTTAGCTGTGTAACTGCCAGACGCAAGGCAGCTAATTCGACTACGACTTGGTCCGAAGAAGTGTGCGGTGAGGAACGACCAGATGTGGGTGTTGTTGCGCGCGTGGGTGGTTGGAATGACGTGGCCATAACTCCCGGGCCCATGTCTTGTGCCTCATCTGCAACAGCGGCAAGCTCTTCTAGCGTCTGATTCTTGATTAATAAAAGCATGCGGCGCGTTTGCTGGGGCAGGAGGTCAAGCCATCTCACTCGGAGAACATCGTCGCTGACCCGCGTTCCAGCGAGGGAACGCATGTGCCGCAGTACCTGCGATGGTCTCCTATCTCCAAGCTCGACACCTGTGAGCAACTTATGTAGCTGCGCATCAGGTGAGTCGGTGAGGCGGGCGACGATGGCTGTTTTGAGCGCTCCGTACCTGTCGTGCTCGGGTGGCGCACGGATGATGTCTGCTACATCCGTGATTGTCTCGTGGTCCAATGAAGATACCGTGAGGTGGTACTTGGTTGAGTCCCTTGTGATCTGGTGCACCTGAAATTGGGACTCAACCTGGAAAAACCACAGCTCCGGGCTAGTACGCCAGAAGGATGGCAGCTTACAGTAGCCTACACCGTATACCTGTTGCGCTGATGGCTGTTGTAGTAGGTCGAATGGTGTCGCTCTTGTAGGCAGAGGCTGTCGGCTTTGACCTGCTGTTGCTGGCTGGCTGGGCGGCTGTTCCAGTGAGACCAAGAGCTCTGCGTCGTGCTGCGTGGTGATGCGCGCGGCATCCTCGTCGTCTCGTCCAAGCACCATGCTGTTGGCCGACTCGGGGTCACCACTTTAAAAGGTCTACTTTTACTCTTAATTATTTATTTACAAGTCAAACTTTGATCTTATTTATTTATTTACAAGTCAACTTTTACTCTTCGTCTTTTGAATGGTTGGACGAGGACGGCGATGATAATGATTCTGATGAGGTTGTCGTCGTCGTTTGACTGCAGCGCTAAAACACACTGAGAGACAGGGTGTATGAATCCGTTCTCCTATATCAACATGTGAGAATCTAGAAGAACGGCGTCATGAGAATCCCATATTTCTTATGGTGGATTGCTTGAGCCGGTGGGACGATTTGGGCTGGCAAGTATAGATTTGGCGAGGGACGAGAGTTTGTTTGCGCCGTGAAGGAGGTGCTGATGGCGGGACATCTCGTGCCGCCACAATATTTTCGATTGGACTGTTACCGCTATCGAAAAGCACATTAATTATCTGAGGATTCGAATTCTAATTTGGTCGTCATAAGTTTGATGGGTAGTTTTAAACTGACCAGCACTGTTATCTTGGTGACGTAATAATGTTGTCTGATGATTGAATGTTGAGCTTCATACACTGATGAATTATTTCCTTTGATAACTGATTTATATATAAAAATGCGGTTTTTGAATTCCACTCGTTTATTATGAGTTTATATGGGGTCAGTCTAGATGACATGTGCAAAAATATTTGAAGGCAGGAAAAACAGGCTCGCTATCACTGTTTTTTTTATGTTTTCGATGGCAAAAACCACGATTGGAAATTCGAACAAAACCACAAATTTTTCACTGGGATTCCGCTTGTTGAAAGGACTACTGCATGTAAAGGAGCAGGCCTGGTAGAACACTTTTCTATTGCTCGGTACTGCACTAGATATAAATGCACGGCATGGAGACAACAAGGGAAAAATACTTCGCCAAGTCACTCCACGATTTTCGATACGTTTCTCCCGATCTGACGCCGTTTCGATCACCTGAACTTTACAATCCTCCAAGTAATATTGACTTCCTATAAATTCTTATAGCGACTCGCATCTCCGTGCTTGCAAGCGGATCACTCCCACAACCTATCCCGCTCGTTGTCTCAAATCGAATCTCTCTTTTCCCGCCGTGTCCTCGCTGTCTCGCGATTTCAAGCAGACTGCCCTTTTTTCAGTTGTCGATCCGTCCAACAACTTCCCTTTCTTTTTCGCATCCCGTGTATACTGTGGATCGCATCAGCTGAGCTCTATCAGCCCCAGTTAGCTTACCTTGTAATACACCGTTGGGGAGTATTATACCAGCATTCCCGAACCCGGAATTCTACGTGCAGATTTGCAATTTTTAAAACAGAATTTAATTGAAGTAGAGAAAATTTAAATGAAGTAAAGAAATTTGAAATGAGGTAAAAAAGTTTAAATCAAGTACAGAAGTTTTAAATGAAGCGAAGAAATTTAAATGAAGTAAAGAAATTTTAACTAGACTAAAGAAATGAAAAATTTAAATAGTTATAAAAGTTAAATCTCATGACGAATAAAATTAAAGGGAGACATTTAAATTTTAATATAAAGGATAATTGATATGAAATGACATTCAATAAAGTAATAAGGAGAAAAAGTATTCTACAAAATTATGATTACAAATGAAATTAATTACATATTTTTTTCCAAGTCTGCCACAAAATTCCGAGTAGGAGATAGGAAGGTTTTCGAGCAGTTTGCTAGTAGGACTGCTCGATTAATACACATTTCTATCCGGAGTCACACTATCAATTTCGACACCAGCCCCATTGAAAAGCTTTATCTCATCACTAGTGACTTCAAGATTCGATACCTTCACTCGAGACTTCTTACAGAATAAGCTATTCACTTTCGTGAAAACGCCATCTGAGTCCTGTGGGCCCCCTCAGTTTTTCCGCCCATTGATTGCTGACTTCACTCCTGAAGTATGAACGTATTATGTTCCGGACATTCTTCAGGTGTAATTTCAGCAAATTAAACGAGGGATGGTTGTAGTCAAAAAATCGCCGATAAATATTATTGACGCGTGTGAGAAGAGATTGTTTGGATGTTTAATCTTGGGAACTATTTTCTCAATCGTTTCCAACGTCAGCTTCTCGAACTTCGACAAATAGAGATCTATTTCATCGTTAGTTAGATTTTTGGTATTAGGAACCATTGAGCAAGGGTTGCCATCATCAGAAGGAGGACATTACTTCTGGTACTCTCGACTAAGCTTCTTTTTAAACTTCCCCAATCCGTTTTTTTGAAATTCAAC
The DNA here is from genome assembly GCA_963969285.1 of Odontomyia ornata. Taxonomy (NCBI): domain Eukaryota; kingdom Metazoa; phylum Arthropoda; class Insecta; order Diptera; family Stratiomyidae; genus Odontomyia; species Odontomyia ornata. The sequence continues at coordinate 475,831,261 of OZ017738.1, read as the reverse complement.
CGATGATTTTTATGTTGAACTGGAATGAGGAAGACATCATCCCTTTGACGATTGATTTCCTTTACGATTGCATTATGGTCGCTATCATAAGGAAGCACCTGCAGTTTCCGTTGAGGACTATTAAAGCTAAATTCAAGTCTTGCATCAGCAATGCAGAGGTCCAAATGTGAATTTGTCCTAGGGTATGTTGGGAGCTCCCACCCATATAGATTGCACCTGTATTCAATTTTGTTCTCTGTTATCCATGATTTCAGGAATACACCTCTTGGATTATTGGTGACGTTCAGCCATGATGTATGCTTGGCATTCAGGTCACCGGCAAGAATATAATAATTATGCAGCCTATTCAATTCGAGTATTTCAAACAAGGAATTGAGCTCCTCCTTGAACTTGTGAACATTTTGACCAGTTGCGTAGGCAAAGCTAACGAAGAGTCAGGCTGTTGCTTAACAATAAATTCAAGGAGATAGTCACGTTGATGTATAGCAACAATAGAGTTGACGTTGAACGATATGAGGCGAAGTCTATCCATGGGAATGTGACTGGAGGACAAGTTATTTTGAGGCATTTGAAAGACCTAAACGCTGAAAAATAAAGTTAATTTTTGAATCTTGTTTATCGATTCTCTCCGATAAAGAATTAAGTTGCTGGTAAATTTTGAGAAGCAGCTCATTCTTGTCACTTGAATTATTTACAGCATTTTCTGCTGGTCCTCTAGCGGCAATAGCAAATGATGCCCCGTGCTTGACGAAGTTGGAAGGTATGACACTACGGTGTACTTGTGTTTGCTTTGGAGTAAATTTAACTTTTGCATCTTGATATCGGGAGCATCCTCGATATGATTCTGGGTGACCAAAAACACCGCAGTTAATGCAGTATAATTTTTCTTTAGGCTCCGTCTGAGCCGATTTGTATTCACCGGGAGCATGAACGTCTTTGCATTTGACGCACCGATAGTGTATCGCGCAGTTGGCAGTCGAATGACCAAATCTTTGACACTGGTAACATTAGTTGACTTCTCTCTTCTGGAGGCATTCCTACCAAACCACTCTGAAATCCAAGTACCTTATTTGTTGAAGGGCACTTGGACTGCCCTTATTTGTAATTTTTACCAGGTAAAGTGGTAAATTTTTCCTTTCTACGGTCGACCTTCTTGTCGCAAAGGCTTTGACTGAAACAAATTCAATTTCTGGTGCAGCTTCTTTGAGCACCCGAAGAAGATCGACCGTATCCTCTCCGCAGTCCAAACCCTTCAACAAAAAGGTCTGATTGTTCTCCCCAGAATTTAACGCATCTTTGGCTGACTTGAGATCAAACAGTGATTCCGCCCTGATAGTTAATTTTCCAGCATTAAGTCTTGATCTCGAAATTGGTTAGTTTATTTTCGGCTGCCAAAAGCCGAACCATATCTTTTCCGCTTTGTCCGAATACGTTGATTGGCGGAACTTTTTCTGCCTATTTGGAAGCTTTTTCAGGGGAAACAGCATAGCTGCGGGCTGGTTTCTTCTCCTTATTTTTATTTTTTCAATACTGAATAAAATTTAAATCATTATCTTGATTAGAATTATCTTCGGTGTTTTCTTCAATTTCCATTTCTTCGGTTAATCCCTCCAGCGCTGCAAAATAGTTTTGACTCTTGTTGGTGCCACCAGCACTTAGAACTTCTTCTAGATTTGCTTGGTTTGCACTTTTCTTCGCCTTTGTTACCTGTTGCGTCTTTTGAGGCTTCATCCCTTTCTTGAATAGATCTTTGAAGGACTTAATCTCTAGCCATAGTTCATCATTTTCTTTTTGCAATTTGTTCATTTGTTGATTGTCCGCTATTATTTGCAGCTTGCATCCTCCATCTGCGAAGTTTTCGTCGTTATGTTTTCTCTTGGTGATTATCGCCAGTTTCGTTTCGGCTCTGGAGTACGTCATAAGAAAGCTACCTGTCGATACTCGAGGTACATAACTATACAAGTCGAGCCAAGTAGTAGCCTATGTGGACGACATCAACATTTTGTCACGTTCATTAACAACTGCCAAAGAACTCTTCCTGAAACTCGACAGCGAAGCAAAACTAGTAGGGCTACAAATCAATGAGAATAAGGCGCGTCGCGCACTTTAGCTGGCTGGCTGGATGTGAAATATCAAGCTGTGCTTTTCCCGCTGCTTACTTTGGCTGGCTGGATGGATGCGAAAATTGACATGACATAACCATTTTGAATGTAACTTTGAAAGAGTGAGCGTCAAATTAGAAGTTTAAGTTTAACTTTGAAAGAGTGCGTGTGAAATTAGACTTTTGTGAAGGCATAATTGAAGGATGGTGTTTATCTGTTAGATTTATTGAATGTTTTTGATTTTATTAAAATATTATATTTTAGTTTTATTAAAGATGAAACGAGCTAAAAGATCTGTAAGGTGTTCACAGTTTATTTCAAATAGAAATTTGTGTGGAGAATTTCACAGACTTTTACCAGATTTGACAGACAAAGAATTGTTTCGTTACATGAGGGTAAATCGACAACAGTTTGAAGATATTCATAGTTTTATTGAAAGTGATATAAAGAAAGAAAATTCTTTTTTTTTGACCAACAATTTCGACAAGAGAAGATGGGCAATATGTTTGAGGTAAGTAAAAAATTCTTTTAATGAAAACACATTAATTCAAGCATTTATTTTTCAAATACAAAACGTTCATTAATCAAATACAAAAAATCATTCAATTCAAATACATTTCTTTGGTTTGGTAATCGTCTAGAAGCGCAGACAACGCGAGCGCGGGAAGGTAGGAAATGTTTTTATTATGTAAATGGTGTGTTTTTTAATGCAATTTAAGAATATGGTGGCGGAAACTGTAAATTTTGTGTATTCTACTAGTTTACCTAAAGTGGCCGACTAAAACAAAGCTCATGACCAGTCGAGGAGAAATATCTCATATGCCCAAAATATCACACTTGGCGAATTTGTATATTCAGGTGCTAAAATAACGAGAACCGGTAATGTAAGAGACGAAGAATACAGCTCGCAAATAAAATATTTTATTCAGTTTTCACGATCTTGAAGACCAGCTGCATACACAGGAAAACAAAGCTCCAAGTATACAAATCTACGATAAGACCTGTGTTATGTTATGTGTGAAACATGGGCCGTGACCCAAGCATCCGCAAATATATTCAGGAAGCGAAGGCCCGAGAGCGGCTGTAGTGCTAGGCAGACAGTTAAACATATCCAAGTCTGTTTTACTGATGGTGAAGATTTATTTACTAGCTCTGGATAGAAGCTAATAGAACTCTCGCTAAATTCCAAAACTTGTATTAGCTAAACTTTTTTTTTTTTTTAATTGGATCATTTCACCCTTTATGTGAAAAGGGTGAAATGATCCAATTAAAAAAAAAAAAGTTTAGCTAATACAAGTACTTACAAGAGAAATTTACATTGAATATAGCTTGCAGATACAAAAACATATTGAGTTTGCATAAGTAGAAAAATTAATTATTAACTCCCTCACCTCTGAGCATGGTGGTCGCCATCACCGGTGTGTATCTAAGTGTGATGGCCTGAGGAGAATTAGTGCACACGTCGAAACCACCTTCTTCTAACATTTTTCTTCTCTAATAATTTTTCAGAAAAATTATTATTCAAAATATGCAACTCATTTATATGTAGCTGCAAACAATTCCATAAAAAGTAATTCCAAAACTTGTTTAAAACATATCTTTGAACGATGTAATTTATATTTATTGTGTACATAAAAAATATTACATTTGTCAACATTGACTTCAATACAAAATAGACATTTTCTTCTTACAATCGTAATTAAAAATTTAATAAATAGAGGGTATCCATGACACCTGATTATCATCACAATGTTTGTAAGCAAGTCATTTTTAAAAACCTCTTAATCTTATCAAATTAAAAATAAAATATTAGTTGATCTCTTAGAGTACATCTAAATGCCGACTAATAAATTTCGTTTCAATAGATGTTTTTAAACAAAACAAATTGCACTGTGCGACTCATTTTGACAAACAGAATCTAGCAATTATGCGCTTGGCACTCGTTCCGTTTTATGATTAAACTAATGAAAACGTGAAGTGGTAATGAGCAAACATGTTTAAAAAACCAAATCACAACTATCGAAATTTCAGCTGATTTATTCGCAAAACATTTTCTCGGACTTGGGTTGAGTGCTCAGATTCTTTTCTGCTTTATAAACTTGTTTTAAGTAGTACACAGTTTCATTGTGTCCATTATTCCACAGAATAGTCGTGATTTCTCCCAAGGTTGCATTCTCTTCATTTCGCGTCCAGTCCAGCAGGAGCTGATAAATGACCTGAAGAAAAAAAAATTGGGTCTAAAGCGTTCTAGCGTTTTCATCGCAAGTGCATGGAATATTAACGGAAAACACAAGATTGTACGATTGTCATGGGGAAAACCCAATTACTATGAATTGGAACAACATGACATTATCATGACTATAAAGCAAACTCTGGGCAAATCTCACCTCTTTCAGTCCTCCATCAACATGAAAATCAACGGTTGCTTGGTGTATTTGTCCTTCTGAGAATTTCAATTGCCGCATAATGTCCTGCCACCCTTCTCCTAAATGCTTCGATATTTCGTTAAGATACTTTTGGCTCAGTGGTTCCGTAGACTGTTGCATCGCTTGAATAGTTCTCGTGTAAGCTTTCGTTCGATGCTCTTTCGGTATGCTCGGCGAACATGGTGTACTTGGGGTCCTCACTTCTGCATCTCCCGTTTTTATATTGAAAACTGACCCAATATGTAGTTTGCTCATATTCGAAAACTGATACACATTTTGAGCTTGTATGTTGTGCACTGCCATCATATTATGATTTCGTGCCATCGGGACTCCATGGTAAGGATTGGCGATGAGCTCGCTGCTGGGTACAGGCAATGCTAGAGGCGCCAGTTGTCGACTGTTGCTATCAACTGGTGTTAGCACTCCGGAGGGAAAGGGACTACCACTGTTGTTAATTTCCTCGATGCGATTCCCCGTGGAATCGTTACTATTTTCGTCTGCGACTGGAACTGCATCGGTCACTAACTGGCTATCCTGCTTTTGATCTTGCTCCTGAGATTTCGATAATCGTGAAAATATGCTAGAGAAAAATTTTTTCTTCGGCATTTTTCCGCACTGCCAAATTTAGTCACTATTGATCCACAAAGAACGGCAATAAACGTCTTTCGAAACAACTTCCTGATAATTATGGGAATCACGGAAAAAAAATCCCCGAAATTGAGTTATGTTGGAGGCCAGGTCAACAGTGGTCGTTTGGCAAGATTTAAGAAAAAAAAAACACGAAGCCACCAGCTCGCTGAGGAAGGCACTCAGTATTTTCCGAGCCAGACAACCAGGCTGATCTTGTTGCGCCAACAACTTGTCAAAAGTTGACTATCTATTCACAATAAGAACAACTGCACCGATATTCAGCCATAAACAATAATTTAGCTAGCATGTTTTGTGAGCATATCAGTAATTGATAAAGTTTTGTGTTTTATATAAAGAATTATCTATATGTAATTTGGTGAACTGATTATGGCTTGCGGTTTGTTGCATGGAATGTCTGTTGATATAAATATCATGAAAAGAGTGGTCGATGATTTTGATTGTACGAATTCAATGCTGAAGTATTTGTCTTGCTTAACGCTGAAGTACGCTGAGTAGCTTCGTAATTAGGTTAAAAATAAATCTTTTTGGTATTTCAAGCCAAAAGATAAAATGACACAAGCTGACCGAAAAATACTATAGCTATGCAACGTATCGATATTTACTAGATCAACAGCAGTCATTTACTGCAATAGCTGGGCCTGAAATGATGCAACTAAGAAGAGATTTGTATGAGAAAACCATCAAAAAAACATTAATTTGAAAATGATTAATAAAATGAATGTATATTGAACAGAAATGAAAATCAGTTAAAACGTTCGATGTTAACAAGCAGACATTTGTTTACAAATTTTCACGCAGAACCATTGTTGCAACGACTAAGAGGATGTATTTTACCAATCAAGATAGTTTTTGGGTATCAAATTCAGATAAATATCTGGAATGTAATGAGATGCTATATATGAACCAATTTAAAAAGTTTTTTTTATATTTTAAATAAGCATCAAGATTGCCCTATTGAGGGCAATACACCTTCAATGTAATATAGTATTGTGCACGCTTTTCTAAGTCGTAGAAACGCTACATTATCGATGGCACGACTAAATCGGTGGAACGTGGAACCTTGACCTCTAATTATATAAATATAAATAAATAAAAATAAGTCTGTATAAAATAACCCTAATACATGACGATCCTACAATAACTAGCAAATCTTTTGATGATGAGGGCGCGGTCATTTTAGAACTCACCGAGGCGAATAAAAGATTTATGGATGACGCGTTTGATAATTTATCCAGGCTTGCTCAAGAGTACAAACCCGAATGGATACAAGAAACGAGAGAATTACCACCTCCTTATACACCTACGGAAATCGGCACACTAGATTTACGAGGACCAACGCCACGCAATGTAGAGAAAATTTTAGGAAGCCAAAGAAGAAGCAAACAAGATGAGGTTGTAAGATGAGAATAAAGACTGGTAAGAGTTTCAGTAAGGAAGCAATGGTGATATTTTGAGGACTTGAAAAAGCTGAAATAATATGGGGAATTCGTACTAAATGGAGGAAGTTACTGTGGTCCAGGAATACCAATAGTCTATTATTACTGCAGCGATATTCATTTACATCATCTAAGTTATCTATTTTGTAATGATTTTCTGTTGAAAATGCTCGAACGAAATGGGAACCAACCTCTCATCGGTTCTAGATGTGCAGTCTTTGGACGTGATAACGGACTATATCCTACAGGTCAACAAGTCCGGACACAACTTAATCTACTCCGAGGTGGCTGCTGGCTAGCTAGCTAGTACGGAGAGGAGTTCGGTCGCAGGTCTTACGCGAGCAGACTAAGTCCGAAATACAACAACTCAGCCACCGGTTCACATGCTGTAGTACTTGAGGAGTATGGCTCTAAAAGCCAGCGCTGCCACAGGCACACAGCACAAACTCAATTTAACAAGGAGGGACGATTCAGTCACCTTCCCCATCGCAACCCTCACTCTTTTTCTTTTCGCGTGAAAAATAAAGCAAGAAAATTTCTTTTGTACTTAACTCCCGGGAAACAAAATTCTAAAACTGTTTAAAAATTTTAATGTGTAATGATTTTATATCTTTTGAATATAATTTAACGAATTGCGGTGTAACGCGGTATACAAATGCTTAGAACGAAACGGTTAACCCCTTAAATTATATGAACGATAAAATCATTGTATCATTTAAACCCCTTAAAATTAGTCAAATTTTACCCATTCCCACCATAATATTAATTAAAAATTTTTGGTTGTCGGTGATTAACGTGTGCCTGTCTAATTCTTCCGATTTTTCTTCCACTTAATTCCGCCTAATTCAACCCTGCACGAAGACAATTATGCGCCAATAAATCAACGATCCCAACATTATCAACTAAACGCGGCAAATTTTAACTCAACAGCCACTCTTCCAACAACCACATCAACAACAGCAGCATTTACAGCAACAACAGCATCATGTTCAGACAACTGAATTCGTACCGAAACAATCAACTTCCACCTCAAATACAGGTTGTTTCGGCAAAATTTCAGTGAGTGGATGCTGAAGCAAGCTCCTCGGAAGAAGTCAGTTGCCGGCGGAGCGTATTGCAAGTCATTTGGGGGGAGTTGGTACGTTATCGGTGAAACGCGCGGGTGTCATCTTGTAATTTACGGAGACAATAGTTTTCTCTGCCTACTAAAACTATTTTGTTTGTTGCTTTTTTGTGTTTACTTCACTGATTTTGCGCCGTTTTGTTTGGGTTGCATTCATAATAGTTACACCAAGTGTTTCTTAATGTGGATATTTGCGAGCCTTAATTTTAATTTGCAAAACGCCAAGTGACCTGTGCCGTTTTGCTCTGGCGAAACGTAATTTTTGGGCGCGCTACTTGGTGAATTTGTGCTTTTTGGTGAACGCAATGAAACGATGTAATGGGAAGGATGAGAGTTAGCGTAACGGGAAGATCGTGGTCGTGTCCTTATCGTTATTTTAGCGAGTTATTGTGCACAAGAGGAAAGAAACGGGACTCGGCAACGCAAAGTGGTGTGTGGGTGTGGGACTGTTGTGAGAAATTGTCCGCGTAGTTTGTTATGAATCTTCCCGAAATTGTAGATTCCGATACAGCTTTATTATCAGTACCCCAATAGATCTTTCAAGTGATAATTTGTGTTTACGGGCCCACATTCGTCGTGGTAATTGAAGCGCTGAATAAGGTGGTGTGAAAATCGAGTAAAAGGAGTGTTTCCCCTAAAGAGATTGTGTAGATGGGCTATGTACGTCGACCGCGCGTGTGTTAGTGGTCCTCCATAAACACAGTGAACGAAACACGTTGTGTGGGAAAATTCAGTTTTGTTTACCGTTTAGTATATAGGGAATCAGAAAGTGGACGTGTGAAGGGTGGAAGAAAGAGAATACGTAAACAGACCGAATGAAGGAGAAGGTTCGAAGCAAGCTAGGAGCTTCTATTTTTAAAGTAGAATGTTTAGCACGACACTTTAAATTCAATTAATTAACACGAAGTGTAGGATAGGGAATGAAAGAAGTTCATTTTATGAGAAGTGTAGCGAGAAAAAATACAAATGGTTGTTTCCGTGAATTAGTTTTGTTGAGAGTCATATATTATTTTAAAATCTGATTCGAAAGACGAAAGTACATGAATTGATTGAAACTAGTAATCTTGAAATATCGGTATTATTTACAATTTGAATTTCGTCCGCTAGTAATGGGCCCGATTTCATGCCGAGTTTGTCGTTTTTTTTTGTCGCGATCAGTGTTTCCGAGCGTAGTTTACATCGAAACCAGTGAAATTCGTAGTACTGACAAAGTCACAGTTCGAAGATACAATAGAACTCTGAAATCTCAAGTGACGGAAAAGTTGGATCGCAAATTATATTCTGCAAGTGTCGAGAAACCGGAAAAGAAAGTATTTCCCACACAGGGCACGTATCGCGTATCATCGGACGTGAAGGAGCAAAAACCTAAGTCAAAAGAGAACAGTCGTTTAGAGTATTGGTCAACTTTAATGTCGTGTAACTCGAGACAATTGCATGGGATCTGTATTCGAACCTCCTTTACTTTCGCTGCATGAACTTGTAAATTTTGTTTTTAAACAGAACATTTCTAGGACTTACACCCCGGCTTCGTCAACGAGCGCTCGTCGTCGGAAAAGGCTATGTAAGTACCATTTTAATTTCTTTGTGTATATATTATTAAAAATATGTTTATTACAAAACGAAACGAAAGCAAAATGATGGCTTACTAGAGTAAAGTAAATTAAATCAATGAACATTTGTAGATATATTGAGGGAGGTGTCTTGAATTAAAGTAAATGTTACACACGACACATGTGCATTATAACATCCATGCGATTAATTATAAACCAAACAATTGTTACAGTAGTTGAAATAAAAAAAAAATGAATTATTAAACGGTAAAAATCGGTCTTTCCCTTCCGGTCTTTTCCAATCGGGTATAGGACCCGGTACGGTGGCAGGCTTCCACCCCAAACTATGAGCCAGCCACCGGGTACTTAAAAATTTTTCTGTTTCAGGAGACTTAATGGGTTGAGTGGCCCAAGCCAAGTGCCTTTTTATGGCATAGAGTTATGCAATTCAATTGTATAATTCTATGACATAAATTGGTCACCGGGGTACTCCCCTTCTGATGGGAAAGCTCATATAATTCAAGTTGTATGAGTTTTCCACTCAGAAGAGGAATACCTGGCCACGTCAACGATTTAACATTGGATTTATTCCGGTTGGGTGGGCATGAAGGGGCTCCACCACCACCCGGTTGCCCCTCTTTCATTTGTGGGCCCTGAATGTATTTGCGTAAAGACGAGGTCAACCCCAAATTAGTCTTTCTTGTCAGGTTGAACTTGTTCTCGCAACAAGTCGTAATTCCTTCGTGGAGGTTATCTACTGATTTGCGACTTCGGTCGTCCTCTCTAACTCTGCAAGCAATTCGTGAATGCGAAATGTTTTGTAGTGAGTCCTCGTGCCGGGGAAACGAACCCGCCCCACGACACCGCAATGCTAGCCTGCCAGCGCATTCACGCGTCTCCGGACGAGGGCATTCTTGGCAGGAACCAACATCTTCCTCTGCCGAGGCAGCAGAACATCGCTGCAGTCCTTCACGGACATTTATGGAACTCTTATTCACTACAATGCCCGTTTTAAACGCGTCGAAAACACAACCATACGGAAATGAAACCTGAGAATGGATCGTAGTAGTCTTTGCGTATAGACTTCTTTTAAATCGCTCCTGTCAAAAGTTTTCAAAAATTAAATTAATTTTTTAAAAACGTTAGTCCGAAGTTAATTTTTATCGGAAAAAATCTTATATTGTCGAAGTAATCGACTCAGGAAATTTCTATCGAATATTTTTACTTCGATTGGCAACGAAAAATAAATTCACAAAGAAAATTTCGCCGCTGGTGTGGAGGAGCCCGACGGCTTCCCACCGTTGGGGCAACCTGGGGAAACGACGAATACGACACTGGCGACAATCACTAAAAGAAAACATAACGAAGAAAACTCCGTAGATGGAGGGTGCAAGTTGCAAATAATAGCGGACAATCAACAAATGGCCAAATTGCAGAAAGAAAATGATGAACTAAGGCAAGAGATACAGTCTCTCAAGGACCTTTTCAAGAAAGGGATGAAGCCTCAAAAGACGCAGCCACAAAATCAATGGCAACAGGTAACAAAGCCGAAGAAAAGCACAAAGCAAGTAAATCCAGAGGAAGTTCTAAGTGCTGGTGGCACCAACGAGGGCCGAAATTATTTTGCAGCGCTGGAGGGATTAACCGAAGATATGGAAATCGAAGAAAACATCGGAGGTAATTTTAATCAAGATAATGACGTTGATTTTATTCAATATTTAAAGAACAAAAATAAGGAGAAAAAACCAGCCCGCAGTTCTGCTGGTTCCTCTGAAAAAGCTTCCAACAAGACAGAAAAAGTTCCGCCAATCAACGTGTTTGGACAAACCGGGAAAGATATGGTTCGGCTATTGGCAGCCGAAAATAAACTGGCCAATTTCGAAATCAAAAGAGTTAATGCCGAAAAATTAACTATAAGGACGAAATCACTGGTTGATTTCAAGTCAGCCAAAGATGCGCTGATTTCTGGGGAGGTTCCACACTTCACCTATACCCCAAAAAGTGAAAAAAATCAGACCTTCTTGTTGAAGGGCTTGGACAGCGGAGAGGATACGGTCGATCTTCTTCAGGTGCTCAAGGAGGCTGCACCAGATATTGATTTTGTTTCAGTCAAAGCCTTTGCGACAAGAAGGTCGACCATAGAAAGGAAGAATTTACCACTTTACCTGGTACAAATTGCAAATAAGAGCAATCCAAGTGCCCTTCAACAAATAAGGTACTTGAATTTCAGAGTGGTGAGGTGGGAACGCCTCCAGAAAAGAGAAGTCAACCAGTGTTACCGGTGTCAAAGATTTGGACATTCGGCTGCCAATTGTGCCATGCACTATCGTCGCGTTAAATGCAAAGACGTTCATGCTCCCGGTGAGTGCAAATTGGCTCAGACGGAGCCTTAAGAAAAATTATACTGAGTTAACTGCGGTGTCTTTGGTCACCCAGCATCATATCGAGGATGCTCCCGATATCAAGATGCAAAAGTTAAATTTGCTCCAAAGCAAACACAAGTACATCGTAATATCATACCTTCCAACTTCGTCAAGCCTGGAGTATCATTTGCACTCGCCGCTAGAGGACCAGCAGAAAATGCTGGAAATAATGTAAATAATGTAAGTGGCCATAATGAGCTGCTTCTCAAAATTTTCCAGTAACTTAATTCTTTATCGGAGAGAATCGACAAACAAGATTCAAAAATTAACTTTGCTTTTCAGCGTTTAGGTCTTTCAAATGCCTAATAATAACTTGTCATCCAGTCATATTCCCATGGATAGGCTTCGCCTCATATCGATCAACGTCAACTCTATCGTTGCTATACATCGACGTGATTATCTCCTTGAATTTGTTGTTAAGCAAAAGCCTGACATCATACTTCTCACTGAAACCCACCTCAATTCATGGCATTCCATGGAATTCAAAGATTTTGCATTCGTAAGAAACGATAGGGTAATAGGTGATGGGGGAGGTGGCACCGGGATATTGGTTAGAAGACCCTATTGTTTCCAAAATATTGAAAAAGTCGAATTCAAAAACTTCGAATTTCTTGAAGTGTCCGTCATCAAAATTTCACTGCCAGGTGGGGATAACCTCTTCGTTATCTCTGCCTATGCAACTGGTCAAAATGTTCTCAAGTTCAAGGAGGATCTCAATTCCTTGTTTGAAATACTCGAATTGAACAGGCTGCATAATTATTATATTTTTGCCGGTGACCTGAATGCCAAGCATACATCATGGCTGAACGCCACCAATAATCCAAGAGGTGTATTCCTGAAATCATGGATAACAGAGAACCAAATTGAATACAGGTGCATTCTATATGGGTCGGAGTTCCCAACATACCCTAGAACAAATTCATATTTAGACCTCTGCATTGCTGACGCAAGACTTGAATTCAGCTTTAATAGTTCTCAACGGAAACTGCAGGTGCTTCCTTACGATAGCGACCATAACGCAATCGTAATGGAAATCAATCATCAAAGGGATGATTTCTTCCTCATTCCAGTTCAACATGAAAACCATCGGTTGAATTTCAAAAAAACAGACTGGGGAAAGTTTCAAAAGAAGTTTAATCGGGAGTACCAGAAGCAATGTCCCTCTTCTGATGATGGCAATGCTTGCTCAATGGTTCCTAATAACAGAAATCTTACTGACGATGAAATAGATCTCTATTTGTCGAAGTTAGAGAAGCTGACGTTGGAAACGATTGAGAAATTTGTTGCCAAGATTAAACATCGAAACAATATGGAAGGATATGAAACACCAACCATCGCAAGGTTGAAAAGATTGAAAAGCCTTCTTCTCACCCGCGTCAACAATATTTATCGACGATTTTTGGACTACAACCATCCCTCGTTGGCTTTGTTGAAATTACACCTGAAGAATGTCCGGAACTTAATACGTTCATACTTCAGGAGTGAGGTCAGCAATCAATGGGCGGAAAAACTGAGGGGTATTAGCCCACAGGACCCAGATGGCGTTTTCGCGAAAGTGAATAGCTTATTCCGCAGGAAGTCTCGAGTGAAGGTATCGAATCTTGAAGTCGCTAGTGATGATCTTCTCGATAGAGCTGGTATCGAAATTGATAGTACGACTCCGGATAGAAATGGAAACAGGATTATATGTGAAGGATTGCAGAAACTTGCCCTGATTGGAACACAATTTGAATTGGTTCATCTGCCAAACCCAGAGAGAAGGAATGAAATATTTTCGGAGGTCGTTGAAGCAAAAGTTTCCGACTTCAAATCTAGCCTGAACGGCCAATCAATTCTTCATTTCGATGAAACATTAACATCTGACCTTATACCGAGCTTGAATCTTATTGATAATTTTGTCAGCTATGAAGACTTGTGTTTCATATTTCGCAGAATAAACAACAAAAAATCATGTGGTACTGACGGTATTCCAAACAAAGTTCTCCGACATTTGCCTGAGGTTGCTATTAGGAATTATTGCATATTGTTCAACAACATGTTGAACAATTCATATTTCCCAAATGAGTGGAAAAAGGCTAAGGTATTTCCGATCTTAAAGAAAGGAAAAGAATCTTCATGCCCCAAAAGCTATCGCCCGATCAGCTTGCTGCCTAACATCAGCAAGGTGTTTGAAGTGATACTCAAGAGAGCATTAAACGCCCACATTGAGAAATATGAGTTGATGCCGAATTGCCAATTTGGTTTTCGTGCCAGGCATTCGACCATACATGCAATAACGAAAGTAACCTCAGACATCTGTTGGAAACTAAACAACAAAGAATGTGTTGGAGCATGTCTCATTGATATGGAGAAAGCCTTTGATACGGTGTGGTTAGATGGACTAGTTTTCAAACTTCTTCATGACAGGTTCCCCAGACACCTTGTCGCCATGATGTGTAATATGTTATACGGGAAATCATTTGTTGTAACTGATGGAAATCTGACAACAATACGCGAATTCAAGGTCTTGAATGGTCTACAGCAGGGAACAGTTACTGCGCCCCTGCTTTTCTCAATATTCATTCGCAAGCTATTGAACAGTTTTGATTTTAATGTCTCGCCAACGCGAACATTGGTAGCGTTTGCTGATGATCTGATCATCTATACGGCAGACCGAAAAGCTACAATAGTTCAGAGCAATCTTCAAAAAATGTTTAATGATGTGCAGCTCTACACCGACAATTGGCGAATGAAAATCAATGCGCAGAAGTGCGAAACAATTTTGTTTCGGACAACGCTGCAGGGGGCCAGTCAAGACCTGAAACGTAATTGGAAGGATTTCCACATTATGGCTGGTGAGGGTAGTTCAGAACGGGTTCCACATAAATCCTGTGTTCGATACCTCGGTGTTCATCTCGATCAGTATCTGTACTATACTGAACATGTGAAAATCATGCTCAGTAAAGCACTAAAGGTAGTCATGGCCCTTCGGTGACTCTTTCATTCCAGATACATTGATCAAGTTATTTGTTACAAGACCCTGGTTAGGCCAGTTTTGACATACGGATGCCAGATCTGGTACAACCAGAGTGCTAGTACAATGGAAAGATTAAGAGTTTTCGAAAAGAAATGTCTTCGTGCATGTACTGGTTTGTACAGAAAGCCTGAGACGGATTGGAAGCACTATATATCGAATAGAAAAATTTATCAAACCGCTCAAGTGACAAGAGTCGATATCTTCATATTGAAACTTCTTCGGAATCATATCGCAAGATCTGTAACTGTGAGTGAAAACCCTTGGATTTCACAGCCGTTCCACCCTACAGACGGGTATATTGTGACTTGCCTCACTACTGTCTTCATTCCTCCAGAAGCATTCGTGTATTTGGACATGAATCGATATGTTTTTGATTCTGACGGCGTCCCAATCATATATCACATATACCGACGGGCCACCGATAAGAAGATAAAATATCCTCCGAATCTGAGTTCACGAGACCAACAATTCCAATGGAGATACTCATTTGCTAGATTCGTTGGGGCTGGTCGAGCTGAGATGGAACAATCTAGGTATTGGTGGCTGAATGACAATGTCTAAATTATTCGTGTTTATTTTCTGTTTTTGTGCTTTTTCTCGTTACTTAGTTTTTTAGATTCATCTCATTATTGCTACATCGTATTGTTGTTTATTTGTATTATCAATATAAGGTAAGGTTTTTTTTTTTTTTTTGATTGAACTTATTTAGAATTAGGGTGTAACATATTAGGTATAGGATATAAGTTCATTTTTGTGTTAGTAGTATAAGTAATTTTTGAATAATGCTGGTTGGTTTTTTTCTCCTTTTTCGAATTGAATCAAAAAATATCTAATAATCTTAATTAATTTAAATTTGCAAGTGTATTTTTTCATAAAATGTGTTTAACTGATAACGTATAAATTTAGAGAGCCATTTGGGCCATTACGTTTTTTATAGTTTTATTGTTTGGAATTTGCTTTATGTTCTTTTAAAAATTTATAACGATTGGTATTAAATAAAGCGCTTTTGACTTTGACTTTGAATCTTATATTACATAAAATTATTTCACGTTCATATAATATTGTCAATAAACATTAACGAGGGATTAATTCTTTTCTTATTTTCTTCTAAAATTCTTATTCTCTTTTAATAAATAAGTTACTATGGACCAAGTGAAAAAATATGAATTCATATTTTCTATCATTGTTTTGGCGTTTTATGCTGCTTAGAATAAATGCTTGGTTAACACAATGACGGGATCAAAGCGAAAATTAAAAAATTCCCAAAAAAAATATTTTAATAATGTCAGACTGTATTAATTGAATTTTCAAAGAGTACATAAACATCAAAAATCGTGTGTGTTAAATTTTTGGAAGTACATTTTATTTTATATTAAGCTTTAAAATAATAGCGACCTAGTCCACATGAGAAAAAATATTAGACACATATTCAACAAGGGATAGAAATGCTTTACTTATTATCTTATTCATAATTACATTCGACTTACAATCAAATCATTGGTATTTTCGTTTTTTTACTCTTGCTTTACTATTTCTACGATCTAAAATGTGGTTCTTTTTGAAAAAAAACTTAATTTAATCATAAGACCGACATAGACAATAGACAAAAATATAATACATTTTAAAGTTACAGTAATAATCTTCGTAACCAATATTCTTAAAATTTCCGTTTTTTTTAAATATGATATTAATTTTAAACATATATACGTAGAAATTGTCAAATTCTATTGTAGTTTCGTTTCTTTCATTTGTTTTATAGCCTTACTCCCTCGATTGTTTGTAAGTTCACATAATATATGTATGGTAGTGAATTTAATATAAATGCAATCATAGTTTTAGTTAATTAATCCTTTTCTGTAAAACGTACTAGGGAGCGACTTTTTTCTTTCTCAATTTATGATTTTTATTGTTTGGTGAAGTTTTTCGTATAAACGGAATGGCAATTTATTGTTCAGTTACAACGAGAGGGTGTGAATAGAACAAGGAAATAGGAGACTATGTCGAGAAAGTTAAGAGAAAGAATGGGAAAGTTTGGTTTGGTCTCGTCAACAAGGAGTAGTTGGGCGCTTGGCGCCAATGGAGATTAGGAATTTAGTCGTGGACGGCGAAGGTGGTAGAAGAAGAAAAGCAGTACGGGATGGATGTTAATTTTTTTTGGTCAAGGCGATGTGCTATTGGAAAGGCGCTTCGTGAATTGCCTTTGGAGGCGGAATTGATGGGATCATGCATTGCATTCAAGAAGAAAATGGCGAAACATTCGAAATGTATGAACGGAAAGAAAAATAATTTGAAAAGCACAATTTAGTGCTAAGAAACGTTATATAGCGTGACCATATGTCATACGTCGTCGAGAAATAAAGTGAAAGAATTGAATTGCATAAAAAAGTGACTGTAATTTGGATTTACATTATTAGCGGGACAATGTGCGGACAAACGTCGATCTAGACAGTTTTTTTCCGTAGAGGGTTACGGGATTTGCCGTTATTCGCTCGGGAAAATGAGGCGACAAAATTTAGTAACAGCGAATCACGTAAATACCGACCCACACACGTCCCGAGGAGCGGAGCACCTCTGGATCGAAAGTTCGAACTAGCAACGGACCGACCTTTCGTCGAGGTAGTTGCAAGTCCGACGGTCTGTTGGAACTGCCGACAACCGAAACACCGGCTCTCTGCATGTCCAGCGGAACCGACGGTTTTCTGTTACCGTTGCGGAAAAGTGGACACGTATGCACCAGATTGCGCAGATTACAAGTTACGAAAAAACTTGCCAGCGAGTGCCGCAATCACCCGTCGGCACTCCTAAAGCCAAAGCCTGAACAAACAGATGCCGAACCCATTGATATGTGCAACTAAGCCCCAGATACGCTCCCAACTTTGCTGATTCACATCACTAAACACAGTTCTCCTGAAATTCCACAGCCGACGTCACGCGTTGTCCAGCCAGACGTCAGGGGAATGGTAACGAGATGAAGGTCCCATGGCATGTCAAGCCCTTTCATGTTAGACAGCGGGATTATCTAGCTACTGGTCAGCGCATCTTCAATGAGGAGATAGTTATAACTACTCCTCCGCGAAGAAAGTGAGCCATGCTTCGGATGCGGAGCTCCTGGAGAAGGGTCAGGCAGTCGAGGAAGAAGTTGCGGGCGATACACTTAGACGAGTTGTTGAAGGACGATGTTCACCCATACGCGTCAGTGCACATTCTGTAAAAGCGACTGGTAGGCTTGATTGACACTGGGGCCAGTGTGAATATCAGCCGATTTTACAAGAGAGGTCCTGACGACTCGCGCAGACAAAATCCAGCATTTTACTATCATGTTAAGCACGGTGGATGGAGCTCATTACTCCGTAGTGGAGAAACTCATGCCGGATGTCACATTTAAAGGAGAGTCCAAGTCTCTGGAATTCTACATTATACCCCAACTAACATAGAATCTTTACCTAGGGGTGGATTTCGTTCGAAAATTTGATTTGGCCCCGTCCATGACGCGATCCCAACTTCCCACTCACTTCGACATGCACTGCTTTTCCATTCCATGAGAAGGGAAGTCTCGGCAGGACAACCTTGGTGTTTCACACAATAGATGCGGGGGATGCTAAGCCCCTTAAGCAGAGACATTTTGCCATATCTCCGGCGAAGGAAAAGTCGTTATATGCCGAAGTTGATCGGATGTTAGCACTAGGCGTGATCGAAGAATCACAGAGCACATGGGCTTCACCGGTCACTTTAGTTGTCAAGCCGAACAAAGTCCGGCTATGTTTAGATGCCCGACGGTTTGAATGCCGTCATTGTCAATGGACGCATATCCTCTACCGTTGATTGAGGGCATCTTGAGTCGATTACCTAAAGTCCATTTCATTACTAGTATGGACCTCAAAGACGCTTTCTGGCAAATCCCGTTAGATCCTGACTCAAAAGAGAAGACAGCCTTCACGGTCCCAGGTCACCCACTGTACAAATTTGTGACCACGACATTCGGGCTGTGTAATGCCCCTCAAACAATCACGCGACTTATAGATAAAATGATACCAGCGCATGTACGGCACTAAGTTTTCGTATACTTGGACGACCTACTGCTTATAACCGAGACCTTTGACGAACACATCGGCCTGCTGCAGGAAGTGGCTTTGCACATCCGGAAAGCAGGAAGTGGCTTTGCACATCCGGAAAGCAGGGTTAACCATCAACATACAGAAGAGTCAGTTCGTAATGATGGAGGTTAAGTATCTGGGTCGCATTATTGGCCATGGCAACATAAAAACCGACCCGGACAAGACACAAGCGATTGATGCTTTCCCATTGCCCAAGACCACCAGGCAGTTACGCCGATTCTTAGGTTTATGCCACCCTTGGGCGACATGCTGCGTAAGGGACGAAAGTTCGTCTGGGAAGGGCCCAGCCTGCGAGCCTTTGAAGAGCTAAAGACGAGTCTGACAACAGCCCCCCTACTAAATAGCCCAGACTTTGGTAAACCGTTCTCAATCAAATGTGACGCTAGTCAATATGGGGTGAGAGCAGTTCTAGTCCAGATTACGCAAGACGGCGAGAGATGCATATAGCCTTTATGTCACACAAGTTGAACCCGGCCCAGTGGAATTACAGGGGCTCAGAGCAGGAATGCCTGGCGGCAGTGTTGGTGGTGAAACGCTTTCGAGCATATGTGGAGGGACACCCCTTCGAAATCGTTACGGATCATGCGTTCCTGAAATGGCTTATGAGCCAAACTGATCTCCAAGGCCGTTTGGCTAAATGGGCCTTGAAATTACAGGCGTTTGACTTTACGATTTGCAGTGAATAGGTTATTTCTAAGTCCGTGAAGGACTGCAGCGATGGTCTGCTGCCTTGGCAGAAGAAGGTGTCAGTATCTACCGAGAATGCCCTTGTCTGGGGAGGCGTGAATGCGCTGGCAGGCTAGCATTGCGGTGTCGTGGGGCGGGTTCATTCCCCCAGCACAAGGACCCGCTACAAAGAATTTCGCATTCACGAATTTCTGGGGTCGAGAAAAGCAAGGCGACCGAAGTCGCAAAAATCGTAGGCAACTACACCAGGGGCAAATGACTTGTTCATGGAACAAGATAAACAAGTAAAAAGTTGTGGAAGCAGGGTAACTTCGTCCTTACCCGGAGAGGCTCATGGCCCACAAATGAGAGAGGGGCAACCGGGTGGTGATGGAGCCCCCGCGCACCCACCCAACCGGTTCAAAATCCATAATTGTTGCAGTGGCCAGGTATTCCTCTTCTGAGTGGAAAACTCATACATCTTAACTTGGGGAAATCAAATACGCCTTCGGTAATTATCGGTTCAAATAATATGGCAGATCACAGCTACTGTTTACTTAATTTACACACTTTGCACACCCAAGCGAAAACACTTCCACCATACATTTTGACGGAGCACCAGTTTTATTCCACTTTTTCGGACAGCGCAACACAAGAAAAGTGCGTGCGACGCACACTCGTTGCTTATCTCGACGAGACTCCCCAAAATTAGGGATGGGCCGATTCTACGGTAACAGTGACTAGGAACCGAGAATTTGCTTGTCACTGTTGGCACATGTTCCTAAAAACCAATTATATCGGTTCCAAACAGTTACTGTTACATTTCATATTGCCGAATACAAGAGATAGTGCATTCACGTGCCTAGCATACACGCGAACACCTATTTTCAGATGCACACGAAAACAAGAAACTCGATTAAAATCATGTGAAAACAAGCAACCGATTTGCCACCAAAAGTTGTACTCTTCGCCCAACTCTGTTCCCAAGTCACATTTTTACTTAATAGAACCGATTTGGCTGATGAGTACAATTTCTCGTATATGTGACTTTCCAAATCAGTTCCTAAGGCACTGTTTCATTCAGTCACAATGAGTACTTGTACTCATCGGTCCTGGAGTCACAGTTCCAAAAAGTTACAGGAACTTGTAATCATGAGCCAACTCTGTTTTAAGTCGATGTTCCAGTCACAGTTGCGGGAAATTGTACTCACCGGAAAATTCGGTTTGATACAGTTAAATGTGACTTGGAACAGACTTGGGTCACTGTGACTCTTGGACCGATAATGCATATGAGTACAAGTTCCCACAACTGTGACTGGATCAGAGTCTTGGAACTGATTCTTTTGTGGATATTAGGCCAGATTAGGCATTCTGCACATTAAATGGCAATATGCATTTATATGTGTTTACGTTACATGACTTGTGTATGGATAGATGGATAGGAAGGGTAAAATTTTATGAGCTGTTTGAATATAAACAATATTTTGCGAACATAGTATTTCAGTGATGTATTTAACACTAGAGTGCACGCACACACATTTTTAGGATTTTGTTAAAAAAATTTATTTCAAAATTCTTCTAAAATCGGTACCAGTCTGCCCGTCTGTCCGTCCGTACGTATGTCACAGCTGTTTTTCTCGGAAACTATTAAAGCTAGAAACATGCAATTTTGCACGTAGGTCAAAACTGGTGTCCTTTTCAAAGTTCCAATGCAAAAAAAAATTTATAAAGTTTTTAAGGGGGTCTCCCCATATATGGAGGTGAGCCTTAAAAATTTTTTTTGTCAAGTATATTCGATATGGGTATCAAAGGAAAGGTCTTGGTTAGGACTTTCAGAATCAGGTGTCAAAAGTGGTATAACAAAGTAGGGGAGTACGGGGGAAGTCAAATTAGGGGAAAAATTTGTGTCCCCGCCCCCTCGCGATTGGACACCTTTGATCGGAAAAATCTAAAAAAATCATGAATGTAGATATTAATGAGTATAACAACGACAAATACCTTAGAAGTCGAAATTCACTCAGCTTTGTGAAGAATAGCATTATATAAAAATTTTACTTTTTTCTTCATAAAATTGCAAGGATACCCTTAAATTCAATGAAACTTGGCATAAGTGGTCCATACAAGATTGTTAAATTCTGCAAGTTTCATAAAAATCGATAAATATTTACGGTAGTTGTAGCCATTTGAATTTTCTCAAATTACAACAACACATTCATTGAATTTTTCGACCATGTGGGCTTTCCGTCGACTCAGACATTACAGTTTTGATTGGATCTTCTCAAAATTTTCTAGAAAAGATGTATAACATAAATCTTTGAGAAATAATTCACTCGATAATATAAGAAGTATCACAATAAAATGGCAGCCTCTCAAATTAAAGAAATGTTTTTTGTTTGTTTAAGCTAAATATTTGATGTACACGTCATTGAATCATTTCTTGAGTTTGTTCATAACTGGTGACTGCATATCATATTTTTAGTACAAAATCCTTCTGACACGAGCGTAGGTCTGTCTACCGACTTGTTTTCAGGAGTGCTTGCGTGGCACACTAGGGTTGGCCATTTTAAAATCACTATCAGTTACTTTTCAGATAATACATATACGTGTTCTTCTCTGATGAACAAACTTCTTTCGTATAACTAAAAGAAAACGAAAATTACAAACAATCTTACGGATACGTAAGAAAATTTAATAAAAATGATTTATCTGACGTTCAAGACAAAAATATCTTTGACTAAAAATTTATGATTTATTTCTTATATTCGTAACATTCAAGGTATTCTATTGCCTGGTAATCGGGGAAAATCCATTTCTTAAAAGTTTTGCACCATTTTCATACGAATAAAATTGCAATTTTGGGTTTTCGAGTAGGACCAGAGTTGCAGTTGCAAAAATGTGCATTAGCGCTGGCATTTCGCGTAGCTCACAAATTTAGTAAATGAGGCTTTCCTTGAATTGCAGCGCTCTAGCACACTTATCTGAAAAGTTATTTCTTATAATGTTACCCTGGTCTTTTATAGTAGTCCATGCGTGCACTCTAGTGTTAATAATTACAATATTGAAGAAAACAGAGATTAGATTTTGGGTAAAATCTATTGATTTGGTAGCGAAGCGACTTAGAAAAGAAAACAACCCCTTCTGCTGTTGGACGTTTTGTTTTTCCAGATGGGAAATGTTAATACAGTTTTATTGTTCACAAGTTTTTCATATAAACACAAAATCTACTTTCGAAGGGAAATATAAATAATGGGTTTATATTTGTCTAATAAGGATTTTGAGATACATGTATGTCCATGCCAACTGACCAGTCTTTTAGGAAAATGTTCAATCCTCAATTAATCAATAAGATTACTTAGTATATTTTGAAGATCGATCGGGTCGGGTTGCATTTAGCAAATAACTTAGAAAAGTCTCGTATGTTGTAGTTTCATCAGTATTATATGTGAAGTGAATATTTAGAAATTGACTTGTTAATGAAGAAAACGTTATTTTGATTGCGAATTTGAAGTGAATATTTAGAAAGTGACTTGTTAAACTTTATTTTGATTGTGAATTGGAAAAAGTTTCAATATGGCTCCACGAATGAAAAAAAGTTCCATTTGGGAACATTTTACTCAAATTGACAGTGTAAGTGCCAAGTGTAATATTTGCAAAAGTAATATAAGTTATAAGTCATCGACGACTAACTTAAAAAAGCATGTTCTCCGCAAGCACCCCACAGTTCAAATACTTGTTGAAAGTGAAAAACGACGGAATATAGAAGAACCTTCAGCAACATCATTGGGATCTTCAATTTCTGCTTCTTCAAGTGCTCAACAATTAGTAGTGCAACCACAACCAGGACCAAGCACTGAAACATCAAATGTGAGCCATCCTCTTTTGTCAGTAAGTTCAACGCAAGCAAGAATATCTTCTTATATTCCAGCGAACATTTCGGAGCAGTCGAATAAAAAGATATGTTGTGAGTTTTTGAAGCTTTTATCGTTGGACTACCAGCCATTTTCGATCGTCGAAGATGACGGGTTCAGAGCATTCATTCGGGCATTAACTCCTGCTTTTGAACTTCCCACGAGGAAAAAAATATCTAAGCAATTGATACCAGCTAGATATGAAGAAGCAAAAATGAAACTGACAACCTAGTTCTCTGATGCAAAGGTGAAGTCATTGTGCTTAACGACAGATTGTTGGACATCGTTGACCAACGATAGTTGCATCGCGATAATGGTGCATTTAGTTTTGGGTGGAAAGCTTTTGAGCTTAACATTAGATTGTTGTGCAATTCAAAAATCGCACACAAGCGAAAATTCGGCTGAGATCATAAGAGCAACCTTAGATACTTGGGGACTAGCAAAAAAAATTTTATTTTCCGTGTCTGATAATGCACCAAATATTACAAATGCATTAAAAAACCATTTGAGGTTGAAGCACATGGGATGCGCAGCACACAAGCTACACCTCAATGTGGAAAAAGGTCTCGATGAAGAAGAAATCGCCGCAATGATAGAGAAAGCTAAACGAATAGCTCTTCATTTCAAACTGTCCACTAAATCACGAATGCCAAAAAAGAGAAGGTATCGAGAACCCCAAACGCATTATCAATTCTATGCCAACGAGGTGGAACTCGACATTTTTAATGTTAAAACGGTTAACAGAATTGCAAATTCCTTTAACTACAGCAATGGCACATCTGAATATTGACATTCAGATGATTAACGCAAATGAATGGAAAATTATCAATGAACTTTGCCAAATTTTAAGTCCATTCAACGATATCACCCAAGTTCTAAGTTCCCGAAAATTCCCAACTGCTTGTGGCCTCATTCCTATGATAAACGGATTAGTGGATGTGTTGGATAGGTTTTTAAGGGAGGAAGAGTACCGAGCCGTCAAAAAATGTGCAAATATTTTGATGAACGAGGTCAACCGCATGGAGCGATTCGGAGGGGTTGAGCGCAGTGGCACATTAGCGGTATCTACATTTTTAGACCCTAGGTTCAAAACTATGCCCTTTAAAGATGGTTCCTCAGCGGAAGATGCTAAAAAAAGTGAAAGAGCTAATAATGGCCAAAATGCAACAGGATGAAGAGCAGACAGAGGAGCCTGAACAAACCGATGAAGCAGTTGATAAAATGTCTATTTGGCATTCATTTTTGAGTGCATCTAGATCCAATATTCAACCTTCACGTAAGTCATTTTTTTTCGTGTCATGAATATCATACAAGTTTTCATTTGCACAGGTGGAAAAGAAGCAAGAGCGATCATCGAGCTTCAACGATTTATGGAAGACAGCCCCATCCAGCTTTCTGAGGACCCAATCAAGTGGTGGGAAGAAAAAAAATATTATTATCCTATTCTGCACGAAGTGGCCCAAGAAAGATTGTGTGCTGTTGCTACATCAGTTTCGTGCGAGCAACTTTTTTCCAAAGCAGGAATGATACTTTCGAAAAGAAGATGTCAACTATCGGCAGAGAAAGTTCAAATGCTACTGTTTTTAAATTCCAACGAAAAAATATATCCGAAAATGTTTAATGTACGAGTATTATTGTTTGTCGTTGAAATAAAGATATATGTATTATTTCCCCTTGATTGACTTGCCTTATTTGGTTAAAGTATTACATACATATATATATATATATATATATATATATATATATATATATATATATATAATGAGGACCCTATTATTAACTATTACGATTAAAAATTGCGATAGTTTTTGAGTTACAGCAGGAACGAATAAGTATTTTGTAACAGGAACTGGACCGTTAACTTGGAACTGTTACTCGCTTGTCACAGTAACCATTGGAGCTGTTACTCAAAAGGACCGATATTGCCTGTCCCTACCCCAAATGTCTCGCGGCAGGTTCTCCGCTCCACGATCATCGCAATGCTTCAATGTAAATGTGCATCCGCGGATGGGATGCATCGAATCTCAAGTTGTGTTGAGTAGGTTGTACACTCAGAAGAATTGTTACTAACAGTTCGATGAGTATAAATGTATATTTTTTTGGTATGACTATGATTACGATGAGCGGAAGGCGAGAATGTGTAATGCTTTAACAGATCTGGCCTATATTATGCAAGAATTTCCTTTAACACTTTGCCTGCGCCGAATTCAAATCGAGCAGTTTTAGTTATGTTGAATATAAAAATATAAAATCTATAAATTGACATAAAAAAAAAAACAATTTAAATTTTACATGAGATTATCAAATAATATAAAGTAAAAAAAATAATAAATTTAATCAACTGCTCGATTACTACAGATTGGACACCGGAAAGGAAGCCAACATGTGGTACCGGACACCTTATCAAGGATGTTCGCCCCGGAAGGAGGATGGACCTGGACCATCCCGCCTTCAAGTCGGCAGGTTACACCCAGCTGATGTATACTATTCAGAGCCAGTTACCACAGCTGCCAGAACTGCGGGTGACGAAGAGATTTATATACAAGGAGACGCATCCGGAGATCCCATACAATAAGAGTTATGGGTGCCTGAACAATTGACCATCGATCTTATTAGACGTGCTGAGTGCGCACGGCGGATACGGTCGTACGCTTCGGCGGCTGAAAACGTATTTCTTTGGGCCTAAAATGGCACAGCAAATAAAAGCGTATGTAGACGCCTGTGAGTTGTGCAAGTGCACCAAAGCGCCCAATACTGTTCGACTTCTGGTCACACGGGAGCTATCGTGGTCTTGTACCAATTGTCCAAATTCCCGATCATTGAGCCGATTTGTAACATGCACACCGGCCCGATAGTCAGCTTCTTGGAGAAACGCGTCTTCCATGTATTTGGAGTACCGGAAAATGTTGTCTCCGACAACGGAGTCCAGTTCATCTCGGATAGGTTTCGGGACCTGATGGACAAGTATGGTATTACTCACCAGCGGACCGCAGTCTACTCTCTTCAAGCAAATGCGTCCGAGCGGCTGAATCGTACCCTCATAGCCGCCATTCGTTCCTATGTCCATCCGGATCAGAAGGATTGGGACCGCAGGATTTCCGCCATTACCTGTGCCCTGCGCTCGTCATACCATATCACCACAGGTATCTCAACTAACTTTGCCGTGTTCGGCCACGGTAACTCGAACCGGTTATTGCGGCAGTTAAAGTGTTTGAACGACCCAATAGTGGTTCTGGCGCCACATGAGAAACTCCAAATTCTGCGAGACCAACTCCGGGAGAAGATTGAAGATAGCAGACGGGCGGGGGAGGAGCGTTACAACCTGCGATCTCATCCTTCTGGTTTCAAGGCAGGCGACGAGATCTATCGACGGAACTTCAGGCAGAGTGAAGCGATCCGGCACTACAATGCTAAATTGGACAAGAAATTCGTGAGGTGTCGGGTCCTGCAAGTTTTAAGTCCCACGCGATATCTCATTGCGGACATGTCCGAGAAAGAACTGGGGGTCTACCATGCCAAGGAATTACGACGGTGAAGCACGCCATCCCCAAAGAAGTCCTCGTTTTTTTCTCTCGGTGTTATCCTACGATTAGCCTCACTCACCTCCACCTGGCTCGCAATCGCACACAGCGACCTTTCCTTGTAGAACGCACCTTGGGAAGGCACATATCAATAATAAAATAGCGATTGTCAATTTTTTTTCAATGTCAGCACGGTCCGACTATTGATATAGTTTTCATTAGGCACGACATGACTTGATCAGTTGCAACGCTGCCTCCCTTGCTATATCTGGTAGTCGTAATATGTCTGGAGGGTAGGCCCGTTCATAGGAGTTACTTTTTCGGAATATTCGCTTTTTCTAGCTCAAGTGTATGTTTTTCTTCCTTCATACATTATCGGTATGCAACTTTTAAGGGTGATCACTAGTCTAATTATTTACCAGGACTGACTTAAGAGTTTATTGGTTGATTGTGCAGTTCTGTCTCCCTTTTTTGTCTTTGGCTTACGATTGCCTATATTTTTAGAATAATTCCGCTGATGCTTCTATACTCGTACTCTTGGGCATTGTTCTCCCTTACAAAGGGCCGCATTACCTATTTTCTCTTTTAAGTATTATCTATAGATCGGAGTTGCGTCCGTCCATGATGGTTTGAAAGCATTGTATCATTGAAATACGAGTACATACGAGTTTAAGTAGAATATCCGTTTGTAGAAGAGATAAATATTCATTTAAAAGCTTTAACTCGATCATATTTCCTTATATCAATTACGGAATCAAGATAACATATATTTTATCACAAATACACTTTCTGACATGACTATAATGCCGTTCGAATTCTAATTAAACTGTTTATATTCGTATCACTCTTCAGATAAAATATATAAGAAAAAAAACAACATCGTTTGTTTGTCTCGTTTATTATCATTTTTGTCTACTTATCGCTATGTAAGTTTTTTATTTGTGATAAAAGAGAAAGCACTATTATTATAGCTTATAGATTATATACATTTTTATGTTTATAGATAGATATAAATAAATGCAATGGAATACAATGCATTGAGTAACTTGATTTCAACCGAACGACGTGAAAATGTGAGATGTGCAACAATGAGTATGTAAATAGTGAATGAGATATAATCTACGTGTACACAAACGTAACCAAATACCAAATGAACATCATGATCCCAAATTAATGTATTGTACCTCTTATTAAGGCAAATCCTATCGATTACTTATATGAACATCGCACACTTCGTATCGTTATAAGTTGTAGAAATTACGAATGCACTAGGTTCGTATTTTCTTAAAGTAGTTTACCACGAATATTGGACATTTGGGACAGTTTATCCTTAAAAGCTTTCACTGGCTTCTTTAATTAAAATATTTGATCAAAAGTAGTACATTGGTAGTTTGTAATGGATTTTTTTTTTTAATTTTAATTATTTTTTAACTACATTATCCCGCCCAACATTCATCGTAAACTATATCCTACTCCATAGCAGTCTAACAGGAAATCGCTTAATACATTCTTAAATCTATAAATCACCGTTGCTCGACCTTCGTCGAACATATTTCGCGAAATAGTCAGGTCGCCAGCATTTGCACGATCCTGGAATAAGGAACCAATCGTAGTACAATCGGACTTGGAAGCATCCGATTTCATCATGTCCATCACAGTGCTGTGGCTTGGAGCTCGCTTCATTTTTCACTCCTTCAGAAGGTGTAGCCACTCCAGCACGCTTCTGCAAATATTGTTGATATGCTTGGAAGTCTTGCACTGAAGGAGCTGTTGTTGAGGCTGGAGTGGTTTGTCCACTTCCAAATTGATCTTCAGTGTTTGGATAGAATATTTCAGCAACTAACAGACTGACCCATCGTGGAGAAGACAAACAACCACCATCCAAATAATGACACCTGTGAATAGAAATAAATTTGTCTGATGTGCTCGTGAGATCTTCTGTGGAGTTCATACCTTGCTTGAAGACATCTTGTCACCTCGACAGTTTGTGTGAAGTAGCCTTCATAGGGAATCTGTACTACATATCGCCAGGATCCCTACGGATAATATGAAAAGTTCAATGATGTGTTTTGTTAATGAACGGAGAGAATATTAAAATAAAGTCATCCATACCTGATAGTTCTTTGCGAACACTGGAGTAGCGTATTCAACTTTAGCTGGGCAAGGTGTGGGTGGTCCTTCGTAACGAATTGGTCCCGGCTCTTCTCTTCGCTCAGCCACATGAATTGGTTGTGAGCTTTCTCCATTGATTGCTCGGTACAATGTGCAAAATCTACAAGTTTTCATAATATTTTATTACAGACTATAATTATTTACTACAGTATAGTCATCAATGTAATTCTTACACTCCACCCCCATCGCAAAACTTTCTAGGTCTTCTCTTCTCTTCGGTTTTTGTCGGCACAATAACTTCATCTTCTTCGTCATTTATATCTTCTACTGCTCTTTTTGCCCTCACGTGATATCTATTGTCCAGGCCGTTGTTGTCTATGGTTTCTACTGGCTCTTCAGGAATAATCTGGGTTACCTTAGGTAGTGTATCATCAGCTTTTAATACGGGTAAAGTTTTCGACAGGAATTTGAGAGTTTGATTTCGGATTAATTCACTATGTATAGTAAATAAAAGAAATTAGTTTTTGTACCGCATATAAGAAGCAGACTGAACAAACTCACAAAGGATATGGTTCTCCTAGAACATTTTGTCTCATTGGATTCCGGGGAATTTGTCCCTTGTTCAAATCTCCACAAATGTTACTCACCGAAACGTGCGATTTTTTACTTTGTACATTTTTGCAATCGACGTTAACGTGAATATATGGCGGAAGTCGAACTTTAGGTGGTGTAGCCGATGGAGACTCCACAAATGCATAGTAGCTGTAGAAAATATAATTATTTAAAAAGTTTGATGAAATATTGGAAAGCTTACCCTTCTGGAGGTTCATCATCTGAATTGTCTTGACAATGCACTATTCCTAAAACGAACGCGCTGAAAATCTGCAAAAATAAAGTCTGTTAGAATCATTAATGTATTCCTTATGATAGCAATATTTTAGCAGTTGAAAATGATTTCCTTGTACTACTGTATTTGAAACTCAAAAGAAAATGCAAATTCCAAAGTTCCATGGGGGAAACTAAAGCAAGGATTATAAAAAGCACCGGGTATGGTAATTTGAAATACTATAATAGTTACAGCCGTAAGGTTGACATCGGTTAGTTAAAACGCAAAACGCATTTCTGCTAGTTGAAATATCCTGAATTTAAAGTATCCTTCAATAATCTTTCCTCCAGAATCATAATTTTGTGGAAGCATCAACTTAAAGACGTAGTACTCTTTTTAAAGCATTCGAACGTGGTTTGAATGATTGAATGAAACACATTGAATTAGTTCGGCTAGTTCTGCCGAAATAACACATTGCAGCCAATAAGGCTTGTTTTACGTCCCGTCAAAACAATTTTGATGAGAATTTGCATCCTCTCGGAGGGCCAACCCGAAATTTGCTAGGCTTTTCTGCTTGCAGTCCTGCTCGGAGTCATTATCTGAAAGTTGGGTGCCTTCAATCCCTAATCCCTGGATAATCAAAATAACAATTCCTTTTTGGTGCGGAGTTTTTAAATATTTTGATCAACTTTGCAGCATAATTTTGTGTTTATCTTTGCCGAAGCTCAGTGCATCTGTTGTTATATTTGGAAGCATGTTACAGCATGAATTTACGTGCGCGTGCCCCCAATTCTTCTCCAGCCAGATGAATCTAATTTTTGGCATTGCTTTACTGTTTGTTGTTGGGATTAATATCAAAATAATGCATTTTAAATACTACTAGCGACATCTATTATGAACGATGTGTACTTACCTGCCTGTATGATATGACAATAAATTTAGTCTTTACGAAATACCAAGTATTTTTTATTGTGCGGAAGTAATAATGTCGATGTCGAAGTAATTAGTAAATGTGCCAAAAGTCAAAGGACGCGAAAATCATGACGATTGAGTGTCGCAACAAGCAATTTTTTGTTATTTGAGGGTATTGACATTGAAAATGTGCCGGCGACTATCAGTGAAACTGAGATGAAGAAAGCCAAAGCTAAACTCGTAATGACTATTGACTGTTCGTTATATGTGCATATCAAGAATGAGACTACAGTGGACGGTGTGTGGAATAAATTGAAAGAGTTATTTGATGACACGGGATATCAACGAAAAATAAGTTTGCTTCGAGCATTGATTTCAATACGTCTCGATGACTGTGAATCCATGACATCCTATGTATCTCAAATGGTTGAGACAGTACATAAATTGAAGGGGACAGTTTTCGAAATCACAGACGAGTGGATTGGATCACTACTTTTGGCTGGACTCCAAGATAAGTATTCACCGATGATAATGGTGATAGAACATTTTGCAATTGCCAATAGCGCTGACGTCCTAAAAACAAAGTTACTTGATATGTGTTCGGAGGTTGGCACTACCGGTTCCGACTCTGCATTTTGGACAAAACAACAGCGACCAAAAAGTGGCAACACTAACCGCAAACAAATGTCAATGTCAAATGATATGTCAGCCAGCAGTAAGCAAATAAAGTGTTATAATTGCAAGAAAATTAAAAGCAAATAAAGAAGGGCTGTTATAGCACAGAAGACTGGAACGTCAATTTAGGCGCAAGCGCACACATGACGTCAAATCAAAATTGTTTAATCCAACTCCAACCAGTGCACGAAAACAAAGAAATCGTAGTGGCAAATCAAATGACGTTGCCTGTAGTTAGTGTTCGTGAAACACAAATAACAACATGCGTAAACAGTTCTCAGTATGATGTGATTGTGAAGAATGTATTGTACATACCTAATCTCACGACAAACTTATTGTCCGTAAGCCAACTTATAGTTAATGGCAATAGAGTAGTGTTCAAAGAGAATGTCTGTTTGATATACAACCAAGTGAATGAGCTCATTGGTACAGCGAATTTGATAAATGGTGTGTACAAGTTGACCACAAAAAAATTCGAAAATTCAACATGGCATAAAAGGTTAGGACATAAAAATTGTAAATCCTTGCAGAAAATGTAAGAAGGTGGTGTAGTAGGAGCTTCTTTTGACAAGAAAGCTGGCATACAAATACAGAATTGTGCAGTGTGCTGCGAGGGAAAACAGACACGTTTTCCTTTCCCATCAGCTAACCATAGAAGTGAAAAACTACTGGATGTAGTACACTCAGATTTATGCGGGCCGATGGAGACTAAGTCAATTGGTCAGGTAAAGTATTTTCTCCTGTTTGTGGATGATGCTAGCAGAATGACTTTTGTCTACTTCTTGAAGGAAAAGAACCAGGTGTTCCAGCATTTCAAAGAATCTCAAAGCTTAGTGGAGAATCCAACCGGAAACAAGATAAGAATATTGAGGACCGACAATGGAGGTGAATTCTGTTCGCGCGAGATGGAGAGTTACTTAAAACAAGTTGGTATTGCCCATCAGAAGACGAATCCTCACACTCCGGAGCAGAATGGGCTCTCAGAGAGGTTCAACAGAACTGTAGTTCAATGGGCAAAATGCTTGTTGTTTGAAGCGAACCTCGGCAAAAGTTTTTGCGCTGAAGCAATTAATGCTGCATTATATTTAAAGAATAGAACGCCAGCCGCCAGTTTAGGTATGATGACACCTTTTGAGAGGTGGACAGGTGTTAAACCAGACCTAAGTCACGTCAGAATTTTTGGCAGTAAGGTAATGGTGCATGTTCCCAAAATACAAAGACAAAAATGGGATAAGAAGGCTGACAAATTGATTTTAGTTGGGTATCCAGATAACGTAAAAGGATACAGATTATATAACCCAAAAAACTAAAAAAATTACTACGAGCAGAGATGTTGTTATTATGGAGAAAACAGAGTCGAACACAGCTCGGATAATAGCAAAAAATTGTAAAGAAAATTCAGAGAACGATGAAAACTTAGAAGATAATTAAGGTTTACCAGGAAATCCAGTTTCAGAGCCAAATGATCCAACATACATTTGTGAGTCATCGATTTCCGAAGATGAATCTTATCAATCTATGGCTGAAGAAGAGTCTAGATGGAGCCGGATACTCAACGTAGGAGAACGCCAGTAGAAAGGTAAGGTATAACTAATCTATGTATTCTGGACAACCTGGAATCATGTGATGAAGAAGTCATTTATGAAGCTGCAATGAATGGACCAGATAAGGAGCAGTGGAGACAGGCGATGGCAGATGAACTCAAGGCTTCCGACGACAATCAAGCATGGGCATTTGTAGATAGGAAAGAAGCTGATAGAGTGGTGCAGTGTAAGTGGGTATTCAAAAAAAAAAATACGAAAGCGATAATAGTGTGCGGTATAGGGCAAGACTGGTGGCAATAGGTCTCTCCCAGAAAGAAGGCGTGGACTACACTAAAACATGCTCACCAGTACTTCGTTACACTATATTAAGACTTTTATTTGCTTTAAGTGTCAAATTTAACTTTGAAATTACTCACTTAGATGTAACTGCAGCATTCCTAAATGGTTACGTACATGAAAATGTCTATATGCAAGTGCCGCCTAATTTGAATTGTAAAGAAAATTGTGTTCTCAAATTAAATCGTGCAATTTATGGTTTAAAACAATCAGCCAGGGCTAGGAATGAAAGAGTAAATTATTGTTTATTAAAATTGAATTTTGTTAAGTCAAAGTTAGAACCATGTGTATATATAAAAAGATGTAAAAAGGAGCAGATCATGCTAGCAATTTTTGTAGATGATTTTTTCATTTTTTCCAACAGTAGTAACATGGTTAAGAAATTAAAAACTAATCTAATGTCAAAATTTAAAATTAAGCATTTGGGGCAATTAAAACAATGCTTGGATATGAGGGTAAAAATGTATGAGAATGGCTGTATTTCCTTAGATCAA
The DNA here is from genome assembly GCA_963969285.1 of Odontomyia ornata. NCBI lineage: Eukaryota > Metazoa > Arthropoda > Insecta > Diptera > Stratiomyidae > Odontomyia > Odontomyia ornata. The sequence goes on along the minus strand of OZ017738.1, from coordinate 475,797,425 downwards.
GAAAAGTTTGTAGATCATATTTTAATTAAATTTAATATGAAAAACTGTAATGTTGTTGATACTCCCATTGAAAGTAATCTAAAACTAGAAAAAGGTGTAGATGTTTGTAAGCAAAACCCATATCAGCAATTAATAGGGAGCTTAATGTACTTAAGTGTTTTGATTCGCCCCAATATTTCTTATAGCTTGAGTTACTTGAGCCAATTTAATAATTGTTATTCCCATACTCATTGGAAGCATGCAAAACGCATCCTAAGATAATATGTAAAACTGAATCGTATGGGCTAATGTTTAGCAAAGATAATTGTAAATTGGAAGGTTTTGTTGATGCAGATTGGGCCTCGAAGACTCTAGATAGGAAATCTTACACAGGTTTCTACTTTAAACTATCTCATTAAGATAGTTTACCTGCCAATATCTGAAATGCAAGCAGACTTGCTGACCAAGGGATTAAGTAGCGTAAAACGTAACGATTTTGTACAGAGGTTAGGTGTTCAAAGCATTGTTTAATGGATTACTATATATTTGATGATTTGCTTCTATTAGTTCTGATAAGAAACATATGTACCAAAGTTTAGATTATTTTGATCAGTGGAGATGTGAGGATTAATATCAAAATAATGCATTTTAAAAACTACTAGCGGCATCTTTGACGAACTATGTGTATCTACCTGCCTTTATCATATGACAAAAAATTTAGTCTTTGACAAAACACCACACGAGTTTCATTATTTGTTACATTGTGTATTTGTTGCAACCAACATATTTCAATACTAACCAGGGTATGTCCAAGAATTCACGACAGTTGTCCCTAAAATGTCGAGTCCACATAGTTTCTGGCTGAGGTTTGCGTGGACAAACTGAAGAAACACATAAATTCTGTTTTCCGATAGAAGATATATTCCAACCAGCTAAATCCTGCGAGGAACTAAATTGAGAAAACCAAACACCACAGTCACGTTACGTACTTTGGTTCAATTCTGGGTTCTGATCCCGTTTTACAAGCGCTTTACACCTTTATTTATGACACGCACAGCGGGCGTTTAGCCAGAGCTGCGCGCATTATTCTACACGAAATTTTACTTGAAATCTTGGATACTCCCTTGGGCAATTGGTCCTATCTTTTTCGCGATGATTTAAATTTCATACCCGATTCACGACTGACTTTTCCCGCTCGTGATATTTTCGTCTCCCCCATTTCCCACTGTAAAGTGTCAAGATCTCGCGAAGAAATCTGTCATTGAGCACGGGTGCGTTAAATGGCACCTCAGCTTAAGGGGAGATTAAGCTAGCGACCAAATGGCAGATCTCTTCCCAAGATCAGGCAGCCATGGTATCACTGGTTTTGTTGCGGTACGGTGCTGAGTCTGGGGATGAACATTTTGTTGAGCATTTGACTTTCGGAATTAACATATTTCACATATCCGGCACATGCAATGGAGTCAGCACTTTTCAAACCTTAAAATTAAATCAAACACCTTATGTACTGGCCCAGTCTTTAATTGTAATTAGTGAGATAAAGTAATAATAAAGTTTTTACCTGAGAATTAAATCAACGTTCGTTTTTTTTGGACAATTGTATATTAAAGTTCTTAAGTCACGTGTTTGATCAAGGTTACGATGGAGCTACAGCTATGAGTAGGTATTTGTACGGTCAAGAATATGCTCTTGTTCTTTATGGGCATTGTAGCGCACCCTCCCTTAACCTTGTTATTGCTGATTCATTTTCACTAGCAAATGTTCGAAATTGCGTGGGGATCGTGAAATCGGTTGGTTTCTACTTTGGAAATACTGCACAACACCGCTGTATTGAAAGATCAAGTTCAAGTGTATTGAAAGATCAAGTTCAAGTGTTCTTACCCGCCGATTACCAAAAAAGCCTACTTGCAATATGTGGAACACGATGGGTCCACAAGTATGAAGCCCTCATGAGATTCAAAGAAGCCCTCATGAGAGTAAAGGAGATTCAGCATGTAGCCACGTGGATGCTGTTATTAATGCTTTACAACTTCTGAGAAATAAAGCTGACGACGAATATATCCATCCCTACAGTGACTCAAAGCTTATTTGATGCAGTACATTTTTCAAAATTTTAGGCGCTGTAACTTCAATGTGAAATAAGATGTTAAAAAAATTTCAACTGCTATTGATTAAATAAAGCTTTTATTTTTAAATTAGTAATTTCGTTTATTTCAAAAGTTCATTTTCAAATAACTAAACAGCAAAAAAAAAATTTAAGGTGAGATTTTATGCCACAGCTTATTTGATGCAGTACAAGTTTTCCTTAAAGTTATCCGACCGGAAATTTTCCAGCGCAATTATAGTTATCTTTTTCACTCAACATAACTTTGAGATTATTTGGGATCGATTCAACCAGTTTTCCAGTCATTTTGAGGTTTTTTTATTTCATTCCATTAACAACGCTTTTTTTTAAATCATTGTTGTTGTAAATAATTTGGTTAGGAATGCTTTTCTCCAAAAAACCCATAAATTCTCAATTACATTTAAGTCGGGCGACTGTACCGGAGGAGCCAGCAAATGAGGACAATTTTAAATAAGAAAGAATTGAAAAATTCCTGACTTATGCTTAGCGTCGTAGTCTTGTTGAAATCGATATTCACGCCTGACTTCCACTTCATCAGCGCTTTTGGGTAGATTTCCTTTAGAATATTAATATCCCCTTCAATAAAAGCCAGCTTTCCATCACCCGCTGCTGATATACAGGCCCAAACCATTAGGCTGCCTAACAGTCTCATGTAGGTTTTCTTATTAGAGCTCTGTCGGTATTTGGCTTGCGTCATACGCGCGTCATTTCCATTTAAGTCAAATATGCTGAATTAAGACTCGTCAGAAAAAATGACGGCCTTCCAAAACACCCAACCCTTTCAAATATGCTCAGTTGTAAAGTTGAGGAAGTTTTATCAATGATTGTTATTTATGAATGGCTTCTTTCGTGGAACTCACCCATTAAAACTATGTTTTCTTAGCACACGGCATATGGTTTCAGCATTGAATTTTTACCAATTCCAGTAAATACTTCAACCACCAATTTAGGAGCCGATAACTTAGGGTTTTTGTAGTGAAGGATGGTATGAAAATGTGCGTAAAGGACTGCAGCGATGGTCTGCAGCCTCAGCGGAAGAGAATGATAAGATCCGCCGAGATTGCCTTGTCTGGGGACGCGTGAATGTGCTGGTAGGCTAGTGTGGCGGTGTCGTGGGGCGGGTTCTTTCCTCCAGCACAAGGACCCACTACAAAAGAATTTCACATCCACGAATTCCTGGGTCAGTCGACTGAAGTCGAAAAAAAGAGGTAACCACCTAAGGGTTGGAAATTGCAGACGAAAAAGGACAAACTAGACCTGGGGAATACCGACGGAGTTAAGGGGACTTCGTCGTTACCCGACGATTCTTATGGCCCACAAATAAGAGTGGGACATCCAGATGGAAGTGGTGCCTCCTCGCACCCTCCCAAACAGATCAAGATCGAAACGTAGACGTGGCCATGTGTTTCCCATTTGAGTGAAAAACTCATACAAAAGCACTTTGCATGACTCTTTCCCTCAAATGAGAAGCACAAACGTAACCAATTTATGCTATAGAGTTATGCAATGAAATCACATAACCCTATATCATAAAAGGGCACGCGAGTGGAAGGCCACTCTACCCAGCAAGAGCTCCTGGTAAGCAACAAAACGGTAGAGCGCACCCGATGGCTAGCCCATATCAGTGAAAAAGCCTGCCGTCGATGCGGGCCCTATACCCGGTCTGTTCGCACGAAATGGAAAGACCGAAAGGTTACGGTTTAACAGTTCATGGTTTAATTAATTCTTCCTATATACTCGATACACTCTTGTCTTAAGTTAGTTAACTTATCTTTGCTTACAATGGAATTATACGAGTATACGCAATTTATAATTTGTTTTCAATTAGCATTCTGGTTGGATGGGAATGCCGTGTTTTGAAGATAACTTATTGTTTTAAAGTTAACTTGATATTATAATGCACATCAATCGAATAAATTTTAATTACTACGCTTAATATTCATTTATTTCTAAATGCTTCATCTTCAAATCACAATACTCAGGCTAATATTTCGTTTAAAAGTGTGACAAGAAAAATTAAAAGCATAAAATAACTCAACGCAAACTGCGTTAGAAAGTTGTCCATTCTACAATCCTATATTTATCTTATAAACGAACATAATAACATTTCTAAAGATCGTTTAGTTTGAAGGAAAAAGGATACACACAAACATTAATTGTAATGATGGGTTGCTTTTAAATCGAAGTCGTTAAATCAGGACCTCAGCTAAAATAACTGTTGCTACATCTTTTCCTTCTATATAAACATAAGTTTTAGATACATTATGCAAATCAGTGAGATAGACCATTTATTAAAAATATATTTTCATTAACGTCAAGTTAAATAACAAGCCTTTGTTTCTTCTACAAATTAATAGTAGGAAATTGTGATTTGAAGATCCTTGAAATTTCCTGCTAGGTAAGATGCCATATATAGCGTGACAATTATATATTTTTTTCATGGTTGAAATAATTTAACTGCTTATTTCTTCTGTAATTTATAAAGTTTCTGTACATACTATGTTGAATTAAGTTATATTTAATTATATGTATAGTTTTCTCTTATTGCCTAAAGTATTCTATGTATTTCATTGAATTTGGTTAATAATATGACAAAATCAACACAGAGGAAAAGATGCAATCACAGCGAGAACCAAACAATGAATTTTGTTTGCTTTCATGCTACTATAATCATGCAAACCAAAAGCGAATTTATCGAAACGACACGAATGAATAAAAATGTTAACGATAATACTTAAGAATAGAGAATTCTTTGGAGTTATTTGATCCACATCGATCTTGGTTGTGTGCATTCGTGCAAAGTTAGATTTAAACCAAGTAAAATTTAAAAGGAGGCCAAGCCTTTGTTTCTTCTACGACAAGAAAACTCTAATCCATCATATATGTATTATTATTATGGCCAAATATGATACTAAAATTGTGCTAAATTTTTCTAAATGATATGTAACCTCATCTTGTATTGAATAGTTTGGGTTTTTGCAACGGGATCAGAATCTTAGACTTGTCCAAGAAGTTTCGAAATTTGGGCCAAATAGATTAAATTTTTTTGTTTAAATACCTTCCAGGCTGCAACTCGCGGTCGACTGTACTAACACGGACACGCCCGGTCAACTCCTGCAGCTTGATTTCCCTTTGAATTCCGCCTAGGCGAAAATTCCTTCCAGCAGCTAGATGCACGATGACACAGCTTGCAACGAACTCCCGAATTCACTCCTGGATTAGGTTTCGAACCGAGCCTCTTTTTTTCACAGAGAGAACATGGAAGAATTTGGTCCTGATGAAGATGCGTAGAGTTCACGTAGATAAGAAGTGCCTTTATCAGTGGTCAACGTTGCATAGCTTTTCAAGACGCTTCCGATGCAAATGGGTTGTAATTTTTCCTTCGCCTTCATTTACCGCGATAATGTATCCGCTTTGCACCGGTCGCAGATTTTGTAGCCACAGAGCTTGGAAATTAAACGTGGGCATCTGACATAAATAAATATGGTGGCGTAGCGGGGCTCCAAGCAAAGTTATTCAGTCGGTAGGAAAAGCTAAACTTATGCAATTGGCACACTTCACGAACGGCAAAACACCACGCACCTTCTTGAAAATCAGTCCTACCATGTCCAAGAATTAAAAGTGCATCACCCGTAAAAACTAGTCCTTGTTCATGAACCACAAAAGACATACATCCGTTAGTGTGTCCTGGAGTCGAAATCGATTGAACTTTGTGTCTTCCAAAATCCAAAACTTCACCATCAACCAAATATTTATCAGCCTTTGCTCCGCTCCACTTTGCAATAACACTTTTTGTTCCGGTTAACAGTTGTTTCAAACACCCGGTTCCTGTTATATGATCTGTATGCATATGTGTATTCATTGCATATTTCAATTTAAATCCCAAATCGTTGATACGCTGGGCATCTCGCTTGGCATGTTCTGATACTGGATCAATTAAAATAGCTTCTTTTGCGGAGAGATCAGCCAGCAAATAAGTGTATGTGCTAGTGTCAGTATCGAATATTTGGAGATTTTCCTCATACGCACCGATAATTTAAGCAACGCTTTCACTGTAATTCTTTCCAGTTCCAAATCAACTTTTTATCACTACCTCAAGGTAACGTATCAATATTACAAATTGCAACAAGTTACCAGAGATGACTAATATCGGCCACAAGCAAAGATAGAGATACAAATTCTGAATGGCGCAAGCATCTTGAACTGATAGACCAAGAGTCACGTACTCTACTCCCTAGCCACAAAACTCCTCTGACAATCATTCACTCCGTTTACATTCCATTTCATTCCGAATTTTAGTACACCGGTAAGGTGCTCATACACCGTAAATTTTAGGTGGCAGATTTAAATTTTTGAAAACAAAATTTAACTGAAGTAAAAACATTGAAGAAAATTTTAGGTAGTAATAAAAATTAATTCTAATGAGATATATAATTAAAGGGAAACATTTAAATTTAATATAAAGGGAAATTGATATAGAAACAAATTTTACTTTTAATAATAATAATAATAATAAAGAAAACTATTATACAAGTGACGATTATGAACGCAAATAATTAATTTTTTTTTAATCTGCCACATAAAATCACAAGTAGAGTATAGGAAGGTTTTCGAGCAGTTGGATTGAGAAACTGCGCGATTAAAAGATTTTCCATTGTTCATCAAATGCATTCAAGATTTTGTTTGGAGCATTTCTATTGTTGCTTTCCAACCTTTGTTCAATGGAAAACATTTGAATTACATGCTGAACTGTCAGTGAGCTTAAATTAACAATCCCGCTTATTTTGCGTTGAGATTCACCATTTTTAAAATGATAAATTACTGATTCTCGCAGCTCAAGTGTTGTCCTGTGACGCATTGTAAATATGAGGCAATTTATCCACTTTTTAGCGATCACGTGTGAATGATTTTTTTAGGAATAAAATTAGAAACACGCAAAAATCAATAAAGCGAACAGCATTCCGATGTTGAGCGTGCAGTTTAGACGCTAGGAGACAAAGACTAACTGCATCAAATAAGCTGTGAGCTGTTCTATGCACGCGCTTTTGTGTTATTCTTGCTAACGCGACATTTGAAGCATTTTTTCTTACTTTCTTGTATGTTCCAAATTTCAAAAAAATTCAGTTTGAAACCTGCATTAAAAGATTTATAAAATAATTGTTTTGATAAGGATAATGATCTGTTTGACGTTTATTGAAGTGCGTTAAATAAGCTGTGAGCCATCGTATGAAGAAGCAATAGTTTCATTTGAAGAAAATGGTAGAAGAAGACAGCGAAACCGCTCTAATATTCTTGCGGCGGATATATACAAGTATTACAAACCAAATTTATTCATCCCATTCCTTGAACATACAATTCAATAATTGATCGGAAGGTTTACGAAACACCCTAAAGTAGTATCGTAATATTGCAACAAAATGGTGACCGGTTAAAATGGAGAAGCACTGGTATTTCTTTTAAAGCAAGAATACGTTATATGTATTGTGCATGTCATTAAAGTTTTTCTTGTGTCTTCATATCGTAGGCTAAGTACAAAACCCTTTTAAAATCAGGATAGTTCTGTCCACCCAAGATATTCTGTGGTTTTCCGCATATTTAGAATGCAGTGCAGCGTAGAGGAACTGTTTTTAGATCGAAATTAAAGCTTATCAATTATTCTGTAAGTGAGTAGCTTCATTCCTATTCCATTATATAACCTCTTCTGAGATATGGAGCTCAAAAATGCTAGACATGTGAACAATTTTGCGACATCTCCTGTTATTAGCGAAATTTTCCCTTCCAACTTTTTTTTTTGCTTTAAACTTAATAGGATGCGAGAGTAAAAGTTGTAAGACATTATTAAATTCCCGTCAAGAATATACAACTTTTATTTATTTGAATTTAAGCTGCCGAAAGCTACAGCGTTATGAAATTTCGTCACATCAAACCATTCTATTGTTATGTAGATTCGATTTTTATTGATTCATCGACCATAACCGAAAACTGACAAAATAAATTCTCGCAATAATTTCTCCGAATTCCAAACGGTAAAAAGATTCAGCTCGTATCATACGGGAAATAAGTACAGCGAACTAAACACTGTGACGTGATAATATGTATTCTGAATTCCACAGGTGACTAAATCTACTTGTTCATCATCGCCACCAGCCAACCGTCATGCTGGCGGACTTCGCGCTCCAAGACGCCTCAAGCCGCCACGAACGGGCAGCAAGCATCCAACAAGTAGGTGGCTTCACTTACAATAAATGGGCCATTGTATTTTGAGGCCAATGCTTACCTTGTTTACAAATTTAATAATAAAAGATTGTACGAGTACGGCCGCGAAGAGTTGCAAGCAATCCGCGGGCGAATAAATAGATGTCTTTCTAGATTGACCACGGAAGACTTGCAATCCGTTGCGCAGCACGCGTAAGAGAAAGGTGGTGGCGATGAGTTTGCATCAACAACACCCAGCAGGTCGCGCAATCAGGTAGGTGTCGAAAGTTGGTAGGAAACAACATTAAGGAAAAGATGCAGAATACAATTAATTGCTCCTATTTGATGATTGCTGATTTCGTTCGGACCAAAAATCTGTTTTTCTCGATTTCTATTCTTCAGATGGATGAACTGGTTATTTCTTTCTGAATTTCTCAACCGGATAAATGAATAAATATTTGTTCAGACAAACAATCCGCACAAAATTTCATCTTTTGATATGACTACATTTAGGTGGACTTTCTTTTTCTCATGACGAAGTATCTTCTACAATTTGTAGGTATCTTACGCGCCTACAAATGAAGAATAAAATATGAACGGTAATAAATAACGAAGAACATCACGATTGTAACTTTCGTTTGATATCCAATTTATTATGTTTTATAAATTTTTGAATTTGAGGAACTTTTAATTTTAAGGTGATGAACAAAAGTGGTAACAGATCTGAGATACAATAGTTTCTAGAAAATCTCCATGCAAAAAAAGTGTAAGAGTAAAGCTTTCCGGAAAGATCTAGAGCAAGTCTAAAAGTGCTTAATTATTTTTCTATCTTGGAAAGACGTCTGCTTTTTGTCCTCGGCAAACGTCTAAAGGGTCCTTAAAGGAAATTATCTTATAAATATGGAGTGCGTTAAGCAGGTAGTTCTCTAGGTTAGATCAGGTAGAGGGCTTGTTACCCAATCCCTCGAGGGCGCTCCGATTGAGGGTTCTGCGGGCCCCAGTTTCGATCGTCAGAGATGGGCGTAGGCGCCTCTCGCTTCAACCTTAAACCCTCACGTTAACTGCCAAGCGAGCGGACGGTTTATCGGAGAAATTTCACCGCCGCACCTAAACTGGAAATTTTCAAGACACAAATTGAAATTACACCGGAAACCGACCGCCAAAGGAATCTCACCGACACAACCCATCCTCGGAAGCAAATACCACTAAGTTGGGAAGCAGGAAAAATTATGAGGCGGAATCCCGAAATTTTATAGGGGACCAACTGGAACCGATATTGCTCACTTTTTTTTGGGGGGATTTGATTCCGCACACTGGCTTGTCCCCGCCAACCGTAATCCTGCGGTTGTCGTCGCTGAGAACTCAATCAATATTTTTCGGGTTTTCTTTTTTCTGCTTCCGTCGCCACCAATGGTCGTTCCGCTAAAGAGGAAGATTTCATTCTTCCCGGGTCCCTCATCGATTCGTTTCAAATGGGAACCCATTAAGATCTTTTCGGGGGAAATGAACTTTGTTCTAGCTGTGTACAATCTACCAGTGGCACTCAAACTGTGGTGATATTGGGCAATCGAAATATAAATTTCCCTCCATCTACCACATTCGTGAATGTTTACTCATTTGATTATCGAAGATTTATTTTAAAGCAAAAACGAAAAACTGGTGGCATATTTTATCATACGCGGTTATATTCGTTGTCATACGTGTGTGGGATATTTTTGATTGATAAGTGTTAAATGAGTTTGATCGGTGAGTAGAACGAGTGTATTTATTCCTTGACGTCGTATTGATCCTAGCATCATTGCTAGTTGCAGTTGCTGTAGTTATCGTCGCCGTAATCTGTGCTGATACGCCAAAATCGGTCAATTTTGTGCAGGGCGTTTGCTCGACTTATGTGCCTATAAATTTTTTCATCGATTGTAACTACTCCAACCCCTTGTTTGCTTCACGGCGCATATACATAGGTGATTTGTCGTTCTGTTGGCGGACTCGATACTTGGTAGATATCCTGCAAACTGCCACCACCACAATATCCCATCAGACGCAAAATTTCGTGCCACCACAAAGGGACCATATGACAGTTTCTGTGTCCTGATTTTCAAGGGCTTTATAATTTGAAGCTACAAAGTCGGAGGACTCACAGTCGATGGCCATTTGTTCCTGTTGTTCTGGCGTCCCATGATAGAAAATTTTTCCTTTTCCTCGTCTGGTGTGGAAGTGGATTTATCTTGCAGACTTACGACCTAGTTATATACATCCGGCTGATTATTTTACTTTACACAGTGTTTTTTTAAATTCATATAAATATCTGAATTTTTATTTTTCACAATTATTCCTAACTTTAAACCTTGGCTCCCGGTGGCTAATCTATCCCGGTGCTCAAAATATGCTCTTCATTTTCTTACGGTCTTGCGTGAATAGTCTACGCGAGGGTTCCTTCCAGGTGGTTGGGTGGGAAACAAGGGTCGCTCGTAACAGGCTATGGGGGATACGTCTAGCATTCATTGCGCTCAGACGTATTTTTAATAGCTCCTGTCACTAATTTAAAAATAAAACACTTTTTAAACGTCAAATTGGAATTATTAGTTTTATTGGCAAAAGTTTATTGCTTGTTACTACACCATTGAAATAAATCAATTCACCGGTGAATATCATCATTGGATTTCGGCGCTGCGAGTTCTGATACAGAAATCATAATGCGAAGTAGTCCAAAGGCACTGCAGAACTAGCGTTACGCAAGAACCTGACGGTTTCCCATCGTTGGGGCAAGCATCAAATACCATTTCAAGTGAAAAATTAAAGATATCTAGGCTGGGGAATAGAACGGATATGAAAGATACAACGTCAAGGATGAAAAAAGTGAAAAAAACTGTTCAAGACCGATCAAATACTGAGCGCTGGATATTCTAACAACATTCCAAACTATTACGTTGTCCTTGAAGCAATGACTCATGCAATTAGTTATTAAGATTTGAATAAAGATGTAGGCACCTGATCTGAGTGAAATAAATTAGAATACAGCGCAAATAATTTTATTAATTATCTCAAGCAAAAACTGTGGAGAAAAGGCCAACCAGTTATGCTGCTGATCCTCAGGGCCAAAATAATAATTTTGTTTTGGACAACGCTGCAGTAGGCCAGTCATAACTTGAAACGGAATTGGAAGGATTTCCACATTATGGCCGGTGAGGATAGTTCGGAACAGGTTCCACATAAATCCTGTGTTCGATAACTCGGTGTTCATCTCAATCAGTATTTGTACTGTACTGAAAATATCAAAATCACGCTCAGTAAGGCCAAAAAAGCAGTCATGGCCCTTCGACGAATCTTTCATTCCAGATACATCGATCAAAAGGTCAAAGTTATCTGTTACACGACCCTGGTTAGACCAGTTTTGACATATGAATGTCAGATATGTTACAATCAGAGTGCTAGTACTGTGGAAAGATTAAAAGTTTTCGGAAGGAAATGTCTTCGTGCATGTAGTAGTTTATATAGAACGCCTGAGAAAAATTGGAAACACTATACTCGTATATCGAATAGAATAATATATCAAACTACTAAAGTGACGAGACTCAATATCTTCATATTGAAACTTCTTCAGAATCATATTGCAAGATCTGTAACTGTGAGCGAAAACCTCTCGATTTTTTAGCCGTTCTACTCTACAGACGGTCATATCTAGACTTGTCTCACTACTGGCTTCATTCCTCCGGAAGCATTCGTGTATTTGGCCATGAATCGATATATTTTTGATTATGACGGTGTCCCAATTATATATCACACAAAAAGACGGGCCACGGATAAGAAGATAAAATATCCGCCAAATTTGAGTTCACGAGACCAACAATTCCAATGGAGATACTCATTTGCTAGATTCTTTGAGTTTGGTCGAGCTGAGACGGAGCAATCTAGGTATTGGTGGCTGAATGACAATGCCCGAATTCAGCTATTTCGGTCCATTGACTACATCGTCCAATTATGAAATCCGAGCAGCGAAGAACTGTCTTCTTGAGTTAGACCAGCGTTTTCTCGGTTTTTCCACTGGTCTCCGCCTTTCAGTTCTTCCAGCAAATACTTCCTTGGGTATCCGTTGTTTGCCCATACGATTGAAGGGACTAGCCCACTGTAGCTTCCGCAGTCTCACAATCGTTGAGACCTCTGGTTCGTCGAAAATTTCATACAGCCCATGGTTGTGTCGAATTCGCCATTGGTCCCCATCTAGCTCGCTCCGAACATTTGCCTCAGGACTCGTTTCTCAAAGGCGTTCAATATATTTGCGGATGCTTGGGTTAGGTTCCATTTTTCACATCCATAGTATAACATAGGTCTTATCACAGATTTGTATACTTGGAGCTTTGTTTTCCTGTGTATACAGCTGGTCTTCAAGATCGTCGAAACTGAATAATATATTTTATTTGCGAGCTGTATTCTTCGGCTTTTTTCGTCTCTTTCATTACTGGTTCTCGTTATTTTGCCGTCAAATACACAAATTTGCTAACAGTTTTGATACTGTATTTGCCAAGGGTGATATTTTGTGTATTTTTCCTCGACTGCCCCATGAGCTTTGTTTCATTCTCATTGATTTGTAGCCCTATTAGTTTTGCTTGACTGTCGAGTTTCAGGAAAAGTTCTTAGACAGTTGTTAATGACCGTGACAAAATTTTGATGTCGTCCACAAAGGCTACTACTTGGCTCGACTTGTATAGTAATGTACCTCGTGTATAGACAGGTAGCTTCCTGATGATGTACTCCAGACCTAAATTGAATAGCAATGGGACCAGCCCATCTCCCTTTTTCAGTCCGATATTTGTGTCAAAAGTATCGGTGAGTTCATTATTGATGCAATCTTGGGAAGTTGTCGCCGTGATTGTGAATTCGGCTACAATTTAAGGCAAAATAAACATTATTACAAAAGATATGAACGAAAGATAGTTAGACAAAATTTGAATGAGGTAACGCAATAAAGGAGGACCAAGTTGAAGGTATTCATGGTCACGGACGAGTCGGTAAATTTCCTCTGTACAGATTCAACGGCATTCGAAAGGTATGTATGACGGGAGACCATATTTGACATGCGTATTCTAGAATAGAGCGAACGAGTGACATGAAAAGGTGGACACACGTTTGGGTGCTAAAAGAAGTGTGGGAACAGCACAGAACAAAGCCCGCGATTCGAGCTGCTCTAGATGCCACAAGGGCAATGTGGCGGTCGAATTTGAGATGTTGGTCAAACATCACTTCAAGATCCTTAAAATGGTCAACTGATAAAAGTACTAAGCCACTAATCGACTAGTCAAAGTTTAAGGTATTTCGTTTTTTAGAAAAAGACATATGAAAATATTTAGGAACGTTGAGAGCAAGACGATTGATACGACACCATTCGTCCAATAAATTAATGTCATTTTGGAGTATCAAGCAGTCATTCGTCGAGCGAATGATCCTGAAGATTTTAAGATCGGCAGCATAGAGAAGACGATCTTAGAAGTAAAAGCACTAGGAAGGTCATTGATGAAAAGGTTGAATAGGAGAGGACTTAGGACAGATCCCCTGTGGCACACTAGAAGTGTGAGCGAAGGGGGCAGAAGAGCACTAGCTCTACATTACCGAACAAGAAAGGTTAAGGATAAAGGAACTGATCCAGGTCAGGAGGGGACTGGATTTTCCGCATTGACCAAGTTTGTTTATTAAAGTTTGGTGGTCAATTGTGCTGAACGCTTTGGTGAAATTGGTATACATCACGTGAACATGGCAGCTGGAATCTAGAGCAAGAGCTATGAAACTGGAAAACTCTAGTAGATTAGTAATGGTTGAATGACTTTTTAACCCATGCTGTTTAACGGAGAGATTTGTATAGAAAGCATCGTAAATTCTGGATTGGACAATCCTCTCTAAAATTTTGCCGAAGGATGAGAGGAGGGATATTGGCCGATAATTCGAAACGGAATTCCAGTGTCCGGATAAATGGATGGGGAGAATATTAACAAATTTCCACGCATCTTGGAAAATACCAGTCGAAAGACTGAAATTTAATATCAAGGAGGAAAAATCAGAGAAGAGCATAGCGAAATAATGAAAAAGTTAGGAAGGCCATCAGGTCCCATAGATCCGCTTGCATCTATTGAGGCGATGATATCTTCCACTTCTACAGAATTGGTAGAGATATAGACAAAATTGAAATGAGCTGGACTACAGGAATTTATGGAACAATGCGAGGAGGATCTGAAATTGGATGAAAAAAGTCGGCAAAGAGATCACATATGTCTTGATCATAAGAGGCTGTTTTATTAAGCAATGATACTGAATTAGGAAGAGTGTTGGAAGATCTCAGTGAATGAATATATGACCAAAAGGATTTAGGGTTAATGGAGCAGAAGGAGGCTTCAATGGATTGGTAATAGGCAAGTAAAACTCGAGTAATAGCTTTTTGGTATCTACTCGAAGAAGTTTGTACCTTAAAAGATCGTCGATTTTACGGGCTTTGTCTTTTACACGCAGTACTTGTGCAACATCAGCAGCAGACCAAGCTGGATGCTTATAACTTGATGTACGAGTCAATGGCGTGAACTGAACAATAGTGTTGAACAGCGTAGAGAAGAATGATTGTATAGCAAGGTCGGGATTAATTGGATCCGAAAGAAAAACTCAATCTATGTTCGCAAGCGTTGATACTATTCCTTCGTAGTTTGCTTTAAAAAAGTTAAAACGACAAGGGCTTGTTTCTCTGTGCAAACGTATTGAATACACCGTTAATTGTGTTTCTAGTGGGGAATGATGAATATCTGCTATAACATACGCCGACACCACCAGAGAAATTGGACTGACGGAAGATGGATTATTTGATCAAATGAGGTCGATGATTTTTTTGTTAGATTTTAATACAGGATTGAGTTGGGTGAGGGAGCAGATGGACAAAAAGATGAAAGAGTAATCAAAATTTCATTAACTGCAGAAGAAGCGATGCAGCTTACCGACGGCATGTATAAATCACCACAGATAAGGATTTGGAGAGAAGGATTTGTATTATTTATAACTAAGGCAAGTTCACTAAAAAGCCGTTCATAGGAGCGAAGGGGCATATTACAGGGAACGTACAGATATATAACTCAAACTTTTATTTGGACTGCGATACTTTCTACAGGCGAAAAAATATTCAAATCAGAGCAACGTGAAGTCTGCAAGCTATTAGCTACTAACACACCCCCACCGTCTGATTTCCCAGATGATAGGCGGTCCCTATCTTGTCTAAGGACTGCATGAAGAGGAAGAATTTTTTCATCCGTAAAGTCATTTGTAAGCTAACTCTCCGCAAAACAGATTATGTTATCGTTTCCAATGTAAGACGCAAGATTTATTGCGTTCAGCTTGGTTCTCAAGCCGCAAACATTTTGATAAAAGAAATTGAAAGAGAATAACGAATCAAGGTAATTTAATCTTTCCATTGAGACTTGCCTGATGCACGAACATTTTTGCGCGGAGTCTACTCAAAGCGTTTTACCAAAATACCGGGAGGCCAGAAGTCTAGATTAAGTAAGAATGATAAGTTTGCCAGAACTGTTAGTTTAAAAGAGCCAACAATACGATTTGGACGGTTGTTACGCGTTAATTTAATTCAGTCCAAAAATTGCGCAGAATGATCTAGTCTAGCAGTAATGTATAATTTTAGTTCTTCGACAGAAGTATCCGAAGCTACAAGTGAGACCAAGAGCGATAATGGAGGAGAGACGATCCTGATTGGGGACAAAACATCAGCTGAATCGCCGTTATTTTTGTTGGTACAGCTCCTAAGGGGTGGGTTTCCTGCAGAGTGTTGAGCATGACTGTGATTCGGAAGCCGCAGAAAATTATCTTTCACAAGGTTGTTGGCGCTAGGAGTATTTACCATCGTTTAGTTGCTGCTGGTATGAATTATACGATTAACATCCGATGTTAATTGAGTCTTTTCTTATCTAACAGGTTGTTTCGATTTGCTTCTCGTCGTACGCATTTTTGCAGAAGAGCAAGCACATGCAGCAATTGGAGAGTTTAAATTACTGTTAGACTCCGCGGGATCCATATTATCATATGAGCCAGATAACGGTAAAGTTTCGATCGGCTGCGGTTGAGAGGCACCGTAAGCGGTAATAGCGGCTGTTCTTCAATGCCCTCAGGTGCAAACAGTTGCGATATTTCCTCCTCCGCATTACTAAGCATCTCCTTTAATTTGAGCACAGAGGATGAAAGTGTGTCCAAAGTTGATTTAGCCTTATGAAGCCTAGTTATGTAGGCGGCGCTGTTATATTTTTGGAATTTTTGGCAATACCAGTAGACACCGGAATCCTTTTTCATCATTGTGTCAGCAGTGGGCCCCAACAATTCTACGCACTTAGCATGAAATGGCAATCCGCAGAAGCCATAATAGGTGACTAAAATTGTTATATTGTTTCATCGATACATGTTCGGGCTGGGCAATTTAACATGATGCAGATGTTAAGAGTTTGTCTTGAAGGAAAAATGGAATAAAGGTACGAAAGCACTGTAATTTAAACCAAGAAGTACACCACTATGAATCACCAGTAACTAGGCTTCAAAGCTTATACGTTAACATGAAAACAATTGCGGTTGGACAACAGAAAAATCAAGATTAATGCACAGCGATGATTGAACACGTCGGAACGGATTTTGTATATAAGAGATTTTTGTGTTGTTGCTCGCTAGACTTACATCGATGCTTCTCAATTGGTCACCATTTTTTTTTTGTTTTCTCGCAGCACTACAGCCCCTTTCGGGCCTTCGCTTAGAGATAGTTAGAGTATCTAATTGTCATGATTGAATGTATCGGCACTCCATATGGTGATATGATCATTATCATGCTTTGGCCGTGTGTCCGTCCACCCAGCTGCGATGCGTTCTGATTTTAAACCAGCAAGTATCACGACTGAACGGGCTTATAGTCCGTCCAAAGAATCACTCGAACTAAATCTCATTGACGCGAACGAAACTCGAACCAGAGACCTTCGGCTTACGGGCTTAGTGCTTTAACCACTAGACCACGTGGACTACGAATTGGTCACCATAGTATTTTCTTTTCTTAGCTCTAATTATCTTATTCGCTACTCTTCTGAGATTTTCATAGTGTTCTCTCTTCTTCCTGGTTTTCCTACCTACGTATTCTTTGTACGCCTAATTCTTTTTGTCTAACGCATTCTGCCACTCATCATCGAACCTATCATTTCTCTTCCGCTGGGCTTGATGTCCAAATGTCTGTTCCACCACGGTCTTAATAGCCGCTTTCACTTCCATCCAGAGCTCATTGCTTGTTTTCAGCGATGCGTCTGATAAGATGGGAGCCAGCTGTTTGTCGAGGGTCTCCGTGAAATTTTTAGCCACAGACGCCGTTTGGAGCCTTTTGATGTCAAATTTTTGTACCGGGCTGGTCTTCACCGAATATGCCTTTGACATATGACCACGATAGGTTAATGTGATCAAGTAACGATCCGAGTTAAAATTGGATCCTTGGTATGTATGAGGGAAGCAAGCCGAATGTATGACTAGATATCGGCTAGATGCAAAGACAATCAGGCGCTGGTCTTTGTCATTTGTTTAATCGTGGAGGCTATATCCTCTACCCGTTCCCCGATGAGGAATCTCATTGCCAAACTTAGCGTTGAAATCAGCCAGAATTATTTTTGTGTCATTTGGAGGCGATGAGTTGACTAGTCTTTTCAGGTGATTGTAGAACCTTTCCTTCGTTTCTGCGTCCTTTCCTTCGGTCGGCGCATATACATTAATCAGCCAGATCGCACACAATGGTTCATTGACTGCCTTGAAATCAATAACGTGCGATTTGAACTCCCTATCCACATAAAGGCCACTCCGAGTTCTCGTTTTCCAGTAGGTTTCCCACTTTTGAATATTGTGTGCGATCTCATGTCTGGAATATCATTTCCAGTCCAGTTAATTTCCTGGCTTGCAAGTATTTTTAATTTATATTTGCCGCCCTATTGTAAAAGGTCCTTAACAGCACCAGGGTAATTGAGTGATCTGATATTCCAGGATCCAATGCCATAGTCCATTTTCCTGTTTGCGAGGTTGTTGCCGTCTAAATGTCTAAATTATTCGTGGTTATTTTTTTGTATTTTTCGGTAGTAAGTTTTGAGATTCAGCTCATTATTGCTATACTTCGTGTTGTTGTTGTTTGTTTATGTCAAAAATTAGGGATAGGTTTCAATATTTAGGATAGGTATATGTTATGTTTGTTATATTGTTTTAGAGATAAGTTTTAACGTTTAGGTTAGGATCATTGTGATAGTATTTTATTAGTATTAGATAAAGTTTTTGCTTGAATTTTATTAGAATTAGGTAATAACATACTGGGTTTTCGAATCAGAGGTGTTATTTTGATATTAAAAGACAAATGCCATTTTTTAATATAAATGATCGGATGTTTATTTCATTATAAAGAAGAAGGTATGCCGTTAGCAGTAAAAAATTACATCAGGCAATTGACCACTACGACCACGTTTACAGGACCATATCCTTTTCATGAAATTCTCCATAACCAAATCGCAAAGTGGCTGCCCTATGTCCTCTATAGCCTTACGAATTCCATCTTTGCGGTCTTGAATCGACGCTGGGCTGTTGGCGTAAGCCTTCTCTTTCACGTGGCCCCAAAGAACGAAGTCGCAAGGTGTTAAATCACACGATCTCGGTGGCCAATTGTGATCACCTCTTCGAGAGATAACACGGTCCGGAAACTTTTCTCGTAAAAGATCAATGGTTTCGTTGCTTGTCTGGCACGTAGCGCCGTCTTGTTGAAAGCAAACGTTGTCCAGACCCATATCATCCAATTCCGGCCATAAAAACTCATTTATCATCTCTCGATAGCGCAATCCATTCACCGTAACTATTGCTCCAGCCTCATTTTCGAAAAAGTAAGGTCCAATGACTCCGCTGGACCATAAACGTTGAGGATAGAGAGGCTTTTCAACAATAACTCTTGGGTTTTCCGAGCCTCAGATGCGACAATTTTGCTTGTTGACGAAGCCACCGAGGTGGAAACGGGCACATCACTCAAGATGATTTTTCCATGGAATTCCGGATAGTGAATTTTAATAATTTCAATGCGTTGTTGAAGTGTGTATCTTTCTATTTTTATTAATGGCGTAGTTTCTACTTGTCAAATTTCAAAAAATGACAGCTTCAAAAGTGACATCTACCGAACACCTCTTATTGGAAAATCTCATATTAGATGTAGGAATTCACTGTTGTGTTAGTATTATAATTAATTTTTGAATGGATTTGTTTGGTTTTTTTCACCTTTTTCCAATAGAATTATGAAATATTGTATATAATAATTTGAATCAAATTGGATTTGACATTGTTTTTTTTTTTTTTTTGAATAAAAGTTGTTGATTGATGAAGTATAAATTTAAAATGCCATTTAGGCCATTAAATTTTGGTATTTGGATTCTTTGGAATTTGTTTATATTCTTTGAAAACTTATAACGACTAGTATTGAATAAAGCGCTTTTGACTTTGACATTGGAGCCCCGAGTTAAGAGCTATTGTTCCCTATAGGTGTCAATTATATATATATATATATATATATATATATATATATATATATATATATATATATATATATATTTATATATGTTTTTCTTTGCAACAAAGCACGAATAAATTGAGTTTGAACTCTACCAAAAACCAATTACATAAAAATTTACATGCAATATTCTTTGGTAAACATTTCCTATCTTTTGATCATATAAAACAAACTTTGATGGAAATGAGCAGAGTAATAAAGCTTACAATTTTAAATCAAATTAAGGTTCATTTTTTGTCTGCGGTTTTAAAATTATGAGCGAACATGCATAAATAATTTACTTGGGACAATTTAATGTAAAAATTTTCGAAGATCCCAAAGAATTGTACAGTATCCGAAAACATTGAAATTGACTCCAAATTTCCCTTAGAATATAGAAAAAATCGTCTTTGTTACTAAGAGCAAGTAAGCACTTAGATTACATAAACTCTAGACTATCTAGTTATTTTGGTGACTGGAAACTTTCGTAATAGCGTACATACGAGTACATATAACAACTTAAAGACAAATTTACTAGTGTAGATAGTTTCCATAGTTCTTCCTCCAATTCTCCACTCTCTCGCAGTCAGCGCTGCCAAACAATTTCTTGCATGAATGTAATATTGTAAATTGAAGTGAATTTCGTATCTACGATTAATAGCATCTAAATTGAATTCCTTGCCAAAACGGTTAAAATTTCTCTTTACCTTATTCAGTTAATTCTTAGATGAAAATAGATCTCCGCTTGGTTTTCTCGAGTCGTGATCTAGATAATAATGTTAAGATCATGAGCATTTAAATCTTCGCGTAATTGTTGAACTTAAGTCCGTTTTGGCAAACAAATGTTCCCGTGTTACATTGTCTTGCAGTTCAGATTCGCTCAGACCCAACTCAAAGAAGGAAAAGTGGGCCAAGCGGTGCAGCAAATAATTTATCAAGTTTGAGAATTTTAAATTTCTTAATGAACTGGAAAAGCTTATGATTTTCTCAAGTAGCTATTTACCGGCCGGCGAATAATTCATTGGGGCAATGTTGATATGGGTGTACATGAGTATGTGAACTGAACTGTCCAAGAATTACTCCGGAAATACCAAAGAGGATAAGCATGTTTCTATTTACTAGCACTGAGATTAATATTTATATATGCTCATACTATACTAAAGTTGGCACCCAGATAACGTTGGTCTCGAAATAGCTTTTAAATTTTACCGGCATACCTATGAAGAAATACGCACGCATATGTTATTTGTTTTTCAAGAGTTTGATTAAACTTTAATTTGTATTTCACACACTTAAATTAAGGCCACTTTTCAGCCCGACAATATGAAAAAATGTGCATGACCAAATAATCAAACATTGTATAACATCAGCGAATACTCGTATATTACCGAACCATAATTTTTATTTATATTTTCCGTTATGCCTCTTAGTGCTACAAATAATAGAATTGAATAATTAGCTATCTGATGCTAATTGCAAAAATAAGACTGACAAAATAAGATTAAGTTCGATAACCTACTTTTAGCATTCGGACAGGTAAATTATTGAATGTGTGAATTGAAATTATACTGTAATCGCAAAATATACATAAGAAGAAAAAAAAAATTATAATAATAATTTTCTATTATATCAAAAATAAAAATTTGATTGGTTAGATGATTTTTTTCACGTGATAGTTGAAGCGAAAGTTAACGCTCTATGGATCTGAACGACGCAGCTATAGGTATTCTTGGTGAGGCGTCGCCAAATCCATTCCTACATGGTCAAGTTTTACATTGAAAGTGACAGAATAGGACGAAATTTCAAGCAAATGTTGGATCACAGCACGAAATCTGACTAAACCTTCATAATCTTCAAAAATTCTAGCGGTTGTGTAGTAATAGAGCAGCCCGCCTAGGCAAACTGCTCGAGGGACCTTCACGAAGAGAAGCAATTTAATGATAATAGTAACGCAATAAGTGCGGAACAATTTAATACGCAACTTAGTAATATTATTAGTACTAACCTGAAATAAACACTGCCATTATTACCGCTACCATCATCGATGTATCATATTATAAATAAAAAACAATATTTGATATACAAGAGGCATTCGAAAATAAACGAGACTTTTGTCATAAATTTTTTTTGTGGCGCCATCTATGACTGAGATAGTGCGTAGGAAAGTTACATCCCTCACTGACATCCAGTGAAAGTTTCGTGACATTCGGTTCAGTGGAAGCGAAGTTATTGCGTTGAAAGTGACAGTTTGTTTGTGTCATCGGTACAAAAATGAGTTTCGAACAAAGAGTTAATATCAAATTTGGTTTTAAAATCGGTAAAACGTTTACCAAAGCATTTGAATTGATGAAAAAAGTTTATGGTGATGATTGTCCATCTCGTGCCAGAGTTCATGAGTGGTTTACACGTTTCAGAGATGGTCGTGAGGACATAAATGACGATGAACATACAAGCCGCCCGAAATCAGTGATCACCTAAAACTCCATCGAAATTGTGTCTGAATTTATCAAAACTGAGCCGAAATCATCGTTGAAATTCATGGAATCAGATCATTTGGGCTTATGAAAGGTCTGTGCACGTTTTGTTCTAAAATAAACGAGACATTTGTCATACTACTAAAATCGCGTCCTGTCTGTTCGTCAGTGTGTCACAGCACTTTTTCTCGCAAACTACTTAAGCTAAAAACATCAAATTTTGTACGCAGGCGTAAAGTGGTGCTCCCTTTAAAGTTCAATTACAATTGAACAATTTATAAGGTATTTAAGGGGGGTCTCCCCATATAGGGGAGTGGCCCCGAAATAAAATATTTCATTAAAGGTAGCCAATATTGTATCAAATGAAAGCTCTTGATGAGAACTTCTCAAAACATGCCTTAATTTGACACTTTTTGCTTCGAGGGGCACGCGGGGAGGAAAAATACACGAAAAATTTATGTCCCCCCCCCTCGCAATCGGACACCTGTGATCCGAAAAATCTGAAAAAATAATGGAGGTAGGTGCTTATGAGTACAACAACAACAAAGTCAAAATTCGCTAAAATTTGTTAATAGTAGTATGATCTTCGAATTTCACATTTTCCCCAATAAAATCTTATATGTACCCTTAAACGGAATTAAACGAATTTGTCCTGCAAAAGGTCATTAAACTTTGTAAGTTTAATGAAAATCGAACGATATACACGGAAGTTATAGCCATTTGCAATTTTATGGACTTTCCATCGAATCAGTCTCTGCAGTTTTGAGTTGATCTTGAAATTTTCAAATAAGGTCAAGAACATTAATATTGTTGGAAATTCATGATTTGAGTGATATTTATTGGTTTGCAACAAAATGGCTACCGTTGAAAGTAGAAAAACAACAGATTTTCTTTTAAACGTGTACATCTCTTGGACATATTTCTTGACTTTATTCGTTGCTGGTGACTGCATTTGTGAGAAGTTGAGTACAAAACCCTTCTGACATGAGCGTAAATCTATCTACCCAACTTGTTTAACTAGAAGTCGCATTTTAACCATCAATCACTCATCGTATTCGCCTGATATGGCTCCCTGTGACTTCTAACATACCTATTCGGAAAATTGGATTTGGCCATGGAAGGAAAACGCTTTGCGTCCGCAGAGGGCATCCAAAAGGCTTGTATGTTACCGACATCCTGAAGGACATTCCTAATGACCTAAAATACTCTTTCGAAAAGCTTTTGGATCGCGCTAAACAGTGTATCGAGGCCGGAGGAGACTATTTTGAATAAATAAACTCGAAATTAATTTATTTAGCCGGAGGAGACTATTTTGAATAAATAAACTCGAATTTATCAGAACAAGACTCCTGTTGTTTCTATTTTAGCTCAGTCTCGTTTGTTTTCGAATGCACCTTATATATATATATATATATATATATATATATATATATATAACTATATATATATATATATATATTATATATATGTATATATATATATATATGTATATATATATATATATATATATATATATATATATATATATATATATATATATATATATATATATATATGTATAAACAAATTTAATATATGAATTAAAATAAATATTACTTTTCATTTTATTACAAATATATTTAAAGTAATATTAAATAATATAAAAAAATTATAAAATGAATTTTATAAAAATAAATAACGATAGGATCGAATAATTGGTAATAGCAGTACCAGTGCTACGCGAAATAAGCGAAGCAATTCCAACATTGCATGGCGAGAACTCAAGCAAGTCGATGGGGAAAGGAACTTGTCGAGTGGAACGATAGATGCGGGACTTGTTCCCGTACTGGCGGAAAACAAGGTCGGGTATTCGAAAAATAGTGATTGGTGGTGGAGATAGACGAAAGAGTTGTAATTGTTGAGATAAAGTGTTTAGAAACAGAATCGTATTTAGTCGACCAATAAATGAAATAAGTTGTTTTGGATGTATTATCAATGATATAGCATGAAAGGCAGTGAATTATCGCGTATTTTGTTAAGTGAATGAGCGAACAAATACAAGAACCTATTCATAATCTCAAGTTTCATCAAAATCCGTTGGAAATGTGACCGCTAGAGGGCCACAAAAACCTGAAAAAACGCGTATTTAAACCGCCGCTATTTTGAAATTTGCACATGCATGAACACCAAAATTTCTATCTTAAAACCAAGTTTCATATACGAGTACATCAGATCAAAATTGCGACTTTTAAAAGCCTTTGAAGTTTTGAGCTTCAACTGCCCGCCATTTTGTTTTTTGCGACCTGACCTCCAGTTTTTTTTACATAACTCATTAGATACTTATCGTTTTTATCGAACTACCGAATTTCATTAATATCGGTTGGAAGCTTTGATCACAACTACAACAACAAAATTTTGTACTTTTTTCAACATTTTAATTTTTTATTGTGAAATTCATCACATACGAGTACATCAGTAACCTTTGTACCAAATTTTATCCAAATCGGAGCTATACTTTGGTCAGAGCAGAAATCCCGATTTTTCGTCTAAAATGGCCGCCATTTTGTTTTCGCCCCGTCGACATAGCTTTTTCACGAAGTTAACTCAGATATTTACTCGACACACCTTTCCTGAAAATTTGGTGAAAATCCAAGGAAAATTGCAGCCTTTTGCGTGGTCAAAAAGTTCGTTATATCCCACTTATATATGTATATATATATATATATATATATATATATATATATATATATATATATATGTACATATATATATATATATATATATTTATATATATATATATATATATATATATATATATATATATATATATATATATATATATATATATATATATATATATATATAAAGGGTGATTCATAACAAGTGTACACATTTTTGTCGAAATAAAACATAGTTTTTGTGAAGATTGAGCTGTAACGTTTATTTTATATAAAAATTTGGTCCCTTACAATTAAATATGAAACATTGCTTTGGGCATATGTGCACCTCGTGCTGCTTTACAGACTTCCAAACGATGATTGTAATTTTCGATGACATTTTCGCACATTTTCGGCGTTATTAGGCGTATGTTGGCTCGAATATTGTTTTTTAATGCTTCAGTAGTCTGGGGAGCATAAGCGTAAACACGATTCTTCCGAAATCCCCAAAGGAAGAAGTCGCAAGGACTCAAATCACACGATCTCGCCGGCCAATTTATGGGCCCATTTCGTGAAATTATTCGATTTCACGTAGAGCGCGAAATGTTTGCACTGGCGATTCATTATTTTTGTAAAAAGTGTTAACAAATATTAAAACGTACGGTTGATGAGTGTGACGCCATGGTTAGAATTTTAAAAGACCAACCTGTCATAATCTGTCAATATATGGGCCTGAAGTTGGTGATAAATAAGAGTTAAGGCCCATTCATATGTGTACACTTCTTATGAATCCCCCTTTATATATATATATATATATATATATATATATATATATATATATATATATATATATATATATATATATATATAGATATATATATATATATAGATATATATATATATATATATATATATATATATATATATATATATATATATATATATATATATTATCGCGTGTTTTTGGTTCGCGGCCAATAATTTTAATGTTCCGGGAAAGTGAAAACGCAATGTCTTTTAAATTAAATGGGTTTATTTGATTCGTCAAAAATGCACAATCACTTCACTAACAATTTCACAACTTTAATTTTCACTATTAAAATTCTACCTTCCACTTGTCCATAAATTTCTATCGCAATTGTCTACTTAAAATCACTTCACACTCAAACAATCAATATCGCCTGTACTTCGCGTATCGCAGTTTTCTATCGCGGTTGTAATGACTGATCCCCCCATTCATTCAGCTCGCCTTTATATAGGGTGTCTAATCATTCAACCCAGCTCTCGTACATTGGTGAATTAGCGGGAACATTCCAGCATGAATGAATGGAGCAGTGACTCACTTTCGGATGTTGTTCATGCTTGTTAGGTTCTCGTGGTTTCGAGTAAATTCGTTGTGTTGATGTTCTTAATTGTTGTGAAAACAATTGCGACAGTAGCTCGCAGAATTATTTGTACATGTAACAATATATATATATATATATATATATATATATATATATATATATATATATATATATCTATCCATATATATATACATATATATATATATATATACATATATATATATATATATATATATATATATATATATATATATATATACACTACTTTAGCACCTCCGATGAAATGAATACTGCTAGTTGTGCCAGTTCCAATGAGGCACGTTTAAATGTTTTCGCGTTATCCAATATGATAAGATGAGGAACACCACGCCTAGCAATTAAGCGTCTTAAACCGAGCATACAGCTTTCAGTGGACACATCCGGAAGAAGCTCGAGATGAACAGCCCTGATAACAGAGCAGGTCAACAGCTTTATATACATTTTGCGAGTAGACTCAGCTTCGCGATTAGACTTGATGTACGTCTGATTGCGTTCAATCTACTGCATGGCAACGGCGCGAAGGGCTGTGAGGCAGGCTGTCCTGTCAAACGTTTACATATAACACGTCACACTATGATTCCTTTTATTAGTTGTCGAGCCTTTGGAACCCATAATCGGTGTCTTAGATGTGTTAAAACCAAGTTAACTCCTCCATGGGGTTCACACTGATGAATATCTTGAACTATTAAGTGCGTTATATATGTTGACTTTGGTAAAATTATCGGAAGAATGAAATCTATTTCATCTGGTAACATATGTAGTCTAGTTGCAACTCGAAGGAGTCCGTCAGTTTTTAATACAGTATTCAAATCGCGAAGTATTGATGAAGTAGGAATCACCAAAATAATTTTGTAATTGGACGAACTTGATCCAATATGACTCAGCTAGTTTTAATTCAGCAGCAGAGAGATAACCGCTCTTGTGATCAGATGTTTTTCGCAACAAGGCGACAAGGCGCAGAATATACGCACTTATGCGTAATATTTTTCTTCGAAAACTGTATTTGTCGCAGATTATATAGGTTCTTTTCTATATCTGATTCTTTTACTTGTAAACAAGTCAAAACTGTAGGAGCTTCAGTAAAAAACTCTCCGCCAAACCAAATGGGCTGGCCCGATTGCTATTCAATTTGGCTCTGGAGTACGTATTACGGAAGCTACCTGTCGATTACTATACAAGTTGAACCAAGTAGTGGCCTATGTGGACGACATCAACATTCTGTCGCAGTCATTCACAACCACCAAAGAACTCTTCCTCAAACTCGACAACGAAACAAAACTAGTAGGGCTACAAATCAATGAAAATAAAACAAAGTTCATGACGCAGTCGAGAAAAAATACCTTAAATACACAAAATATCACACTTGGCGAATACAGTATCAAGAATGGGAGCGAATTTGTGTATTTAGGCGCCAAAACAATGAAAACGGGCAATGAAAGAGACGAAATACGCCGAAGAATACAGCTGGCAAATAAAATATTCTATTCGGTAGTGACGATCTTGAAGACTAGCTGAAAACACAGGAAAACAAAGCTCCAAGTATACAAATCTGTGATAAGATCTGTGTTATGCTATGGGTGTGAAACATGGACCCTAACCCAAGCATCCAAGCATATTGAAGGCCTTTGAGCGACGGGTCCTGAGGCGAATAATCGGAGCGAAGCTAGACAGGGACCAATGGCGAATTCGATACAACCATGAGCTGTATGAAATTTTTGACGAGCCGGAGGTCTCAAGGATTGTAAGACTGCGGAAACTGCAATGGGCTGGACACATGAATCGTATGGACGAACAACGGATACCCAAGAAGGTGTTCGTTGGGAGAACTGAAGGCCGGCGGCCAGTGGGGAAACCGAGAAAACGCTGGTCTGACTTGGTCGACGAAGACAGTTCATCGCTGCTCGGATTTCGGAATTGGAGGACGCGGTCAATGGACGGAGACAGTTGGAGGCACTTTTCGCAGGAAGCGAAGGCCCGAAAGGGGCTGTAGTGCTAAGAAGAAGAAACCAAATCTCTGATTGTTGTAGTAACCATGAAGGTCCACCTGCCCACATGGTGCTTTCAAGCAAAGCCTTTCCCGTTAGCCCTCGTGTCAATAAGTCCACTGGATTACTTTCCCCTGGGAAATGCCTCAAGAAATTAGCCTTTGATTTACTACATAACATACGGTTTCCATCGAGAAGTATCTTCGCAAATCCAAAACAAAGCAATTTTTAAATCAGACCAGAAGTAAGTTTCGTCAAAAGTGTTTGTTACGTTTTCTTGTAGGTAGTCGTGAAGTCTTACTGCAATTAGTGTCGCGGTCTGTTCCAATTTAGACAATGTCACATTTCCTTTCTCTATCTTCTTTTAAGGGAGCGACTCTTATTTTTGGAACAAAGTAGTTTAACATCAACTCTACCTTCTTGAATCATTCGGATATAAGCAACAGCTCCGTATGCTTTAAAGCTTGCATCAGCAAATACGTGAAGTTCTTTTTTCATAGTATTATCCCCTTTTGCAGTAACATGTCTTCGAAATACTAGCTCTTTCAAGTAAGGTATATTCTTACCATAATCGCTCCAAATATTTAAAGACCCTCAGGTAGTTTCTCATTTCAATCCAGTTCAAGTCTCCAAATATATTGAAAAAGAATATTTAAGCCGATGACAAAGGGTCCCTGCACCCCAATGGATCGAAGATTCTAGACAACAGTTGCAATAGATTCCGTTTTGTTGCAATTGGGGGATGCAACAGGAATCTTTGTACAGACTTGAGGTCTACTGCAATCTCATCTATGCTTAATACCTTTTGAATTAAAGTCTGGCTTGATAAATTCGCGAATGATTCCCTGACGCGCTTATCATTACAGTTCCATTTTTATAAGCTCATGGAAGCGTCTTTTATTATATCAATGGCCTCTTGACTTATTTGTTTTACGCTTGAAAGACTGTCGTCGCCAAATACGAGGTCGCCCATGTAGAAAGCGTTTTTCAAAATATCACATGTTTCTCGATATTTCGATTCATACTCACTCAGATGCTTCAGAATAGTAGCCGACAATAAGAACGGATTACATGTAACGAAAAATGTAACTGTCCTTATCCTGTACTCCTGGTACGGCGGCAAATTCTCAGTGCAGTTAAGAGTGTCAGCAAACCAAACGCAACGATGGGCATTGCGGTCGCATTCGGTTAATTCAATTTGAAGAAAGGCTTCCCCGATATCCACGACCACCACATATCTGCCGGCTCTGAAGTTAAGAAGAATCTTTAATAAATCTTGAAACAAGGTTGGTCCAGCAGATAAATGATCGTTGCTTTTTGCAACTATGCAATGCTTCATTGTATCTTTATCTTCTCGGTAAACTGGTCTATGTGGCATATAATAAAGACGTTCACCAGATACTACCTCAGTGTCTACCTTTTCAGCAAATCCGGCTGTTAACAGCGACCTTATATTCTAGCAGCTTACTATGATAATTTTCTTGTCAAACTTGAAAGTCGTTGCAGAGCTATACAGCGATTGTCCTCCAGTACTAAATTGGGATCTCGCCATAACAATTAAGCCACATATGTATGAGTTCGTTTCTTAATATTATGCTCTACGGTGTCGATTATGGAATCGTACGACTTATTGTCTATGCCAATTGTCTCCAATTTCCAAAAAGCCTCAATTGTTTCTTCGTTCATTGGCGGAAGAGCTGATATGTATTCAACTGGAGCAACACAAGCAGCAGAGGGCCTCATAATCGTCCACCCAAATAAGGTGTCCATGGCCATTAAATTTTCATTAACTCTTTTATGGGCTCCAATCATAAACTTCCAATATGCGTTCGCTTCGATTAAAATACCAATTCCATCTTCTACTACATGTCCTGGGACACAAGCGTCAGCTAATGCAAACTCGTTAAATTTTATGGATGATTGAGGTGATTTCACGACGTCCAAACATATTTATGGCACCTCAATAGCTTCAAAATAGACAAAATCACCACTTTATTGGCTTTTAAGATATATACCGACTCAATTAAAGGTTCTGTTCAGAGAAGCTTTTGTGCTACCAAATGGTATGATTATTATGCTCAGCTGCTGGGTTACAATGACGGGTAGCTGTAACTAAGACGATACGGCCTGCTGAATAAACGACATTTGGCTTCCTCCATCAAATATTAGGCGAACGACATAATTTTTGTTCGGTATTACTTTTGCAAATTGCAACAGCTGTCTAAAGAAACGTATTGTTGACAGATCTACTATTCTCCGCACAAAAATTTCATGGCAGTTGTGATGGATGCGGTGAACTATGTCCGTCTTCTTCCTTCTTATTTGGGTCATCTTCGTCTCAGCAAGGAATGCTGGATCACACATAGATGTGGCATGCTTTCTCTTACAACTTTTGCATATAATTTTAACTTTCCAAAATTTCGCCGAATGGTCACTACTTACACCTATCTCGTTTCAGCATTTCCTTTTTCTGAATGAGAGATAGCTTT
The DNA here is from genome assembly GCA_963969285.1 of Odontomyia ornata. Lineage (NCBI taxonomy): Eukaryota > Metazoa > Arthropoda > Insecta > Diptera > Stratiomyidae > Odontomyia > Odontomyia ornata. Next base: position 475,766,594 of record OZ017738.1, on the reverse strand, counting down.
GCCGTGCATGAATTTGCCTTATGATCCGATAACTTGCAGAAGAAACACAGAATACTAGTAACAAGTGTCATTAAACCAGTGGCAGTTGCCACTACTTTCGCATTTAATGCACTCACTTCACGTGACGACTCTCTCATCTCGAACGATTTCTCCAGCGAAGTTATTTCTCGTTCTAGAAATTTAATAATGGCTGGTATATGGCTGTCACCGTGAAGTTTTAATGAGGATGAACTCTCCTCTGCTAAGCTCGCATCATTTTCTCTTTCGGAAGTGTGGCCAGACCCGGCGTATTCTTTTTCCTTTTCTTGGTACCAATGAAAATCCACTCAAATACCATCGGGTAAGAACTTCAATAAAGTGCTCTTCAACAACTAGACTGTAGTATTCTCTGGAACACCAAGCACGGTAAGAGTACGCATAGACGGAGCGACAACATTATAAAAGTTCCTCAGTCCCACATTATCGTCTTTGGACCTTATTTTGGGAAGCGATACTTTTATGGCGATCGCCAAATTACTTCAATAAGAGCACCATGGCTCCGTTGTAGCATGCGGATATAGGAGTAAATCCGGCTAGGGTAATTGCTTATTTTCCAGTTAACAGTGACTGCGGATAGTGCAACTTATCTACGCTCAAAAGCGAAGTATTTTCATGTATCGCGCTCTTATACTGCTCCCAGAACGGAAGCCATTCTTTCGAATTTCCAGAAAATTTTAGCAAATTTTATTTCAGAATTTTAACGGAATTATTACACATGTCACGATTTGTAATAGGCACCGAAGAATTTACTTGAGTTTGTATAATTACGTTAATTTAAACGTGCCATGATTGCGACTGCTTAATTTTTATATTCAGCGGCGATTTCACATTTTCGTTTAAACTCCTCATTAGCCTTTACGAAATTCGCGTTTGTGACTTTGATGCCTTCCAAATAAGAAAATAAGTTTTCCTCTACCTCGTCAGGATTTTCTTCGTTCAACTTTGAAGACGGATGTTGCTGCAAGTATTCGGCAGCCGTCTTTGCTAACTTCGTTATTTGCCCGCGATAGACCATGTAATATGAGGGATCCATTTTATACACCGTTATTACTATAATAAATTTTCTTTTTTCCCGGAACCAATTTTAAAATGTTACCCTTTTAATTAAATTAAACTTTGCGCCGTTTGAAGAGTAATATTAGTTTATATATTTCGTTATATTGTGCACAAAAATGAATAAACTTTTTAAAACATGCGCAAAGCAAAAATTTCACAACCAACCGGCTCTTATATTACGTTACATTTACATACATAGAAAATATAGCAGCAACGACAGTGGGTTACAAAAAAATACTTATTTTTAACATTTAGTGAGTATATTCGGGCTGGACCGAATTTTTCCTCTGCGGCGTAAGTATGCCGGCTTGAGAAAAAAAATGTTTTTTTTGTAAGGAAAGTGCGAAATTCATTCGTAAATATATTGGTTGTGTTCTCGGCTTGATAAAAAGAAATCGTTTTTTGCAAAGAAAGTGAGGAATTCATTCATTGGTGTATTTGCTGAGCTCTGGTGAGCCGTGTCTTCGTTTAGCGGCTCAATTAGGGCCATAGGCAAAGCAAGTGGTACCTACGCCCATCTTCGGAGGAGCTTCCCGGGTCGGTAAACCCCCAACTGAGAGAGATTTGCTAACTTGATGATTGGGAGGTGAAAAGCGTAGAAGGCGTGCCCTTGGTTGCAGAGCGTTTGATTTATTTGTCATATAAACGGGTCTCTTACCGATGGAATGGAAGATGGTTTAAAGCGCGTTTGGTATGGTACTTGTATTTTTGGAGAACATAGGTATAACTCTGACGAAGCCAAGGACTCCCTCGAAAGGATTGAGCTAAAACGAATTGAAAAAGAACCATTCGAGTTATTGCAGCGGTCAAATGTTACCACGCTGGTCACTCATTGCTATAGAAGGCCGTGTGATGCAGTGGTTGGGGTATTCACCACATGCGCAGCAGTTCCTAACTTCAAAGTCCGTTAGTGGCAACGAGTTTGTGGTTGTGGCACTTCTATCGGACTACCACCCTACCCAGCTTAGATGGGTACTAATTGAAAAATTAGGTAATCACATTGTTGAGTGTCATACCTCGAATACCGTAGATTTCCTAACAAATTTCAAAGCCAAGGTTTGAATAGGTCAGAATTTCCGAAAATGTGGCAAGTGGCAAAGAGCTCTAAAAAGCCTTGAAAAAACAATCATGCTGGAATGAGAATAGCAAATCGACCTCCTCATCAATTCGGATATACAGTCCGCACCCGTTTATAACGAACTCTCGCATATAACGAACAAACTTAGTAGGTCCCATCTAATTTCTACCATTTTCTTTAGAAACAGTTCTGGTTGTAATGAACTCGGCCATAATGAACCTTCGTTTATAGTGAACGTAATATTGGCACAATAGGGTCATAACTATCGGATATAACGAACTTCTGGGTAATCATTATCGGATATAATGAACTTCTGGGTCATCATTATCGGATATAACGAACTTTTGGTCAAACAATTAGGGGAATACTCACATATCAATAATTAAGCGCTGGTTTATATGCCTGCGTTATTTGAGATTTCCCATTATGCATAGTTATATTCCAGGTTTCAGATGGCTATCGGTAATTTCCGCAAGCCTGAATGAATCTGGCAGCTCACAGTTGATACCGCCGTTCTTTTAGTGTTATATCTTCGCGATCGCCTGTTTTTTTTTTTACAGTGGGACCAAATACATACAAAGTATGAGTGAAAAGCGAATGGTGTTTTCCCTAAAAGAAAAAGTTAACATAATCCGCGAAATTCAAATTGAAAAAAAAAACAAAGCGATGTGTGTCATGAGGAAAATATATGCAAGTCGACAATTACGACAATGTGAAAATAGGGTGAGTTGCTTCTTGCTTTGGAAAGTGTAAATAGTGGGACCAAAAAAAAAATGCGGAAATCGTTGCATTATGATGTGGATAAATTACTCCTGAAATGGTTCACACATCAAAGATTGTGTAACGTAACAATTAGTGGGGCTGTCTTAAGGGCAAAAGCAAAAGAATTTGGTCGAAAAATTAATGTCAAATTTGTCTGCAGTGAGGGCTGGATTGAAAGGTGGAAGACACGCCATAATGTTTGTAGCAGCAAAATTTTTGGTGAATCTGGATCCGTAGACACAAATGTTGTGAACTTGGATAAGCACTGTTTGGCCTACAATTAAAGAGAGGTTTGGCAATGATAACATTTTTAAAGCTGACGAAACCGGTATTTTCTGCTAGTTGACCCCCGATAAAACTTTGAAATTTAAAGGCGAAAAGTGCCAAGGTGGCGAATTGGCGAATGAAAGGGTTACTGTTTTAGAGTGTGCCAACATGTCCCGTACGGAAAAACGAAAACTACTCGTTATCGGGAACTTACAAAGGCCCCGGTGTTTCAAAAAAAATTAAAAGGTAATCTGTTGATTATTGTGCTAATAATCGAAATTAGATGATATCTGCAATTTTCGTCAATTATATACCCGAATGGGACCAAGAGCTAACGCACAAATCTTGGCACAAAGTATCTACTGAAACAATAAACAAGTTGGGTAGACAGACCTATGCTCATGTCAGAAGGGTTTTGTACTCAGCTTACAAAATGCAGTAACCAGCAACGAATAAAATCAAGTAACATGTCAAAGACGATTTAATTGGAGAAAATGTGAAATTCGAGGATCATACTAATATTAACAAAGTTGAACGAATTTTGACTCCTGAGGTATTTGTTATAGTTATACCCATAAATATCTCCTTTGATATTTTTTTCAGATTTTTTAGATCACTGGTGTCTATTCGCGAGGGAGGAAACACATTTTTCATGTATTTCCCCCCTGTGCTCCCACTGAAGCAAAAACTGTCAGTTTAAGAACTGTTTTGAAAAGCTCTCATAGAGAACTTTCAGTTGATACTCATATCGGCTACCTTTCATGAAATTTTTTTTCAGGGGCCACTCCTCTGTACTGTAATCATCGATTCATGGCCTATTTTTTCGAATCCTAGAATGGTTACAAAGCACTTTTGCTAGGAGCTCTCTCCTGCCTCTTCGACTTGTTTCAATTGTATGTACTCATCTTCATGATACTTATCACTCCTGAAATTTTCATGCAAATTCTAGCAAAGCTGTAGTGTCTAAGTCGGTAAAAAGCGCATATGGCTCCATAGCAATATGTTTCCATAGTAATACAGGGCATATTGCTCCATAGTAATACACGAAAATTCAAATCGCTATAACTTCGTCAAATACCATTCGATCTTTATGAAACTTTCCGAAAAGATCAATCTTATAAATAGTCATCTCTTTGCTAAATTTTATTGAGTTTAAGGGTACCGTTTAGATTTTATTCAAGAAAACACAAAATCGATAAATCATACTATTACTAACAAAGTTGAGTGAATTTCGACTTCTCATGTATTTGTTGTTGTTGTACTCATTAAGGCCTACATTCATGATTTTTTTCAGATTTTTCGGATGGAAGGTGTCCAATCGCGAGGGGGGGTACGCGAAAAGTTCGTACATTTCCCCTTCCCCTGCCCCCCTCGGTACTTATAAGACAATTTTAAGACTTGTTTTGAAAAGATCTCATTGAGACCTTTCCAATGACACCCTACTCGACTACCAATGGTGAAAATTTTTTTTTGAGGGGTCACCCCCTTATATGGGGAGACCCCCCTTAAACGCCTTTGAAAAAATTTTCCACCCTTGAACTTTGAAGAGGTCACCACTTCTGACCTTTCAACAAAGTTTCATGGCTGTAGCCTTTATAGTTTCGGAGAAAAAGTGCTGTGACATACAGATGGACGGACGGACGGACGGACAGACGGACACAGGTCGTGATTGCAATAGGGTTTTGTATTTTAGTACAAAACCCTAAAAATGCATATAAACAAGCAGGACTATTGGCGACCAACAGTAACATGAATTTGATGAGGAAGCGAAGATTAATGAATGGCTATTAAGAAGCATTCCAAGCAGCAATACATATGAACAACCTCAAGATTTCCATGTCCCAATAGATTACCTAACTGCAGATGACAGCCTTTTAACCTAGACATTTTTAACGGATGAGGAGTAAGTTGCTGATATTCAAGCCATGGAGAATAATGGAAGCTCTGATATTGAAACTGAGGACAAGTTACCTGAGGGCCCAAGTCCAACTACTAACATATATCAATAGTGCAAAAACTAACAGAAGTTAGTCGATTTTTCCAGTTTCATGGTGTAGGCCACAAAATACTTTTGATAAATTGGTAAAAATTGAAGCTTATACAGATACGCTGAAAATTCAAGAGCTTCAAACAAAAATAACAGACTATTTTAAGTGACGAATTTAAGACATTCATGGACATTTGACATTATATTTCGGATTAATTGGAAATTGAGTTTGCGTTTTGGTATAATTTTAAAGTACATACATACAGTGGCCTCATCGCATAATCGGACAAGCTCTTTTTGAATGTTTGAGTGAGTTTAAATTAAGCAGAAAAAGACTTTTTATACTTTTTTTCGCATTTATATATTTTTTGGCATTTACCTAACTTAGTTTTAAAATAAAACGAAACATTTATCTTCAATTATTAAAATAGAAGAAGAAAAACCAAAAATAAGTCCATTTCTGGTGCGCAACGAATAATCGGACAGCGTCTTAATTAATCAAAAAATTAAACAAAAAAACCATTAATATTTGGTTGCAAGCCCCTTGCTTGCCAAAACAGCTTGCAAACGCCCTGGCACCAAGTTTTGGTACACTTCCGGCTCAATGGAGTTCCAGGCTGCGACTAATGCAACTTTTATTTGATCTATTGTATTATATTTATTTTTGAAGACTCTCCTGGCCAATCCTTCCCAGAGATGTTCAATAACATCGAGGTCGAGGCTCTGGGCAGGCGGTTGAATGAGGCGTGAGCAGTTGTTGATCAACCAAAGCTTCGCTGCCCTGGAAATGTGTTTACGATCATTGTCTTGGTAGAAAGCAAAGTTGCTCGCGATACCAAATTTCTCAGCACTTTGTTTAACGTTTTTTTTTAAATGTAAAGATAGACAAATGTAAATTGCCTGCTCCAGCACTAGATATACAGCCGCAAACCATGACAGAGCCCCGTCCGTGCTTTACAGTTACCTTAGTGTTTTTTGGATCAAATTCTGTGTTTGGCGTACGCCACACATACATCTTACCATCCGACCCATGCAAATTTAGTTTGCTTTCCTCAGTGAACAAAACTTGAAAATATTGCAAAATATTAAAAAAAGCTGACTTTATATACGTATTCCAGGAAATTCCTTGATGCCAAAAATCTGCTGCTTTTACCAGGTTGTCCTTGGCAAATCGCACTCTAAAGTTTTTGTTCTTAGGGCTTATAAATGTTTTTTTCCTGGCAACTCTTCCATGGAAGTCGTACTTGTGCAACGTCTTTCGCACAATATTTAAGCACGCATCCTTTCCAGTGCGGTCCTTCAAGGCTATTTTTAATTCTTTCGCCGTTTTGAAAGGATTTTATTTAACTTTTCTTACTATCATTCGTTCTTCTCGTTCTTTTAATATAGTTCCTTGCCCTTCTCGACTCTTATTTTCTATCCTGAACTCATCACGAAGTCGCTTAATAATATCTTGTACAGTTGATTTGCCTCCACCGACCAGTTCAGCGATTTCTCGGACAGTTTTTCCTTCAAAATTCAGCCTGACTATAAGTTGTCTTATTTCCACCAAAGTTTGCTTTCCGTTTGGAGACATTTTGATGAACTTTCTAATATGTTGCACTGAAAAGACTAACCACAACTCATAAAGACAGACAAAATCCAAGTTCCAGGAAGGAACTTGCAAAACAACGGAACTTTTATATCGGTGTTTTGATTTGTCCGATTATTCGTTGCGCGCCACAAATTGACATATTTTTGTTTTTATTCTTGTACTTTTATACTTGAAGATACATAAATTTTTTTTCGTACTGAGTTAGGCAAATACCTAAAATATATACACACACTCAAAAAAGTCTGCGTACATCTCATTAGTACAAACTGAATTATGTTGGAATCGTATGAATCAATTATGCGATCTTGATTTAATCATTTCGATAAAAGAGTCTAAACTGCAAGAAATGTATTGAAGCAAGTTTGTTTAAAAAATTCCCAAAATTATCGAACATATAGTAATTTCAATACTTGGAAGTCTGTGAGCAGCCCCAAAAAAGTCTGCGTACACATCACAAAATTTGGGGATTCCCCGAAATGTGCAATGATGATGCCTTCAATTTTTCATTGTTCTGCGTGACAATACTTCATTGGAAAATTGTCTGTGTGTTTTGCGTGAATAAAAGACTATTCTTTAATATGGAAGTAAAAAATAAGGAAATCAGTGTTAGTGAGCGTAGTTCATAGAAATATTGCGTGAAAACGGGAAAAGTTTTCGTGAAATCGCAAAATTAGTTGGGAGAACCCATTCCTCGGTCCAAAGGATTGTTGCTAATTACAAAGAAAGCGGTTTGATTATTTCACGGCATCGGTCAGGACGTCCTCCCAAACTTACAGCACGTGAACGTAGGAGTATTATTAATGCTGTGAAACAAAATCCCCGATTAACCGCATTTCAAATTGCGCAGGATATAAGAAAGAAATACAATAAAAAAACAAGCGATGAAACAGTGCGCATAATTCTCAGAAAAGGCGGTTACCATGGTCGAGTCGCACGTAAAAAGCCGTTCATATCGGAACGGAATCGCCGAAAGAGAGTGGAATTCACCAAAAATTATGTAAATATGCGAAAAGAATTTTGAGAAAGCGTTCTTTTTTCGGACGAAAGTAAGTTTTGTATATTTGGGATAAAAGGACACAAATTAGTATGGAGAAAATGCTCGACAGAATTCAATAAAGAAAATTTGATTCCCACTGTAAAGCATGGTGGCGGTGGTGTGGTGGTTTGGGGGTGTATGGCAGCCAGTGGAGTGGGGCAACTCGTTTTCATAGAATCTACAATGGATAAATACGGGTATCTTAATATTTAAAAAAATAATATTAAGCAAAGTGCCGAGAAATTGCGGCTGGGGAACGCATTTTTCTTTCAGCACGATAATGACCCTAAACATACAGCTGAAATAAATAGGCTTTGGTTGGCATACAACGTCCCAAAACTCTCAGGTACACCTCCTCAATCACTAGATTTAAACCCAATTGAGCATTTGTGGGATTTGCTTGAAAGAAAAATTCAAGAGCATGACATAACTAGCAAAGAGTCATTAAAAAATGTTATTTTGAACGAGCGGAACAAAATAACGGCCGAAGAAACATCAAAACTTGTTCAATCCATGCAAAATAGGCTAAAGGAAGTCATTTATAGGAAAGGCTGTGCTACTAGATATTAAGGTTCAAAATCTGAAAGCTAATATAGTGGTTTTCAAATAAAAAGAATAAATTTTTTCAGGTGTACGCAGACTTTTTTGGATGGATTTTCATGACTTTTTGGAAGAAACTTTTTTATTTTGGTTATTCTAAACAGTGAACGAGTGATCAGTTACATATTTATGTACCATATAGTTTAATGAATATAATAAAGAAAAGATTTTAAGTTATAAACAAATGGCAAAGGTTTTTATATTGATATATTTGCTACGACCAGCAAGTGTACGCAGACTTTTTTGAGTATGTGTATAAATGCGAAAAAAGCATAAAAAGTCTATTTCTACGTAATTTAAACTCACTCAAACATTCAAAAAGAGCTTGTCCGATTATGCGATGAGGCCACTGTACATATTTATTTTGTTCATTACTGAAAATATTATTATTTTAACTTCGGTTATAACGAACCAATTCTCCCGGTCCCTAGATGTTCGTTATAACCGAGGTTGACTGCACTTGTAAACGTAAACGAACTTCACATTACATTGCAGTTAATGAATAGAATTAGCGACTTATGTCCAATAAAAATGATTTTAATTTTTGTTGCTCATACGATTTATTGAATATCAAAATTTAAAAATCAATAATCCGATTCCGAAAAGCTTTTAGGTAGGTACCCAGTAAGAAAAACTCTAGCCAAAAATTTAATGTAAAAGTTTAAAGCTGAAAACCACTTTTTCTTTATTGATTGATACTCTTTGTTGGTAAAGTATCAACAAAAAATTGCAAATACGAAAAGTATGCTGATTGTGAGCAGATATTCTATTTAAAATATTGTAAATAACTTTTCCCGAAAAAAGTCTTTGCAATTTATATCCAAGCAAATGATGGCGAATTCAACGATGACATTGATATTTGCTTGGTCTTTTGTATTCGGAACAAGTGAAAGTAGGCTAAATACAACATTCTTTTCATATAATCTTCCAAATCGCATTATTCTTCTATCTTGCAAATGAGTGGACTGCATAACTTCTGCATCTTTGGTGGACTTCTTATGCAGGAATTTTGTTTTTCATGAACGCCATCGTAAATGACTTTCCCTGCTGTTTTAGTAGTATTTGTACTCGTACTAGGTTAATCTCAATATTGACTGGACATATATACGATGGTGTTCAGTTACCTCTATTAAAAAGTTGTTTCTAATTAAAACGATATAATTTCCACTTTGACTGAAAATAGATAATTCGGACTTTCGAATAAATACCAGCAATTTTCGCATACAAAATTACAATTAATATCAATTTCCTAGGGTTTTGAATCAACAAAAAATCAACTATCATAATAGTATAATTTATGTAGGAATTTTACTTCGAATACCCAAAGCGAAAATAACTCAAATCACCAATTGCTACCTGAAAACATGGAAAAACAAAAGATTTCACTTTCATTCAATTTCGCTGAGAATCCGCGAAGTAGATCTTTTTCACGATTTCCGTTTATTCAAAGGCCACTTATTATTTCATCTCTTTACACTTAAACTCATCGTGGTAGTGATAGTGTATCAGGGAACCAGGAAATTGAAAAAAAAATTGATGCGTTCCTTTGTCCATTGTGTTCTGCCTATTACAAATCTTCTTTGCTTTGGTCTTGCTAATCAAGAAAGCCCCATTTCATTCCAAAATTTCTTTCTTTCTTTCTTTACAAAAAGAATTTTTAAGCGTAAATAAAATACACTATTGTTTGAAAAATTCACGCCTAACTTCATATTGCACCTGAAAGCGCTGTAAGCTCATATTTATTCATAAACACCCGTGAGATTTAATTATTGCAAGGAATTGCGCTTGCGGCAAGCGCCAATTGTAAAAAATTATTCACAAAAAAAATTATTGCAAATTTTACACCGTACAAGCTGCGTTTGCCAAGTGGTTAAACAAAAATAAAAATTCTTTCAGCGCTTTATCGTTCCCTGAGTAATTGCTCAACCTTTTGCGTTATGTGTTAACATTCTCAATCTCCCAACAAATACACTTTCACTAGGAATACGTATTAACGGGACATTTCGTGTTTTTCTTTAAATGTTTCCGTTGGAATCAAACTAAATACGTAATAAAAACGCCTCCAATGATCGACAGAATTTATGAATAAGAAATCACGACATTTCTCTTAGTTTTTGCCCACGATTCCGGGAAAGAGTTAATGACCTCACCATTTCCATGCGCAAGATATTCAAACAGTTGCTTTCTTTGGATGCAAACTATCATTTCAGATATACTCATAGCAGATACCTTTTCGGCGTGCCTTATTGTTAGGTGATCAATTGGCCAGAGCACCTCCAATTGTTTGAACTTAATCTTCTTAAGTTTGCTAAGAGGGTTAAGAGTCGACTTTCTACAACTGATTACTACATTTGTAAAGTTTAATCTTAATCCAGATAGAAAAACACGATTACTGCAGACTGAGAACATAAGAACTTTCTCTCATGGCGCATCAGTTCTGCTCTATCTATTTATGAAGTATAAATTTCTAGCTTTGAAATCAGTTTGCATTAATACCATCTAATCAGATATTAAAATAGATAAATTTGCAATCTAACTGACTCTAATCGAGATGAAGTCCTTTCAAGAAAGTTCGATATAAGAGAAACATTCCTAATTATTTTGTTGAGGGTTAAACATTGGGTAAATATCGCTATATCCTCGTAAACGCATGTAGGCTAATTAATGTGATAGGTTTGCAAAATAAATTATTTCTCACATTTACTGTTAAGCCATCCGGATCGCAGACCACAAGACGTTTGCTTACTCACTTAAGAGTTTTATTAGAAAACCGTTTTACAGTTACCTAACGCTAATCAGACTCATCCATTCTTATTTCTTTATTTAAGAGGTAAAAGCTTACTTACCAGAATGTATTTTAAATCCATATTGTCTGCAAATAAACTCACTGGTAGAAGTGTTCAATATTGTCACCGAAATAATCAAAAAAACTTGATATATTTCAACTCTAGTTTTCGTAATGAGTAACCACACTGCACGTAATGTTTATTATAAAAAAAAATGAAGATATATTAATTTCACGCGGAAGATTCACCTAGAATTGATTCCGTTCCGTTTGGCGTACACCGCTCAACTAACAAGGTCACGGAAAGATAGTAGACTCAAACCTTGCTTCAAGCTTCCATCCAACATTCCTAGCAGCCACGAAGTCAAGTTCAAGAAAAACCACTTCTTCGTTTTCTTCAAGACAACCAACCAACCAACCATCCATGCACATCATCTCATTTTAGCACTATCAATACTGATGATGGTTAACCATTCAATTTAACCCATCTGAAAGCGCTTCAACTATTTGATGGACACTAATCGATTGATTTTGATAAAATCCATGGAAATTGTTTCTTGATGGTCTTTTGGCGGATTGCAGAAATCTAGTTAGATCGTGTTTGGTATACTATAGTCTCTGGCCATATTATTAGACCCATGCTGAAAAATGAATATTTCACTGCATATTTTGTTGTTTCATTGCAAGACTGTTAACGTTCGTTGGGAAAACCTCTAGTTTAATACTTATGGTAACATTTTATGTAATTGTTCATACAGTTACCACGTTCAAACTTAGAAGGCAGCAGTTCTGTAATAAAAACTTAAAGTAAATAAATAAACGTCAAATACAGTGCAACAGGCTCTATTGTGTAAAATACCTATTTCCATTGCGTGAAATACACAAACATTGCTGAAGTAAGTTATTTATTGATGCTTTGACCCATTTTTATGAAAATAGTGTAATACTCTTGCGATTTGTGATAATTATGTAATTTTCAGAATGGGTAAACGACTTGATTTGTCTCCTACTAGAATTGGCCAAATTGCCGGTATGTTGAAAGCTAAAAACATGAGCCAGTATGAAATAGCTTAAATTTTAAATGACTCGCGATGTTCAGTGAAGCATATAAAAAAAAGGTCGAACGCAATGGTGCGTATGGTCGTCCTCGAATAACTTCCGAGAGGACAGACAAAAAAATTCTTGATATATGCGTCCGAAATCGAAAAATGGCCTTGAATCTTTTGGAAACACAGATTACTGAAGCAGGAATACAAGTTTCTGAAAGAACACTACGACGAAGGTTAGCTGAAGAAGGTCTTGTCACCCGAAGACCGGTACGCAAACCTAGGCTCACACGAGACATGATTACAAAACGTTACAGATGGGCCCAAAAGTATAAGAATTTCACAAAGATGACTAGAAAAAAGTAATTTTACAATATATTTCTATTATAAATTCCAAATTTATGTAAAATTTGTGACAATCATGGGTATTTTTAATATTTTACAGGTAAATTTCTCAGATGAATCCACTTTTCAAGTATCGGTCGAAGAGGCTCAGTTTGTAAGGCGTCGATCGGATGAGAAATACAGGAAAGATTGTATTGTTCCAACAATAAAACATCCTCCTTGGGTTATGGTATGGTCTGTAATGAGTATGAAAGATCCAGGGCCCCTGTACATCGTGGAAGGTACAAGGAATTCAGAACAATACGAGAAAGTGTTGGAAAAACAGCTACTTCCAACGATGAAAAAATGGTTCAAAAACGCGAGAAGCCAATTTTTATGCACGATGGTGCACCGTGCCACCGTTCTAAACGTATATCAACGTACTTAGAGAAGAAAAAAGTCACCGTTCTTGACTGGCCTGGAAATTCTCCAGACATGAATCCTATAGAGAATGTTTGGGACTTTATGAAACGTGAAGTTTCTAAGCATGCTCCTATAACCAAGTAGGATCTGATTCGTGTACACAATGACACCTGGAAAAATAACGCAAAGATCAGAGAAAAGATTGAGAACTGCATTGACAGCATGCAGTAGCCGTGTTGGCTGCTAAAGGTGGCCATAAAAAATACCGATTTTGTCATTAACATAAATGCTTTAATCCAATGTAAATCACTATTTTTTGAATGAAACTCATTGCATAATATATGCTTTCTCATAATTTAACTAAAACTATCTAATAATGAACGTGATGTGTAGTTAAAATGGCAAAAAGGTGATTTTTCAGCATGGGTCTAATAATATGGCCTGGGACTGTAGTATACTGCTTAATCCTGAATTCTTTAATTCTCAGGCGATACTAAAGGCATCAGGGGTTGTAGTAATTGAGTGGTCCGCCTAGGCAAACTGCTCGAGGGACCTTCACAAAAAGAATTCAAGAATTTTACTTAAAGTTTTAACAAAAAAATTTATTTGTAATGACAAACGGGTAGAGGTTCACCGTACGAATGAAAATTTACAATGTGTATGATTACAAAGATTCATTTAATTTATATGATTAAATCGCTGTAGTTGCAGTTTCCCTGAATATTTGAATTCCAGTGCTCGACTATGGCTCCCACGAATCTGCTGACCGGGAATTTACTGCATTAGCGTCTGGCAGCTATAATCGTGGGATTGCTCGTTAACTCCTCCGTGCTTAAATTCGGATGTCCTCATCCGATCAAAAATGTGGCTGATTCTTTTTCAGTAGGCGGACAGATGGTAACCTTGAAGTAGTTCCTTTTGCAAAGTCTGAAGAATATAAAGATTATTAATATGACGATGATGAGAAAACTTATGCCGTAGTCAGTCCAACGTTCGTAAAAAGTTTTGGCTTGAAGTAGATCGATTCGTTTAGTATTATTGATGTTCAGCTCGTGCATTGCTTCGAAAGAAAGGTTTTCTCTGTATTGTTCTTCGTACGGAGTAGGCTGGTAGATGGCCGGAAGTGCATGCCAGAAGGAAATTTGCTTTGAAGTGTAGGTTTTTCCATATATTTATTCTCAGTGTAGCGTTCTCGAGCTTAATTACGAAGGTGCCAAACAATTGTCGTGTATCGGCGTCTATTTTTATCGATCCATTAAAATCGTTCAGCAGGATCATGTCGGTAGTAACTTCTTCTTTGGCTGGAACTTGTAGACCGCTCGTGATACTACAGGTTGAATTGACGCTTTTCAGGATGTTGGGAAGGCATGACGAGCGTTTTATGTCTAACAACTCGATTTGTCTACATATCGCTGATTCGCCATATGCGTTACAATTGTCGATGATACAATATATTTCATTATGATTTCTTATGATGCTATCATGTGGAATTTCAATAACTCTATAATTTTTACAGGTTTTATGAGTAGTGTTTCATAAGTACCGGGTTTTCCAATAACAGGTGTTATTTTGATATTAATAGAAAAATGCCATTTTTTAATATAAATGATCGGATGTTTATTTCATTATATAGAGGAAGGTATGTTGTTAATAGTGGAAATCAACATCAGGCAAATGACCACCACGACCACGCTTCCAGGACCATATCCTTTTCATGAAATTTTCCATAACCAAATTGCAAAGTGGCTGCCCTATGTCCTCGAAAGCCTCACGAATTCCATCTTTGAGGTCTTGAATCGACGCTCGGCTGTTGGCGTAGACCTTCTCTATCACGTGGCTCCAAAGGAAGAAGTGGCAAGGTGTAAAATCACAAGATCTCGGTGGCCAATTGTGATCACCTGTTCGAGAGACAACAAGGTCCGGAAACTTTTTCCGTAAAAGATCAATGGTTTCGTCACTTGTGTGACACGTAGTGCCATCTTGTTGAAAACAAACGTTGTCCAGATCAATACCATTCAATTTTGGCCATAAAAAATCATTAATCATCTCTCGGTGGCGCAATCCATTCACCGTAACTGTTGATCCAGCCTCATTTTCGAAAAAGTAAGGTCCAATGACTCCACCGGACCATAAACCGCAACAAAGAGTCACACGTTGAGGATAGAGAGGCTTTTCAACCATAACTCGACCGGCTTGAGTTCTTGTGTTAACTGAACTTTATAAGCCTTAAGACTCAAATCTTTATGCAAAATACGTTTGTGGAATGCCTAATTCCAAAGAACGACGAGGAATCGACAAACCTGGGTTTTCTTCAACACTTTCGGCTACAGCAGCAATATTCTCGGCTGTTCTTGAGTGAAATGCACGGGTTTTATTCTTCACATCACTAAATTGTACCAACAGCTCGAGTTTTTCCACCAATTTCTGTATTGCGGTCCGACAAGGTGCTTCACGACGACCCAAAAATGTTCGAGTTTGTCGAACCATTTTTATAGTGAATTTTAATGATTTCAATGCGTTGTTGAAGCGTGTATCATTCCATCCATTAATGGCGTAGTTTTTACTTGTCAAATGTCAAAAAATGACAGCTTCAAAAATGACATCTACCGAAATAGCGGGCTATTCAAAATAACACCTCTTATTGGAAGACCCTTTATCTTCAGTACATAATTAATGGTATCTGTACAATATACAATAGTGACTTCTCGTCTGTTACAACTTTTATTTTAGCTAGTTTTAATGCATCTTCGATTGATATGTATGGAAAATTTTCCTTGAAAAGAATTGCTATTGCTGTTTTGGTTTCTTTCTGTGATAACATAATGGAGTTTACGATTCCAGTTTTTGCAAAATTTAAGGCATAATTTATACTAACTAGTTCCTCTTTTACCATCTTAATTTATATTGTAGACTTACAGCTATATCATGGTTGTGGTGCTCGTTTGTTTTGAGAAATTTTTGGATTTGGCTTGAAATCGTGTTAGATTGTTAACACTATCTGTTAACGATTTGTTAATTACTACCTGGTTGTTGTTATTCCTCAAGGCATTTTTTATTTTGTCGTGGATTATGTTGAAGTCATCGTGGTCGGGATTTCCTGCAATCCATTTCCACGCGGCTCCAATAAAGTCCAACGACCTTTTCACAACCTTCGGTTGTAGATGCCCTCATAGCTGTTGGGTTTGGGATAGCTCATGAATGAGATAGGGATGCAGAGGATTGCCACTTTGGATTTCTGGCCCAATTGCGTTTGATATGTTTGATATTAATTGCGCGTACCGTCCAATATGATGTTGAAACTTCCCGTTTTTATTTTCGCTTGGCAAGATTTGATGGTTATAATTTGGGAATTTTTATAGTCGAGAAGCTTGACCTCGCAGGTAGCCATGTGGATAGAGAGCCTAATAGGAAAAATTAGTTGCGTATATTACTTTTGTGTATGGTTTTTCCGGATTAGGTTATAATTGTGGTGATTTTGTTTTCCCTAACAGTTTCTTGTCTGTATCTTGGAGTTAATTTTGACCCTAATCGTTTATTTCTTTTAACAAAAACTATTTCTCCGGGGCTATAATCCCTTAGGGGTTTCCTATTTTTATTATGGTGTGCAAGGTCTTTGTTTTGCGTCGATTTGAGCTTTTCTACGTTTTGCTGTCGTATTTGCACTAGGTCTTCCGGGGTTATTCTCGGTAGGCGACCGAGGTATAGTTCTACATGCTTCTTGCCTGTAGTGGAATGGATAGTGAAGTTATATTCATTTACTGCCCTTTGAAGTAGCTCTTCAAAAGGTCGGCCGGGATTGTCTCGCTTTAGGCATCGCATAATTTCTATCAGGGGGGAGTCAGGGCGTTCTATTTGTCCATTTACCTCACTTTTATAAGGAGGCGTTTTGAAGACTTTTATCTGCAATTCGTGCTCCATCCATCATGAAAGACAAAGATACCGATCGAAGCGGGCCTTCGTTACCCACTACAATGTCTTCTGATAGGCAAAAGAAGAACGTCCTTAGCAAATCTTGATGGGAGAGTCTTAGCTTGGAGAAATTTTGAGAATTTATCTATGGCCGTGAGAACTAGTTTCTTTTCAGTCAGAAGTAGATCTATATGAACTGTGTGTGCGGGATAATTTGGGGTGGAGGTTGCATGTATGAGCGGTTTGTTCGGATGCCTATCGTATTTATTTTTCTTACACATTATGCAGCGAGAAACGAGTCTTTTGATTTTAGCGGACGTTTTCGGAAAATAAAAATTTTCTATTAACTGAAGCCTATTTTCTTGAGCATTTTTATGAGCTCTACGATGAGTGTTCAAGATTCTCTCTTCCTGTTCCACTTCGTTTTGCAAGTCTTCAACTATCTTGCGTGTAAACTGGACTCTGTAATTTTGAAAGTGCTGGGGGTAGATTTCTTGTAAGAGTCCAAACGTTCTTTCGTCTGTCATAAGTCCATTTACCGTATGTGGGTTCATCTACCGTCTAATTATGTTTATAATGTCTCGTTCAGCGTATTCTTCTTGAATTAGGATATGCCTGTTATAATTGTTGAAAGGATGGGTGATCTGGTAGCTTGTTTCGTTTCGTTCCGAAGACGTTGATGGGAGTTTCGACCATAGGTATCCGATATTGGGAGGAAGTATCATTACTATGCTTTGTTGGTGTTAACAAACTAACTTCCCCTGGATTTGGAGGTGTTGAGAAGGAGTTAGAATTATACTCCTCCAAGTAAGAGTCCCAACGTTTCATTTTACAGTTGGTGTTTTTGTTGCTTAGGGCGAATGTAAGGGGCTGGTTGTCCGTGAAAATTTTTATTTTCTGCGACCCGTAAAGGAAATTCTTAAATGTCTGCAATGCCAATATGATGGTGAGCATTTCCCTCTCGTTTGCAGCATAGTCTTTTGGTTTGGTGGTTGGTTGGAAGCATCCATAGTTAGTTCGAACTCATTTTCGAAGTTGGGATGCAATAGTATGATGACCTTGGACATGAGCGCTATCCTGAGTTTCAAAAATGCATCCGTGGCTGGTTTATCTAAGGTGATTGACTTATTTTTGCACATGCGCTTGGACACCCGTCCATCCTCACCTCTCAAAAGGGATGTCAGAGGTTTTGCAAGCTTTGCATAGTCGCAAATGAAGCGACGGTAATACCCTGACATTCCAAGAAATGATCGGAGGTCCTTTAAGGTTCTTGGCGGAGGAAAGGTTGCGATTGCCTCAACTTTTTCAGGTTTTGTTCTAATGCCATCAGCGCTGACTACAAAACCCAAAAACTTCACGTTGCTCCTCAAAAATTTACACTTTTCGGGCTGCACTTTTATGTTAGCCTTCTCGAGCATCTTGAGGACCCTTTCCAAGTTTTCGAAGTGTTCTTTCTCGTCTGCTCCGAAGATGATAATGTCATATATGAAGACGTAGCAGCGCAGGCTGATGTGTTTCCGAAGGATATCATCTAGTGTGCGCTGAAAAATAGAGGGTGCATTCTTGAGTCCAGATGGAAGCCACAGGAACTCAAATTTGCCATTATTAATCAAGAATGCTGTTTTCTCGATATCATTTTCTTTAAGGAGAATCTGGTGAAATCCGCTCTTCAAGTTAATCACAGAAAAGAATTTGTTCTTCCCAAGGTTAGAGAGTACCTTATTTATCTCTGGGATAGGATATCTGTCACGAATGGTGACTCAGTTTAGTTTTCGGTAGTCTATAACCATTCGATACCTTTTTTCCCCAGAGGAATCCGTCTTTTTTGGGACGATCCAAACAAGCGAATTATATGACGATAATGCCATTTTCTAGCCAATGTTTAACCTTTGTTTCAACTTGAGATTTAAGAGCCACTGGGAAAGAGTAGGCTTTGCTGTATATAGGATCGTTCGTAGTTGCACGGATTTCACCACGCACCGCCGTTGTATACGTTAGTCGCTCGTTCGGTTCAGAAAACACGTCGGTACACTTGCCCAGGACCGTTTTCAGTTGGTTCCTCTGAGATGTGGAAAGATCGTCGATATTTATATTTAGCTTGTTAATTGATTGTGAAGCGTGCTGCCTCAGCGGGAGGCTTATTCCTGGGCTTACGGTCATGAAGTCTTTTTAGTGTGGATGACTGCATCCATAGCTTTTAGGGAGTCATTCTCGATTATTTCGTTGAAAGTTTTGAGGCTGGGTAAGAGCAAGAATATCAGTTTTCCAGTACCCCACTGAAAGAAGGAAGAACATCAGTTTTCCAGTAAGACCACTGAATTCACACTAAACGGTTCATTATTTTTCAAAGGATTCCGAATGTAACGAGGCTGTATATATGTTTTTTTTTTGAAAGCTGTCTCTATCAAGAATTTGAGTGTTTCGCCACTCCTCGCAATCCTCTCGATGTATGGAAGCGAAGGGCTGTTTAATCTAAAAAATGTATGTTGTCTTGGGGTTCGTCAGTGTCGGGTATTTCTTGGCTGTCATCCAGTAGGTCTGTTGGGAATGATTCAGTTTCCTCCTCAGCCAAGAAGTCAATTAGTTGTTGTCTTTCCAGTTCGTCCTGAATGTGATCCATTGTTGTTTTTGTTCTCTGTAAGAAAGATTCGTTGTCCGTGTGACTGAACGGGATGTTGAGGTCTTTCAGAGGCGTATGAGGGTCTTGGACCCACTCTATTCTGGTAGTTCACTGCATGGGTCCTAATAGAGGGATCGATGTCCATTGGTTCTATCCCGCGTGGTTTAGGTGGCAACGGTTATTGGTTTGGGTACTGCTGCTGTGGTTTCGGCTGATAAAATCTAGGTGACTGTAGTGCGGTTGGGTTGTGTACGAGTTCGGGATAGAAGTTTCGTAAGTTTGGTACGGAGGCTCTTGCGTCATAATTTAAGGGCAGCCGTGTTTGGTTTGGAAATTGAATGATTTTTTCGGGGGGCAATGGCAGAGGTGCTGTCATAGTATTATTAGCGTTCTATGCACGGTAACTTATGTTTGCTAATTTAAGGAATAAATAAAAGGCTTGTGCCAAATCAACTGGCTCTCGGATACTTAGGAGCTTAGGTTGGTCCCCTGATAAGCCCCTGATGAATATGTCAAGGGCTTTGTCCGTGTAGCACTGAGTCATATTATTTAATGACTCCTGCCCCACATTACATGATGATAATTTATTTAGGATGAGTGATAAGTGGCGATATACGGCTTGATAGAATTCATGAATGCTGTTACCACCTTGGACTACCAAGCGTACCGAGATCCCTCTTTTTCGCATAGTGCAATGCTAAACACTTAGAAATCTTTTCCCAATTGATGGGTGTGTTATACTTATGATTCTAAGGCGACCGACCACCTTATTTCTAATAGCGGATAAAATTCCGTAGTACTTTGAGGTTCCCTTAAGGCGTTCATATACAGAGAATATCCTTCCGTCACTTCTTTTCTTTCACATCAGGGACTCTATCCATACTCGATAGATCCTTGTCATTGTCAGCACTGATTCCTATATCAGCTTCATTGTTTATATCAGAAGCGGGATTCATCAGGCTCTGGAAGATTTGTCTTCCTTGAGCCTGAAGTGATTCCGTCACTATTTGGCTTACGATAGTGGTGAGTTCATTTAAAGTCACACAAGAGCCTCCGGAACTAGTAGGTGGAGTATTCCAGTGCTCTTCAAAATTGTTATTCTCCGGGAGAATAGGAAGACGAGCGGGGCGAATGAGATTATTGGGATTCGATTCGATTTAACTTCGTAGGCTGAGAGAAAATTCATTAGGGATCTGGACGCTTCTCGCTCCTAAAAACCAAGGCTTCGTCGAAGGTGGAATTTTTCAACTTACCGCAAGATGGCAAAAGATCATTCAACAAAACGGTCAATATAGCATCGATTAATGTTTGGTGTTAATATATGTAAATAAATTTAATTTGAAAAACATGAAAAAAACGATATTAATTATCGAGCAGCTTAATAGTACCTACTTGCTAAAATTTCTCATACAAGGGTTAAGTCTCTACGCAGCACCTAAAGCTCAACAAACTTGCTTAAGATACAAGAGTAGAACTGGCAGAGGAAAACAACGGAAAAGTGATAAATCGTAGTAGGATAAAGCGCAAACAGAAGAGCTACCGAAGCAAAACACTTCACCTAACGGATTTCGTTCGCGGAGAGTGCTTCACCGTAAAACAGAAGAAGAAATAAAGATAGAATTCTTTAGATTGAGATTTTCCTTTGCTTCATCAAATTGCAAGTGCATGCTTTGAATGCTATTAAAAATAAATGTGAAGAAGAAGGAAGGAATGGTTGAAATTCACGAATTTTAAGTGGTACGCAACGGATTAAATTATTATACTCGTATACCTACTCATTAAAGAATTTCTCTCACGTGATTATTTCACTTGGAAACGGAGAAAATTCTTTCGATCGTTAACTTTTGTAAATGATGACCAGTTTGCAGCCTTGACCTACTTATGTTCGTTTTACGTTTCCGAGTTTACAGACCTCTCCATGACAAAATCTCTTGGTATTACTATGAAAGCTTATTTCGATAGAGTCAACGTACGTAAATGCTGACGAATCAATTTCACATGAATATTTTTCATAATGAATGTAGCTGGGAACAGTGAAATTGGCGGAAAGAAATTTTAGCCTTTCAATGTTGTATTTAGAAAGATATATTGTATTTTAATGGAATCCTTAACGATTTACGATGGGAGGAAAGCGGCAATTATCATTCTTATCTGTTTTTTTCAAGGGTCACTTCATACTTACTCGTATTGTTCAAATTAAATGCAACACTGAATGTTTCTTCAATATTCACACATATCCGTGGGATGCTGCAAAACTTTTGCTCCCTTGAACTCCTTTATAATCAAAATAAAGTCCACAAGAAATTGATAGGAATTTTAGGGAGTTGAATATATAGTATGATACGAAACAATAAGTTTGTTTTGAAGATAAGCTGAAAATCACATATTTTGCAGGACCAGCTGTACCTTTTAATGCTGGTATCTAACAAGTTTGACTTTAAATATACGAGTATTCAAGTCAGATAACTCCTACCAATCGGAATCACTTTATAGCTTTCTTCAAGCTACAAGCTTCCCATAGATGTACGGGCGTATCTTGAATTTTAAGTATTCTAAATGCTTGGATATACTCAGCTCAATCTTGGCTCGTTAAAGTACAGCTATGTTTGAGATGAAAGATCTTCTTTTTCAGCCAAAGAAATTACAAGCGTCAGATTTACATTACATTAAATGTTTCAATTATAACCTTCATTTCAGATGCTTTTATTCTCTAGAATATTTTTTTAAGAATTGGGAAGGAAAAATGATATTTTTGAAGTTCCCCGCGATATTTACCATATACGGCTATCATAGATCTCAGAGAGAATGTATACGAAATGCATCGAGAGAATTGAAGCACTTTATCATGTAACGTGAAGTTGGCGCGTTATTTGCTGTTAATTCGAATTTCAAATAAAATTGACGTGACGTCTCCCATTATTTTTTGCATCTTGAACTAAATCAATTCTCCGTGCGGGTATTCTAACTTGAACGATGTAAAAGATTGAGCATGACTTACCCTACGAAGGATACGTCCCTGACATGCTTCCTAGAGGTGTTTTTATAATCCCACACACGTCACTACATTTTTCATTTTTCGACACAAAAACACTCGCGATCTGTAACAAACTTTCCAGTTTGCAACGCTTTTGCACTAGATTCAACACGGTTTATCTTAAAATAATTAAACTATTAAAAATGTTTTCAATCATAAGGTTGATATTTTGTTGACAATTCGGGGGTTAAGGTGTAAGAGGAGTGGGATTTTCGTGAGAGCAACTAGAGAGCCACTTGAGTGTGTGGATTCTCTAGCGGCGTGAAAGGTAGGGGGATTTCAATTCGCATGCGGGAGGAAGGCATGTATGTAGTAAAAGTACTTCACTCACGTATGGATGAAAATAAGCTCATTTCGCGTCCATTACTTTATATGTCTTTGACGGCTATGGAATTAAGCTCTCACAATTTAACAAGCCCGTCGGTTATGAATTTTCTGACGTCTCCATCTTTTGCATAGTCCGCATCGCAGAAAGTCTAAAGAATTTTACCCCTGTTTGTTGGGAAATGTAAAATAAAGTTATTTGTACCCTTCAAATGTTTGAATATTCTTTGTACTACATTCTAGTGAGTTCATCCTGGTCGGAAATGTTATATCTCTACTCATGCTGCGCCGCGTTACATATAAATAGAATGAGATGGACAGAATAGGGAGAACAATTTCGGAACTGAAATAACTTAAGATTTAATTACCCATGCTGTTTTTATTTCAAAGCCACAAAAACCAACTTAACTCTCATGTAATGATTTTTTTTCTTCGCTCGTCCGTTCGAGGTTTCTCAAAGGAAATGTAAACCGACCTCTCATTGGTTATAGACGTCGTTTTGGGATGTGCCACCGGACTGTACCCAATAGATCAACAAGTCCGGACACCCTTAGTCTACTCCGAAGTGGCTGCTGGCAGGCTCGGTAATTCGGAGAGGAATTTCATTTGCAATTCTTCCAGGAACAGACTAAGTCCAACTACAATTTTATCAGCCACCGAATCAAATGCCCGATAAAAAACTGGCAAAATTACTTCCATCTTAACGATACTACTGTACTTTAAACTAATTCTTTCCATTTTTTCAGACCGTACATCAAGTCGAAAAAAAAGGAACGACAAGAGATATTCTCAACCAAAAGCCACTGTTTCCCGATTATTCACCGGTGCGGTGCTAGAAATAAACTACTCAAATCCAAAAACCAAATCAATCTACTCTAACTAAAAACGCAAATCCAAGCTCCAGTACCACATACCAAACCGAGCCACCGAATCAATCAGTCGCGGATTATTAAAACCCTACCCTCTCAGCGGCATACTCACCTTCCGTCTTGGTCATCTCCTGAAGAAGACCAACTATCTACTGAGAAGGATTGTTTCTTTTTTCAAGTCATATGTGTGTACTATAAGTGTAATATTTCTGAATATTTTTATTCACATTTTGAGTTAATTACAATTATATATTTTAAATGTTTATATCATAATGTATGGTTTTGTGTCTCTTCATGTTCTTTTCAAAAGTTAATATTTATTATTAATAATTTTAAAATCACAAGAAAACTGTGCTGTGTCTATGATCAATCATTGTTAGCATTATTTCACGGTGCCTTCTTTTCTGTCTTTTGTTTTCAATTCAAAAAGATATTTATCTCATAATTAATTTAATGTGTTTGAAATATTTTTAATTTGCTCAAAACCCTGATGAAACATAAAAATATAGACACTTTATAAATTTTATAATGTGAGATAAAAACTTTGATTTAAAATGAAAGTATTTTACTTGTTCAATTATTGGGTGTACAACTTAATAACCGGAATTTGACTCTAGATGTCCGTGCTAACAAATATCGTGAAAACTCGAACTTTATATATATGTCATTTTGAAGGTACATTTGACAGTTATCAAAATCAGTCTACAAAACAATTTTATCTTGTGTGCATCATTATTATTTTTCACGATGAATAACAACGCTCGGTCGCATGTCGTAAGACCCGTGAAAAACTATTTGGAAAATAGTGGATGGGGAGTTTTGGCCCACCCGCTTGATAGTCCGGACCTTGCTCCGTCTGACTTTCATTTATTTCGCTCGATGTAAAACGCCCTCACGGGAATACGCTTCACTTCAGAGCAAGGCATCCGAAATTGAATAGATTCGTTTTTCGCCGCCAAGCCAGCGCAATTTTTTTGTGGGATGGAGTTCATAAATTGCCTGAAAGATGGGGAAATGTTGTAGCTTCCAATGGGCAATACTTTGAATAAAATATATTGTAAGATTTTTCCACAATAAAGCATCAAATTTCGCCAAAAATTATTAAGTTGTACACCCAATATATTTAAATTTATTTACCATGACATGGTCTAGAGTCATAAAATTCATGCATTAGCTATTGTTGTGTAATTAATATGTGTTGGAATATTTGCCTACACATGGATCGTAGCAACTTTTGCGTATAGACGTCTTTTAAATTGCTCCTGTCGAAAGTTTTCAAAAATTAAATTAATTTTTTAAAAAATGTCTGTCTGAAGTTAATAATCTTATATTGTCGAAGTAATCGACTCAGGAAATATCGATCGAATGTTATTTTACTTCGATTGGTAAACAAAAGCAAAGAACCAAAGAAAACTTCAGAGCCATTGGCATGGAGGAGCCTGACGGGTTCCCACCATTGGGACAACCTGAGGAAACGATGAATACGAAATAATAAAAATGCAATGAAGCCTACACTTGAAAATTAATGAACTGACCATGTCGGAGCTTAAGGAAGAGTTGGAACAGCGAATCCTGGCTGTGCAAGGTGCAAAGTACACACTGATTCCATGCTTGCGTGGCGCGATTGAATCGGAAGGCACGTATCTGGGTTTGGGCGAGCCCTCCGTTTCGGAAAAAGGCGCAGAAGGTGGAGAAGTAGTAACACTAAAATCAAAGGAGCCAGAAAATGCGCTGATGCAAATGTTGATGCTGATACAGCAAGAGCAGCGACAACAGTCATCCAGTTTAACTGCGAAGCTAAATGAACAATCAATGAAGCTAGACAAACAGGCAATCAAAATCAAGGCAGATTTGCAAAAATGGTCAACTGAAATAAAAGCGGAGCTCCGTAGTCTGAACAACCAAATTAAATGCATCGAGGAGAAGGTTTACCAGGCCGAGGAGAAGGTCAGCCAGGTCGAGGAGAGAATCAACCATGAGATGGAAAAAATTAAAAGGAAATTGTAAGCCGCGAAGGCAGTAGTAATCACCTCACCAGCCTCGCTTGATGCCGCAGAGTAAAGCACATCCAGAAATGTGAAAGCACCAATATTTGACGGGCAAACAGTGTGGAATATCTACAAAACCCAGTTTGAAGCCACCGCTAGGACAAATCTCTGGAATGAGCAACTATATTAATTCTTGCTCTGAGAGGCGCAGCTGCCGAGCTTTTGAAGACGTTGAGCAAAGCAAACTCGGCTGCCTGAATGCGCTTGACATGCGTTATGGAGACGATCATCTGAAGCAGATTTCTCGGCCACTGCTACGGCATCGGATGCAGAAGTCTGTCAAAACCCTACAGCAGTTAGCCCAAGACATTGAGCGACTGGCACTTTTGGCTTACCCAGCTTACGACCCAGAACATCGAGATGACGCTGCAGCAGAAGCATTGATCAGTGAATTAGAGGACCGGGAATTGCATCAAGCCGTGCGTTTAGTTCATAAACAAACGGTTAAGGACGCATTGGCTTGTACTCTGAACCTTGAGGCAGCGAAAAATGTGATTCGTACCACTGTCGGGGTTCGTAACAGATGACTGCAGGTGTGAGCGCGTGGAAATTGAGCGAGAGATGCAGGTAAATGGTGTGCCTAGATGCTGGAATTACGGTGAGAAGGGGCACCTGTAAAGAGCTGCAAGAAGCGAAGAAAACCAACCTATTGTCCAGGGTATGCAGCTAGAAGCAGATCCAGACCAAGTCTGGAGCCTAGAATGGAAGCCCTTCAAACTGAGGGGTCATGAAATACATGAGAGCCAACTTCGTGGGGCAGAGGTTGGCTAAGAAGATCGGCGTCCCCAGTACCACCATCACCGTATCAAGACTACATCCTGAAGAAGCAGACTTATGCCTTCCGCGTCATGTTAACGGAGAGCATTGCACCATAACAATCGACACTGGTGCAACCCGATCGATTATCTGACCAGACCTAGTGAAGCAACAACTACTTCACACGGGCAGGATTTTCTCACTACAGACAGCTACGGGAGAAACTGCACTTGTCCATGGAGCGGTCAATCTCCACTTACAATTGGGAGACCTTGCATTCCGACACAATTTTCTGGTCACGAACATTATGGATGACTGCATTCTCGGAACGGATTTTTTGCGACCACAGGAAGTCACGTTGGATTTGGGCAAAAGGGTATTGAAATGGCGGAATGTCGAAATATTGATGCAGGACTCCAGCGTCTAAATTCCCAAGATAGATGTGGTAGTATGTGCCGATACTGATGTACCGAAATCTTCCGAGAGCATTGTATGGGCCAAGCTTGATGGTGATTCTGGAAACCACCGATCTTATCTGATAGAGCCTACAAAGACGTCAGCACTGCGCAGTTTGATTGTAGGACGAAGCCTTGTAAGATCTATAAGGAACGGATACGTGCCAGTAAGAGTCAGCACTGCAGATTCAACCACAAGCGTCAAAGTGGGAGAAGTCATCGGCAGCTGCCAGCTCGTTTCCACCATCACCTCTTTAGAAGCTACTCATGACCATCATTAGAAAAGGAAGCAAGGTACAGGCAAAGCTCGGGAATTAGCGTCTGCAATATTGAAGCAAACCAAATTGCTAGTGCAGCTATTCAAGCAAACCTCTGATCTGGTCACCAACTACTGTGACATTTTCTCAACAAGGCCGAATGACTATTGGAACTCACGTCATAGATACACAGGGGGCCAAGCCGATTCGACAAGCACCAAGACGTCTTCCTATAACCAAATAAGGAGAAGTGAGCGCACTGATCTCGGACATGAAAAAACAAGGTGTTATCGAGCCTTCTGTCAGTCCACGGGTCACGCCAGTAGTAAAGAAAAAGAACGGTAGCACTCGTTTTTGTGTCGATTATAGGCAGTTTGACGACGTCACTAAGAAAGAAAGTTACCCGCTTTCATGCATCGACGACATCATGGACACTTTGGCCGACGCAAAAAAGGTTTTTACACTCGATCTCAAGAGTGGCTACTGGCAGCTAGAAATTGACAAGAAGGATCGAGAGAAGACTGCATTTCCAATTGCGGCCAGATTGTGGTACTTTGTGGTGATGCTATTTGGGCTTTGCAAGCCACCTTTAAACACTTGATGGAGTACGTGCAACGAGGCTTAACCTGGAAGATCTGCTTGGTATACCTAGATGACTTCATTGTTATCGGAAGAACGTTCGAAAAGCATGTGCGGAACTTAGAAAAGGTGTTCTCCCGGTTGCAACTGATGAATCTGAGACTTAGTCCCGACAAGTGTACCCTTTCCACAGCTGAAATAAAATACCAGGGACACATTGTATCAGCAGAAGGGGTCACCCTGAGAAAATTGAGGCCGTGAAAAGCTGACCAACACCAAATAACAAGTACCAACTACGAAGTTTTCTGGGTCTGGCGACCTAATATCGAAGATTCGTCAAAGACTTTGCCAAAAAAGCTAAGTGTCTCCGTCATCTAACCGAGAAAAATCGTCCGTATGTCTGAAATGAACAATGCCAGGCAGCCTTTGAGACCTTGAAGGTGAAGCTGTGTGAGTCACCCGTGCTAGTATATCCAAAACCTGGAAAAATGTTTTACACTGATGAGAGTAACGGCAGGATTGGAGCTGGAATCTCCCCGCAGATTAATGGCGAAGTAAGAGTCCTCTCGTACTACAGTCAACCTCCTCAAAAAGTGAAAGGAACTACTGCGTGACTAGGAAGGAGCTATTGGCTATAATAGAGGCAACCAAGCAGTTCCACAAGTACCTTTATGGTCAAAAATTTGTTCTTCGAACAGACCATGCATCGCTGAGATGGCTGCTTAACTTCAGAAACCCTGAGGGACAAGTTGCGAGATGGATCGAAAGATTGCAGGCATACGACTACAAAATTGTTCATCGGAAGGGCGGAGTTCACGAAAATGCTGACGCCCTATCTCGTCGTCCATGTCCAGCTAACTGCAAGCATTGCATTGATTTGCGAGTGATAACGGCCGAATTCGATGAAGGTTGGTCATCGGAGGAGATTCGAAATGCCCAGCTAGCCGATGAAGAAATCGGACCATTATTCGTATGGAAGGAGACGACTAGACGACCCAAGTGGAACGACGTTTCGATCCATGGCGCCACCCTGAAAAGTTATTGGGCACAATGGAACTCCCTTCAGGTCGAGGGTGGCGTAGTCAAGCGGAAATGGGAAACGGCAGATGGCAGCTCCTATAGGATACAAACTATACTTCCCAAAAACCGAATCCATGATGTGGTTAAAGAAATGCACGAAGGATCCTCAGGAGGCCACCTTGGTGTTCACAAAACCTTAATGAAATCGCGGGAAAGGATTTACTGGCTCCACGCTCGAGAAAACGTAGAGGACTGGTGTCGTAGATGCACAATTTGCGCTTCCGTCAAAGGTCCAAAGTGACGACTGAGAGGACATATGCAAACCTATTACGTGGGTGAACCGTTTGACATGATTGCTGTTGACATCGCAGGACCCTTTCCTGAATCCGAGTGGGAAAATCGATACACGATGGCTGTGGCCGATTATAGTATTTTAGCAAGTGGCCCGAAGTCTATCCCATTCCTAACCAGGAAGCAAATACTGTAGCCGAACAGCTAGTGTTAAATTGGGTCAGTAGGTATGGCGAACTACATTCAGATCAAGGCCGAAACTTTGTGTCACTAGTTTTTGGCGAAATGTGCGAGCTGCTGCAAATACGGAAAACGAGGAAAACACCGCTGCATCCCCAATCCGATGGAATGGTCGAACGTTTCAACGGTACACTCAATAAACACCTGGCCAGGATGGTTGACGTGAACCAAAGGGACTGGTACCGACACATCCCGTTATACTTGAACATGCATCGACTGGCGAAGCCCCACACAAAGTCATTTTTGAAAAGACTATTCGTCTGCTAGCTGATATAAAGTTCGGAGCACCCCCTAAGAAAACCCAAACGATCTCGGAGTACGCAAGTAAGCTAAGGCAACGATTGAACCAGATACATCGGATAGTGCGAAAACACCTCGAATCGGCTACGGGCAGTAGCCGGTTCGAGGTGTTTTCGCATGAAGGTCAGGTATGATCTAAAGACAAGTTCTACTGGCTTCCAGCAAGATGACAGTGTGGCTATATAACCCACGACGGCGGAAGGGTAGGTCTCCGAAGTTGCAGCATAATTGGGAGGGACCGTACCCAGTTACAAAGCGAATCAACGATGCCGTATACCGCATACAGGAACACCGTAAGCCGAGAGCTAAAATGAAAATCGTGCACCTGGACCATCTTGCCCCATATTACATCCAGGGAGACTTAACTACAACTGGCGACACATCTTTCCAGAGCGAAAAGAACTGAGGTGGCAGCAGTGTTACAAGTCCACACAATTCTTCGAACTACTGTCGCAACTGCTGCCCAACTGTTAATAACATCATGATCAGCATTGATTGAAAAGAAGCAACCAGGAAAAGTAAACAAATGACGTCAAAAGCGTGCACTCGAAGGCACAAGAATGGAGCAAGTAGATCCATAATCAATATCTGAAAGTAAACAAGTAACGTCACTGAGTGTATTCAGTATTTTTCGAAGTAGTTCTCGTCAGAACATTCGCAAATATACAAGAAATGGATTGAATGACTAGAGACCCTATATGAAGCCGAGCTGGTCAACAGCAATGGGAAGACGACGGATTGTCGAGCTGTGCTGGATCCGGGCTCACAAATAAACCTAGTCACCAAAAGAATCATCGAAAAATTGGGTTTATCATTGACCCCACCCCTTATCTTCATTGAAAGGGAAGGCGGTAGTACTGAGAAGGCATACCATAAGGTGAACCTCGGCCTGAAATCCAGATTATCAGGATATGCCACGCAGTTGGAAGCCTACGTCATGGACAAAATTATATCACCGCAACCGTCTCAGAACTTGAACATATCTGGATGGCACATTCCCAAAACCATAAGGCTGGCCGATCCAGACTTCCACCGAACGGAGTGCATCGACATGTTGCTGAGTGCCAAGCACTTTCACGAGGTCCTAGCTATTGGACAAATAAAGTTGGGCCCACAGCTCCCAGTGCTCCAGTACACGCTCCTATGGTGGATTGTGGCCGGAAGAGTGATTTCATGACATGCGGCATCCTGGCAGAAGATAATCAGCTTAGTCAGCTCATCAAGTGATTTTGGGAGGTTGAGGAAGAACAGGATCCGCAGCACAAGCTTACGTTAACTGAAAAGGCTTGCGAAGCACATTTCTATCAGACAATGACAAGACGTTCCAACGGCTGTTCCTTGGTTAAACTGCCATTCAGCAAGGATCCTGAGACGTTAGGTGATTCTCAAGTGGCGGCAACTTGCAGATTCATTACCTTGGACCGTCGACTGGTGAGGAACCCTGATCTAAGACTTCCTTCCATACGAGGACTTCATGGAGGCGTATATTTGGCTTGGATACCGTTTTTCGATACTCCTGCGTTTCAGTATGCCTTGTTTCGTATTCACCGCCGACATCGAGAAGATGTATCGGCAGATAATGCTCCATCCTGAAGACCATCGGTACCATGGCTTAATTTGGAGAAATTTTTCAACGCAACCAGTGCAATACTATCAGTTGAAAAAAGTAACATAAAGCCCGACGTGTGCCCCATATCTACCTACAAAATGTCTGCAAACTCCAGTACAAGAGAACCAGCAAAAATGTCCCCTGGGCAGCAGCGCGTTGGAGAAGAATTGCTATATCGATGACGTCCTGACCGGGGCAGACAACTTAGAGGAGGCACTTCGCAAACAGGTGGAGCTATGCACCATATGCATTTGCGCAAATGGTGTGCCGACCATCCTCTATTGTTGAAGCAGATTAAACATGAGGCCCAACTGGTCCAGCTGGACTTCAGTAGCTTACACGAGGACGACTATATTAAGACGGTAGAAGTAATCTGGTGTCCGAAGACTGACGAGTTCCAGATCCAGATCCAAATCAACCTCAACCCAACCGATGCGAAGTTCTCCAAGAGGACGATGGCATCTGATATAGCCAAAATGTTCGATCCATTGGGCATTCTGGCTCCTGTGATAGTAGCAGCCAAGCTATTCCTGGAAGAATTATGGCGATTGGAATAGGACTGGGATGCAGGATTACCAGTGGTGATCCATACCGAGTGGTTCGATTTCCGCAGTGGTCTGCCATCGTTGCAGTAGGCAAAAATTTCTCATAACATCAGTATAGGCGAAAAATCCGTTGAAGTACAGCTACACACATTTTGTGATGCCTCCGAGAAGGCATATAACGCAGCGATATACATGCGGTCAACCCTGAGGAGCGGTCAAGTCGCCGTCAGGTTGCTCTGCGCCAAGTCAAGAGTGGCCCCGATCAAAAAACTTACTGTTCCGTGACTGGAGTCGTGTGTGGTGAAACCAGGCGCTGAGCTCACAAGACGAGTTAAGATAGCGCTCAATCTGCAGGAGATTTTTCAGGTATTCTGGACCGATGCCGAGATTTTCTTAGCGTGGATCAACTCTACTGCATCATCGTATAATACCTTTGTGGCGAACAGGGTCTCGTCCATACAAACCCTCTTAAGGCCGAAACGATGGCTACACATAGCGTCTGAAGACAACCCAGCTGACATCCTGTCACGTGGCATGGCGCCGGCTGAATTGAGCCAATGTAGTATGTGGGAGAAGGACCACCATTTTTATCCAGTGCAGAATCAGTTTCTCCTTCCGAGTATCGGAGTAGGGGCCCTTGCGACTTGGAGACGAAACGGACCAAGACTGCTATGGTAGTGGCAGAGGCTCCTGAAAGACATTTTATTCAGCAGATCCAAAACGGCAACTCCTTCAAGAGGCTGCAGCGCATAGTGTCCTACATGATGCGGTTTATCTGTGATCTCAAGCCGGGAGTTAAGCAATCTCAACTGACAAATCAAGCGCTCACGAGTGATGAATTATCCACAGCCCTGGAGATCGTCCTGAGGTATGTACAATCACAAACCTTTAACTGCGAACTTTTGGACATCAGGTCGGGTTGGCAAGAGGGCATAATCCGTGTCGATTGGAGGCTGGAGGCTACCAAGATCACGTTCAACGCCAAACATCCCATTTTATTATTGTTCAAATATCCGTTCACCAGACTGCTGATGATGGACATCCATCGCGACCACTGCCATCTAGGTGCACAAACACTGCTCGCTACCGCTAGACAGCGGTTCTGGCCAATTCAAGGAAAACAACTCGTGAGATTGATCGTTCAACGGTGCGTGTGCTGCCCCCGAGTCAACCCTAAGCTGTTTTCACGTCATAGGAAACCTGCCGAGTACACGTATTCAGCCAGCCCGTCCGTTCATCAACTCCGGCGTGGATTTCTGTGGGCCTATGATGATCCATTACCGAAGTGGAGGTACCCAACTGCAAAAAGGGTACCTAGCCATATTTTACTGTTTCGCTACAAAGGCCGTAAATCTGGAACTAGTCAGCGATCTAAGCACAGAAGTATTCATCTATACTCTCAAACGATTCATTGGATGACGAGGACAATGCCGAAACCTATTTTGCGACAACGCCACCAAATTTGTGGGAGTTCACAACAAGCTATCAGAATTGCTGTCGTCATTAGATTCCAACGAAGCGCGTCAAGAAGTAACAACGGCGTGCTCCAGCCGGGGAGTCGATTTCCATTTCAACCCTCGACGCGCGCTTCATTTTAGCGGCTTGTGGGAGGCGGCAGTCGAATCAGCCAAAAATTTGATCCGTCGAGGCTTTTCGTCGGCGGCTCTCACCTACGAGGAGATGCATACCTTGGTGGTTGAGGTGGAGGCTATGTCAAACGATCCCAATGATTTGGCAGCCTTAACTCTAGCACACTTCCTCATCGGAGAACCCCTCACAGCCATGGTGGGTGGTCGCGCAGAGCCAGTTACCGGAGGTCTCCATGCCCGGTGGACGCTAATCAATCACCTCAAACTCGAATTCTGGAGACGATGGTCGCACGAGTACTTTGCGCATTTGCAGCAGCGTGTCATGCGGAAACGGTCACACCCCAATGCGGCCTCGGGAACTCATCATAAGCGAAGATAACACCCCATCGATGAAGTGGCCACTGGGGCGAATTATCAAAACCTACGAAGGCACCGATGGTTTCGTACGAGTCACTGATGTCAAAACCGCCTCCGTAA
The DNA here is from genome assembly GCA_963969285.1 of Odontomyia ornata. Taxonomy (NCBI): domain Eukaryota; kingdom Metazoa; phylum Arthropoda; class Insecta; order Diptera; family Stratiomyidae; genus Odontomyia; species Odontomyia ornata. Next base: position 475,732,675 of record OZ017738.1, on the reverse strand, counting down.
CTTTGAAAAGGCCAATATACAAACATTCCCCGTTACTAGTACTCGACGACGCACAGTCTAACGAAGAACCATCACAAGCAAGTTCCCCCCACTTGACGAAGGAAGGGTCCCAGATCAGCGGCGACGACATCCCGAGGACAAGGTGGCAATCGATGCGAACCGGCAAGTCAATTGTGGAACTCCTCTTGATGTGCCTGCTAGCTCCCATAGCGCACGCCTCGCCAACACAAGGCTCAACAACCAGACCCCAAACGGGTCTGTATTTTCAAGCATTAGGTCGAGTCTACTTACCTTCCAGCGACTAGAAGTTGCTCATTTATTACGATTTGTTCTACAGAACGGGACGAACCTTATGGACTCTTTCAACGACTCCACTCATTTCACTGAGTCTGCATCTGAAATCGAGGAACTACGACGATAACTACAAGTGCAAGATGTTTCATGGACCGATCAAGTGACCGACCACGACATCCACCAGTACACCATCGGCTACCTGGGCATTCTCGGGTTAGTCATGCTGGTGATCTACCCCCACTGGCGTTCCTGCAACCAACAATCCAACCTGCATGTTCAGCCACTAGGGCCGTTACCTAGACGCTACAGCCTACCCCACACATTGGAGGAGGTTGAACAGAACGTTAAACCGGGGGTGGATGTTGAGTTCCTGAGTTATTTAATTGATTTTTCAATTGATCGATCATTTGAATTTAATTTACCAAATTCAAATTCAATCCGCCACAAAGCGAAAGTACTTTGTTTCGAATACTACATTTTTATTTTAATCAATCGAGCAACCCATTTTAAGGGTTTTCTAAAATAATTTTATAAAACCCTACTAGTTTCGCGACCTGTCTGTCCGTCGGTCCGCCCGTCCGTGTGTCACAGCAATTTTTCTCGCAAACTACTTAAGCTAGAAACATCAAATTTTGTATGCAGGTGTAAAGTGGTGCTCTCTTCAAGTTCAACTACAAAAAATTGTATAAGGTATTTAAGGGGGGTCTCCCAATATAGGGGAGTGGCCCCCGAAAAAAAATCAAAGGTAGCCGATATGGGTATCAAATGAAAGGTCTTGATGAGAACTTTTCTTAGCAGGTCTTACTTTGATATTTTCTGCTTCGAGGGACGCGCAGGGAGGGGAAATACACGAAAAATTTGTGTCCCCCCCTCGCGATTGGACACCTGTGATTCGAAAAATCTGGAAAAAATTATGGAGGTAGGTGTTTATGAGTCGAAGTTCGCTAAACTTTGTTAATAATAGTATGATCTTCGAATTTCATATTTTCCCCAATAAAATCGCATCGGTACCTTTAAACTGAAGGAAATTCGATACTTACGTAGTCCTACTAAGGATTCTTAAATTTTGTAAGTTTGAAGAAAATCGAATGATATACACAGAAGTTATGGCCATTTGAAATTTCTCCAATTACAACAACAATAACACATGATTTTGGTATTTTATGGACTTTCCATCCAATCAGTCACTGCAGTTTTGATTTGATCTTCTTGAAATTTTCTAATAAGGTCAATAGCATTAATATTTTTGAGAATTCATGATTTGAGTGATTTTTGTCGGTTTGCAACAAAGTATCGACCGTTGAAATTAGAAAAACAATGGATTTTCCTTTGAACGTGCACATCTCTTTGACATATTTCTTGACGTTATTCATTGCTGTTGACTGCATTTCTGAGAAGTTGGGTACTAAACCCTTCTGACATGAGCGTAAGTCTGTTTAACCCAACTTGTTCATTCATTTTTTAATTTGTCAAAACTTTGAAACAAAATTTTATTCATTGTTCAATTGTTGGTTGAGTCGTTATATATTCTGCGAATTATTGTCCTATTGTGTCTTATTTCAATAGTTGGTTATTCAGTATCTCTGTACGGTTAAAAAGAAAGTAAAATAAAGTTAAATTTTTAAAGTCTATAAAAAATAATAAAATCAAATTTCGGGACAAAAGTGTTCCGGGCCAAACACTTCCTGTTACGTCGAAATCCAAAAATTTTAAGAGAGGAGATCATTTTTCGGTTATTTATAAAAGATTTCTTAATTTAAACTTACCTTACATCTTTCTTTCGATTCATTTCGATGTTGCCTTAAAATTATAAATATAATATGTATACATTAAGAATCACACATACCTTGTTTGTGTTGTCCGTTGAATACTTGAAATCTAGAAACAGTTAATCCATGAAATTTTTCACACTCGATGTAGGAATGATCGCTTTTAAAATGTTCGGCTGGCATGTACCTCATTTCCCATGGAGGAATCTCATTTTAAAGATTTCGGCAGATTTCAAGTAGTACCAAATGCTTAACATAAACAGGGAAATATATACATACCGTTTCTTGATATTTGATAAAAAAAAAGAGCTTTCCGCCTTAATAGTCATTATATTTACATCATTTAAATAAATTCAAAATAAATTACCTTTCGATACACTTTGCCATCTTATACTGTCAATTTGATTCTCACACATGATTATTTATGCGTAAAGTAGTGCGAAATTATCTTACTTATGAATACAAAATCGCCTTCATACTCAATTCAACATTCTAGTTCATAAATATTATGTCAGCATATTTGTAACGGAAACATCGCGATCGAGTGTGCTTTAACTGTTCTAAAAATCAATAATAATTGATTGGATTACCTTTTCCTGCTACTTGGCCTGATGGCATGTGCTCCGAAATCGTGATAGCGAGTTCCTCAACTCGTCACTTCCACATGTCGAGTCCACCGAACAACAAGCGAGTACAAATAATCGCATCTGATGCTACTAACTTAACCGACTAACTTCGTTTAGCTTAAACTTAACCGACTTATTTCAAATTAATAAGTATGGATAAATTTCTCAGCATTGCATTGCATTGGTAGCATTTCAATTTGGTAGTACGCCAACATTGAATGTTTGAATGGAAAGTCTACCAGTACCCCGCGTGATTCTTGTTTTGAACGGTTAGTTGCTAACTAGTCGCGACAGTTTGTACGCTGGAAATGCTTTCGAACATGATGACTACAAAAAGTTTATTTTTGTAAATTTATTCTCCTTTTTTCCATATTAAGCATCACCAAATGTTTTTGAATTAAATCATTCCTTGAAATACAAACATAGATATATAAGGCTAATCATACTTTCATATGTTGTTTCCTAAATTCAGAAATGCATCTTTTATTGTTTAAGCAGCATTCTAACTATCTTTGAACGCAGGTTGTTGTCAGTTTTTTTTTTGTTGTTATTACAGGAAGAAGTTCAAATGATGTTCTGCTACTTTTTATCACACGTTTGTCCACTCTCTAATGATCTTATTAGTGTTACACAACAATGAACAGTAATAGTGTTAAAAATCTTGTTTTACGCTTACGATCGTTAAAAGTTCGTTCTATTACTTGAATACATTACATAAATAATTTCATTGCGCTAAGAGGTTTTTTTTTGTCTTTTTTTGGCCAGAATATGTACATTAGCTAACTTTGTTAGGTTGCCAATTATACTATACTTACGAGTACTTATTAAATAATAATCGATGCTGAGGATTATTTGAAATTATCAGCTTGAATAGTAAAATATTCTTGAGAAAATATAAGTCATATTAAATTTGTTGGCTCAGGAAACAGACAAAATTAAAAATAAATGGCTTAAGAGATGAGTATACGATTGAAAATTAAATATATGATTTGATTAAATAGTACAGTAAATATAGCACGAAAAAATAGGTTTGGTCTAAGAAATGACCTACTGGGATTTGACTTGATAAATCGATAGGGGGGCATAAAAAAAACTTAACTTCTGATTTCCGAAGTGATCCCCCCCCCCCTGCTTTTGAGAAAATCCAAAAACATTTTGAAACGCGTTTTTCTCGGAATCTATGGGTTTTAGAGAAAAGTTTATTTGACAAAAAATGTTCAGGACACTGTTATCTACATTTTATCTCATTGGAGCAAAGTCGTCCGACTTAAAATACAAAAAGTAGGTGGCGCTAAAGTATCAAAAAAAGTGGTTTTTTGGCATTTTCAATAAAAAAAAATTATTTTTTTATAATAATGTAAATGGGAAAGTTGTTCGTCATAAAATTATCTACAATTTTTGTTTAAACAATTTTTTTGTAAAACTTACCGTTAACGAGCTGGAGCTTGCCAAAGTGTAAAAGTCGTACATTTATGTGCCGCGCCGATGCGTGTATTCCATTCATACACGCATCGGCGCGGCACATAAATGTACGACTTTTACACTTTGGCAAGCTCCAGCTCGTTAACGGTAAGTTTTACAAAAAAATTTTTTAAACAAAAATTGTAGATAATTTTATGGCGAACAACTTGCCCATTTACATTATTATAAAAAAATAATTTTTTTTATTGAAAATGCCAAAAAACCACTTTTTTTGATACTTTAGCGCCACCTACTTTTTGTATTTTAAGTCGGACGACTTTGCTCCAATGAGATAAAATGTAGATAACAGTGTCCTGAACATTTTTTGTCAAATAAACTTTTCTCTAAAACCCATAGATTCCGAGGAAAACGCGTTTCAAAATGTTTTTGGATTTTCTCAAAAGCAGGGGGGGGGGATCACTTCGGAAATCTGAAGTTAATTTTTTTTATGCCCCCTATCGATTTATCAAGTCAAATCCCAGTAGGTCATTTCTTACACCGTAAATGCTATATTTACTGTACTAAAAAAGACTAAGACTTTTTCAAAACTATCAAATTTTACACAAATTTGATGAATGGTTTTTTACAAGCAACTTTCGTTACATCAAAACAAATGAAAAAAAATGAAGAAAAATTTATTTAGTAAAATTTTCCTTCGCAAAATCGATTTTTCCAAGATTTCTTTCAACTGATTATTTTTGTTTAATTCAAGAAAAAGTTTATTTTTTTGTCACTGACTTCAAATTTAATAATGGATGTTACCATCTCGGACTCTAATGACTTCTTGAAGCCTGTTTGGAAGACCATCCATGACATCCTGAATGTCCGACTGCGGGATATTGTGCCACTCCTCTAAAACTGCGTACTTGAGTTCTCCTAGGGTAATAGGCACTGGTACTCTTACCCGAACACGTCTTTTAAGATTGTCCCAAATGTGTTCAATAGAATTGAGTCCCAGACTACGCGCTGGCCATGACGAAGTTTGAATTCCGATTTCATTAACGTATTGTGTCACAGATCTAGCGACATAGCAACGTACATTATTATGCATTAGCCTGAAATGTTTTCCAATAAATGGAGCAAACGGTACGACGTGGTCTTGGAGAACTTTTTCCACGTACCTCTGAGCGTTCACACTGCCCCCATCAAAGACGACAAAATCGGTACGGGCCTCATAAGAGATGCCTCCCCAAATCATTATTGATCCGCCCTGATAACCCACTGTTTCGGCTATAGCAGAGGGAGCAAACCTTTCATTTTACCGTCAATGAACACGCTGACGCCCATCTGGACCACATATGGCTATTCTGCTTTCATCTTAAAACAGTACATTCTTCCACTGCTCCATAGTCCAATCATAATATTCTCGCGCAAAACCAAGTCTAGCTCTACGGTGCTGCGGGAGAAGTTGTGGAACGCGAGCTGCACGAAAAACCTTCAAATCACTTTTACCCAGTCTTCTTCTAATCGTGCGTTCACTTACACTAACATTTCTGACCTCGAAGAGACGCGTACGAACTTCAGTAGCATTACAAAAGCAATTTCTACACGTTGCTAACGATAAAACGATCGCCTCGGGTGAAAGTGCAACGATGTCTACCATGACCTGGTCTCCGGGTATATGATCCACTCTCTCGATACCGTCTAATGGCATCCCGTATCGTGGTTCGAGGTACACTGAGCATTCGGGTGATGCGAAATTTTTAAATCAATTCGAGAGTCTAACTGTTTATTTTTCTTCCCAATTATCCACTCGATACAAGACAAAGCCTGAGATAAACTATACTCAATGCAAACAAGTAGGGTGACAAAAGTTGTAAGCGGACGGTTAATTGTGCCTGTGGGTGTAGAATGAATATAATTTACAAAGCAAACATCTTTTAAAATATGTGTGCCAATATTATAAACCTTAAACAAGGGGATGGACTGGCCCCAATACTCTTTAATATTGCACTTGAACACGTCAGCAGAAATACAACAGCTGAAACCTTTGGTACACTAATGTTGAAATCCGCACAATCGGTAACATATGCTGATGATGTCAATATTATTGCACAGTCCATCTCAGATGCTAAAGAAGCACTTTTGAGTCGAGAGTCTGGAGCAAACTGAATTGAACTACGATTTAATGAAACTAAAACTAAATTTATGACTCAAACGAGGAAGAACACTCCAGTGCGATAAAACCTGACTGTAGGAGACAGTGCACATAGGGGTATTTGAGAGATCAAGCTGGCCAAAATTATTTATCCCTCATAATCTTTTAGAAATTATTCAGTAACTCATGAAACCTTAATTAATCCACTCTGACTTTCCCCTTGCTCTATAAGGCAAGGAGTATGTCCAATTACATATTGTAACAAGAAAATGTTATTTTGCAATTTGTTTTATTTACAACTAAGTTAACAACTGCCTTCCTTACCAACTTAGCATATATTTATCGGAGTTTAAAGATATCCCCGAATAGTTTCTATTGGCCCCACCAACTCTGGATGAAGTTTGCTCCACCATCAAAGCCCGAAAGAATAATAAAGCGCCGGGCATCGATGAGATTCCAGTGGAGCTCATCAAATTTGGTGGCAGCGGTGCTCAGAAAGCAACCCATAAAATCATCCAGCACATTTGGCAACATAACGCATGTGGAACGAGTGAAGCCAATCAATCATATTCCCTATCCACAAAAAAGGTGACAAGCTATAGTGTGAAAACTGTAGAGTCATAACACTTTTTTGTACGGCGTACAAAATATTTTCAAAGATCATAGGCCAACAGTATTATTCGGGAGTATCAAGGTGGTTTTAGAGCAGGTAGATCGACGATAGACCAATTGTTCACAGTTCAGCAGGTACTTGAGAAATGCTAGGAATTCAACATAGACGTACACCAAATTTTCATTGACTTTAAGCAAGCATAGGACAGTATTGATCGTAACGTACTGTACCAAATAATGCTTTGCTTTGGTATGCCAGCCAAATCAGTCCGTCTTACCAAAATGACAATGACGTTGACGACCTCCCAAGTCCGCGTTAATAGCCAACTCACCGACGGCTTTGATACAAATATCAGACTGAAGCAGTTTGATGGACTGGCCCCATTGCAATCCAATTTGGCTCTGGAATATGTCATCATAAAGCTACCTGTCGATACACGAGGTACGTTATTATACAAGTCAAGCCAAGTGGTAGCCTATGCAGACGATATCAACATTTTCACTAACTGCTCCTGAAACTCGACAGCAAAGCAAATCTAGCAGGGCTACAAATCAATGAGAATAAAATAAAGCTCATGACGCAGTCGAGGAAAAATACCTCAAACACCCAAAATATTACACTTGACGAAGACAATATCAAAAACGTAGGTGAATTTATATATTTAGGCCAAAATAACGAGAGCCGGTAATGAAAGAGATGACATACGCCAAGAATACAGCTCGCAAATAAAATATTTTATTCAGTTTTGACAGTCTTGAAGACCAGCTGCATCCACAGGAAAGCAAAGCTCCAAGTATACAAATCTGTGGTAAGACCTGTGTTATGCTATGGGTGTGAAACATGGACCTTAACCCAAGCATCTGCGAAAATATTGAACGCCTTTGAGAGACGGGTCCTTGGACAAATAATGGGAGTGATGCCAGACGGGGATTAAGGCTGAATTCGATACAACCATGAGCTGTATGAAATTCTTGACGAAGATCTCAACGATTGCAAGACTGCGGAAGCTGCAATGGGCCGACCATGTGAATATAGCGTCAGATACAGCTGGGTCTCGTATCTACCAGTGTGAAAGTTGGGAGTTCCACCAATGTAAACTGGAAACATACTTGGGGGTGATGATTGGCGATTCGAATCAATCCTCGTCTAATGGTGACCGTGGGGTTTAGTCTATTCGTGACAGGTGCCCACGTTAATCAAGTTGACATTCATGGCCATATGAATCGTATGGACGAAACCCCAAAAAGGTATTTGTTGGGTGGGCTGAAGGGCGGAGACCAGTGGGAAAACAGAGGAAACGCTGGTCTGACTCGGTTGACAGTCGAAATTGGAGGACGCGCTCAATGGACAATTGAACAATACTGCCTTTGTTCTACTATATTCCGCTTTGATAGTATATTCAATTATTCTAAAAGTTTCACTTTTCCTAGTAGTCTCTAAACATACTCAGAAATAGTTCAAATATATTCAAAGATACTTCTCCACTTCCAGATAACTTAGTCATTGAATCCATTCAAAAATACATCCTTTTCGAATGACTAGAAAAAAAAAATTTTTTTTTTTTTTTTTAGTGAGCAGACGCGTTTCGACTACTTTGAGTCATCTTCAGACACTGAAGATGACAAAATTTGTACTTTGCAGTACGTCATTCGAAAGAGATATCTGCAGAAAAAACACTTTTTATAGTGCTTTTATGGATAGATTTTCATGATAGTGTTAGTACTGTCGTGTTTCTATTTTCCTGAACGATCTCCTTTTGATATCGTGGTGTTAATTTTGAGCCCATACATTTGTTTTGCTTAACATAAATAACATGTCCTGCGTCATAATTCTTTAATGGCCATCTCGTTTTGTTGTTGTATTCTAGATATTCTTTCTGTTTTCTTTTTAGTTGGTCTATATTAGAGAGCCGTATTCTCTCGAACGCTTCTGGGCTCAGTCCAGGATTTCTCCCAAAGAAAGTTCTACCGGTTTTTTATTTGTGGTCGAATGCATAAAGAAATTATATTCGTTGCTGGCCCTAACAAGAAGGTCTTAAAAGGTTCGAGTGATCCCTTCTTTTTCAAGCATCTCATGACTTCGATCAGAATTGAGTGAAATCGTTCGACTTGTCCGTTCACTTCTCTTGTATGGAGGTGTCGTATACGTTTTAATTTTTAACTCCTCTTCTATCATTGATTTTAGGGTCACGGATCGCAATGCAGCCTCATTGTTGATAACCACATTTTCGGAGGTACAGAAATAGAATAAAATGTCTCTTAACGGTTCTTTGATATCTTCCACGGATTTGGATGGTATAATTTTTGCCTGAATTTATTCACGGCCGTAAGAACTCGATGCTTTTCCGTGGAAAAGAGATCAATGTGTCCCGTATGGCCTGGGTAGTTCGGTAGAGGAGTTGAGTTGAGTTGTGGGTTAGCCGGGTGTCTGTCATACTTATTTTCTTTACAGACAACACATCTATTCACCAGGCTTTTTATTTTGAAGGACATTTTTGGAAAATAGAAATTTTCAAATAGTTGGAGCCTATTCTCTTCGGCGTGTGCTTGCAGAATCTTGCGCGATTTCACTGGTTACGTCCTCAACAACTCTTTGGGTAAATTTTATCCTGTAATTTTGGATATGGTAAGGATATACCTCCTGAACATTACCCATGACTTCCTCTTCGGCAGTAAGCCCATTGGTCGTGTTAAGGTTAAGATATATTTTAAAGATGTCAATGATATCCTGTTCGTTGTAGTTACGTTTGATGAAAATATGCCGAGTGCAATTGTTGAAGGGGTTGAGGATCTGATAGCTATCCTCGTAACATAACTTGAGGACCAATTGATTTCTGATTGCTTTCAGTGGTACATCGACAGTGGGGATTAGGTTGTGGGACGAACTTTCGTTGATGTGCTCTGATGGAGTCATAGAGTGAATGGCAGCTATCTGAGGTGTACTTGATATAAAAAATCCGCTACCACGTTATATTTGGCAGGTTTTATTGTAACTTGTAGTTGTATTCGTCTAGAATTCCGTTCCATCTCTTCATCTTCGTGTTAGCATTTTTACTGGAGAGGGCATAAGTCAAGAGCTGATGGTCAGTAAATATTTTTATCTTGCGGGATCCGCAGAGGAAATTTCTTAGAGAATTCAACGCCCAGATGATAGCGAGCATCTCTTTCTCGTTTGTAACGTAATTTTCTTCTATACTGGTAGCTGTTTTCGAAAGAAACGTTATTGGCCCCCCGTTCTGTGACAATACAGTGCCGATTACATAATTTGAGGTTTCAGTTGTGAGCTCAAATTCTTTTTCGATGCCTGGATGCCTTAACAGAATTTCGTCGGAAGCAAGGGATCTTTTCATTTTATTAAATGCATCCAAAACTGCGTCATTGAGATGAATCGGTTTTTTTTTAAGGAATTTGGACACTCGTCCGTCTTCTCCTCTGAGAAGGGATGTCAGGGTTTTCGCTCACGAACGTAGTCTCGAATGAGGCGGCGATAATACCCTGACATACCAAGGAATGATCTTAGGTCCTTCAAAGTTCTTGGAGGATTCATTTCAATTATGGCTTGGACCATTATGGGATCTTAGGATTGGCTTTGATTCCATTTTCTCCGATTATATATCCCAGGAACTCAATTTCTTCTGGGAGAAATTCGCACTTGTCCAGTTGAATCTTTAAGTTGACCCTTTCCTTTCTGAAAAACTTCGGTTAAATTCTGAAAATGCTCTTGTTTATCCTTCCCAAAAATCACTATGTCGTCAATGTAAACCTAGCAACGCTTACTGATTTATGCCCTTAGGATATCGTCAAGAGCCCTATGGAAAATGGACGGTGCATTCCTTAATCCAAACGGCAAGCGGACAATTCAAATTTACCGTTATTTATTGAGAATGCGGTCTTTTCTGTATCTGATTCCTTTAGAGGGGTTTGATGAAATCCGCTCTTCAGGTCGACATTAGTGAAGAAGGAGTTTTCCCCCCCAAGTTCGCTGGGACTTTTCCGATTTCAGGAATAGGGTATCTACCGGGTATAGTAACCGAGTTCAGCCACCTATAGTCTACGACCATTCTGTATTTATTTTTCGCCAGAGGCGTCTGCCTTTTTTGGTACGATCTCTACTGGAGAATTATAGGGAGAATAGGATGGCCGAATGATGCCATCATGCAAAAGTTGTTTGCTTTGCTGTTCTACCTCGTCTTTTAAAGCTCTAGGATAGGATAGGATTTTGAATATACAGGATCTGTCGTTGATGTTCTTATTTCTCCCCTGACGGTTGTTATAAAAGTTACAATAGACTCGGCCAGTTTTGAATAATAGTTTTGAGTTTCGAGGATTGTGATTCCGTCAGATGGTTGATTCTAAGGTTATTTTTATTAACTGCTTGCGATTGATGCTGTTTGAGGGGTATTAAAAGATTCGGGTGAATTTTCATATAGTTGCTATTGGTGTGAATTACTGCTTTTATTTGTTTAAATGTGCCGCCAACGGAGTTTGCGTAGAATGATTTATCGTTTTCTAAGGGATTTCTAATGTATTTTGGTCGCACGTAGTTTTATTCGACCCAGTGTCAATGAGAAATTTTAGCTGCTCTCCATTCCCTAATTTGTACTCAAAATACGGAAGTGAAGAGCTCTTTAATCTAAAAAATTAATGTTATGGGAAGGTTCCAGGCTTTCAGCTGTATCTGGCGCAAGGTCTTCAGGTATGTCGTATTGAACACTGTCATTAGAATTCATATAATCGATTAGGGATGTCATATTTTTGGTCCTCTTCCTGTATCATAGTTTCATAATTGTCAATGTCTTGTGAAGTATCGTCTGTTGATTGTGTATTAGTGCGCTGAAATTTGTTGGGATGATGGAACTGTTGTGAGGCAGGTCTAAAGCCTTTGGGTCTGTTCTGATAGTTTACGGCCTTAGATCGCATCGACTTATCTATTTCCATAGGTTCTGGTCTAGGCTGGGGTCTGGGTGGTAGTTGTTGGTGATAAAAGCCTTGTTGCTCATTATTAAATTGTTGTTGTGGATATGCGAACTGAGGTCGCTGTGGCCTTTGAGGATTAACACAAGATGAGGGGTGAAGGCTCTTGGGGTAAGAATTGGAAAACCCCGGTTTTGAGGAGCATTGAAACGTCTTGGGGGTACAGGTGGTGGTGCACTGGTTTGTACCCTGCGAATAGTGCCTTGAATACTATTCGCATGTTGTGTCCGATAATCCACATTTTGAAGCTTCAGGTAGAGATAAAGTGCTTGAGGTAGATCTGCTGGCTCTCTCATACTGAGCAACCTTGGAAGATCTCCTTTCAAACCACGCACAAAGGTATCTAAACCCTTGTCACGATTTGAAAGCGTCATTACTTTCATGGCTTCCGAACCCATTTCCATCGAACACAATTTGTTTAATATGAGGGACAAGTGGTGGTTGACGGCTTGGTAAAATTTGGGCATCGAGTCATTTCCCTGGACTAACGTGGTCATTTGATATTCGGGAGTTCCTGAGTCCCTACTGTCCGCATAGTGCAAGGTTAAGCACTTGGAAATTTTCTCCCAATTCAAAGGAGCATTATAAGATTCCAAGACGATGTCTACTTGCCCTGTAATCTTGTTGCGGGTAACCGATAAAATCCCATAGTATTTTGCGGTTCCCTTTAGATGATCGTAGATGGTTAATATTCGCTCCACACTCTTTTTCCACGATGAGGATTCCCCCGGTGTCCGAAGAAATCACGAAGGCTTTTGACACGTCGGGTATGCGATCCGTCTCGTTAAGATTCCGATCATCACCCTGATTAATAGGCTGGTCGATTTCGGAATATGCATCCGAAGCTAGATTCATCACGAAAGTAAACAACTCCATGCCTTGACTCTCAAGCTTTTCAGAGCCTTGTCTTTCTATACATTCGTTAAGTTCCGTTTCAGTCATAGTTCGTACATTTTGACGTGGCAGTGAGTTGGGGTTGGAAGATCAAGCTGCATTCACGTTATCAGTAGAGTTGTCGTGGAGGTCTGATTAGATTGGGGTTAGTCATAACGAAGGATGAAATTCCAACTACCGAAAGCAAAGATAAGAATCCAATACCGAATTAAGGAGGATCACCTGAACCTATAAAGATAGAGATTATTTACCAAGTTCACTAGGACACGATTGCGTGAACCACCAACACTTTAACTTTTTCACTATTATTGCTGTATCTTTTGTTTTATTCTTTATGATCAAATGAAAGTTCAATATAGTTAATTTAATTCCTTATTCGGAAGATATATTTCCATGTAATGAATACAATTTATCATTCAAAGGTATATTTTATAAGATGTTCGTATTGTATAAATTTTCAAATATTTGTTAAAATTTCCACAAGGAGATTTCGTGAGACATTAACAATAATTTGGTTGGGTCTACATGAAAATTTACTTAAATATAATAGTTTCAATAGAGAATTCACGAAATCTCGTACCAAATAATTAATTTCAGATTGACTTACATTAAAATTAGGCTTTGCATTTCTGGCAACATGGGTACGCGAAGCTTAACGTTGGGTCGTCACTCCCGTTTGTCCTTTCTGGTCTACTAGGGCAGCTCCAATCGTTGTGCACCTTGCTATGTTGCGGGGTTATTCCGCTGTCGAAAGGGTATTCAATATTGGTGGGGGATACACCCGCATGGTTATTGCGACGTAATTCTACTCTAATTTACATGAACATATTATCCATCGTGCTGGCTCTCGTTTCGACCGAAAAATTACACGATTTATTTTTTCGAAGTAATATAATTTTAAAAGCTACAAGATGCCGCGGCACGTTAATGAAATTCCATTGGTTATATTTAAAAAAAATATATCTATATATCAGAACTGACTTAAAACTAATTGCAATATCATTCAGAAAAATTTCGCTTATTTTAGAAGTTGCACTTTGTGCAATAATTCCAGTTATTGAGAAATTGCATTTCCCGTATGTAATAGTATCGGGTGCAGGAAATATGCCAGCCGTGGTGTCAGCAGTATTTATTCGTATGTAAATATGCGCGCTCAGGTATTAACTTACATAGACAATTTCCCAGAGGAATGAACAGGAGGGGGAAATATCTTCAGAAATGACATATCCTAATCTGTTTATTCTTCTTTCAAATAATTTACCAACAAGAAAAATAAACCGAAAATCCTTTGATTTTTTATTCAGGAATAAAATTAGATAAAAAGAAAAGAAACAATAAACAAATTTTTTTTAATTCATATGTATAAGGCATAAATATTTCGATGAACGAAATAAATTTTAAAATCGGAGCTCTTAAGTTTGAAAATTCCCGACTCTGACTTACCTTTAATCGGGCTTTGGTCAGTACCCCGTGCAGGCATACTTGTAGAAAAGTTTTGATTTTGAAAATGTTGTATACTCCGGCGATTTGCGTTCGGTGACTGATTGGGGGCACGGAAATGAATGAGTAGTGCGATCTGGAAGTCTGAAAAGAAGTTGTTGAAATCTGTGGAAAAGAAAGCATAAGTGAATTCAAGTGGAGAGTTTCGCCTCTAAATATTTCAACTTGAAGACACGCATGAAGATAAAAACTTGTTACCAGATATCGAAATCTGAAACTCAAATTAAATTCTTTCATTCGCTTACCATTTCCGGGATCTATAAGAAGAATCAACCTAAAAATAATTATTGCCTGAAATTCTAGTTTTTTAAACACATTACGTCGTCAGATTCATATTTTATTTATGGAAAGTTCGTTTACATTCAATTATTTTATTTATTTGTAGTCAATTATTTTATTTATTCTCAAGAAAAAAAATACGTTTTACAACTGCTATAATTTGCAATATTTAGTCTTTACTAATTCCCTTATCAAATTATCAAGTAGAACATAAATACATTCAAAATATTAATTCTCCCTGTTCAATTATTTTTTCCCCATTCAACACTTCACTGTTTGAAGAATAAGTAAATAACATTCGATTAAATTTATTGTAGTTTATTTTCAAAATTTAGACCTATTATTATGAAGCATATATTTTTCTTTTTTATTTACGAAAATTTTCACAATTATCTTGAATAAGTTTAACAAAACTTAAACTCATATTTTTTTCGTTGAACATTTTGCAATCTACACATTCAGATATATCAAATACAAATTGTTAATAATGATGAGAGGTGCGGGTTAAAAATTCATTTTATACGGAAGTTCTAGTGCAAAACATTTTAAATAACTTTAAATCATTATGCAGTGTCAGCTCACAGAAATTACCCAAAGTTTAGGTTGCTTACATAATATCAACAGGGCATGGGGAATCGGTGTTGTTTGCAATGTGTTCTCTAGTTTTCAATATTCTTATGACTGCCAGTGGATAACGATGATTATTTTGCCGTTTTAAGGTTAATAGGAAGAATCGAAATACGTTGAGCCCGTAGCCTAATCAGGCTTTGGTGCCATAAATGATGATGAATTGAAGTGACAGTTAATTTGCACAGTCAGGGACTTTTAAGAGAGAAACGTTCGTAACTGGAATCATGAACAAAATTTTATAGCTCCTTGAAGCTTCCCTTTTACTACGATTGTTAATTATTGACTGTAAGGTCTACCAAAAGAAACGAATGAAAGTAAAGGTTACACCTTTGAGCACTTTTAATCTTTACTTTTTAAGTTAACATGTTTAAATGCATTCGTTAGAACGCGCTTAAAATATTTAATTACCTCAGCTCTTAAAAAGATAAAGCTCCCAAGCACTTAAAACGCTTTTATATGTGCTGCATACATTATTCTTGGAATATAAATGCAATCAACAATTCTAGTACTACATCGTGTACAGCGTCTAGTATGTTATTATACTCATTTGACATTACTCATCAATAAAGCGCTCATAACCTTTTGAGTCATCGCTCAGGCAAGGTGCGTTTTTCGTTCTGCTCAATAAACCATCATCTCAACAGGTAATGGGCCCAGAACACATGCTAAAATCGAAAACCTTTTAGCATAAGGCTTCGTGAAATCGTATTTATTTTTCGTCGACGGAATTTTACGGCCGAAGATTTTAAGATTTTTTGATAAAAAATGGCACACGATTTGCGCTCATCTATTGAAAAATTACAAGGTAACGAAAACTGTCACACATGGGCATTTTCTATGGTTTTTTTTGGAGCAAAAAGAATTTCTTGAGTGGCTAGATAGAAAAAAACGAGTAACGTTCATGTTCAAGAGGCTAGGACTGCAAAAGCTACTTAGGACACCCTGAAGACGACATTTAGATTACGTTCATTGCGAAAGTATGTTATCGGTAGCCAAAACCAATAGCATAGAAATATGGCATCAACGACTGACGCATTCAGATATGCGGGATTTTGTCAAAATGAGAGATAACCCTCTAGATGGGGTACAGTTTCTGGGCGAAGCATTCAAAGATTAAGTGTGTATCACCTGTGTGAAAGCGAAATAGTGCCGAAAATCATTTTCCAAGGCTGGCAGCAGAGCAAAATCTTTATTGGAAGCCATTTCCAGTGATCTCTATGGGCATATGGATACCATCAAGTTTTGTGAACAGCTCAGATGTTTTTGGTTAATGCAAGTTTCATAGTCAAATTAAGTCAAAGGCTTTTAAAGTGAAGCCATGGTGCTTGTACCAAAGGAGAGGCAAAAGAAATTGGATCCGAAATCCACGAAGTATGTATGTAATGAATCGGCCCTACGCCACTGGCGATTTTTGGTCAGTCGTTGACGTTGGATGAGAAGCCAGATGATAGCAGACGTCACTACCACACACATGACCATTATTAGGCGACTAATACATATGCAATGCGCCACCTTATGACTTCCCATCCTACGTCAGTTTTGTCTGGGAGTGTCCAACGTGCATTCGAGCTGAGAAAGTCGACGAAATCGGTACGGCGGCAGGAACGTCGTCTGGGTCAGCACTTTATTTCATTTTTGCTTAATTAATTGTGTTTTAATATTTCCAGCCTGTTCTGACACGGTTAAGAGAATAAGCGAAAGTGTAGTATAAGAAGTTTTGCACGTCATATTGATAATTGCCGCTCAACTGGAAATTCACCGTTATATTATGAAGCCGCGAATCTAGTTTTTTTGTTGTCTAAAAGAAATGGAAGAAATACGGAATAAAGTAGAGGTAGGGTTCGTTTCCGTATGGTTGTGTTTTCTACGCGTTATTAAAACGGGCATGTGAACCGGTGGCTGAACTTTTGTATTCCGGACTTAGTCTGCTTGCGCAAGACCCGCGACCGAACTCCTCTCCGAACTAGATAGCTAGTCAACAACCACCTCGGAGTAGACTAAGTGTGTCCAGCGTTGTTGACCTGTAGGGTACAGTCCATTGTCACGTCCAAAGACTTATCGTCTAGAACCGATGAGAGGTCGGTTCAGATTTCCTTCGGGAAATCTCTTCGTTCGAGTGATGTGAACAGAAAATCATTACATCTATTTGTTGGTTACTGTGAGAATACCAAACGTTAAAGATTGCTAGACCCAACTCCCTAGAAAGTGATTAAAAGTCGAGATGTCGTTTTCTTGGAAAACGTTCCGATCGACAATATATATATATATATATATATATATATATATATATATATATATATATATATATATATTTCCGTCGAAGATTTGGGTGCGGATTCAGTACGAACTCAGTGCAGAATGACATTGAAAATACTAAATCGGAGGCAACTGTCGAAAACGCATTTTCGTATGAACAAGACATATCACTGGTCAATACTGATATTAATGACTCGCACTATGTACCAGACGAGGTACCTGTTCGCCCGTCCGTCCGTCATTACGTCACAGCAGGTTTTCTCAGGAACAAGAGAAGCTACAGTTACCAACTTTTATGAACAGCTCAGATGTTTGTAGTTAATAAAAGTTTCATAGTCGAAATAAGTCAAAGGCTTTTAAGGGGGGTCTCTCCATGTAAGGATGTGACCCCTGAAACATTTTTCGCACCGAAGATAGTCGAATAGTGTATCAAATGAAAGGTCTTTGTAATAAACATAAGCAGTCGAGCAGCCCCGTGGTGATCAGGAGTGGCTGCTCCTGAAGAGAAAAGGTGGTCACCCCGTCGAAACTGCTTAGTTTGTTGTTGTACTAGTGTAAAGTAAACTGCATCCGTCAAGTTTCCATCCTTTAGGCAGAGATGAGTGGTTCACTTCTGCCACTTTCACATCTTTAGGTTTGACATTCCCCTTGTAATGCAATGACCTTCTTGGGTGAAAGTAACGGTTGCTTTTTGTGGAATGTTTGCGTTTGTCTCAAGCGTCCGTGTCCGCTAACTTTAACGAGGCAAAACAATATTGAATTTCTGTAGAGTAGATTAATTGACACCTAATAGAACTTTTCTAAAGACAATAAAAATTGATCGGTGCGTCTTGTAGAGTAGAGTACGCGTGATAAGTATTTTGTAGTGTAGCTTCGTGGCTCGACAAGAACCCGCCTCATATGATCCCGCAAATGCTAGTCATCAAGCACGCGTACGCGGTCGTTAAGCGAAGCTAGTTAGCTGAGCTCGGTGTTGTTTTAGCTCGCTGACACTTGTGCCAGACCATCGGCACCCGTGTCCTACACGGACATTTCGAAAATCATTACATCTTGACGAAATCTTTCTGTATCAGCTACTGAAATTCCAATATCGATGACAGGGCAGGCAGGGGAAGCGGCAAAACACGTCCTACAGCTCGATGGGAGGCTTTTTGATAGCTGGAAGAAAGGATGGACGTTTTCCTTGCGGAACTGAAAAAAACTTCAAAACGCAAAACTTATTTTGAGGGTTGAAAGTTCAATGCAACTCAGCACCGTATGCTGAGCGTGTGCCAGTCAGTGAATGTTCAGCAAAGTGCAAAAGTTACAGAGTGAAGTCCATTTAGATATGAAATCTAATCCACCCTGCAACATATATTTATAGTCTTCATTAAAATATACTCTTTCAAAGTGCTAAAATCCTTTGCAGAACTCAAAATTTCCCCCTCAATGAAATTCGCAGTGAAAAACAAACATTTTGAAAAATTTTCAAGACAGTCAACAATTTTCGTATTTTCTTATCATTTGTGTCAGGTACAAAAGACATAAGCATGCAATGATCATAGTATGCTTATTATAGACTTCGCCGCAGCTAACGTGTTTTACTTCGGAACGTCTTCCGACTGAACAAATTAATTCAACTATTGAAGAAGCTCCTTCGAGTACTTGGAACAGATTTGACTATTCTATTCAACGCATATAAGCAAAGGAATTTATCGAGTGTTTAGATGGCTGATGAAGCATCGAAGTTCGCATTGTATAATCAGGCACAAATAAGACCTGTGTTGCTGTGTATATCTGAAACCTGAACTTTTAAAAATATTTTTGACTAGGCCATGGACGCATTCTCTCCCTGCACCCCCTGAACCAAACACTGCCACTTTAAGATCTGTTTGGAAAAGTTTTCATCAAAACCTTTCATGACTATCTTTGGTAAAAAAATATGTTTTAAGTCTTGCCCCGCTATATGGGGAGAAGCTTTGATTTTTTTAATACCCAGGCTTTCAAGAGGTAATCGTTTTTGATATACCTTCCTAGTTTGGTGTTCGTAGCTACCATAGTTACGGAGAAAAATCGATGTGAAATCAGACGGACGGGTATACAGAAAGTGCAAGACCCTTAAAAATGAATACGTATGAAAGTGATAACCTTCTTTTGGTAATAATATCATTCGGAAGGCGAAGTGTAATTTTGATAGCATTTAATCCAGATTGATGTAAGGAATGATATTTGTTTTGAACATTTGTATGAAATATCCTCAGTTTTCGAGAAAATGTGGGGAGACTGTACTTTCTTGGGCATCGCCACTTCGCGTCGGTGGCAGAGACGCTGCGCAAATCTGTTCGTATTGTTTCTTAGTAATTTATTTGACCCGAAAATCGACGCGAAAGCATACAGAAGATAGTTAATTTTATGTTTGAAATTTGCTTCATACGAAATTTTAACAAGATTAAATGGCGGCGAAGGATTGTATCAAAGCCTGCTTACTCAGGCCCGAAAGGAATGCAATTAACATGTATGACGTCGCTGTGGGAGCTGTCAAAAGCTGTTCAATTGATCTAAAAGAACAGGTCAATAGGTCTAAAATCCTCGTATCGCATTGTGACGTCATGCATCCGGTTTCGAGCCTGTGTGAGGGGGCATTCGTAGCACTACAGCCCCACTCGGGCCTTCGCTTCCTGCAAATAGCGCCTCCAACTGTCTCGGTCCATTGACCGCGTCCTCCAATTTCGGAATCTAACCAGTGATGAACTGTCTTCGTCGACCGAGTCAGACCAGCGTTTCCTCGGTGTCCCCACTGGTCTCCTTCCTTCAGTTCTCCCAACAAACACCTTCCGTTGTTCGTCCATACGATTCATGTATCCAGCCCATTGCAGCTTCTGCAGTCTGACAATCGTTGAGACCTCAGGCTCGTCAAAAAGGGAGGGCATTTGTTGTACCAAAAGGAATGTGAGCCCATGGATAAAATGATAATTTTCCCTGAAAGAAACTTCCTTTCATAAAATACCAAAATCGTGTGCTATTGTTGTTGTAATTGGAGAAATTTTAAATTACTAATTTCCATGAATATGATTCGATTTTCATCAAACTTACAGAGCACTAGGATATTTTATAAGACTACTTAAATATCGAATTTCGTTGAATTTAAGAGTATCCACTCGATTTAATTGGGGAAAATGTGAAATTCCAAGATCATAATATTGTTAGCAAAGTTGAGCGAATTTGGATTTCTAAGGTATTTGTTGTTATTGTACTCATAAACACCTACTCCCATAATTTTTTTCAGATTTTTCGGATCCGATCGCGAGGGAGGACACAAATTGGTTAAACAATTTTTTTTTAAGTGTCAACCCCTATATGGGGAGACCCATTGAGTAATAAATAATACTGGAGTGGACAGCCACGTGACCATGTGGTCGCAACAACCTCTGCGACCACTTTTCCTACTGCTACGCTCTTGTTTACAACCTAAAAGAGAGCCAAATTGCACAAACAAACATGGCTGCTGCTCAATGAAAACAAATTTTCATACAATCCTAAAAGTTTGTTTTCTATTTGAAAAACTTTCACCATTATGAGGAAAACATGCATAACATTTACTATTAACTACTTATCGGTGAAAGGAAGCACCTACAGATCCTTTTTGACTATAATTTTTACACGAAGGCACAGTGTCACACGTTAAAGTTATTCGGATCACAAAGCACAACAGAATTTTTAAACACTTGGAATGAATTCAGATCGCAAACACTTTTCACAGTTTTAATATCGGATAAAATTCGCGACGAAACTTGCGATTTGCCATTTTGGCGTTCAATTTGGATCAGTCAACTTGGCATACAGATCCAAATGAGTGAGCTTCTGGAACAAGAAAGTGAGCGGCAAGAGGCAGAGGGAGAGGAAATGACAGACATTTCCTTTGCAAGAGAGCAGAAACCGGTCGCATGTTCTCCTATCCTTTTTATATGAGGTTAGCCCTTCCAGTTCTTATTCATCTGGGGCTAGTATACTGATACCTGATTTCGTTCTATACCACATGTCTGTCTAGGCTTTTAAGCGCGATTTTTGAGCAAGTGCAGGAAAATGCAATGGTACCGATAGTTTTCTTCTGTCGGAAACTCAGCGCGACAGAGCATGTGTACTGTCCACATTACCGCGAACTTCTCGCAATTTTAGGTGGTTCTAAAAACACTTCCGACACGATAGGACAACCCTTTACCATAAGCGGTTAACTTATGCATTTATCCTAAAAGCCAAAAAGATGCCACCATGCAGAGCTGATCAACTCGATTTCATTGCGCGATTTTCGATCGACATCGTACACCTTCTGCAACACTGTGACACCCACTTCATCACGCACAGCGTCGATAGGCATGCCAAAGAAAATATTGTAGCGGCCACAGCTGACATTAAGTAATGCATCTGACCACTACGGCACTGGAGATAGATGGTGGACATTTTTTATATTCTTCTATTTCTTTCTATTACAGTCATTCGATTCGTAGTTCTCAGAACGTGATCAACTGGAAGGTGATCAGCTCACATGTTTTTGCATGAATGTTTATGTGAAGAATAAATTGTTGGTGATCAGTAGCTCGTAAATATTTGCATTGATACGCGGAGTTAGAAATACCACAAACCCATATGAGAGCTTCAACCCTGAACCGACCTGTTATAAGTCATATTTTAGCAATTCACATGTAGTAGTCGGTCTACTTTGGGCAAGCTCTTAAAAGCTTTCAGGCTTCTTCGGAAAAAGCAAAGCAAAGTGCAAGCTATCATGCAATTTAAAATGCTGGTACGGTGATATACAGGGTGTGACAACATAACTTCTTATTTTCAAAACTTGATGCAGTGTACGGCTGTCTTTGTAAAAAGTTTTTTTTTAACAAATACATATTAATTTCGCGACCCGTTTGTCTGTCTGGCTTTCCATCTGTCTGTCTGTCCGTCTGTTTTTGCTTCACAGCAAGCTTCTTCAGAAACTACAGATGCTAGAAAGCTCAAACCTTGTAGAAACGTCGGAAGTGGTGGTCTTTCAAAAGTTTAGTCTTAAAAAACATTTCAAAATTGTTAAAGGGGGGATCCCCCCCCGCGATTGGACACCTTTGGGCCGAAAAATCTAAATTTTCGTGAAAATTCAAGGAATAGTGTTTAATTTGAATATCTTCGATCGGCCGAGCATTCAGAAAAACTAAAGCTGGAGCAAAATGGCGGTTGCAACGTGCTTATGAAGGAAACTCTGCATCTTTTGCACAAGTTTGAACGATTTCTTACCCAAGTATTGGATGAATGGTTCAAGTCACCGATTCACGCTGTTAGAAAACTTGTTTCGAGCCCTAGGGTGGTTACAAAGACCTTCTGGTAGGAGCACTCTCCTACTTACTTAACTTGTTTGGTTGTAAATCAACTAATTTTTTCCCAAATTTCTATTAGGATTTTAATGAATGCAAGTAATGCATTCACGGGTGGATTCACTACTTTGCTGGGCACACTCCTTGCATGCTTATAATTTGCCTAACACTGTCCACTGTACACTTATTAAGATGGGTAAATGAAGCACATGTTCTGCACCTTAGATGAAACAGGAGTGGACATCCAGGCGTAAGTTGTCGCAACAACCGCCTTCCACGCTTGCACAAACGATAAACAGGAAACAAATAATTTCAGCACCGTGATACATGAACTTGAAATCTAGTTGAAAATTTAGGATGACATCTTGCTTAGCTATTACAGTTGTGCTCTTTGTCTGTTCCGCCTACGGTAGTCTCTAGTATTCACAGTTTCCATTTACCCTATGTTGCACACTTTCTGCATTTTCCCAGGGGCCGATCAGCTGAGCCGAGGCTCATCGTATTCAAAAAACAAAACAAAAAGCAACTAAAATTTCCGAAGCACGTGCTCTTTTCAGCAAAATTATTGATTTTTTGAGACCTGGTAATGCTGAAATCTCTCATCGAAACATATGTTTATATTCGCACCAATTTTCACGGCAGTATTTACCTACCTTCTTGCTGCTGAAGATTTATGGTTTGCTCTTCGACTTGTGTTCGATTTTTTCCGGCGGCT
This sequence comes from Odontomyia ornata, assembly GCA_963969285.1. Taxonomy (NCBI): domain Eukaryota; kingdom Metazoa; phylum Arthropoda; class Insecta; order Diptera; family Stratiomyidae; genus Odontomyia; species Odontomyia ornata. Next base: position 475,709,234 of record OZ017738.1, on the reverse strand, counting down.
AGGTTGAATGTATATGCAATACTATGGTGTCTACCATAAGGGCTGATTCCAAATCCTTATTACAGCTTAACAAGCCATGTACCTGAAAGCCCTACTACCACATACATGAGCAATATTGGCTGACTTTTCTCATTAATTTATATGGCGGTATATGAAGAAATGTGTAAGCGTCGACTAAAATCGAGGTTTTGTACAGTTCCAAGGCAAATTTCAACGGTGAAATCAAGATGATCCACGGATAACATCGTGGCGCTCCTTTCAACTCATACATCCGAGATTCAAAGTTTAAAAAATTGGAATTTGTTTACTTCCTCAAGCGAGCTGTGGGTGGAAGGAATTGAACGTGCGTTCATTTAGCTATTCTAAGCAGTAGAGGTGTACAGTGGACAGTGCAAGGTGAATGTTAGGGATGCATCAGACTACGACTATCTAGCCGCACTTCTGTCGCAAGTTACACATGGTTAAATGGAAGCCCGCACACTGCGATTTTTGACAATTTTGTCCAGGTCATCAGTCGCAGGAATTTGCGATTTTTCCTAAAACCAGTTTAGCAGGTAGTTTCTATGATACTCGCGCAGGCGCACATCATTTGGACACTTGACGCTGACGTGCATAGAAGTTTTTGCATAGCGCAGAAATGAGTTAGCGCATGTGTTCCTGGCAAAGACATACCTTCAAATGAGCATTTTAGTTCTGCGCGTGCCTGAAGTTCGTTTGGAGATCTTGTCGCAGTGTGTTCGTATTTGCGTCTGAAAATCGCTGGTTACGGCAGAAAAATCATGCAAGGAATGTTTTTTGTGCGCCATACAAGCATTTGTTTCCGCCGAAGTTGGCTGACAGCATACGAGAACTTGCCGCATGCAAATTTCTCCTGTAGGGCTTGCTACACTTACATTGGTGTTCGCTGATTCCGTTCGGAAGAGATCTGCAGTTGTATTGCTGAGATCGAATGCATAAAGGGAAAAACTTAATATACATATGTATATATTTCGTCTTCTGTAATCAAAATGTTTCGCTTGTAGTGTCGAATTGCAAATTGACTCGCGGCGCATAACTGATTGATAGTGACACTTGAGTTATCAGCTCTACAGAAAAATCTATTAGGAAGTGAAATAAAAATTGAAATCAGCTGTTTTTTTTTTTTCTTTAGTGAAGTTGGTGTTAGGTTCTCTGCTATTTCTCGGTGGAAATCACGGATAAGTATTCATCTTAGCCAAATTTTTCACTTAAAGTTTTCTTTGTGCTTAACATTGCTAACGGTTATTTTCATTTATTATTTGTACGAGGAGCGGGATTCTCGTGTAGTACAAATTGAATCATTTCTGAATATTATTAATAGTAAAATTTTAATTTCTATATAATGATTTCCTATAATATATAAAATAATTCATTTGCAACATAATCCCAAAAATACTGATAAACCAAAAACTTACAATATTTTCTATAATAAATAAATCGATTCATATTTTTTTATTTTTTTTCATCTTGCTTTTTCCCTCATTTGGAAAATTTTAAACATTCTTTTTAATCATAATTCAATTCATTCCTGTTTTAATTGGTTGAAATACTGTTTCATACTATAAATCGTTAATCCTCATTATCAAATTTAATTAAAATCAATTAAAAAATATAATATATAATACCAATTGAAAATCACCAATCATGGCAACGCCATCTGGTGCTGACAAACCTGGTTAAATGCAGAAAACCAGTGGAGGAAAACCATAAAGGCATGGGCTGCGATGGCATTTGCAATAAGTGGTTTCACCTGAAATGCATAAAAATGAGTGAGGAGAGATACCGCAAAATCATGGATATATCTAAGGATGTGATTTGGATGTGTTCCTCGTGTAAAAGCGACCATCAAAAAACGAAAGAAGATCGTCTCCTTAACCAAATGAAAGAAGTCGAGAATCACATTCTAGAAATGAAAACCACTATAACCTCATTGGTTGCAAAAGCAGCACCTATGCGTCAAATCTCATATGCTGATATCACAAAAAGTATCTCCACTTCTCCAAGAGAACGGAACTCTAACACAACGTGCCAAAAAGGGATTTTAATCAAGCCAAAAAAACATTCGTCCTCGGAAAAAACACTTGCAGATTTTAAGTCGAAGATAAAGCCGTCCAAATTTAAAATTCCTTTGCAACTACTGCCGCCAATTCGTGATGGCGGTGCCATCATAAAAACATCATCAAACGAAAACACAACCACGCTTTACAACATAGCAAAAAAAATAATGCGGGACGAATATGATATTATGGAGACCAAATCCCGTCAACCAAGACTGGTCATTAATGGCCTAGAAAAAGAGTTTTCTACTGAGGAGTTAACGAATGAAATACGTTCCTTGAACCCTAATATTGGGGAGAATGAAAAAATGGAAGTAGTTCACGCCAAAAGGACAAGAAATGGAAAGTGGTTACATATTCTGCAGGTGAATGGGTGTATGTACCAAAGATTGGTAAACAGATACGTCAATATTGATTATGGGTCTTATTTTATCAAGGAAGACTACAATATTACGAGGTGCTATAAATGCCAAAAGTTTAATCACAAGACGTTAAAGTGCGAAGGGCAGCAAACATGAGCTAAGTGTGCAGGAAAGCACGAAACGAAGGCCTGTGAAAGTGATTTCGAGAAATGCTTCAATTGCGCGGGTAACAGTAAGAATGTTGATTACTCCCACAGATCAGACTCTACTCAGTGCCCAGAATACCAACGTAGGATAATGATTGCCAGGAGGAGCATTGACTACGACTGCAAATGAATTGTAACGATACAAACCGACTAAGTGGCAAGCAACTGACTCTCCTATATGCGAATATTAGAAGCTTACGGCACAAACTAAGTGACATTCAGACTTATCTGCAGCATAATCCCAACAAAGATGTGATCATACTAAATGAAGTCTGGATTTATCCTGAGGAAGCTAAATATTTTAACATTCAGGGTTATCATTCAGTTTTCTCCTGCAGACCCGGAAGAGGTGGCGGCACAGCAATTTATATTAAAAACTCAATAAATTTCACCACTAATCGTGTGACCCCTGATAAATATAATATGATAATAATCGAGTTAATCCAAGCTGGTAAAAAAATAAAAATCGGCACTTTCTACAACCCCAGCCGTTTGAACGCGCAAGATCTTTGCTCTGTTCTAGACAACATATACTCAACAGAAAAAAATTTACTCACAGTAGCTGACACAAACATTGACTTAATCACCGAGTCCTCAGAATCAAGACTATATAAAGATACTCTCGATACAAATGGTGCTGTTATTAATAACGAAACAATTACTCGTCCTGTTTCGAATACTTGCCTAGATCATATAGTCATAAATGACAAGCTTACTGCGGAAAAAATTAATTTCAAAGTAGAGAACTGGCCAGAGCTAGACCATCAGGTTCTAAAAATAAGCGTCCAAAACTTCAACGTTCATAAACAAAAGCCTAGTTACAAATCGTTTCGATATGTAAACAAGGACCTCTTCAAAACGCATCTTCAACGAGTATTGGAAACCCAGAAACCTACTAATCTAACAGAACTGACAAATATGATCTCTGAATCCAAACGTCACTCGACCATCGAGAAAAAACTTAGATGTCGCCAGCAAACTTGGATTACGAAACGAGTTATAGAAGCCAGTATAAGAAAGAGGAAGGCGTATACGGATTTCAGACGGAACATGGAAGATCTGACGCTTAAGCTTCAAGCGAAAAAAGAATCAAAGCGTCTCGTAAAGGAAGCAAAATATTCATATTTTTCCAAAAGATTGGAGGCAGCGGCTGATAATAATCGCGAAATATGGAAAATAATAAACGAAGTAAAAGATAACTCTCTTCCCCGGACTTTTTCACCTGATTTGCAGATCATTCCAGTCTCTCCGCCTGATTCTTCGCAACAAAATGAAGCAGCAACAATTCTAAATAACTTCTTCTCAACTATTGGTGAAAAAATAACGAGCGAACTCGGTGCTCCTCCAACAAGTATAAGGAATGATACAAATACCTCGCCTAGATCCACATTTCACATCCATCCAACCAACAAAGACGAGGTGCATAAAACCATCGAGGCAATGAAGAAGAACACTGCTCCAGGCAGTGATAACATAACAATGGATGAAATTATGCTCGTCAGAGACGAAATAGCAGGTCTCCTTGCTGACTTTTGCAATGAGCACATCAAAAACGGGACGTTTCCTGAGGAGGGGAAGCTAGCGAAAATAATTCCTATATTTAAGGGAGGTGATCGTTCGGACCCGAATAACTATCGCCCGATTGCGCTTCTTACAGGATTCAGTAAAATTTTTGAAAAAATAATTAACACCCGTTTAACATCGTTCATTGTGGATAATTCTATCCTAAATTCCCATCAATATGGTTTTCAAAAAACCAAAGGAACACTTGATGCTTTGATCTCAGTAACCCATTTCATCAATGAAAGGCTTGACAATGGAGACTATGCTGTTGCCATTTTTGTGGATCTGAAGAAAGCGTTCGATACGGTCGACCATGACCTTCTGCTTCGTAAATTAGAATCATATGGTGTACAAGGCAAAGCGAATCAGTTATTTCACAGTTATCTAAAAGGTAGATTGCAGATAACAGAAGTCAATAATTTTTTGAGTGACCCAGCACCAATGAAATCAGGAGTTCCACAAGGTTCCATACTAGGCCCCACTTTGTTCCTATTATACACGAATAATTTGATTACATGTAGACTAAATGGGCATTACACATTATATGCTGATGATACAGTACTCCTGTACTCGGGATGTAACAAGAATGCCATTGAAGACTCCATCAATGAGGATCTGAAAACATATAGTTTGTGGTTAAACGAAAATAAACTAGCGCTGAATGTAACAAAGACTAAGTTTGTTATTTTTAAACAAAAGAACAAGGAAGACATTGATATTGATATAAAAATTAACGGCGAAAATCTGCAAAGGGTATTTGAATTTAAATATCTTGGCCTAATCATTGACCACCGTTTAACCTGTTTCCCACATATAAACAGCTTAAGAAGGCAATTAGCCCCCATAATCGGCTTATTACGTAGGTACGAGGGATTCCCGAGGAACATCAAACAACTGGTTCTAAATGCATTCGTATTGTCGAAATTACATTACGGAGTGGTAATCTGGAGTCAGTCATCAAAGATAAACATTAATATTATCTCCAGGATGTTAACTAAGGCATATAAAAATATGCATAATCTCCCAAGGCTCACGTCAACAAAATTAGTGTACCAATCGTGTAACGCATTAACTTTTAGCCAAATCATTATAATGGAGAAAGCTAAGTTTATCTTCAAATGCTTAAACCTCAACTTGTCCCCACAAGTGCCATTTGTTAGGGTATCACAAAAGAATCAATACAATGCTAGGAACGCAGACCAATTTGTTATACCATTTGCAAGAACAGATCGTCTAAAGAACGATCCTACAAATGATGCCCTTCGTATATACAATGATCTTCCGGAATCAGAAAAAGAAGCGAATTCACTTATGATCTTCAAGAAAAGACTCAGGAACTATTTAATGAATAGCGATTGAATCTCAGCGCAGAAACTTTCAACATAGCATCTTAGGGCAATTTTTTTTTTTTTTTATCCTATCATCGAGATGCCTCAAGACACAGCTAGCCTTATGATTTATTATTATCTGTTCAGTAACTTCAAAAAAGCATCTTAGGGCATTGTTGACCTTATCGTCGAGATACTTGAAGAAACAGCCATTCTTTTAACTCAGAGTTTTTTTTACTGCGTCGAATTAATATTTTTTTTACCTCTGAGATCTGTTAACGAATCGGACATGAAAAGATTAACAGGATGACTTCACATATTTTTTGTGTGCCCCCTTATACCGATGTTTTACTCATTGTCTGGGTGGCACACCTGTAGAAACGACGAAATGTGAAGTGCAGATCGCACGAGCGTTGTGCGACGAAGAAAGTGTGATGGAGAGAGTGGAAGGGAAGGAGGTATAAAAAAAAAAAAAAATTACTGCACTGTATTACTTCTTACCAATTGGGGCCTAATTAGGCATGCCAAACTTAAGCAATTTAGAAAATTTTGCATTTAAGTATAACGTGGGGAATAAAAAAATGGTCAAATGAAAATTTTGCAATTTAATGTCAGATTAGCGATTTTCATTTTTTGTCAGTTTAGAAATGCCTAATGTGGACCAATAAGGCTCTAATGGGGCATGCCTAACTGCAGTAATCGAGCAGTCGCCTAAGTAAACTGCTCGAAAGCCGGCATAACACGGATTCGAATTTTAAGCACAGATCTGAAAAATTTAATTATTCCGATTTGTGGTCTTATAAATTATACGTTTTTTTTATTTTTATTGCAAATATAAATTTTATATTATCCTTTTTCACTATATTAAATTTAAATTTTTCTTTATAATTATATTCCTTAATATATTTATCTTTTTCTATTATCATTTAAATTTTTCTGTATTATTTTTTTTTATTATTAATTTAACACTTCAAATCTCCAATTAAAATTCGGACATGGCAATACCTTTTCCCGCTGCATACTAGCCTTCGCCTATGCAATACGTGCATGTGCAGCGGGAAAAGGTGTTTCCATGTCCGAATTTTAGTTGGAGTTTTGAATTATTAAATTAATAATAAAGAGGAAGCGAAGGCCCGAAAGGGGCTGTAGTGCTAAGAAGAAGAAGAAGAAGAAATCGATAATAAAATATAATAATACAAAAAAATTTAAATAATAATAGAAAATGATAAATATCATAAGAAATATAATTATAAAGAAAAATTTAAATTTAATATAGGGAAAAGGGATAATATAAAATGAACGGAGGCTCGTCAAGCCCCGGTGCGGCAGAGAGACAGAAGTGGACGATTGACAACCCCAAACGGGGGTTTGTGATTGATCGTCACCGCGAACACGTCGCGAGAACAGCACCAGTAGCAGTAGGAGCAACCGGAATAGCTTCAGCAGCGACCTTAAATACGAGTACGAGCTTCTTGCTCGTACTCGTATTTAAGTTTCGAGTAGTAGCTGAAAGATTTCGGTGCTGGTGGCAAGCTTTTAGCGGATCGTGGATTTCGTATCGCGTACGCCCGAGTATTCGACTTTCCAACTACTTTTCGAAACCGCTAGCGGGATCGAGGTGTTCTGTTTTATTATTTTTGCCATGCGCCTCGCATAGTCAGCGATCGCACATCCCACAAAGGCGCAACGTAGGGGTCGGTCGATGGTGGCGGTGGTGCATTAGAAGTAGTGGCGTGTCGTAAAAATAACAGAAAATTAAACTTCTTTCAAAGAGGTGACATCCTTTGCCGCGAATCTTCAATACGCAGCCCAACCGACCATAACGGATCGATAATGCCCAGAATGTTAATAAGTGATAACAATATGAATGATGCAGAGAATTCCTGTCAGTGATCCTCGGCTCAGTGAATACTCGTAATGAGGCAAACATACCAATCCATCCTGATATGCAAATGTCAAGAATGTACTCTAGTGCCTTACTTTTTTCATCAGCGACAACGAGATTTAGTTCGAGTGATTCTTTGGGCGGACTATAAGCCCGTTCAGTTATGATACATGCTGGTTTAAAATCAGAACGTAGCGCAGCTGGGTGGACGGACACACACCCAAAGCGTGGTACCGATACATTCGATCAAGATAATGAGATACTTTAACTATCTCTAAGCGGAGGCCCGAAAGGGGCTGTAGTGCTAAAGCAAAAGTTAAGAATGCCCAATGCGGGCCGAATAAGGGCCCAATTCTTCTTCTTAGCACTACAGCCCCTCTCGGGCCTTCGCGTCCTGCAAATAGTGCCTCCAACTGTTTCGATCCATTGACCGCGTCCTCCAATTTTGAAATCCGAGCAGCGATGAACTGTCCCAATAAGGCATGGCTAAACTTGTTCAGTTTAGAATTTGTTCACCTTGTGGAGTGCCGATACATTTGATCAAGACAATGAGATACTCTGACTATCTCTAAGCGAAGGCCCAAAAAGGGCTGTAGTGCTAAAGCAAAAGTTAGGAATGCCCAGTGCCTAATTAGGCATGCCTAAACTTGTTCAGTTTAGGATTTGTTTAGAAAAACACCATTAGGCTCTAATGCCAAACGTAAGGGATGCATGAGACTACGACTATTTAGCCGCACTTCTGTCGCAAGTTACACATGGTTAAGTGGAAGCCCGCACACTGGGATTTTCGACAATTTTGTCCAGGTCATCAGTCGCAGGAATTTGCGATTTTTCCTAAAACCAGTTTAGCAGGTAGTTTCTATGATACTCGCGCAGGCGCACATCATTTGGACACTTGACGCTGACGTGCATGGAAGTTTTTGCATAGCGCAGAAATGAGTTAGCGCATGTGTTCCTGGCAAAGACATACCTTCAAATGAGCATTTTAGTTCTGCGCATGCCTGAAGTTCGTTTGGAGATCTTGTCACAGTGTGTTCGTATTTGCGTCTGAAAATCGCTGGTTACGGCAGAAAAATCGCAATGTGGCCGAACCCTAACGCATTACCTTACCAATTCTTAAACACAACGTCTTTAGGCATTGATGAGGCTTTCCGCATTAGGGTCTAATGGGGTTTTTCTAAGCAATTGCGAAACAAGAAAATAATTGTTGTGAAGAAAATAAACGACACTAAAATTTCTTAGCAAGAACTTAGCATTTTACGAACATTCGTCAAACAAGAGTTTTACTTACATTCGTTTAAAACGATAGTTTTTCCAAACATTCGTCAAAAATTATAGTTTTACGAACATATGTCGGAAGATAGCTTGACGAACATTCGTCAAAAACAATAGTCCTACGAACATTCAATAAAAACGGTAGTTTTACGAACATGCGTCAAAAACGATCGTTTCACAAACATTCATCGAAAACATCGAAAAAAACGAGAGTTTGCGATTTCGGCGAAAATTTTACGATATTTGTAAGATAGTTTGACAATAGTCTAACGATATTTTTGCGATAGTTTTACGATAGATGTACGATAGTTTTATGATAGATTTAAGATAGTTTTACAACAGTGTTACAATCGTTTTACGATAATTATAATTATGTTATAATAATTTCATGAGAGTTTTAACGATAGTTTTACGGTTTGCTAACAAAAAGTCCGTTTCCTGGGCAACCATTTTCTTCACTTTACAAATAAATTTCCAATTAAGGGGGTAATGAGGCTTGCTTAAACTGTTCCTAAATACAAATTTATTTAGTGTAAAAAACAAACAATCCTTAAATTCTTGGTAAGAGTTTAAATATTTACAATTTGCTTCACTTTATAAAAAAATTCAATTTAGGCGGCGATGAGACTTGACTAAGCAATTCCTAATTTAGACGGTGATTGGGCTTGCCTAAACAGTTCCTAATTTACGCAATGATGGGTTTTGCCTAAACAGTTCCTAAACAGAAAATTTCTTGTTGTATAAAATCGAAACAGAATAAAATTTCTTGGTGATAAATTACAATTCCAAGTTGTTTGTGTTTAGGAACTGGTAAGGCAAACTCCATCAGCGCCCAAATCAGGAAGTGTTTAGGCAAGCCACCTTACTGCCTAAATTCGGAACTATTTAGGCAGGCCCCACCACTGCCTAAATTAGAAGCTGCTTAGGCAAGACCTATCACGGCCTAAATAAGGGACCGTTTAGGCAAGCCCCATTGCTGCCTAAATTAGGCAGTGATGGGGCAATGCGTAATTATTGCAACCAAGCCAGTCAGTAAGCTATGATAAAAGCAAAACAGACGTAAGATAGGAAGCCATATGGTAGCAATTTCCATATGTATTATTCAGCCTACTATGGGACAAGCTTCCGTTAGCTGTCAGTCAACTGCGGCATAAGCAAATGCTTATATTGCGTAATATATGCTATTTTCCGAATGAAAACGTACGAAATGCCTTCCGTGCATACTTAAAATTCACTTTGCAGCGTCCACTGTACTCCTAAACTTTTCAAGACGAGCAAATTAAGCGCATGTTTTGCACCTTCCACTGATAGCTCAGCGTTAAGAAGTAAACAAACTCCTATTCATTCACTTTGGAAGGCGATAAAAATTAAACGGCTTTAACAACTGAAATGATTTTCACTTCATTAGGAGCGCTATGGTGTATTCCGTGGACCATCTGGATTTCCCTGTAGAAATCCGTCTCGAAACCGTATAAAACCTCGAATTCTTCATATACCGCCATATAAGGTAGCCAGCAAAGTCGGCCTACTAATCGTAATATGTGTGGTAGTAAGTGCTGCTGCCATATGGCTTCCTATCTTACGTCGGTTTTGGATAAAAGTCCTAAACTTGCATTTCATTGCGAAATTCAGTCAGTCGGCTTTACTCATCCATCAGCTAGACATTTTGACATAAACTTGATCGATTTTCCCTGTTCAGTTTGCATTTGCAAAGCTGCAAATTTCCCAAGCGAGATATAAATTAATGTAGATGCAGTCGGAGAGAATAAGTGTGGGGAAATTTTTCCACTGTTTGGCTTGCTGGAATTTTCATGATAACCGATGTTGCAATTAAAAAAGTTAAGTCGGGCCGCACGTTGGGCGCCATTTTTAGGTCTTTGTAAAAAAATTTTTTACAAAGACCTACTAGTTTCGCGACCTGTCTGTCCGTCTGTCCGTGCGTCACAGCTAATTTCCTCAGAAACTATAGAAGCTAGAATGCTCAAACTTTGTGAAAAGGTCAGAAATGATGGTCTCTCAAAAGTTAAGGCCTTAACAAAAATTTAAAATTTTTTTAAGGGGGGTCCCCCCTAATAACGAATTGGCCCTTAAATTTTTTTTTTTCAAATGTAGTCGAGTGGGGTATCAAATGAAAGGCCTTGATTACATCTTTTAGAATCTGAAATAAAAAAATCATTTTATGAATTAGGGGGTCCAGGGAAGGCAAAATGTACCCAAAATTTGTGTCCCCCCCCCCCTCGCGATTGGACACTTTGTAGCCGAAAAATCTGAAAATTATCACAAACGTGGGCCTTTATGAGTACAAGGGCAACAAATAGCTTAGAACTCGAAATTCGATCAACTTTGTTAATAATAGTATGATTTGTAGATTTTACATTTTTGCCCATAAAATCAAAGCAGTACCTTCAAACGTCTTGAAATTTTTCAATTATATAGACTGACATAAGATATATGTTCACAAAATTTAATCGAGATCGAATCATAATCAAATGAGTTATAGCCATTTCAATTGTATGGAATTACAACAACAATAACACGTGTTTATGGTTGATATAGGGTTTTCCAATAAGAGGGACTATTTTAATATTAAAAGAAAAATCGTATTTTTTAATATAATTGATCAGATGTTTATTTTATTATAAAGAAGAAGATATGCCGTTAATAGCAAAAACTAACATCAGGCAAATAACTACTACGACACGCTTACAGGACCATATCCTCTTCATGAAATTTTCCATAACCAAATCGCAAAGTGGCTGCCCTATGTCCTCGATAGCCTCACGAATTTCATCTTTGAGATCTTGAATCGACGCTGGGCTATTGGCGTAGGCCTTCTCTATCACGTGGCTCCAAAGGTAGAAGTCGCAAGGTGTTAAATCACAAGATCTATTCAAAATAATACCTCTTATTGGAAAACCCTATATATACTTAAAATTGACTTAGGCACTTTTATTTTCTTTCAATTTTCATGAAAATTTAAGGAATAGTGTTTAACTTGAACATGTTCAATCGGCCGAGCATTCAGAAAAATCATTTAAGCTAGATCGAAATGGCGGCTGCACTGTGCTTATGAAAGAAACTGTGCATCTTTTGTATAGATTTGAACGATTTCATATCAAGTGTTGGATGAATAATTCAAGTTATCGATTCACGCCATTAGAAAACGCGTTTCTAACCCTAAGATGTTTACAAAGTCCTTCTGGTAGGAGCACTCTCCTGCTTACTCAACTTGTTATTGTTTAAAATTGATGTTAATGACGCCCGTACAGGGCACGGCTGCCGATAGTTTAGCACAAGGGTCAGATATCTATTTGGCAGGGTGCAAGGGGGCACCATCACCAACAGGTTGCCCTACTCTTGTTGTAGGTTGTAAATACACTCGACAAGGAGAAGGCCTCCTTTTGTAATCATGCGTGTTATTACGGAAAATAGGTAGGTTCGACGTACAACTGTCACGATATCTTTTATTTATTTCCTCCGACCAAGACCAGTTCGGTCCTTACAGATTCTTGAGACCCTCTAATTCGTATGCGTGATAAATGTTTCGTAGTGCAAGTTTTGCGCTGTTGGAAAGAACCCGCCCCATGCCACCATACAAGCTAAAAAAGCTGCCAGCACGCATTCGCGTCGCCAAAGAAAACCAGTTCAGCTGAACTCGATCATCTTTTAACAGCTCGATAAGCCTTATGCCAGATTACCGGTACCTGCCCTGTACAGACACAATTAACCTCAACTTTAAACAGTATATATGAAAGTAAACAAACGTTTATACGATCGTAAATATGGTTTTATTACAAAAAGTACCTCATAAAATGAGAAAAAAGTATCGACTAGGAATAAAACTTTATGGTTATTTGCAGAGGAAAACACCTTGATATCGATAACCCATTGTCTTTCAGCATTGACGCACAGTACAATTTTTATTGAGTTTTTCACTCCGATGTACAGTGTTACTGCTTAAAATCATAATACAATCACTAACAAGTACGGTCAGTTCATACAAATTTCCGAATAACGGGACTTGCCGACGCGTGAGATAGTATTTGTGACAGCGTGCACAGACAGGGCATGGGGAACATGTCACAAATTCGACGAAAGTAAAACAGGAAAGAACAGTCATCAGCTGACTGGTAAATACATCGCGTTGAAAGAAAAGAGAAGTCCGATAAACAACTGAACGATTTCTACGTTCAATTAAACGAATGTTGTCAAAAGACAAACGTCAAAAGCTGACGCTTTCATTAACTCAAGTTCCTGCAGTATTAGGATGGAATTTAATCGCTTCAGCGGACAGAATTGAATTAATTTATGCCGGCCGATTCCTAACTGGACTTGGATCGAGCATGGTTGGCGAACCAGCTCGAGTTTATACATCAGAAGTAACGCAACCACATCTGCGAGGCAAGTTAAGTGCGCTGGCAGCGGTGTTTATCAGTTTCGGTGTACTTGTGCAGTATACCCTAGGATCCTTCATAATGTGGAAAATTCTAGCAATAACTTCGACCATGGTCCCAGCTGCTACATTTCTGTTACTGTTCTTCACACCCGAAACTCCCAACTATTTGGTAGTGCGTGGTAAAGTTGTTGAAGCTAGAAAAAGTTTGGAAAAACTTCGAGGATCTACGTGGAACGTGAATTCAATCGGAAGGCAAATGCTAATAAGTAAGCGAAAATATCAAATAATATGAAGATGATAAATTAATTCAATTTAAATGTTACAGCAAAGTGACGGCTAAGGACAAGATTGCCAGTTTCTTCAGTCCAGTTACGCTAGTCCTTTTGGGATTTTAGTTCTTCATTTCATGATGTACCAATTCAGTGGTGTGAACGTTATCATATTCTACGCGGTTGAAATTTTCCGCGATTCTGGAACCACAATGAAAACATACACGTGTACCATAATGCTTCGAGCTATTCGTCTAGCATTTACCATAGTTGCTTGCATTCCTCTGCGAAGAATGGGACGAAGGCCGCTAACATTCATTTCGGGTAAGTGTCAATTAAATCAACACGAGGACATTATTTAATATTTTCGAATAACCTTACAGGAATCGGCTGTGGACTTTCAATGTTAGGGTTACTTGTGCATGAAACATAAGTGGGATACTGCTGATCCACCAGAACTCCCAACTGCAACCAGGTTCCCTGTAGCTTGTATCTTCATTTTCACAATCGCGTGCACACTCGGCTTCTTGGTCGTTCCATGGGTGATGATTGGAGAAATTTACCCACAAAATTTCGGGGCATTGTTGGTGGCTTCACTACGTGCAGTGCACATATCTTTATATTCGTCGTTGTCAAAACATATCCTTTCTTAACTCACGCAATATATCGCCATGGTAAGTCATCATGAATAATGAAAACAAAAAGCGGAATTCATTAAAAATTGTCTTTAACTTTTAGGAATGATATTCTTCTACTTCTGCCTGCCAGAGACCAAGGGACACACTCTACAAGAAATCGAAGATTACTTCTCCGGTCAAATTAAAACTCTCAAGAAGGAGAAGCCAAAGAAAGGTGAAAGTGCTCCTCCCCTACTAGAAAAGAAGTAAATTATGTAAACGAGAAAATTAACATACATTCAGTTAGGAATCTAAGAGAACACTTAAGTACCTTGTAATGTTAAAACTTAAGCGAAAATTCCATGTGATATCTTCTTAAATGTTTATCTTTGTATATTAAAGACACAAGTTTTCTTATTTAAACTCGTTGTTAGTGAAAGCAAATTTACTCAGTTCTCTTGTGACACTCTTAAAGGGGCAAATAATAGCGTTATATATTGTTTATAGCTAATTGTTAAATGAAAACTAGATAAGGTTCTTAAAGACAGTATTAAAATGATACACAAATGTTCCAATACATAGGTAAATATGTATATGAAATATTATGAAATTGAGTCAGCCGTCAAAGAATGAAAGCTTCTGAAGCACCTCACTTTAATGTGCCACTTATAAAAGTAATATTATCGATAAATATAGCTTGTTGAAAGAATGCGTTAACAGTTAGGGGAACCTTTTTCTAGAAATATAAGAAACTATTTCCCTTTGTATCAAAATAAAATCAAAAAATTCAATGTGTTTATTTCTTCAAGTACGATCCTCCTTTTCATGCTAATCAATGCACTACCAAGTCTCTATGAAGTTAAAACTTAATAAATAAGCCTCATTACAAAAAAAGACAGCCAAACCACCTATTTGAGTTAACGGCTACGAATCGAGGGCACCGAAAATACAGGGTTTTCCAATAAGAGGTGTTATTTTGATATTAAAAGAAAAATGCAATTTTTTAATATAAATGATCGGATGTTTATTTCATTATGAAGGGCTAGGTATGCCGTTAATAATGGAAAATAATATCAGGCAAATGCCGACCGCGCTTACAGGACCATATCCTTTTCATGAAATTTTCCATAACCAAATCACAAAGTGGCTGCCCTATGTCCTCGATAGCCTCACGAATTCACGAATGAATCACCGCTAGGCTGTTGGCGTATACCTTCTCTTTCACGTGGCCCCATTGAAAGTAGTCGCAAGGTGTTACGTGGTATGGTCCGATGGAAGCCCGAACAATTTTCTGTATTCATTTTAATCACAATGCACTCTTTATTTTCCATTGCTCTTAAATGAACAGATTTCAAAATCACATTCCCGCCAAAAACCTCAGCTTTGTTATCAATCTGGCAATAATATCTTTCGTTAAGCAACAAAATTTGCTAATCTGGTAACACGAAAATGGCTAAATTCCAACGCACACAACTATAATTCCCCGCTTCACGTACAAACCCATACAAACGCAAGCGCGGGCAAACTTACTAACACAATTTCACATATGGGCCGCAGCTCTACCTAACTCTCTTTCGCTAAAGGGCAAAAGCCATTTATTTTCAGTCCTTTCTTGTCTCCATTTTACATTGCCCCATCAATTTTTGTTGTTGTAATTATTGACATCCAAGAGTGACCATACTTGTTAGTTATTGTATTATGCTTAAAATATTGATATTTATAAACTAGGAGCATTTTCTTTTCACCACGGTCATCATTTTGTTTAGGGCAACACTTGAACTGAAAAAACGACTGAATTTTGAAGCGTAACTCACGTGTTTTGAGTAACAGAACAAATGGAGAGGCAATGCTCATATAAATTGCATGGGAAATTATATCACCAAGTTCACTGAGTCTGATTGTCATTTCATTTACAATAATTTCCAATTTCTCCTCTTAAGAGTCCGATTGTCAATTTGACAACCAAGCATGGACATGAAATTTAACTAACGCTTGAGTCACGTTTCAAAATTTATTAGTTTTTTCAGTTCGGCTTAATTATTTGAGAAAAACACACACAAATAGCTTAAGGAGGCAAATAGCCCCAATGATAGGCTTGTTAAGAAGATATGAGGATTTTCCAATGCACATCAAGACGGCTCGATACCGGCATTGAAAACGAAAGTGTTCGTCGAAGGAAGGCGGTACCGGTATTCGTGGGAAATTTAAAGATTGTGCAGATTGTGAACACTTCGTTAGTCGTGTGGGTTAGTGAAAAGTGGAATAAAACTCGTGCTCCGTCAAAATGTATGGATGAAGTGTTTTCGCTTGGGTGTGCAAAGGTTCCTCCCTCCGGTAAATCATCTGTCGAAAAGTTATTCTTTAGCTCCCAGAAATAATCAGGTCCCCAAAGGAGATATGAAACGGAGAAACAATTTGCAAGTGTGTAAATTAATTAAAAAGTAGCGGTGATCCGCCATATTATTTGAAACGATAATTACAGAAGGCGTCTTTGATTTGCCCCGAACAATTAGTTACTCAATGCACTTAACGTGTAAAGAATTTGCTAGCTCTTTTGTCGAAATGCTGTGATGCTACTTCATTTCATCGATTAGGGAATCCGGTTCGCGTGGAATCGTTGGTGTTAAAATACCGTGCATGATCCAATACAAGTCGGAAACGCCTCACAATACTTGTTAAAAGAAACGTGTACACAGAGATGAATTGTAGGAATACAAACAAAATGGAACGTTTCACAGAAGTACACAGAACACTCGCATGGAATACATTCTGTGTTTGTATGGTGCATACTTGGGGTGAAATGAATGAATGAAAGATCAGAGAGCAAGTCCCTGAAGAAAAAACGGCAACCCGAACAAATGAATACGCGTTTGACCGAAAAATATCTTTTCCAATTTTCTCGCGTTTCCCTATGTGGCCAACGAAAAAGAAAAGTTGGTGAATCCAAACATGTAATATATGCCGCAATAAGTACCAACGAAAATTGTGGAAATGGACCAAATGGTGACATGCGACAGTGCTGATGAAGGCATGTAGCCACGTAGTTTATTCGAGCAGAGCATTTTTTTTAAATGATCTACATCAAAAATGGTAAATTCTATCTGGGAACAGTTTTGGAGTGATATTATAGAATAAACTTTCAATGAGCATTGTTTGCTTATCAAGTGGATACCGATGAAGTACGCAATTGTTATCCAAGATTAAGTCTGTAGACAAGACACTTGCAAATATAATTATTTACGGTGAGAAATGCACTTTTAGGGTTAACCGGATAGTGTTCATTTATTTTTCAATAAATCCCACCTTCGCTTTTTACTTCTATTGCAATGGTTATTGTGTGACACAGACCCCGGCATATAATTGCATTTCATAAGTGAAGTAAACAACAATCATGTCGTAGCTTACAATTTCCCTTCGCCACCTGCAATTGAACGTCCTTATATTGGTGATTCAAGGTCTGAGAAAATCTTTTACGGCCTGAATACATACAAAGAGTGAAGCGGTATTCTCTCTGTTATGGTATTGAACAAAGTTTGCACCTGCATAGAAAGCCGAGTGCTATAGACTTTAATATAATTGGCAATAACGGAATGCAAGCTTAAACACCGATGAGGTTTCATATCTATTATACAATCTGAGCTTGACGGAAGAGACTTCTAAGACTTTACCCGCGAACGGACATACTGTGGTTCGATCCTTCCTTGAAAATAATCACATTGACGAACTGTTAAATTTATTGGATGATTGATTAAACTATGGAGTATTTTGGGATCATCGTGCAGCAAATTAGAATTAGTTTATAAATAAAAAAGCAAGGAAAAAAGAAATTTCACAAAAGTTAGCTTTCAGGACTGCCCACCCCATCAACGAGCGCTCGGCGAGGAGGATGGGTAAGTACCCTTTTATTGCCTTTTAAATTTGTTATATATATTGCTTGTTATTGCCTTTAAATTTTCTTTGATAAACATTGCTTGCTATTGCTTTTAAATTTGTTACATATATTGCTTTTGATTGCCTTTAAATTTTCTTTTATAAACATCGCTTGCTATTGCTTTTAAATTTTTATATATTGGTTTTTATTGCCTTTAAATTTATTATTATATATATATAAATATATATATATATATATATAAATATATATATATATATATATATATATATATATATATATATATATATATATATATATATATATATATATATTGCTTTTTATTACCTTTAATTTTTTTATATATATTGTTTTTTATTTGCTTTAAAATTGAAACAACTGAAATTGTGTTACAATAATTAGAGAACCATGTTTGTTGAGATTGCATGGAAGGAATGAAAACAATTATAATGGATTATTAGATTAGAACGCCGGTCTTTTCATTTTGTCCCGTCTGACCGGGTATAGGACCCCGCACGATGGAAGGCTTTCCGCACCAAAAATGAGCTAGCCATCGGGCACGCTCCAACCCTCTTTTAGTTTCAGGGACTCTCGCGGCTGGAGTGGCCTCGAGACAAGGCGCCTTTTTATAGCATTTTTATAGCATAGGGTTATGTGATCCGATCACATAACTCTATGACATAAATTGGTCACCGGTATATCTCTTTTCTGATGGGAAGGCTCATACTAGGAACGTTGTATGATTTTCCACCCAGAAGGGAAATATATGGCCACTGCAACATTTTGGATCTTGATCCGATTGGGCGGTTGACCCACTCTTATTTGTGGGCCATGAGAATCGTCGGGTGACGACGAGGTTCCCCTAAGTCCGTCTGTTTTAGCTTGTGTCAACTTGTTCATTGAACAAGCAATTCTTTCCTCTTTGTAGTTACCTACAATTTTTCGACTTCAGTCACCCTTCCTTTTGAGACCCAAGAATTCGTGAATGCGAAATTCTTTTGTAGTGGGTCCTTGTGCTGGGAGAATGAACCCGCCCCACGACACCGCAATGCTAGCCTGCCAGCGTATTCACGCGTCCCCAGACAAGGGCATTCTCGGCGGATATCAACAGCTTCCTCCGCCGAGGCAGCAGACCATCGCTGCAGTCCTTCACGGACATTTATAACTACCCTTTTACTACAAGTGCTTACACCAGGAGTGAAGAAAGCCGCAAAGAAACTCATTCAAAAAGTTCCGGAAAGTAAAGTTCGCGTGGACGCCCAGCAAGAAAAAAGACCTGATACAAAACAGGAATGACAGTAGCCCCGACGAAGACCCCGGCAGCAGGCACTGTAAAACCCCAAGATCGCCGATCCTACGCGGAGGTGCTGCGGGACATCAGGGAAACGTAAGGCCCGAAGACACCAACACTGCTATTAAATACTGGTCGAATTCGGAGCACCAGCCGACAATAAGGAAGCATTCTGCGACGCAGTAAAGAAAGTCCTCGGCAAAAGTGCAACTATAGCCTCGCTCGAGTCGATGGCAACGATCGAAATAAGAGACATTGACTGCATCACGGATCTGGCCGAGGTAGAAGAGGCCATCAAAAGAGAGTTCCCTAGCGTGGGCAGGATCAAAGCGAGGCTGACACCAGAAAACCATAGGGGACAACGCATGGTCATAGTTGGCTTGACTGAAAAGGATGCCGAAAAATTTCTGAACAAGTGCAAAGTACGAATAGGGTGGGTTGTCTGTAGGATACGGCGAAGAGCAACGCCTTGGCTATGGTCACACCACACAAGTATGCAAAGGACCCGATAGGAGTTCCCTATGTTACAAGTGCGTAGACATAAAAGAAAAGAGTGTACGAAAGAGGCACACTGTATTCTTTACAAGGATGCTGATCCAAGACCTGATTTTGGACACGTCTTGGGATCAGGAAAATGCCGGGTTTCCCAGGAAGCCGTCGCCAAGGCAAAATCAGAACTTAAATGACCCGCATCCTGCAGCTAAACCTACACCGCCGTTCAATCGCCCTAAAATCTCCTTGAGCAGTTTGCAAGGGATATGAAAGCCGACTTCTTGCTGCTGAGTGAGCAACACTATGATAAAAGTTCTGGGTTATGGTACCCTGACGAAGCTGGTACTGCCGCCATCTAGGTTTGGAACAGTGATTTCCAAGCGGAGAGTTGTGGATGGGGGGATGGTTTCGTGTGGGTTCGGTGTTCAGGTACCAGCTTCTTTAGTGTGTACCTAACCCTGAACGAATCGATATCATCTTTCCAAGCCAAGAGCATTAAAGCTCTGGAGGACGCTGTCTCGAACACAGAGGGCAACATGCTCGTTGGGCGAGACTACAACGCTAAAGCAATCGAATGGGGCATGCCTCAAACAGATCCGCGGGGAAAACGAGTCCTAGAAATGGCGGCCAGAATAACTTTCTGCCGTATTGGCTGTGAAAGAACCATTCCGGACGAGACATTCGCCTCGGAGCCCTTAGTGCGGAGGATACACAATTGGAGAGACTACTCAGACAGTTATCATCAGTGCATTCTGCTTGAAATCAGTGATGTTGTCTTTCGACGTCCGTGCTCTCGGCTTTCTACAACTGGATGGGACATCGAAAGGATGGACGTCGAGACGTTCGTCGAGGTGCTCACAGCAGGTGAGCCGCTGCAGGGAGCTGCGGAGGAGACGGAAGAATTGGCAGCTCAAGACGTGGTGAGCTCAACTATGAGCATCATTACAACTGCTTGCTGCGCTTCTATGCCCCGTCGAAAACCCCGGCACGGCAAGCCCCCAGTGTACTGGTGGTCAACTGAAATCGCTGAAAAGCGAAGGGAGTGTCACAAGCTGCGACGTGAGGCTCAACGGGCGCGGAACCGTGACGAGGCATGCAACCGGGTGGCAGCATATAAGTCGGCCAGGAAATGCCTTCGCAAATTGTTTAACAATAGCAAGGCTTGCTGCTGGCAAGACCTAGTGGACAATGTGAACAAGGATCCGTGGAGCCTTGGCTACAAGCTAGTTATGAGGAAGGTTGGCGCCCTACGTAAGCCTTGCATACATGATGCAGAAAAGATGGATGAAATAGTGCGGGCACTCTTCCCCGCCCATCCCGTCCGTGTTGACGCTGTCCATGGTCGGCAGTCGAGTGTCTACTTTTTCCACAGCCGGAACTGGGGGAGGCATTCCTTTCGTTGAAAGCGTGGAAGGCTCCGGGTCCAGATGGTGTTTCGGCTGAGGTGTTTCGGCTTGTCTATCACCATTGTCCTGACTTGCTGCTCAGCACATTCAACGCTTGCCTACGGGACGGCGTTTTCCCGGTACGATGGAAGATGACGAGGCTAATGCTGATCAGCAAGGGGAAAGGAAATCCCCCATCGCTGTTTGCATACTGCCCGTTATGCATGCTAGACACGGCTGGGAAAGTGCTAGAGAAACTCATCAAGGGAAGACTAACTGACGCGATTCGTGCTGCTGGAGACCTATCTCTTCCGCAGTACAGCTTTAGAGCAGGACGTTCTACTATTGATGCGATTGCAGAGGTGCTGAGTGCGGTCCAAAAGGTAGAGGCATATGGTCGCAGCAAGCGACGAATCGTCCTGTTGGTGACAATCGACGTCAGGAACGCTTTCTACTCCGCTAGATGGGTGGATATTCTGGATACGCTGGAAAACAGTTTTCAACTTCCAGAATATCTAATGCAGCTTTTGAAGGACTACCTGAAGGACCGAAGCCTGCTCTACGACACTGTTAAATCGGGTGTTGCCCAGGGATCTATACTTGGTCCGGACCAGTGGAACGTGTCTTACGACGGGCTACTGAGACTCGAGATGCCAGATGAGTTGCGTTTGATCAGCTGTGCGGATGATGTTGCGCTTCTGACCACTGGACGCACAGTTGAATAAGCGCAACTTAGGCTAGGTATGCTTATGCGCCAAATGAGAGACTGGATGACTGCCCGCGGGTTCAGTTTAGCACTGGAGAAAACCGAAGTGGTCATCTTGACAAAAAAGAGAATCCCTAGAGTAAGGATGATCAATATTGGAGACATACGAATCGAAACCAGCGGTGAAGTACCTAGGGCTACTGATCGACTCGAAGGTGAATTTCTCTGAGCAAATAAGGGCAACGGCTGAGAAGGCTGCTTCGGGAGTATCGACTCTGAGTCGACTTATGGCCAACGTGGGGGACCCAGCCCATCCAGAGGACGCCTCTTGATGAGTGCTGTAGGGTCAGTGGGCTATACGGAACAGAGGAATGGGGCAACGCTCTCAGTAAGGAGGTACACCGAAAACGCCTGGTACAAGTACAAAGAAGAGGAGCGCTAAGGATTGCATCTTCGTATCCGACAGTCTCTGATTCGGCGGTAAAAGTAATTGCAGGCGTGATACTTGGGTATCCAGTCGCCTTCTTGCGAGCATGGGAGTCCCATATTCTCTGTGTAAATGGGCATTCGCCTCCCTACCACAAAAAAAAAACAAAAACGGAGCATTTAATGAACACTGATTGAAGCGTGGACCTGAAGGCCTGCTTTTATGAGCTCAGTATCTTAGGGCATTTGTGACCCTATTGGGGAGATACTGAAGAGACAGTTACTCAGAGTTTTTTTTTTTTTTTGAATGCGTGGTATAATATTGAATTTTTTTTATCTCTGAGAGCTGATCGTGATTTTGGACTAGATATTCATGAAAAGGATTAGTTTTTTGTGTGACCCCCCCCCCCCCCCCCCCCCCTATACCGATGTATTCAACATTGTCGGTGTGGCACAAAGGACGAAACGACGTGATGTGAATGCAGATCGCACAAGCGTTGTGCGACGAAGAAAGAGTGATGGAGAAAGTGGCAGGGAATGGAAGTATTAAAAAAAAAAACAAAGAAAAAAATAATTTGTTTTTGTGATAGAATTTAGATATCAAATGTTGTTTCCGAAGTCAGCGGTGGCGGTAAAGATTATCTCGTTTAAATGTTGACCGCAACTTCGCGGTGAATTGTCCATACCATAGTACACTCAACTAGTACCCACACCTTTCATTTACCCTGTGTTGCACACTTTTTGAATTTTCCCAGGGGCACGTCAGCTGATCCGGGGCATTACAGCTGATTTCAGCTTTGGCGCACTCAAGAAACAAAGCAAAATGCAAATAAAATTTTTGACGCACATGTTCTTTTACGCATTTCAGAACATAGGAGTGCTGCCAGATCCTAATTAAAAAAAACTAAAAGATTGCATGGAACGAATTTGTTTTTCTGCAAAGTTATTGATTTTTTGAGTCGTGGTAATCCTGAAATCTCTCATCGAAGCATATGTTTATATTCGCGCCAATCCTCGCGTCAGCATTTACCTACCTACCTGCTACCGAAGATTTATGGCTCGTTGTTCGGCTTGTGTTCGGATTTTTCCGGAGGGTTGATGGAGTGTGGTTACTAGTTGACTATACTATGGTCCATACTGAGGGTCCAAATTTGGACGACGCGTTCCAGCATAGCAACCGGTATCTCGCGAATGACACGAATAATATTCTTTATTAAATAAATAATTTAATGTGTGATATTACAAGATCTAGGTCGCCAATTTACTGGTCCAAAACGTGAAATCAGATTCTCACCAAAATTATTTGTAATAAGTCCAGTGTTTCTCTCGCTGTGTGCGAAGTAGCACGAAAAACATTTTTTACAAAATGCTGATTTTCGTAATACAGCTGAACAATTTGGATACATTGTTGCGGTGTAAGTCTTTCTATGGTGGTTTGTCATACAATACTGAATAAAAATTACATTACAGTTTGACAGGAGTCACGCGTGATCTGTCAAAAAAGCAAATTGAAAATCAAACCTTATAATGAATCGCCCTTTATAAGACATCATTCAAATTTATTAAGAAGATTCAGAGTTTCTTTCAGAAGCATATAACACCCCCAATCTGTTCCAGCAAAAAGAACTTTTTTTGATTGAAATACTCGCCAATTGAACATATTCAAATTAAACACTTTTCTTTTAATTCTCATAAAAATCAGAAGAAAATAATAGTGCCTTGGTCGATTTAAAATATGTATCAACCGTCAATACGTGTTATTGTTGTTGTAGTTCCATACAATTGAAATGGTTAAAACTCACTTGATTATGATTTGATTTCCAAAAAATTTTATAGTGTAATGATCTTAAAACTTTACAGTTAAGTATATTAATCTACTTAACTGTAAAGTTTTAAGAAGTTCAAGTATAGTTTTGGTTTTATGGGAGAAAACGTCAAATCTACAAATCATACTATTTTTAACAAAGTGGAGTGAGTTTTCATTTCTGAAGTATTTATTGCGCTTTTTCTCATCCAGAACTGCCTCCGTGGTTTTTCCCAGGTTTTTCGGCTCAAAGGTCTGCAACTAGGGGAGGAACACAAATTATTCGTACATTTTGCCTCCCCCTGGACCCCCTGATGCATAAAATGTCTTTTGTTTCAGATTTTAAAAGTTCAAATCAAGACCTTTCATTTGATACTCCACTCGGCATTTGATAAAAAAATGTTTGAAGGCCTCTTTAGCATAAGGGCGACTCCCTTAAAAAATTTTAAAATGGTTTATAAGACCTGAACTTTTGAGAGACCACCACTTCTGACCTTTCCACAACGTTTGAGCTTTCTAGATTCTATAGTTTCTGAGAAAACTTGCTATGACACACGGACACACGGATAGACAGACGGACAGACAGGACGCGAAACTAGTAGGTATTTGTAAAAAAATTTATACAAAGCCCTTAGAACCAAACTCGCCTCTATTTTGTATATGTGACATCTATAGAATTTATGATCTAGATCGTCCACTTCGTTGCAATGTCTTAACCCCTTCTTTAGGATAATCATCAACTTCTGCAACCGCCTCTATCCCTTTATTCCCAGGGATCCAATGAAACGTGTACTTGACGTTCGGTTTGGTGTTGATGAGCTGCTAGATGTCGTAGATTACTTTTCCCGATTTAGGTTGTTTTCAATGTTCAGCAAATGCGACCCTCGGAAACTGAAAAAAAAGTTCATCACCGTGAACGAGGTTACAGCAGGATCCTTTAAAGCTGCCAGAATGGCATACAATTCAGCGTTAAGTGCCGAGATTTGTTTGTCGACACTGAAAAAGGGAAACCCCGTTATTTGTGAGATCGATAAAGGCACCACCTACACCGACTATTCTTAGCTCCGTCCGTAACAAAAATGAGTTTTGACTTTCTCTTTAAATTCTCAACATAACAGCTGAATTTGTCCTTGAGTTCAGTGCCACTGAGGTCATTGTGTAGGTGACACATCGGATTGCCAACTTCCAGAATTATATAGTGACCGTGATCATGGAAATTTTTCTGTCAAAAGAGGCCTTGAATTTATGATTCACATAGGCACAGCTGCTAACTGCACCCTTTAAATCAGCCAACTGAGATTCAGGGAAGTTATTAAATATGGATTTGCTTAGCTCTCTAGCGGTAAGCAACTCAGCTCTGTCTTTCATCATAAGGTCTCCAACAATTTCGAATGCATGAACATTGGCGGCGCTACGAGGGACTCTAAATTCTACGTCTGGGATTCGTTGCGTAGAGACATGTTTTTAATATTCTACGCCTTGCCTTCGTTGCATATAGACGTGTTTTTAATATTCTACGTCTAGTCTTCGTTGCAAGTAGACGTGTTATTAATTCGCTCAGTCCAAAGCTAATTTCGGTTTTTATTCGAAGAAGTTTTTATCGTCGAAGGAATCGACCCACAGAATCATATCAATATTATTTTACTTCGATAAATCAAGAAAAGCAAATAATCTAAAGACTAATTCGGGACTGGTGGTATGGAGGAGCCCGAGGGCTTTACACCGTTTGGGGGCCCGGGGAGACAAGCAATATAAAATTGGCGGCAATCGTCAATAAAAGGAGACAAACGAGTAATTAGGAAAGCGGAATCTTTTTCCATCAAAACCTTTGCGACTAGAAGATCGACCGTAGATAAGAAAGAATCTACCACTTTATTAGGTACAAATTTCAAACAAAAGCAGTCCTAGTGCTCTTCAACAAATAAAGTCCTTGAATTTCAGAGGGGTGAGATGAGAACGCTTCCAGAAAAGAGAAATCCACCAGTGTTACTGGTGCAACGATTTGGTCATTCAGCTGTCAACTGCGCCATGCATTATCGGTGCGTCAAATTCAAGGATGTTCACGCCACCAGTGAGTGCAAATTGGCTCAGACGGAGCCTAAAGAAAAATTATACTGCGTTACGTTTGGTGTGTTTGATCATCCAGCATCATAACGAGGATGCCCCCGATATCAAGATGCAAAAGTTAAATTTATTCCAAAGCAAACATAAGTACACCGCAGGGTCATACCTTCCAACTTCGTCAAGCCCGGGGTATCATTTGCAATCGCCGCTAGAGGACCTGCAGATAACGCTGTAAATAATGTAAGTAGCAACAATGAGCTGCTTCTCAAAATTTACCAGCAAGTCAATTCTTTATGGGAGAGAATCGATAAACAAGATTCAAAAATCAACTTTGTTTTTCAGCAGTTTAAATGCCTCAAGATAACTTGCCATTCAGTCACATTCCAATGGATAGGCTTCGTCTTATGTGGATCAACGTTGACTCCATCGTTACTCTACATCGACGTTGTCTGCTGGTTCTCTACCAGCGAGTGCAAATTACCCCCCGGGCTTGACGAAGTTGGAAGGGATCACGCTGTAGTGTACTTGTGTTTGTTTTGGAATAAATTTTATCTTTGGGTCTTTATACCGGGGGCATCCTCGATATGATGCTGGATGACCAAAGACACCGTGATTCACACAATATAGTTTTTCTTTTGGCTCCATTTGAACCAATTTTCACTCGCCGGGGGTATGCACATCTTTACACTTTAAACATCTGTATTTCATGGCACAACTGGCTGCCAAATGACCGAATCTTTGGCACCTAAAGCACTCACCACTCGGAAGTTTAAGTACCTTATTTTTTGAAGGCCACTTGGACTGCTTTTGCTTGGAATTTTTACTTTCGTCAACCGATCTCTTTGTTGCGAAGTCTTTACAATAAATTGGTGTCCTCCCCGCAGTCCAGACCCTTCAACAAAAAGGTCTGGTTTTCCTCGCTCTTGGGAGGGTACGTAAAGTGCGGAACCTCTCCAAAATTCAACGCACTTTTTGCTGTCTCAAAGACAACCAGTGACTAAGTATTAATCGTCAGTTTGTCGGCATTCACTCTTTTGGTTTTAAAATCATTTAATTTATTTTCGGCCGCCGAAAGTCAAACTATATCTTTGCCAGTTTACCCAAATACATTGATTGGTGAGACTTTTTTTTCTTTTTATTAATAACATATTGACAGCCGGACCAGCAGACAAAACTGTTGGTTTTTTCTCCATATTTTTAATTTTTAAATATTCGTTGAATGTACTATATTCTCAGGTTTAGTAAATTAATTTTCAGAATTTCTGATGCCTTCGTCTTCTTCAATGTTCGTTGAGTCGTCTAGCTCAGCTAGCGCTGCATAAGAATTTGTACTAACGTTTCTTCCGCCTATGCTGAGGACATCTTCTTGATTAGGTTCTTGTTGTGATTTCTTTGGTTTTTTGTCTTTGTTTGCTTTTGATTTTATTTCTTTTTCTTTCTTGATCGTTTGTTTTTCTTTGTTGAAAGATAATTTGCCAACTATTTCTTCTAGCGACTGGATTCTTAGTCTGAGTTCCTCATTTTCTCTCTCATACTTCACTTTGTCATTAGCTTTGACTAGTTGTACGATTTCGTCGACTGTTAAAATTTTCAATTTGTCTTTTTATTCATTGTTCTCTCTTTTGAATCTTAGTTTCAATTTTTTCTCGCTCGTCATTGTTGCGATGGACATTCGTTCTATTTGATGGTTGAAGTCATTGGGCTCCTCCATCTCGTAGCTTTTGCAACGAGATTCGAGGCAATGTTCATCAACCCCGCCTTTGAATGTCTTCCCGCTTTTTGAGACTTCTTCAGAAGTGAAACATCAGGTACTCGATAATTCTTCGAATAATTTGACGGGGTGATATTTTCCAATTAAAAACATTAATTTCCAACTGACTTTTGTAAAACATTATTTAATTTTTAAAATTATTGACAAGAGCTTTCAAAAACACTGTAATGAATCATGCGACGCCGCTGGCGACCACTACTAACACACTTTGCTGCTAGGTGGCTTGTCATTTCACGTTGGTTGCAACAAGCGCACATCCCACGGCAATTTTGTCTTGGGATTTCAAGAGGATTTGACAGCCACATGGGAGTGAAGTGTTCACGTAGTGGCCGCCACCCACGAAGAAGTCCCGGAGTATGCCGACAATTCCACAAAGGGCAAATAGTAACGCTTCGATTCGATCACCAACTGTTGCGACAACAAGCCAGGAACTAGTCGGATTGCAGGAATTTGGAAAAAGGCAAGAAGAATCCGTGGACGAGCCAACCGAAAAGAAACATTAATTGGTAAGTCGGCGAATGCAAAGTTTGTTTTTCCGCTTCGAATTAAAATAACGTTTTAGTAATGGTTAAACTAACCGCGGATATCATCAATCAATCTATGCAGTATATAAGTCCATGCAGAGAACGTGAACTAGATCTACGAGGATACAAAACACCGCAAATAGAAAATTTGGGAGCTACACTTGACCAATTCGATACTATAGACTTCTCTGATAATGATCTACGCAAACGTGATGGATTTCCGTATTTGCCTAGATTAAGGTGCCTGCTATTAAACAACAACCGGATAATACGAATCGACGATTACTTGCATGAATCTATCCCCAACTTGGAGTCAGTAGTTCTTACTGGTAACAATATTCAAGAGTTGGGCGATTTGTAACCACTCACGCACCTCAAAAGCATTGTAATGATTTTTTTTAATGCCCTTGTAGGACACGGGTGCCGATGGTCTGGCATAAGTGTCAGCGAGCTATAAACAACACCGAGCTCAGCTAACTACCTTCGCTTAACGACCGCGTACGCGTGCTTGACGACTAGCATTTGCGGGATCATATGAGGCGGGTTCTTGTCGAGCCACGAAGCTACACTACAAAATACTTATCACGCGTACTCTACTCTACAAGACGCACCGATCAATTTTTATTGTCTTTAGAAAAGTTCTATTAGGTGTCAATTAAGCTACTGTACAGTAATTCAATATTTTTTTGCCTCGTTAAAGTTAGCGGACACGGAGGCTTGAGACAAACGCAAACATTACACAAAAAGCAACCGTTACTTTCACAGAAGGAGGTCGTTGCATTACAAGGGGAATGTCAAACCTAAAGATGTTAAAGTGGCTGAAGTGAACCACTCATCTCTGCCTAAAAGATGGAAACTTGACGGATGTGGTTTACTTTACACTAGTAAAACAACAAACTAAGGAGTTTCGACGGGGTGACCACCTTATCTCTTCAGAAGCAGATACTCCTGATCACCACGGGGCTGCTCGCCTGCTTATGTTTATTACAGGACAGTCTCTTCGATGCCGACCCAGACATGGAGAGACTGAAGGGTTTCGCTCTTCACTAGTAAAGAAACAATTGTTTCCGCAGTGGAGAGATGGTTGTTATAATTTTAGGCCCCTCTCCTTGAATATAAGTCCCTGTTTTCAACGAAAGTATGCTAATAAAAACCGCTAACCAATCATAAAAACAAATCGGGTGTCGGTCAGGACTAATTGATGATGCGGATTTTATCACTGCCGGTCATCAGATTAGCTCTCAGCAAAAACTGTCGCAACTCCAAGCAGTGTATTTGAAAACCCCTGGCACCATCAGTTTGTTCAAAATTAGAACTGTCCGACTACAAATTTTATAAAAATGTGCAAACCTTTCTTTTGGTAACATTAAGGGACGAACTACTCTATAACATCATCGGCATGTTCAGGCGGCAGAGCCACCACGAACGAAGAACTCCAGAAGATGCTATAGACCTTATTATACCGAAGACAAGACAAACAACACCAAAAGAAAGTTTATCGGTGACTCTATCTTTACTTTACGGAACCCTCCAAAGTATGCTACGTTAATATCAAATGGTGAGGGCGACAATAAAAATTGAATCGGTTCGTCTGCCGACAGCGAAATGAAAAATGTCA
This sequence comes from Odontomyia ornata, assembly GCA_963969285.1. NCBI lineage: Eukaryota > Metazoa > Arthropoda > Insecta > Diptera > Stratiomyidae > Odontomyia > Odontomyia ornata. Next base: position 475,679,288 of record OZ017738.1, on the reverse strand, counting down.
GGACTCGAAGGAGAGTGATGTTGTTTCCCCTTCGGGCCCCACGTTGGGCGCCATTTGTAATGATTTTTTTAATGCCCGTGTAGGACACGGGTGTCGATGGTCTGGCATAAGTGTCAGCGAGCTATAAACAACACCGAGCTCAGCTAACTAGCTTCGCTTAACGACCGCGTACTCGTGCTTGACGACTAGCATTTGCGGGATCATATGAGGCGGGTTCTTGTCGAGCCACGAAGCTACACTACAAAATACTTATCACGCGTACTCTACTCTACAAGACGCACCGATCAATTTTTATTGTCTTTAGAAAAGTTCTATTAGGTGTCAATTAAGCTACTGTACAGTAATTCAATATTTTTTTGCCTCGTTAAAGTTAGCGGACACGGAGGCTTGAGACAAACGCAAACATTACACAAAAAGCAACCGTTACTTTCACAGAAGAAGGTCATTGCATTACAAGGGGAATGTCAAACCTAAAGATGTTAAAGTGGCTGAAGTGAACCACTCATCTCTGCCTAAAAGATGGAAACTTGACGGATGTAGTTTATTTTACACTAGTAAAACAACAAACTAAGCAGTTTCGACGGGGTGACCACCTTATCTCTTCAGAAGCAGATACTCCTGATCATCACGGGGCTGCTCGACTGCTTATGTTTATTACAACACGTTTATTCACAACGAATGCTAGACATAGAATGAATACTTTTAATATACCGTTTACGATTTGATGCGACTATAAGATTATGTATTATAAAAACATCGAAATTGAATGAAATTGAGTAAAATCGAATTAGAAAGGGTAAAGCGGCAATACTAAAGCGTGTGCGTTCTGTGTGCTTAGTACGAGATATTGTTCCTTTTTTTTCAACGGAATGAGCACATCAAAATATCGTATAAGGTATTGGAACTTTAGATAATAGGACATGTGATAAATCAGACATCTCGATCATCACATTATATTACACTGCTTAAATATTATTTATGAAAATTTTCCTTTGACCACTTACGTTTCAATTAAACCAAATTTCCGTAATTAAAATCAATTGAAATTTTTAATTCCTGCCTGTCGTCTCTTAGCCTATTTGCCTTTTTGCATCTAGCAAATCGCAGTCTATAAAACAAAACAGAATATTACCGTTCTTATTTAAAATTAGTAAAATTTCTTCCGTAGTTAATACGATGAAAACTCCCTCTCGCCGCCCTCCTTCCTGAAACCACAAGTATTCTTTTCCTCGCGCCCCTTTTTATGCTATAATTAACAAAGAATTTTATCGTTATTCATATCTTTATTATATATATATATATTTAGGCGGATAGCGTTACGCAAACGACGCATAACGTTCAAATAATATTCCTTGTTTACAATTAAAATTCATTGACGGCAACCCCTTTGCAACGCAATTTATAAACATGAATTGCGTTGTCCCGCAAGGAAAACAACGGTTGATAGTACGCAGAGGGCTCGTCAAATAAACCACCGTTGCGGCGCTGCTTGTGATCGCGAGACGTTGCAAACGTTGCGTTTACCATCTCATCGGACACCGTCTACCAGGCGCTGTGATAACCTCGATCCCTCCGATCGATATTCCGTAGAGATTTGTCACCCCTCAAATTAAATATCTCCGCCAGCTGATATGCCCAACCAGCTGATACGGTTGTTTGACAACTCTCTGCGACTGAACGGATTGACGTCGACTGCTGGTGAGCGAATGAACCACCACTTGACGTTGGTCGGGTGATAGGTGTGAGCCGCGTCTAAATTGTCAAATGCATCCCCATAGCTCTAAGGCTAGATAGTTCGTGAAAGAAAAAAGACGGGCGAGGAAAGCAAATACGTGGTGGTTTCAATTGAAAAGTGTTACGGTTGCTTGGCGTTGAGCGTGGTAACCCACCGCTATATTTTGGGTCCGCGATTGGGATTTACGTGGAACGGTGAAAAGTGAACACCCTGGGAAACTTATTTTCAGTGGAGAGCTCCGACATTTTTGAAAATCGAAGTTGATGAGCAGTGACGGCTAAGAAGTGCATTAGTTAGAGGAGAATAGAACTCTTGATGAAGAGTGAAGTTCGTCGAAGCTTGATGTCCTCGTTGCCCGCGGCCGGATTTTTTTTTTGTCGTTTTCATTTTGTAGCGTTTACGGGAAGATATTTCCTGCGCGTGGAGAAATATAGTGGAAAATGCGTGGAGTTAGCACTCGAAAGTGGTAGAAAAGCGGAGCCATCGCCGGATTCGCCAACTGACGGATTTGTCAACAATTTGGCCCGGAAAAGATGACATGCATCTGTTCATCAACACATGACGACAGGTGTTTTCGAAGAAGAATAAACCCCCAGAAAGTGACAGGGGAAGAATAAAGGTGAGATAATACGCATGAGGTTTATTGCTGAGCCCTTATTTAAGCCGTTTGTGCTTGCAGCAAACGATTGGAGGGGCAATCAAGATAATCGTTAAGGAATGATTGTTGGAAAAGATAAAATAATCCGTGCATTTGCTGATTTGATGCGCAATACGGCTCGAATGAAGACATACATTTCATCATCGGTATGCAAACCGTATGGAAAACAAGGTGAAAGTCTCCAAAAAACATTAATGGATACTATCCAACGTGTGCAATCATTAAGAAATTGCTTACCAGCACCCCACTTTCCAGTGAACTCCTAGAAAAGTGAGGATCGTCATCACAAAGACACACCTAAATTGGTGACCTGAGTGGAAAACTAAAAAACTACAATGAAACAACGGTATCATATTAGGTAGTAAGACTGAAGGGTTGGACTCTGACCATTACAAGGTTATAAAAAACTTATAGAAAAAAAAAACTGACTTCGAAATGTTTCTTTTTTTCTGAAAGTTTTTTATTTCACTCTTTTTAGTGGCAAATTTTTTCTTGTCAAACCTTTCAAAACTCAGTTTCTTGAATACGTTGTACCATGTACTCGTATATATTAAAATATAATATTTTACTGCAATGCAAAAACCACTACAGCTAAAATCTACAGCGTTCATAGGAATCGAATTTAATTCTGATACATTTATAATACATGATCCCATCAACGTCTACCTTGATTTAAGGTTTCATAAAAATCCAATATGAATTATAGCTTTGAGAAATTTTCGAATTTCGAACTTTGCCTACAAGCCATTTTGATATTCTGACCTGACCCTAAAGTGCTTTTTTATCGTTCAACTTTTTTCGACCTTTGAGCGCCCGCTATTTTGTTTCAAATTGTTCGACTTTAGATTTTTTATTGTGAGCTTTATCACACACTTGAATAAATCTTGCTACCAGCTTTGGTACAAACCGGAGCTATACTTTGGTCAGAACAAAAATGACGGGTTTTCATCTAATACATCCCCTACTTTGTTTTTGTTTAACCGATTTGAGTGATTAACAAAACTAGTTGAAATATTTCTGAAAATTTGGCGAAATTTATGCATGATTTATGAATGAATGCGGAAGAGAAAAGCATCCTGAAATTATCCTTCTAAATATTGTTGAATTGTATTTACGCTACATTTAGAATTAATTTGTTGGTTATTTTCGGTAGAAATTACTGACTAAAATGTACCGTATATGCAGAAAATTAAGGATACTGATCATTTTTATCATCCGTTGCCAAAGGATTCGGTATCTCTATCAAATCCTTGAAGAGTGCCAACTAATTTAGCACTTTTCATACGAAATATTTAAATTCAATTTCTCGACATCAATGTACCATATTGAGCTGTTAATATCTATGCTGAAAAATCGAGGTGAGTCGGAAATTTTTTAGTTTTAACGGTAAACGTCCTTTACTGTTACTTGAATTTCTTATCCTTTAAATGAGACCTAACAGGAAGAAAGACGTATAATTTGCCGAAAACAGGACTCTTCTATCTATCTCCGTTTAAAAGTTATGCGTGAACATAAAGGTTGGTCCAACCATAATGCACGATGTTAATTGTGTCAAGTTTTTCGCCCAACTTAATTTAACGTTTCTTTGTTTCAGTGTTTGACAAATTCGACCATGGAGAGGTACACACTTGAGCAGCGCGGTAAGGTTGTTGAAGCCTTTTACGAAAATGGGCGTTCAAATCAAAATGCATTTCGTGCACTTCGTGATTTTTTTTTGGTTTGCATAATCGGCCAAATGTGTCCACAATCGGGAAAATTGTTCGCAAATTTCAGCAAACCAGGTCTGTAGGAAATGTGAAATCACCTGTCCATGCTCGACCAGCTCGTTTTGCGGAAAACAGTGCTGTTGTCCGCGAAAGTGTTGCAAAAGAGCCGTCAACCTCGACTCGTCGTCGTACCCAACAATTGAACATCTCACGAACATCACCGATGCGAATTTTGAATAAAGATTTGAATTTACACGCATAGAAGGTTCAATTGGCTCAAGAGCTGAAGCCTACTGACCATTTCAAGCGTTGACAATATGCCGAATGGTTGGTTGAGAGACAGAAGGGATTTTGACTTTACAAAGAAAATCATCTTCAGCGATGAGGCACACTTTCACCTCAGTGGATTCGTTAACAAGCAGAATTGCCGCATTTGGGCAAATGAGAATCCACGAGTGATTGTTGAAAAACCGATGTATCTACAGAGAGTGACTGTATGCTGCGGTTTATGGACTGGCGGCGTCATCGGGCCGTACTTCTTCGAAAGTGAGGACGGCGAGATAACGTGGCCAGAAATTGTGATTAGGGACCTGGACGATATGTGGTTCCAACAGGAAAGTGCCACTTGCCACACAGCGCGAAAAATTCAATGGCCGTGTTATCTCATGTTGCTGCTAGGTTAATTGGCCGCCACGATCAGGTGATTTGCCAGTGTACGTCAATAAGCCAAGAACAATTCAAGAGCAAAAGGATGAGATAATTCAGCACATCAACGACATTGAACCTCAATTATGTCTCAGAGCCATTGAATATATGGACCATCGGATAGAAGTATGCCACCGTAGCCGTGGGCGAGCATTTGGGCGATATTTTGTTCCACGCATAATTGTCATAGATCCTTCTATTATAATTAAAAAATATTAACATAATTCTCTGAAAACTTTTTGTTTTATTTACAATTAACATCGTGCGTTTCGGTTGGACCATCCGTTACAAAAAAAAAACAACATAACAATACGTTATGAATGGGTAACCTTTTTTCTTTTGGAAGTCGGTAAAAAAAGGCGTCAACAATATTTATCGGCGATTTTTGGACTATAACCGTCCCTCGTTCGATTTGTTGAAATTAAATCTGAAGAATGTCCGGAACTTAATCCGTTCATTCTTCAGGAGTGAGGTCAACAACAAATGGGCGGAAAAATTGAGGGATATTAGCCCACAGGACCCAGATGACACTTTCATGAAAGTGAATTGCATATTCCGCAAAAAGTCTCGAGTGAAGGTATCGAATCTTGAAGTCACTAGTGATGAGATAAATCTTCTCGATAGGCCTGGTGTCGGAATTGATATTGCGACTGCAGATAGAAATGGAAACAGGATTATACGTGATGGATTGCAGAAGCATGCCCTGATTGCAACACATTTGGAATTGGTCCAACTACCAAACCCTGAGGGAGGGAATCAAATATTTTCAGAGGTCGTTGAAGCAAAAGCTTCTAACTTCAAATCAACCCTGAACGGTGAATCAATTCTTCATTTCAATGAAACATTAACATCTGATCTCATACCGAGCTTGAATCTTATTGATTATTTTGTCAGCTATGAAGACTTGTGTCTCATATTTGGCAGGATAAACTACATGAAATCATGTGGTAGTGACAGTATTCCAAATATTGTTCTCCGACATTTGCCTCAGGTTGCTATTATGAATTATTGCATATTGTTCAACAACATGTTGAGCAATTCATATTTCCCAAATGAGTGGAAAAAGGCTAAGGTATTTCCGATCTTGAAGAAAGGAAAAGAATCTTCGTGCCCCAAAAGCTTTCGCCCAATTAGCTTGCTGCCTAACATCACCAAGGTGTTCAAAGTGATATTCAACAGAGCATTAAACGCCCACATTGAGAAATATGAGTTGATGCCGAATTGCCAATATCGTTTTCGTACCAGACATTCGTCCACACATGCAATAACGAAGGTAACCTGAGATATCTGTTGGAAACTAAATGATAGACAATGCGTTGGAGCATGTCTCATCGATATGGAGAAAGCCTTCGATACCGTGTGGTTAGATGGGCTTTTTAAACCCCTTCCAGACAGGTCCCCCAGACACCTTGTCGCTATGATGTGCAATATGTTATACGGGAAATCATTTCTTGTAACTGATGGAAATCTAACGAGAATGCCCAACTTCAAGATCTTGAATGGTCTACCGAAATGAAAGTTACTGCGCCTCTGCTCTTCTCAATATTCATTCGTAAGCTATTGAACAGTTTTGATTGTAACGTCTCGCCAACGCGATCATTGATGGCGTTTGCTGATGATCTGAACATCTATACAGCAGACCGAAAAGCGACAATAGTTCAGAGCTATCTTCAAAAAATGTTTAATGATGCGCAGCTCTACATTGGCAATAAATCAATGCACAGAAGTGTGAAACTATTTTGTTTCGGACAACGCTGCAGGAGGCCAGTCAAGACCTGAAACGTAATTGGAAGGATTTCTACATTATAGCTGGTGAGAATAGTTCAGAACGAATTTCACATAAATCCTGTGTTCGATACCTCGGTGTCCATCCCGATCAGTATATGTACTATACTGAACATGTCAAAATCATGCTCAGTAAAGCACAAAAAGTAGTCATGGCCCTTCAACGACTCTTTCATTCCAGATACATTAATCAAAGTTATCTGTTACAAATGTAATAACCTCCGATATCTCAGAGCCATACACGACAGAGATCTGTCATCCCTACACAATTGCTAATCAGCTTACAAGTGTTAGATGACAGATCTATGCCACTGAATCGCCACTGGACGTCGGTCGTGTGGTAAATTTACCGTATTTTTTCCAAGTTTCACACGTTAGTGAAAAAATCCGTGAGAAAAATAGTAAGAGAATGAGGGATAGCGTTTTATAAGGCACAGGCGTTAAAAAATAGCAATTGAAAAAAAGTGCTAGAAAGTATTTCGTGTGATTTTCAGGGAAGTGTGAAACAATTGCGACATATGTCCGTTTTGCGCGACCGAAAGGCAAGGATTTAGCTTCGTAGCGAAGGTAACGTTTGGCCTGGTGCCGAAAATATAATTTAGTATAGCGAGCCTATCAGGGCCGGGAGCGAGTTCTAAAACGGTGATTCTTGGAGAACTTATTAAGCCGCAGCCGAAAAGAAGTTTCAAGTTTCGCGTTTGTACGTGACAAAATAGGACGTGCAGTGTGATTAGCGCCGTTCGGGAGTGAAGAAATATCTGACGGATAAATCGACAAGAAAAGGTACGTAACGAGAAATGCATTGTTCCGACAGCGATTTTGACTTTGACTTTGACGAGGGAGTTCAAGACTTTGAGGGTCAATTCTATCGAAAAAATAGTTTATAATGAAATAAACATCCGATCATTTATTTATATTAAAAAATGGCATTTTTCTTTTAATATCAAAGTACCGCCTCTTATTGGATTTGGTTATGGAAAATTTCATGAAAAGGATATGGTCCTGTAACCGTGGTCGTGGTGGTAATTTGCCTGATGTTATTTTTCACTATTAACGGCATACCTTCCTCTTTATAATGAAATAAGCATCCGATCATTTGTTTTAAAAAATGGCATTTTTCTTTTAATATCAAAATAACACCTCTTATTGGAAAACCCTATATTACGAAGGCGACAACTCGGTCATTTAATTTCCCATAAAATTTATATGGGCAAAGCCTCTCCACTATTATTTTTGTTTGTATTCAGGATAAGATATGCAGACCCCAATAATGAGTAAACTCCAGAAAAACTTCAACGACATCTAACCATTCTTACTCCATTTTAACCAGCCGCCATTTTGTTTCAATATCACTAGTAATCATTGACTGAATGAAATTTTAAAGATGTTTTTGTTGGTAAATGGTACTTACTTTACTCAATATTCTCATTTAAAACGACGGCCATTTTGTTTTAAGATTACTGATATTGCACGTTGAATGGATTCTCAAAGATATTTATGGTGAAGTCGTATTTCCTCCCCGAAATTTTGATGCAAATCCGTAGTGTCCAAGTCGATTGGAAGCGCATATTGTTCCATAATCATGTTTTGTTGTTGTTGTAATAAAGGAAATTCAAACCACAGTAACTTCGATGAATATCATTCGATCCTCTTAAAATTAACCATTTGTATCTCAAATTTCATTGAATTTAAGGGTACCCTTACGATTTCATTCAAGAAAATGTAAAGTTAATAAATCATACTATTACTAACAAAGTTGAGTGAATTTCGACTTTCGACTTATTAGTTGTTGTTGTACGTACGACGGTCATTTGAAAACGTTCCGGCCTTACCGGCAAAAAGTCATGGTACACTCAAGTTTTCTTGCTAGTCAATAGATGGCCTTTACATATATATGCCATAAAAATTTCAAGTCATTCCGATCAGTACAAAACACATGGTACCCTTCCAAAGTTGACAGGTGACGTTTGTTAAGAACACTAGATAAAATCGTGTGATGATAAAGTACTTCTATTTGAAAGTAAAAAAAAACTCGGGAAGTGAAAGAAGAGTTGGACTCCGTGTATGGTGAATCGTCACCCTCATTTGCAACCGTAAAATATTGGGAAAATGGTTGGTTTTGGTTGTTGGTTATCTCCTTTTCATTAGTGAGGGCCTTGTTGTGTTGCGATGCAATATTGTCAATGATGCACGAGACAAAATCAGAATATCCGTTTGACGACAGTTGAATAAATCCACGGAATTTACACGCCGTTCAGCGGCCAAACTTGCTGAATATTCAGCCGAGCCTTCATGTGCGTAACATTCAAAATTAGTACCATTTTATATACACCCAAATGTTTTTGGAAACAAAAGACGAGTGCAGTTCTTCTTTCCCGGCCATGAACGTTGATGTGTTGGCTCTTTCTCTCTCACATCCTACAACGGGGTGAACTTCAATCTCAAGTAGTTGAATGCGCGCCAAATTATACGATACGCATGTCCACAGCAGCAACATGAGATAATTTAATTTTTTTGATAGTGAGAAAGTAGAACAATTAAAGGACTTTTGAATTAAATTGAATGAAGAAAACTACGAAGTGATGGGAGAGCTATCGGCATCTCAAATCGAAACATAGAAAGCAACGGGATATTTTAAGTTACGTGCATGGATGGATTAAATTTTCGCGCGTTTGCAAACAATCAGACTGATTTTGATACAACGAATCAAAAAAATTAATATTTTAGAAATTTCAAAACTTCCAATGAGCCACTGCATCAATTTCTACGAAAAATCTGCCAATTTATTTTGAGCCTAACGAAGAATCTGTTGTAAAGAAATAATCAATTTGTCATGATTGCACTAAATGAATTAACTTTTGAATTTAGAACTAAAACTTAGAACACTGTTCATATCTTTTTAGAAGATGGAACTACTCATACATAAACGAATAGACATGTCATTTACTTCCATCCGCGCGGTGTAGTTTTATCCAGAATGAACAACCTGAGGTAACGGATTATAGTCTCGGTCTCAGTCAATTTTATATCTTTTTAGAAGTTCAAATTGAAGTGGAGGATGTGGCCCCGATGGTCGATAGTCTGGGGGACCCAGAGATAATGGTTGACGAAATAGCAGTTGAAGAAGAATACGCTTGCAAATCTTTTTGGTGAATTCGATGAAGAAGCTGAAAATAACTCGGACTGCGGCCATCGACATATGTACAGCGACGGTTACGTAAAGAAGTTGTCACGAGGCGACAATCTCCGAGATTTAAAGATCCTGCCATGTTCTGGGCCATGATAAGCTTTGATGATCCTGTTACAGCCAAAAAGGCACTAGAGAATGCAGAAGGAAACAACTAGAGGAATGCCATTAACGAAAAGTACAAGTCTTTGGTAGAAAACGGAACCTAGTCGTTTGTAGAATTGCCAAACGAACGAAAAATTATTAACGACCGATCGATTTTCAAGACCAAACACACCGGAGCGCTGGATGCTGTACGGTTTAAGGCAAGGCTTGTTCAAAAGGGATGCTCTCAGAAAGCGGGCATCGACTACGAGGGAACGTTGTCGCCAGCTGTGAGGTATGGGTCGATTCCCTATCTTCTTGCAATGGCTGCAAGATCCGATTTGACGATCGACCAAATAGACGTAGTCACGACATTTCTAAACAGTGATCGTTGTGAAGAAATATACATGAAGCAGCCCAAATGCTTTGATGACTGGACAGGTCTATCGTCTTAAAAAATCGCTTTACCGGACTAAAGCAGGCAAGCAGAGTTTGGAATCAGAAGTTCGGCACTGCACGGAACAATTTTGGTTTACTGTGCTCAAAAGCCAAATTCTTATTTTAGCCGTATATGTTGATGACCTGATCATTTTTTTTTTCGAATGAAGTACCACTAAAAAATGATCTGAAAAATTACCTGAAAACACTGTTTAAAATGGAGGATTTGGGAGCTGCAAAACAAATCCTTGGGATGCAAATTATACGTGATCAAAAGTCCGATATAATTTCGATTGATCAAAGTCAGTGTATTTGAGGTATCCTTAAAAAAATTCGGAATGGAAAATTGTAGCCCGATTTCCAGTGGACGTAAGTCATAAATTTACTTCTGATTTATGCCCACAAAATGATGCAGAACGGAACGAAATGGCAAAAATACCGTAACAGGAAGCTGTAACGACTTTTTCATCGACCACGGTCCTTTCTGTGTTGTCTGGTTTTCTCCGCACATCTCATCTCTGTATAACAACTCAGAACATACACTTTTAAAAATATTTACACTTCACTATACTTTAAATTGACACACATCATAGACACCTAATTTAAAATATTGTTTAAAATGTAATGACATATAAAATAAATAAAAATTAATATCATTTTTTCATTGTAAAATAACATATGTCTTTGCTAATTTTCAATATATAAATTGTTCAATTCAAAAAGTAATTTCATTTCCCGTACATACGACTTTAATATATCTGATTGCGGCTAAAGGCAGAAGAAAATTATTAGCGAATATCTAATATTCTATCCAGAGGAACATAAGGAGGAAATCTTTTAGATATCTTCCTCACCGTGAAACCTCTTCAGTCATAATATCACCACGTAGTCGAAAACCATCGAATTACATATTATTGGAGCGATGACCAATCATGCCAGCCGAGCTGCTCAACTGAACTTCACCAACCAGTTAAATAAAGGATCTCGAAGGAAAGCATAAGAGCGGTTGAAATCATATTCCAAATCAATATCGTCCCACAGATCGTCAATGAAAAGTTGTGCAGTAAGCATGGCAGCAGACCTATAGTGTCGACTTGGCCGCTAATTTTTAGGGTTTTGTACTAAAATACAAAACCCTATTGCAATCACGACCTGTGTCCGTCTGTCCGTCCGTCCGTCCGTCCGTCTGTATGTCACAGCACTTTTTCTCCGAAACTATAGAGACTACAGCCATGAAACTTTGTGAAAAGGTCAGAAGTGGTGACCTCTTGAAAGTTCAAGGGTGGAAAAATTTTTCAAAGGCGTTTAAGGGGGGTCTCCCCGTATAGGGAGGTGACCCCTCAAAAAAAAAATTTTCACCATTGGTAGTCGAGTAGGGTGTCATTAGAAAGGTCTCATTGAGATCTTTTCAAAACAAGTCTTAAAATTGCCTTATCGGTACCGAGGGGGGCAGGGGAAGGGGAAATGTACGAACTTTTCGCGTACCCCCCCCCCTCGCGATTGGAAACCTTCCATCCGAAAAATCTGAAAAAAATCATGAATGTAGGCCTTAATGAGTACAATAACAACAAATACATGAGACGTCGAAATTCACTCAACTTTGTTAGTAATAGTATGATTTATCGATTTTAAGTTTTCTTGAATGAAATCTAAACGGTACCCTTAAATTCAATAAAATTTAGCAAAGAGATGATTTTCTATAAGATTGATCTTTTCTGAAAGTTTCATAAAGATCGAATAGTATTTAACGAAGTTATAGCAGTTTGAATTTTCCCGTATTACTATGGAACAATATGCCCTGTATTACTATGGAAACATATGGCTATGGAGCCATATGCGCTTTTTATCGATTTAGACACTACAGCTTTGCTAGGATTTGCATGAAAATTTCAGGAATGATAGGTTTCATGAAAATGAGTACGTACAATTGAAACAAGTCGAAGAGGCAGGAGAGAGCTCCTAGCAAAAGGGCTTTGTAACTATTCTAGGATTCGAAAAAATAGGCCATGAATCGATGATTACAGTACAGAGGAGTGGGCCCTGAAAAAAATTTCATGAAAGGTAGCCGATATGAATATCAACTGAAAGTTCTCTATGAGAGCTTTTCAAAACAGTTCTTAAACTGACAGTTTTTTTTCAGTGGGGGCACGGGGGGTGGGGGGGGGGAGGGGGAAATACATGAAAAATGTGTTTCTAAAAAATCTGGAAAAATTATCAAGGGAGATATCTATGGGTATAACTAAAACAAATACCTCAGACTTCACAATTCTTTCAACTTTGTTAATAATAGTATGATCCTCGAATTTCACATTTTCTCCAATAAAATCGTCTTTGACATGTTTCTTGATTTTATTCGTTGCTGGTTACTGCATTTTGTAAGTTGAGTACAAAACCCTTCTGACATGAGCATAGGTCTGTCTACCCAACTTGTTCTTCAATGTATTAAGCATGCTACATCGACTGACTTGCAGATAATATTTTCTCCAATAGTTTGGGAAACTTCTTACCCTCGAGATGTTGGTAAATCATCCAATACTATTTGCGCGCCTAATGTTACAATCTTTTCCACAGTAGATTGTCCAAGCTCTGAAGCTCCACCGCTCACCAGCACAACAACCCCCTTCCACATATCACAGCCGATGAAATTTACACAAGACTTTCCCCTTATTCCGCCGAATAGAAGTAAATTTAAACACTACGCTGTAACGTGATCATATCGTTTCCTGTGCAATTTACATAAGCCTTTCAGGATTTGTATTTCTTCTCATGAATGGAGCCATCTTTTGAAATTCTAAAAAGCAACCAACTATTGCGTTATCGGCGACCAAAGCGGAATACATGGGAATGTCCGGGTTTACACAAGAAGCTTTGTGGATTCAGCATTTCCATCGTGAAATTTTTAAGGAAGATATCGATTGTACTATAAACTGTGACAACGTCTCATCATCCCCGAACGAAACATATAGACATTCAGCACCGTTTCTTGCGTGAACATCTAGTCAAAGGTAAAGTCAAATTCAGCTACGTCAAATCAAGCAAAATCCTAGTAGATTTTTTGACGAAGCCTGTGACTACAGAACAATATAATTTCAATCGTAGTATGGTGAATTTAAATTAAATATTTAGTGGAAATGTTATAAATAAATATTCAATTTGCCATAATTGCACTGAATAAATTAACTTTTGAATTTAGAACAAACCAGCAAGCTAACTACAACATCTTTTCTGTTAAGGGTTCAAGAAAATTCAACAACGCAATCTCAGTTCAGAAGTTGTTAGTAGATGTCCTCCTTATCAATGGATGCAAGGTTGCGGAGCTTCCTTTCCGGCATCGGCAACGACGTGAGTCTAAGGTATCATCTATTTCCACAAGATACACCTGGCTATTTAAGAACTTCAAGAAGAAAAATGGTGCCTGTTCGTGGAATTGCTTGCTTTTCAAACTATGGAACGAATACACTACTGGCCCAGAACCCAAAGATAGTGGTAATATAAGTAGCCTTAAGCATAATTGTAAAATCTTAGAAAGTAACTAAAGAGTTTTCCAATAAGAGATGTTATTTTGAATAGCCCGCTATTTCGGTAGATGTGACTTTTGAAGCTATCATTTTTTGACATTTGACAAGTAGAAACTACGCCATTAATAAAAATGGAACGTTACATGCTTCAACAACGCATTGAAATTATTAAAATTCACTATAAAAATGGTGTAAATTTGGCAGAGACGTTTCGTAAAACTCGAACATTTTTGGGTCGTCGTGAAGCATCTCGTCGGACCGATATACAGAAATTGGTGGAAAGATTCGAGCTGTTGGGACAACTTAGTGATGTGAAGAATAAAACCCATGCACGTCACTCAAGAACAGCCGAGAATATTGCTGCTGTAGCCGAAAGTGTTGAAGAAAACCCAGGTTTGTCCATTTCTCGTCGTTCTTTAGAATTAGGCATTCCACAAACGTCATTACAACGTATTTTGCATAAATATTTGGGTCTTAAGGCTCATAAAGTTCAGTTAACACAAGAATTTAAGCCGGTCGATCATCAACAATGTCGTGTCTTTGCTGATTGGGTCCTTGAAATGGATGAAAATGATCCGGAATTCCATCGAAAAATCATCTTGAGTGATGAGGCCCATTTCCACCTCGGCGGCTTCGTCAACAAGACAAATTGTCGCCCCAAGAGTTATTGTTGAAAAGCGTCTCTATCCTCAACGTACGACTGTCTGGTACGGTTTATGGGCCGGCGGAGTCATTGGACCTTACTTTTTCGAAAATCAGGCTGGAGCAACAGTTACGGTGAATGAATTCACTTATCGAGAGATGATTAATGTTTTTTATGACCGGAATTGGATGGTATTGATCTGGACAACGTTAACTTTCAACAAGACGGCACTACGTGCCACACAAGCAACGAAACCATTGATCTTTTACGGGAAAAGTTTCCGGACCGTGTTATGTATCGGAGCTGATCACAATTGGCCACTGACATCTTGTGATTTAACACCTTGCGACTTCTTCCTTTGGGGCCACGTGAAAGAGAAGGTCTACGCCAAGCGCCCAGCGTCAATTCAAAACCTCAAAGATGGAATTCGTGAGGCTATCGAGGACATAGGGCAGCCACTTTGCGATTTGGTTAGGGAAAATTTCATGAAAAGGATATCGTCCTGTAACCGTGGTCGTGGTGGTCATTTGCCTGATGTTATTTCCCACTATTAACGGCATACCTTTCTCATTATAATGAAATAAACATCCGATCATTTATATTAAAAAATGGCATTTTTCTTTATAATATCAAAATAACACCTCTTATTGGAAAGCCCGGTACAACCCATCAATCCCAGCTCTAAAACCACTTCTCCCTCGCCTAAACAATCGAACGTTAATCGCACTTCTTCGGCCGACCCAAAATTGCACTCCGTTTGTATACATGCTGGCGACTCTGAAACAACTTCAGATTCTGTGGCATCTTGTGCACAAGAGGTGGCTGGTCCCTGCTTGGTACCTAAATCCACTGATCAGGGTAGATACAGTAATTTTATCCGTGGAGAAGACTTGGTTCCTGTTTCGTCTGGGTCTATTACTCAACCTGTATCACCTGCCTCAAACAGCTTAACCCAGCCATTCTTAGATCCTCTTCTGCCTCTTCAGTCAAAGCCACTATGGTGTCAGGAGGTGACCTAGAAAATAGATACCTCATGTCTCGACTCAGAGATAACAAAATCTACGAATCCGTTCGTCTTTACCTTTCTTATATGTACAAGGCCCCAGATACAACCTGCATAGACGGTA
Organism: Odontomyia ornata; assembly: GCA_963969285.1. Lineage (NCBI taxonomy): Eukaryota > Metazoa > Arthropoda > Insecta > Diptera > Stratiomyidae > Odontomyia > Odontomyia ornata. The sequence continues at coordinate 475,663,702 of OZ017738.1, read as the reverse complement.
AAACAAAAACCAGCCTGAAAATTTTAATTCAAAGGGAAGGTCTTCCAATCGATCTTGAGGCTCTTAAGCTCGTATATTTCTCATTCCATGAGGAGTTAGGTGTAACTCTAAATCGGGCTAAAAAAGATCTTGAAATATAGTATACTCATGTAAGCTCCAACCATATTTCTTCACTACAAAGAACTAGGGAACATCACAATAAATTTTTTACCTTTTTCAGCAAAGCCTCAAATAGTTTTACCACAACAGTGGAGGTATGCGCAGTAAATTAAATAAGTTTTTCCTTGACGCAAAATCGTACCAATTTAATTCTATCACCCTTTCTGAAACATGGTTGACGGATTCTCACATTAATGAAGAAATTCTGGATAGTAACTTGAGAATTTACAGAGATGACAGAGATTCGATAAGCACTGGCCAGTCGCGAGGAGGCGGTGTATTGATTGCCATACATACATAAGCGAGCCAGTTAACTGCACGCCGCATAATTTATTCCAGCATAAGGTGGTCAAAATAAAAATGCAAAAATCTAAATTGTTTATTGGCGTGTTTTATGTCCCCCCTAAATCGAACGATACTGTCTACGACAATGTCTGTAAAATTATAAGTGATATCACTGCAATGACAAATGAAGATGATAAAATTATCATTACTGGTGATTTTAGTAGACCTATTATAAAATTTGCGATCGACAAAGACACCTTTCGGTGAATCTCCTTAATTGTAACGATTTCAACTTAATGAGTACCTTCTATAGTAACGATTTGCAGCAGATAGCACCTGCCCCCAAGCAGAACGGTACATGGCTAGACCTTATTTTTTCTAATGCATACGACGAAGCAGTGGCCAATTTAACTGATAACAATGAGAATCTATTTTCCAACACGAGTCATCACTCAGCTTTTTCTGTTGATTTGTCCACTCCTGATGCTCTCAATTCTATATCGTACAATAGAACTATTTTATATGACTTCCGCAATGGCGATTATGGAAACATTAATAGTCTTCTACCCAGTGTTGACTGGAACGGTACTCTGTCAACGTTAGACTTGGATACGGCTCTATCCTCTTTCGTACGTAAATCGAGAAAAAAGATAAGATTTCAGAACCATGGCTGGGAGTGACCTAAGACATTTACGTAACCAGAGAAACAAACTATACAGGTTCCTCAGAAAAGATAAATATGTAAGCGATGAGACTCAGAGTAAATATAATGAACTTGCACTTGAATTCAAAATTAAATCGCAAGAGGCCTATCAAACTTACGTTAACGTCATAGCAGAGGAAACTATTTCCAATCCCAAAAAATTCTTCGACTTTGTTAACGTTAAGCGCAAAACATCTGGTTATCCTTCATTAATATCATACAATGACTCTGTCTCATCCTGTATCGAGCAGATCTGTGAATTCTTTGCTGATCATTTTCAGCATGTTTACTCTAATTCAGTCACTTTGCCTCATTTAGAGTCGTTGGAAATAGTCACAAAGACCTTAATTGGAAACATTACCATTTCTGAAGATGAAATTCTTCAGGCTATTGAAGATCTTCATCCACTTAAAGGACCCGGCCTTGACCTTATTGCTCCTTGCTTTCTGTCTCTCTGCAAAGATGAATAGGTTAGACCCACATTCCTTATTTTTAATAAATCATTAACATCTGGTATATTCCCCAAACTTTGGAAACCATCATTTATAGCACTAATTCACAAAAAAGGCGATAAGCGGCACGTGGAGAACTATAGGGGTATTGCTATCCTTTCTACTATGCCAAAACTGTTCGAAAAAATCATCTGCAGTAAAATTTCCCCCATTATCGAATCGTATATGAATGAACAGCAACATGGCTTCCGGTAAAATAGGTCTACCACCACTAATCCAATTACCTTAACGTCGGATATTCTTTGTAGTATGGAGCAAGGCTACCAGATAGATGTTATATACACAGATTTCAGTAAAGCATTCGATCGAGTGAACCATGAAATATTAGTGAATAAACTTCGCATTTTTGGCATCTACGGTTCGCTGCTCAACTGGATTCAGTCATATTTGAAAGACCGCACACAATGCGTTAAGTTTCAAGGTCGGTTGTCCCGTGAGTTCAGTGTCACCTCTAGAGTACCTTAAGGCAGTCATCTTGGTCCACTCCTCTAATATTTTCATCGCTGATCTTTCTACAGTACTGTCTGATATTCCACACCTGTTTTACGCCGACGACCTCATACTTTATCACTTTATACAATCCTTATCCGATGTATCTTTTCTCCAAACCAAATTAGCTGCTCTCCTTCAGTGATGCGATAGAAACCAGCTTGCTCTCAATATAGAAAAATGCCAGATAATAAGTTTCGCATGAAAAAAGAACGTCATCTTACATGATTATGACATTGACAACACACAACTAAGAAGAGCCGAGAGAGTTGTCGACCTTGGCGTGTAGTCTTAGACACAAAATCCACTTTAACCTCCATTATGATGAAATCCTGAGCAAAGCTTACAAAATTCTAGGTTTCATTAAAAGTAGAGCAAAAGGGTTCAGAAATATCTGGACTGCTAAATCTTTGTATACCTCACTTGTCCGTCCACTTCTTGAATACGGCCGCACAAGCTGGGACCACATATTCGACATTCATAGCCGTAGATTAGAGTTAGTGCAAAAACAGTTTTTGCTCTTCGCCCTTAGATCCTTGTATGATCCTACCTGTTTCCACTATCTTCCTTCTTATGAGGTTCGACTTAAACTAATCAACCTGACTACACTGGCTTCCAGGAGAGTTGTATTGTCCGCCTGCGTGCCATTTGATGTTTTAAGAGGTAACATTCAAACTTCATCCTTGTCAGACAAGATTCACTTGAATGATCCTATGAGAACCAACGCTAACCTTGCGTATGCACCACACCAACTATGCTAGCAACGAGCCGCTTCATAGATGCTGTAAAGCATTCAACAAGTTTAGCGTACATTACTCCACAACCACCTCCAAGTCCAAATTTAAGAAACAAATTTTAAATGCCCTCAATGCCCCTTCCTCATAAATGATTAAATTAAATTTGTATTTTTTTTGTATTTCATGTATATGTATTTCGTTTGTAATTACGCCTTGCTTGGCAGAATAAATAAAAAAAACTCTCATATCTTTTTAGAAGATTGAACTACATAAACGAATCGTCATGTCATGCTCCTCTCTGTCTACTTCCATCCGTACAATAAACAAGTTATTTCGATGAATCTGTTGTTTTAAATAACTTCATACCGAAAATCCACGCGCATCAGAATCATTGTCTATCATAAATTATGAGAAGCAGCGAAAAATTTAAGAAATTCCTAGTATTAAACCAATCGGAGAATTTGCGCCAAATGTTCGTCATATTAAAATTAATTTTTGCGAAACAATGAAGACAGAAGCGAAGTCGAATCGATTGTATTTTGGTCACCCACAGAATACTGTATGAATAATTTTAAAACGTTTGATATAAAATATGTTGTTTTAAATGCTTCTAATGATATACTTTAGTTTACAATCACTCGAAACAAATCTTGTTGTCACCAACGGGTTCGAACCAGGGAGCTTCGGCTTACGCAGCTTCCGCGCCTGATAACGAAATCGAAAGTAGTAACCATGCCGCCGGAATGGAGATTGAGTGACGGGCTAACTCCCCGTCCCTAGAAAACCGTACATTGTTTCCAAACCTGCAACAGAGCCTCGGAATGGATTGGATCTACGGCAACAAACTCGCAACCGGCATTAGATCATGGAATATCAGATCACTGAACCAACCTGACGCTGTTAAGGACCTTTAACAACAGGCCAGTCAATATAAATTAAACATACTGGCAATCCAGGAAACAAGCTGGACTGGAAGTGACATTCAAGACACGAGATCGCACACAATATTCAAAAGCGGGAAGCTTGCTGGAATACAAGAAATCGGAGTGGCCCTGGAGAAGGGTCATATTCGTCATATTTCAAGCATATTTTTTAGAGTTTTATTTTTTAGAGTCGCGCTATAATCCGAATGTTCATTATCACACTGTTATTTATCTTTTATGTAGTTCATAACTTATTTTAAATAAAATGTCACTTCTGTCTGAAATTTTTGACGAACCGGAGGTCTCAACGATTGTAAGACTGCGGAAGCTACAATGGGCTGGACACATGAATCGTATGGACGAACAACGGATACCCGAAAAGGTATTCGTTGGGAGAACTGAAGGTCGGAGACCAGTGGGGAGACCGAGGAAACGCTGGTCTGACTCGGTCGACGAAGACAGCTCATCGCTGCTCGCATTTCGAAATTGGAAGACGCGGTCAATGGACCGAGACAGTTGGAGGCGCTATTTGCAGGCAGCGTAGGCCCGAGAGGGGCTGCAGTGCTAAGAAGAAGTCACTTGCGTCATCGTCACCAAGCCGACCAAACGTATTTTTCATCTTCTCTGCTAACAAAAATGGCTTAATTGAAATTCGCTAAATGTCTTGGCTGCGTTTTTCCTGGAACCGAAATTCCCCAAAAAACTGTTCTCAAACTCGCGAGCTAATACCCACACTGGTAAGACCTTGTACGACGAAATGCTTGAAATGCTTGAAATCGACTCACTTGCTTGCGTCCCTCGCCAAATCCTCTTTGAGAGCTTCCACACTGCATTTAAGAAACCCCACCCATCACGTTCACGACTGGTTTTGAGCTGCCCCAAGTTGCAGGTTCGATTTCCTTTAAGCTGCATATTATCAATTATTGACTTGTAAGATCTTTCGCACTAAATAACTGAAATTTTCGACACAAATTACACTTACCTCACGGAATAATCAGATGTGCTCACACAACTACCAGGCGTTTTTTTATTAAGATGAGACCGCAGAAAAACAATTTACACGCGGCGTAAGAGATCAAGAAATTTCTGACACAACCACCCACCGAAAATGATTCCTATAAGATAAATTCAACTCACCACATGGTTCAATGGCAGATATCTGTCATCTAACACTTGCCAGGTGATCGCAATTGTGTAGGGATGACAGATCTCTTGCGGGTTGCGGATGCATTTTGCGAGTACCTATGCATACGCGTCGGCTTATGCATTGGCTGATTTATCGAGTAGTTCGCGGGGACGACCTGCTCGATTAATACACTCTGGCACACAATGTTCGAATTTCCAATAGACATTTCCGGGGAGTCACAGTTCGTTCTTTGGTGTGCAGTTCGTCGCGATTGAAGTTCCACCAGAGCTTATAAACTAACGAGCTGGTGCACTTCGTCAGCTGATCAATAAAAAGAGATGAATAACCTTGCAAATTTTCCTCATGGCACGCCAGGGTGCGAGACAAAAAATTTTAAACGATTGCTACGCTGCGGGAAAAGTCGATAGTGATAAATCGGTTCCCTCGACTTGCGTGTGTGTGCGTGAGAAATTCCCCGGCATTCATATGTGTGCGTGAGAAACTTCTCCACATATAGATGTGTGTGTCGTGTACGTACACAAAATGAGAGCACATGTTAATGTTGTCATATGGAAATTTTTTCGCTTTGATCGAAATCATAAATCGGATAACGTTTGCAAAATGGCGCTTAAATAATTTGAATTTATAAAGTTGCATATTGATAACTGCAAAATGAAAGGGAATTGGCAATTTATGTGTAAATATGGGTTTTTGCATTTTGAGGAATGGTCACTTGCTATTTTGAAGTGTAATGCGAAGAAATACTATACTTTTTTGTTAGTTGTGCAATTTCCGTTGAAGAAACTCAACGAAGAATTGTGCCGAAAGTTCAACAGATGGCGGCAGTAAACCTATGATCAGATGATGGAACATCTGACGTCAGTTTTAAGACAGCAAGCTCTGATCGAATCTAAGTTAATTTATAAACAAAAAATATGAGCCTATATCTGCTTTATCTGTTATTCGCATAATACTTGCTCCTGCGTTCACGAAAGCCAAAATCAAAGGAGGGCATCGCGGAAAAATGAATGCAGCATGTACGCGAGGAGAGGGCAAAAGCCATATGTTCATTGTGGATTGTATTAACTTTCGAAGCTGTGATGGACATGAAATACATACATTGAGCAATTGCTTCGTGGTAAATGTCTTGTTCTTTTTCTGACTATCCCATAACCATCTCTTTACAGAAACAATGCGATTATGCACTTCACTTTAGAACCTCACGCAAGAAGCTTCAAATGACTACCCGTTCGTAACATGAATTACAAAATTACAGTCCAGCCAACTTACTTTGGAAGTTCTAGAGTAACAATTGGATTTCAGCGCTTTTACCCCAAACTTAAGTTTCGGATGTATTGACCCATGGAAGCTAAAATTAGGCATTCCAATTTGAACACTAAATGACGTACTTTCTTAACATTATTGACCCGAAATTCATGTCTACCAGCAATTGTAACACTTAAATAGGAGCGATACCACGATAGAGTTTTATTCTAGTGTTCCGTTTGTCGTACTCTCAGAGCAATAAGAAATGGAGGGGCTTCACACAAGACAGCTTCCTTAAAACACCCCGTCCGACGGAGAGAATGCAGTGCCCAGCAAAGAATATAAAATGGCTGCCAGCAAAAGTAAACAATATTTTATATAAAGAACAAGGGCGTTGCGGCGCCAAACTTTAAAATTTTATACATGTGAACAACATTTTATGTTTGAATATTGAATTCAGAAATATACTAGTTCCAATTGAAACGACTTCAAATTAAATTTTTTAATTCATTCCGATTTTGTTTTAATAATTCGTTTATTTCACACAGTTAACTGAATTTTACTTTCAAAATGCAGTTTTATTTGATGATGATGGCTCTTATTAGAAATATTTTAAATACAATCAGATAGCTGCTAAGAAATTCTATTAGAACAAGAGTTAAGTTTTAAAGACTAGGTTACATATATTGCTACAGGAAAATACTAGAATAAGATAAAATTTGTTTACATTTCATTAGAAGTAGGTTCATGCACTTTTAGATATTCAAAATTTTGTTGAGCTCTCTGTAGTATATTTAATTTTTGAAAAGTCTTGGTTGAGTTTTTCTCCTTTTTCCCATTAATGAATCATATATAGTAATTTTCTATTAATAAAATTTGGTGTCATTTGTGACAAATTTTTTGATTGAATATTGCTTAAATTTAGAGAGGAATGTGGACCATTAAATATTCGAGTTTTTTATATTTGAAAATTTAATTTGTTTTTGTAAAGTTTATAACGATTGATTAGATACAGGGCTTTTGAATTTGGAAAAATAAAAACCAACCTTGGGTAGAAAAGATTTCGCCAGTGTCTTATTTTGTTGACAAGTGAATAGACAACGCGAAACTAAGTTTTTTTTTTAATTAAAAATAGCCTTCCTCTCCTATTTCACCCGGGTTTGGGACACGACTTTGGAGAAGTTAAGGCTTTCGTTGAGCTGTGATCTTATCTGTCATCTAGTAAAATCTTTCCGGCTACAATCTATGTTATATCTATTTATGTAAATATTCTATATACAACATATGATGTACAAAAATGAAACAAAGTGTGATTTTGAAATTGTTTAAAACGACAATCCTACTGCATTGTCGTACTTGGAGCGCGAACCGAGATCAATTTAGACGTTACGGCCAACTCGTATCAGTTTGACAGCCCGGCATGAAATGTGGGTTTCATCTCTCCCCATATACGTTGTATGGGACTGTCCCCTCCATTTTCTTATTGCTCTGAGGTCGTACTCTGTATTCCGTATTCCTATTGCCACCGTCGTGTTCTACACTTTATGCATAGCCATAAAAATCGATTGACTACTTACTCGTATGAGTGACTTATGATGCAATTGGTCAATCATTTGCGCAACAAGGCGTCAGTAATTTTATTTTTACATTTTGGACGTCGTCTTTATCGCCATTCAAGATTGCCGTCATCACCTTAGGGCCTGCCGTCATCACCTTCGGGCCTGCCGTAATCATCGTCGGCCACTCGTAATTCGAACGTGAGTTTATCACGGGCTGGCAAAGTCAGAGGATTAATGCGATTTCCCATAAATTTCCATTATAAATTCGAACATCGTGTCCTGAAACTTTCGTCAGTGTGCGCCGAAACGTTCGTCAGTGTGTTGTTTTATTGTGTCATTACATCGTGATCGCTGGCAATATGTGATAACTTTCGGCTTGGTCTCGAAGAGGGATCTGGCATTCGGCACTATGGCAGCCCCAATCGGAATTAGGGATCTGGCATTCAGCACTATGACAGCCCCAATTGGAATTTGACAAGTGCCGGAATGACAGATCTCTGTCCGGGAACCGCCATGAGACTTGGCGGCTTTGTTTTTCGTGGCTGTCGTCGGCTAAGCCAGTTCATTGTCTGTCATCGACAAGTTCAGAATTCGTTATTAGTGTAGAGTCGTTCTGGCGTGAAGCTAATTAAAGCAGTTGAAAAGGCATTAAAAGCTAAATTATTTAGAATTAGTGCACCTTCAACTCTAATTATGTCGGCAAATAAAAGCAAATGTAGTTCACCGATTAAACCGCACAAAACCTCGAATTAGCGTCGGCACTTCCACATTTCTTCATATAGGGTAATTTCGCCTGTTCGCGTCCATCGCCCAATTCGCGGATCTCCCTTTAAAAATACTCGAAAATAAGTCAACTAACACACCAATCGAACGAAAAGTCATTATGCCGCTAATACTTCAATGCATAAGAGGCACGCACACATGAACAAAAATTCTGTGCGTCAAACCTATACCGTTTAGAAAAAATAGTTAGTCTCGGTTGTTCAACAAGGAAGGTCGTACTCGTGGGATATTAAATAAAAATTAGTGTGAAGAGGCGTGTTTGATGGTAAGTTTTTTATTGTTTTATGTGAATTTTAGGATACATAGCTGTTTCTACACTTTTATGATGAAAAAAGGAATAATATTAATTATGAATTTGCTTATGTTTTTTATATTTAACGAATAAAATAAGGTGGACGCGAATTACTACATCGAATTTTAGAAAACTTTCACTTTGCGTCCGCAAACTATACCTACAGGGGATAATAATAAACCCAATTGCGTCCACTATTTTCGTTAAATACTTGCTTGTAAAAATGATTTAAATAATAATTTAAATAATAAAAATAATAATTTAAATAATAATTAATAATTTAAAATGTATTGTTTATTATTATTGTATTCTTTATTAAGACTACGTGTTTATAACTCTATTTTGTAATTGGAATGCGTAATTTCTTTCATTCTTATTTTTTCCCATTTAAGATGAGTTCTTCAGAGACAAGAAAGAAGACGGAAAAGAGAACATACACAGAAGAAGATTTAAAGAAAGCGTTAAATGAAGTTCGAGAGAATAATAAATCGATAAGACAAATATGCAAAGAATATGCTATTCCCAAGACCACAATATTGGACAAAATCAGTGGGCGCAGACCCGATGGAGTAAAGAAACCGGGACCAGAACCAGCGTTAGGAGTAGATGGTGAAAAAAAGTAGTTGAATGGCTTCTTAACATTTCCAAATGTGGATTTCCAGTGAAAAAGCAAGAATTGTTGGATACTGTTCAGAAAATAGTTCGAGACGGTGAGTTTAAAAATAAATTCAAGGATGATCGCCCAGGTGAAAAGTGGTTTCAAAAATTTTTGGCCAGAAATAAAGAAATCACACTTAAAAATGCGGAGGGTATTAATAAAGCTCGAGCCCAAGTCACAGAACAGTCAATCAGATTGTGGTTTAAAAATTAGAGGAATATTTGGACAGTATACACCAAAAAGATATTTTGAGTGACCCGAAAAGAATTTTTAATGGGGACGAAAGTGGTTTTGCTCTTTGTCCAAAGACAGGAAAAGTTTTAGGTCCAAGAGGGTTCAAAAACTTATACCAAATAAAGCCAAGCAATGAAAAAGAAAATATAACGGTATTATTAACATTTAATGCGAATGGAGATATGTGTCCACCTTGTATCGTGTTTCCATACATTAGACCATCAAGAGCTGTGGTGAATAGTATGCCTCCAGAATGGTGCTTAGGCAGATCGGAGACAGGTTGGATGAGAGGAGATGTATTCTTTGAATACGTCACCAACGTGTTTCACAAATGGGTAGTGGAAAATAACATAAAAAAACCGGTGCTTTTGCTGGTAGATGGGCATAAATCGCATATGTCCTTAATGTTAAGTAAGATGTGTGAACAAATGGAAATTATTTTGTATGCTCTTCCGCCCAACACCACCCATATTTTACAGCCAGCTGACGTTAGCGTATTTGCACCGGTAAAAATATATTGGAAATCTACAGTCCGCGCATTCCTATCAAAACCAGAAAATTTGAATTCTGCCGTCACAAAAACAAACTTTTGTAAATTGTTAAATGACGCATTAAGTCATCCTAACATGCCCGACAACATCAAAAATGGGTTTAAGAGATGTGGTCTTTACCCATTCGATGCTAATAGTCCAGATTACACTAAATGTGTAAGAAACACTTTGGAAAATGTTCAGGCCGTTGATCAACAGTCACAGGATGTTACTCACTCGGACATTAAAAGTTTTGAAACACCTGAAGCCGACACTACAAGAAAAAAATATTGACAATAGAACTATAACGAAAGAAGTCAATAGGTTGAAAAAGTCTCTCCCTGCAGAAGTAGGATTTGCAGAGATTTCTACCATATCAAGTGTTGAAAAAGAAACTCTCATCAAGGAACTAACTCCAGAACTGCTTCTGACTTCATCATCAGCATCAATTATGTCGCTACCATCCTTTTTACCTACAGAGTCTCTAGTACAACCAGCCGTGGAGCGAGTGAAATGTTCTAAATGTGACGATATACTAATTTCAGATGTAGAAGACGACGATGAAAAAAACATAGGCTGTGACAAGTGTATCAGATGGTATCATCTGAAATGCACGCGATTTGCAGGATTGTTATTTAGAGGCCAAAGATAAGTCTTTTAAATGTGACCTGTGTTATTTATTGAAATCCTAAGGCTACAATATTGATTACTGTTTATTCTTTAAGTTGCAATCATTATTTGCCTACTACTTACCTAATTTTAAGTTCAACCAATGTTGAGAAGAATTATTTTTATTTTTTGAAAGTGATTTTTTTTAATGATAATAATGTGGATTTTTTAATATTTATATTCTTAAATAAATGAATTTTTAAAATACAATCTTTCTTTACAAATTTTTTAAAATGTCACCCCTATATTCCTTTTCTAAGCTGCTGGACGCTAAATGGTCCACGGGGGGACGCAATTTGGATTTTGTGGACGCAAAGTGGGAAAAACGCCTAATTCTGAAGTTTATCTATTTAAAAAGAAAACACAAGATGTTTCTAATAAAACTGAAAGTTAATCTTAAAATAGACTATATGATGAATACATCACATACATTTTTCATAGAAATTAGTGCTGGGGCCATTTTTATTATCGCCGTCAAACTTGCCAACTGCACTAAATGGACGCGAACAGGCGAAATTACCCTACCGCCTTATAAATTTGCGAAAAAAAATCAGCCTACCCTAGCAAACCATTGTTCGCTAGTTTGCACAACATAAAACGATTTTTGCTATAGGTTTAGTGCATCATTCTCCCCCACGGAATGAAGCTTTCAAAAATGTAATTATATAATTATATATTCCTTAAACCCATTCAAAAACTCAATACTCGTATGATCTTATGCACTTTCAATTCTCGCATTCTTTTCCTATAAATGGGGTTCACTTTGTCTTCTTCATTTGACAGATGACCGTGCAGAAGACCATACAGACCCATGGTATGCTCGAAGTTGTAATCTTTACTTACAACTTTGAGATCCTTTTTCGTATGTCAATGGTTCAACTTCAAGGTAAATATGAGTTGGTCATTAAATTGCAAATCGATCGAATAGATTTACGATGAGCTATTTTAAAAACATGCCAATTGCTGGGTGAAATACGGGATTGTGTAAAGACAAGAGCATGGGTAAAAAAAAGTGATTTCACGCCGATACGAATTGTCAATGTAACGCAAAAATAAATCGTGAAAAACGAATCGTTGTGAAGAACCATTTTATAGTCCAGTCAAATAAGACTTTGAAGGTTACAAAAATTCCCATAGAGCTAAAAATTGGCATGAATGTTCAGAATACTATTATAAATGAATTGTGAAAAGTCCCCATCAATCCCCCTTGTGCAAAAATTTTTATTGATGGTGAAAGTTTGCAAAAATAGGTTTTCGCTTTTTTCAGCTAAACGAGGAGTTTTAAAGCAAAAATAGTTCAGGCAAAAATTGTAGATCATCCGATTTTCTACAAAAAATTGTATCCACACTTTTTTCATAAGTATTGCCACTTCCCTGATGTAGCGGTTGAAAGAATTGAAAAAAATATTTTATTCGAAATGAAAGTCCTAACCCCATAGAATCACTTTTGCATTTACCTTGTCAAACACTCGTAAGTTACGCGTAAATCGCAATTTTCATGTCAGGAGCAATGTGCACACCACCGTATAAACAACAAATTGATTACACTTACTGCGTCCTTCATGCTTCAGTAGCGTGTCTCTATACTCATCTTCGACGTTAATTGCTCCTTCAGTCCTTACCTTAGGCACTCCATCAGGATGCTTCTCGGTATGCGTAAAAATTAAGTCACATGCTGACCCGTTGTGCGTTTCAAAACTGTATTCTCCGCTACTTATTGATATCTTGAACTTGTGGGCAGGTTCCATTTCAAGAACTTCCATTTCACCACAGCACATCGATTCTAGGGCCTCAATTTCACTTGCCTGATCCTCCCTGTAACTTCCTTCCATGTTCGACTAGGAAAAAAAACCGAAAGGTTTCCTCAAATTAAATCAAAATACGCAGTCACCTACCTCCTAATAACACAACCTCCCCATTACCACTTAGCGATAATTGAATTTCACCTGAGGAAAAACTTTCACATGGGCTGTCTAGCCCAGCAGGGAACTAATTTTGTCGAAAACACCCTGGTAATTAATGAACCGGCCAGTCATGCACCGATCATAAACCTTAATCACTTTTCAGTTGAACTTTTTTGTATAAAATCGAAGATTTAACGCGTAATTTACATTTACGTGTGGAGACGGCGAGCAAATGCCATACCGGTTAGCAAATTTACAGCTCTTCCCTTCCGCATGTACGGGTTGCTATAAATTCCCATTTTGATAGGAGAGAGGAGGGTTTTCGAGCAGTTTGCTATTGTGACTGCTCGAAAGCAAAAAATAAGAAAAATGAAAAAGATTTCATGACGAATACAATTTAAGGGAAATGTTCAAATCTGACATAAAGGAAAATTGATATAAAATTACGTTTAATAATAATAAAAAAAAAACCAATTTTATAAATTACAATTATGAATGGAAGAAATGAAATCTTTCTTTTTTCTTTCCTTTTTTTATCGAAATCTGCAATTAATTTCAGTTAAGGGTTAGGAAGGTTTTCGGGCAGTCTGCTTGTGTGACTGCTCGATTACCACAAAACGTCCAAAGCGTAGTACTGACCATATTACCCTCCCGAGCGCCGGTACATACGATCAACATAATGAGATACTATATATCTAAGCGAAGGCCCGAAAGCGACTGTAAGTTGGGGGATCCCAGCCTGAAGGCGCCTCATGGCGTAACAAAACGAGAACTGGCCCGAAGTAATATGTCAAACGGTTCCAGGCTGGGTTCTCAGGTTGACATGGGACATGTTTAGTGGGTAGTCCAGTTGCTTGGACCATAGGAGTCCCATACTCTGCGTGAATGACATTCACCTCCCAACTACAAAAAACAAGAAATCATGTAATATTGGCGGTATTCCGAATATAGGACTCCGACATTTACCTGAGGATGCTATTAGGAATTATTGCATATTGTTCAACAACATGTTGAGCAATTCATATTTCCCAAATGAGTGGAAAAAGGCTGAGATATTTCCGATCTCCAAGAAAGGAAAAGAATCTTTGAGCCCTTAAAGCAATCGCCCAATCAGCTTATCAGCAAGGTGTTTTAAGTGATACTAAACAAAGCATGAAATGCACACATTGAGGAATATGAGTTAATGCCGAATTGCCAATTTGGTTTTGTGCCAGGCATTCGACCGTACACGCAATACCGAAAGTAACCTCAGATGTCTGTTGGAAACAAAATGACAAAGAATGCGTTGGAGCGTGTCTTATTGATATGGAGAAAGCCTTCGATGCGGTGTGGATGATGGACTAATTGTTAAACTTCTTCTAGACAGATTCCCTAGACACCTTGTCGCCATGATATGCAATACGTTGTACGGGAAATTATTTGTTGTAACTGATGGAAATCTGACGACAATGCGCAACTTCAAGGTCTTGAATGGTCTACAGCAGGGATCAGTTACTGCGCCGCTGCTTTTCCCAATATTCATTCGCATGCTATTTAACGTCTCACTAACGCGATCATTGGTAACGTTTTCTGATAATCTGATCATACAGGGTCTGAATAATAAGTAACCGGACTGACCTCAGGAAATTTTTTATTGGTAAACTACAGGGACTGTATAATAAGTAGCCGGACTGAGCCGGAATAACCGGGCTGAGGATTTTCCAATCCCCGAACGCTCCCAGGAAGTCGGCAACCTCAATGCTGTCTAGAGCCCTCGTCGTAGCACGTTGAACGTTTTCCAGAGTCCCGAACCGCGCTCTTGATCTTGGGGAACAGAAAGAAGTCCGCTGCATCCATATCCGGGCTGTAAGGAGGCTGTGGCAACGTTGCCCTCGACTGTTTGGCCAACTGCTCGGTGACGAGCAGGCAGGTGTGCGACGGAGCATTGTCGTGATGGAGGATCCACGAATCGGCAATCTCCGGACGGACTCGGAGAACCCGGGCGGTTAGTCGACGGAGCACCTCTCTGTAGTACTGGCCGTTTACAGTTTGGCTGGGAGGCACAAACTCTTTGTGAACAATGCCTTTCACGTCAAAGAAAGCAATGAGCATCGACTTCACCTTCGATTTGCTCATGTGCGCTTTTTTCGGTCGTGGTGACGCCGGTGTGTGCCACTCTGAACTCTGCCGCTTCGTCTCAGGATCGTATTCGATAACCAACGTCTCGTCTCCTGTAATAACGTGGTTAAAAAACTCTGGTTCCGCTGCTCGATCGTACGCTCCATTTTCACTCCGACGACGTAACTGAACACGCACTCCGCTCTCGCTCGATGCTATCTCTCCAAGCGCTTGGAGGCAACTGCTGCAGCCCGGTTCCCTTTACCTAGACCCCCACCACCACTACAGCACCAGATACCGGTTAGCAGACTCTTTGACGTTGCGGGGCAGGCTCAGTCCGGTTACTTATTATGAAGACCCTGTATACTGAACATGTCAAAACGATGCTCAGTAAAGCACAAAAATTGTCATGGCCCTTCGATCACTCTTTCATTCCAGATACATTGATCAAAAGGTCAAAGTTATATGTTACACGACCCTGATTAGACCAGTTTTGACATATGAATGGCAATTCTGGTACAACCAGAGTACTCGTACTATGGAAAGATTGAGTTTTCGAAAGGAAATGTCTTCGTGCATGCGCTGGTTTGTACAGAAAGTCTGAGACGGATTGCAGCAAGTTTTCTCGCAAACTACTTAAGCTAGAAATATCAAATTTTGTATGAAGGTGTTAAGTGGTGCTCTCTTCAAAGTTCAACTACAAAAATATTTTAGAAGGTATTTAAGGGGGTCTGCCCATATAGGGGAGTGGCCCTGAATACAAAAATTTTATCAAAGGTAGCCGATATGGGTATCAAATGAAAGGTATTGATAAGAGCTTTTCAAAACAGATCTTAAACTGACATTTTTGCTTCGAGGGACGCACAGGGAGCGGAAATACACGAAAAAATGTTTATGACAAAAGCCTCGTTTATTTTCGAACGCACCTTGTATTCTGTAAGTTTGATGAAAATCGAATGATATACACGTAAGTTAAAGCTATTTGAAATTTCTCCAATTACAACAACAAAAACACATGATTTTGGTATTTTATGGACTTTCCATCGAATCAGACACTGCAGTTTTGATTTGATCTTCTTAAAATTTTCAAATAAGATCAATAACGTAAATTTTAACTGGAACTGATGACTTGAGTGATTTTTATTATTTTGCTACAAAATGGTGACCGCTGAAAACAGAGAAACAATGAATTTTCTTTTGAACGTGCACATCTCTTTGACATGTTTCTTGACTTTATTCGGTGCTGGTAGCCGCATTTCGGAGAAGTTGGGTACAAAACCCTTCTGGCAGGAGCGTAAGTCTGTCTACCCAACTTTTGTTGTTTGGAATTTGCTTTATATCCTTTGAAAATTTATAACGATTAGATTAGATTTCTCCAAATAAATTTCACAAATGGGCGTGGAATACCCCCCAGAAAAGACAATAGTACGCGTAGAGGTATTCCACGCCCATTTCGGAGATTTCTACAAAGAAATCTCCCAAATGGGTGTGGAATACCCCCAGAAAAGACAATAGTACGCGTAGAGGTATTTCACGCCCATTTGGGAGATTTGTCCAAAGAAACCTCCCAAATGGGCGTGGAATATCCTCCAGAAAAGACAATAGTACGCGTAGAGGTTTTCCACGCCCATTTGGGAGATTTCTCCCAAATGGAAATGGATATAAAAGGCGCCGCAAAGCCACGAATCCCGGAGTATTATTACTGAAGAATGGGGCACCACCTCCGTCTGGGTGCCCCACTTTTATTTGTGGGCAATAAGGATCGTCGTTAATGACGAAGTCCCCGCCAGTCCGTCCGTTTTTGCCCGGCCCAATTTGTTTCTTCGAAAACACATTCAACCCTTAGTAGGTTACCTCGGCCTCGACACCAGTCAATCGCCATTTAACACTTTTAATTCGTGAATGCGAAATTTTTTAGTAGTGGGTCCTTGTGCTACTGGGAAAGAACCCGTCCCACGACACCGCAACGCTAGCCTGCCAGTGCATTCACGCGTCCCCAGACAAGGCCAATCTCAGCGGATACTACGATCCTCTTCCGCCGAGGCGGCAGACCATCGCTGCAGTCCTTTACGGACATTCATATACCTACTTTCACTACGATTGACAACGTAAGGATACATTTTTCAAACGCCATATCTCGGAGACTACTTGATGTATCGAAAAACAAGTCGAAATTTCAAGAGAGTGCTCCTGCAAGAAGGGGTTTGTAAAATAATTGATAACTAAAACGTCTTATGGCTGTTCGGATTTCGAAATTGGAGAACGCGGTCCATGGACCGAGACAGTTGGAGGCGCTATTTGCAGAAAGTGAAGGCCCGAGAGGGGCTGTAGTGCTACAAAGAAGAAGAAGAAAACGTCTTCTGGTTGTTTCTTTTTTCTTGAATAGCCGGCGAGCCTTGATTTTTTGATTGAGCAGACCTGTTTCGATTCCTTTGAGTCATCTTTTGTAAGGACGATCGCGCGCTTCTCGCTAAATGAACAACCACCCGGTGGCGCACCACACAGTTAGTATTATTAGTCAAGAGACAACAAGGTACTCATGAAGAGGAGTTTGGATGAAGCAATTAAAATGGATAATAAACGTCATTACTATAAGTAAATATATGTATGTAATATGTTCGAAACCCCTATTCTTTAATCAAGATGATTCAAAGGAGTCGAAACGCCACTGCTCACTCAAAAAAGCAAGGCCTGACGGCTTTTTTAGAAAAAAGAGAACTGGCCTGCGGATATCAAATAAATAAAATAATTGACTACAACGTGTTCTGAATATCAAGGCTTGACTCATAAACATATTCCATGAATTCAACTCGTAAAACGAATACATGATTATTATGCATTTCAATTTGCCATTTTATTTTCAGCGTGGACCTCATTGTTTGAGTAGTCATGACAAAATATCAATGTTACAAAATATGTCTAATATTTTCATCAAAATCCTTGCAATAGTGTATCTATATAGTGTTCCATGTGATTGTGTTGTAATTGATAAAATTTCAACCGTCTGTAAGTTAGCTGCTTATGGTTCGATTTTTATGAAATTTTCAGAAAATATGTGGTGGATGTCAGAAAATTTAGGTAAAGGGCTTTCCAATAAGAGATGTTATTTTGAGTAGCCCACTATTTCGGTAGACATCCAAGCACTAGCAGTTTAAGACCAGTTTTGAAAAGTTCTCATCAAGACCTTTCATTTGATATCCATATTGGGGCAAATCTTTAGTAAAAAAAAATGAAGTATTAATAGCCTAAAAATGTTCACACATATTTTTTATTTTCAAAAGAGCGAGAAATCTCAGGTTATTGTCATTTGACGTCCCAACTGAAACTAACTTTATCTATCGGCAACGCAAACTGGCGTTAAAAATGAAATTATTGCATACATATGACTGTCTAATTAATTAAATAATTACATAAGAACTCCCATATACTTAGTTTGTATTTTTACAACAATTGAAAGGTTGTAAATATATAGGGTCTAGATGTCTGTGTGGTCTAGTGGTTAGAGCATGAACGCATAAGCCGAAGGTCCCAGGTTCAAATCTCGCGAGCATAGTACTGACCAAACCAAATTCCGAAAAAATCAATACGGTCAAATGAGATACTCTAACTATCTCCAAGCAAAGGCCCGAGAAGGGCTGTAGTGCTACAAAGAAGAAAAAGAAATGCCAAAAAAATTCAATATTTTTTACGAAAAAAAAACAATCTTATCAAGCTACTTCCTCTATCACATGTTGACACACACGAAGATATAAAATTGGCTAGCGGGCTGTGTATGTATACGTGCAAGATGCGGGGGAGTGCGCAATTGATAGTTGCATGTACAAACGATGTTTATTGAATGTAATTAGTCGCATAATGAAACCACAATAAGATCCAACTGCAACACAAAACGTCAGCAGAATAATAATTTTTTTTTTATATCTATGATTTAAAAAATTTTTGCTTAGACCCTTCACATCTTCAAAACTTCAATTGTCGCTGGAAGTCGATTACTCTGGTTTCAGTTAGGACGTCATAATGCGTGTCCGATGTACAACGTTATTGTTTCGGTTAAGAAGTTCCTGGTATTTTAAAGTATTAATATAGCATGATTTGTGCTTTTTTAAGGGTTTTGTAAAAAAAATTCACAATGCCCTATTAATATCGGTACCTATCCGTCCGTCCGTCAGTGCGTCACAGCAAGTTTTCTCAGGAACTATAGAAGCTACAGTCATTAAATTTTGTGAACAGCTCAGAAGTTTCTGGTTAATGAAAATATGTGAACCTTTAAACATTTTTTTTTTGACCAAACACGGTCAAGTAGGGTATCAACTCATAGGTCTTGAGATCTTTAATATCTGTTATTAAAATTGCAATATCGATGACGGGGTAGGCAAGAGAAGCGGAAGAACCCGAAAAAATGGTGTGTAGTAATCGAGCAGTCATACAAGTAAACTGCTTGAAAGGCAATTGACTGAAACTTGGACAGTAGGCTACTAAAAGAATGTACTCCACGATGGTAAAACTGTTTTGTAATAGCAGCGCCATCGTGCGGTGAGGCAAAGTACTGTTTGAATGACTCTCGTATTAATTCTTTCAAGTCTAAGAAATTAATAGTATTCAACTTTTAAAAAAAAAGTGTAATTCTGTCGATGCTGAACAGTGGCGCCTGTGTGAATATTGCCTTCTACCATCCGTCTTTTCGTCTCTTGCCTACTGTAAATCTGTACATTTAACCTTTTGTGTTCTATTGTGTCAAGAAAAACAGCAAATTCAAAATTCAAATTTTGTATTTAACCTTTTTCAATGATTGTTTATAAATCCATGATTTACATATCCTTAGCGGAAATAATTACGGATGTACCCACCCCATCTACGAGCGCTCGTCGAGGAGGATGGGTAAGTACCCTATTAATTTCATTTCTTTTCTTTTAAATTTATCTTTTCTAAATTTGTTTTATTCAATATTGGTCGAACTATACAATAGCAATTGTAGCTACAAATAATTTATTTATATTCCAGGATAAATTTTATTAACAGTGCTGTTATTATTAATATTAACTTCCCTTCTATATAACCCATACAAATCTGTTTAATTATAATTCGAGCATTTTGGTTTAGTTTGATTTAATCTGAAGATATTGAATAATAAAATGAATTGTTAAAATATACGCTTCGGTCTTTCCATTCTGCCCCTCTGACCGGGTATAGGACCCGCTACGATGCTAGGCGGTTCACTGAAAATCCACCTATTTTGTTGTCAGGGGCTCTTACCGGGTTGAGTGGCCTTCCGCTCACGTGCCCTTTTTATGGCATAGGGTTATGTGACCCGATCACATAATTCTATGACATAAATCGGTTGCATCTATATTTCTCGTTGATGGGAAGGCTCATGCAAAGTATGTTTGTATGAGTTTTCCTCTCAAACGGGAAATATATGGCCACGTCAACATTTGGATCTTAATCCGGTTGGGCAGGTGCGAGGGGGCACCACATCCATCCGGTTGCCCCACTCTTATTTGTGGGCCATAAGAATCGTCGGGTAACGACGAAGTCTCCCCAAGTCCGTCTGTTTTGACTCGTTTCGACTTGTTCTCTGAGCAAGCAATTTTCCCCTTCAGTAGTTACCTCCATTTTTCGACTTCGGTCGACCTTTTTCTGAGACCCAAGAATTCGTGAATGCGAAATTCTTTTGTAGTGGGTTCTTGTGCTGGGGGAATCAACTCGCCCCACGACACCGCAACGCTAGCCTGCCAGCGCATTCACGCGTCCCCAGACAAGGCCAATCTCGACTGATATTAACATCCTCTTTCGCCGAGGCAGCAGACCATTGCTGCAGTCCTTTACGGACATTCATACCTTGCAATTGGACAACTGTGGACCGAAAAATCAGAAAAAAATCATGGAGGTAGTTCTCTATGCGTGCAACAACGACAAATACCTAAGAAGTTGAAATTCGCTAAACTTTGTTAGTAATAATAGTATGATTTATCAATTTTATAGTTTTTGTATAAAATCGTAAGTGTGCCCTTTAATCCAATAAAACTTTAAATATACAGGGTGCGTCAGCAAAATCTGAAGAAACCACATTAATTTGTCGCTTTAGTGCATCTCAATGAAAGCAGTCATTTGTTGTCATTTCAACTAAGTAAACGTGTGTACATTCGTCCGTGAATACTAAATGGCAGAGTTAGTACAATCGAGTGCAGAATACAACTGAAGAGCGGCGGATATGGAAAACCTTCGCGCTGGACGGTTGCCAACAGAAATTATAAGGCAAGGACCCCGGCGGAAGTCGTTCGAAGGGCCCAAGATCTCATTTCAGAGGATCCTGGGAGCTCGTTCAGAAGAATGGTGGCCATCTCGGGTGTGAGGCTTCCATGCGTCGAATCGCCGAAGAGGACTTGAGATACACGTCCTACGTAATAAAGGTGCGACAGATGCCGTTTGAGGCTGCTAAAACAAATAGAATTGCCCGCTGTCATTTGCTTCTGCGTTCACTAAAGAACGAAGCTGCGGCTCGCATCCAGTTTTTCCCTCCCAACCCCCAAATTTAAACCCCCTGGACGCGCGGAGCGTTATTGGGTGGGTTACTAAAAAGTCCAGAAATCGTCAATTTACAACGAGAGCATTTAAAGAAGGCGTGCTCGCGGGTCAGGCAGAGAATTGAAGCTGCGATAGAAGCAAACGGGGTTACATTGAGTTATAAATTTAAGGAGAATACCTAAAATTCAGATATAATAACTTTTGTGGTAAATGTTAGTATACAAGCAATAAATAATTATTATTATAAACTTGTATTTTTTCCGGATTTTGCTGACGCACCCTGTATATGGCCACTTATAAGGCTAATAATCAGATTTTCAGAAGAATCGGATAGTATGTAGTGAAATGGGTGGATAAAATTTCTTTCTGCATTTCGACGGGAATTTCCAAACACCCACTATTTAGAAACTTCATACAGTATGCGAAGATGCGTCAAGTCTCCTTTTTGTTTTTGAGCTTACACTTCGTGCACACATTCATAATGATAAATTTAAGTTAATAATTACATGCACTTCAATTTACGAGGGTCATTCAACAAGTACTTAGCCTCACCGCCCGATGGCGCTGCTATTACAAAAGAGTTTCACCATCGTGCAGTACATTCAACAAAACTAATGAAGGTTATTAACTGAAACTTTGACAGTAGGCTACTAAAAGAATGTACTGCACGATGGTAAAACTCTTTTGTAATAGCAGCGTCATTGGACGGTAGGCTAAGTACTTGTTGAACGACCCACGTATACCATATCGAAGACATCACTTTAAGTAACTCCAATTGGGGCGATACTCACGCAAGCAAGTATGTACTCCACAACGAAAATTTGATGAAATTCGTAACTTCTACATAGCCGGTACGCCTTGTGTAGACAATTGGGTTGGAGCACTGTTTTATCGAATGGTTACCGCTGCACCGATTGCGTTCAAATTTTGTATTCCGGAGCACTTTTTGATTCTAAAACCGATAAGGTGAGAAAAAATCCGATTCAAAAACTTTTTCAATATAATTTTCTTAATTTTATTATCGAACTGACAGATAAGAAGCACTACATTTATTCGTCAATTGACAACCCACACATTTATTCAATAGTGATCAGATGTTGTCATATAACACAATTGAAGAAAATAACTGGATGGGAATTGTAATTCAACAACATTTTGGTGGAATTTAAGGCATTAAATTATAATATTTCAAATGGCAGATCCCCGATGCTGCTGTAATATATTATGTGTCTCTAGAGGAGCGCCCTTCTATTCTTTAGATATGCACCCTTCTCTTCTATAGAAGCGCATCCTTCTATTCTCTAGGGAAGCATTCTTGTATTATTCCTTCTATTCTATAGAAGGGTACCCTTCTATCCTTTATAAGGATTGAAGGGTAGCCTTCTGTCCTTTATAAGGATTGAAGGGTAGCCTTCTGTCCTTTATAAGGATACCCTTCTATTCATTTGAAGAGTACCCTTCAATAGAAGAAAAAGGTGCTCCTCTAGATAATAGAAGGGTGCTCCTGAAAAGAATATAGGAGTGCTCCTCAAGAGAATATAAGGGTGCCCTCCTATTCTTTGGAAAAGTACCCTTCTATTCTTTGGAAGGCACCCTTCTATTCTTTGGAAGGGCACGCTTCTATTCTTAACAAGGGCACCTTTCTATTCTTTGGAAGTGAACTCTCCTATTTTTGACAAGGGCACCTTTCTAGTTTTTAAAAAGGTACCCCTGTATTCTTTAGGAGGGCTTTATTTTTTAGAAGGGTATCTTTCTATTCTTTGAAAGAGCACCCTTCTATTCTTGACAAGGGCACCTTTCTAGTTTTTAAAATTTATTTTCTTCAATTGTGTTATATGACAACATCTGATCACAATTGAATAAATGTGTGGGTTGTCAATTGACGAATAAGTGTAGTGCTTGTTATCTGTCAGTTCGATATTTTTTTGTCTTTCCCAAATCAATTTATTGCGAATCACGCCACCCGCCACTTGGCAAAACACCCACTTCGGACATGATATTGTGCCTGTACGAGGTAAAAGTTGATTCACTCACGTATTGTTCTAAAGCGACAGTTAGGCAATGGTTTATTATTGCTTTACAATTCCAAGTGCAGCATGAAATACAAGTGAGCAGAACTGTTTAAATATAATTGCATGGACCCAGATAACGCGAAAGCATGGCTACTATCAAAAATGCGTTGCTAATGGAACGACAGTGAATGTTATCGTTGGTGGCGGGTGCGCAATCCCGAATGTCCGATGAGGTTAGCAATTGCCAACTCCTGTCATTTAAAGCAGCCCCAGAGCCCGCTGATGTATGATTTACGTTCCGATCGTACTCCTTACACTCGCACTACTACAAACCCTTCTGTGCCGCTAGCGATGCCTTTCGGGCGGACTGGAGTTGGCAAAGTGCATTTTTGAAAGAATGCGCGCCTGCCGATTTATCCGCGTCGGTGTCGTCTGCCTGCGCAACAACGAAATTTTTTTAATACCTCCATTCCTTACCACTCGCTACATTACTCTTTCTTCATCGCACAACGCTCTTCCGATCTGAATTCACATTACGACGCTTCGTCCTTTGTGCCACCCAGACAATATTTAATAATCGGTATAAGGGGGCACACAAAATAATGTGAACTGATCCTTTTCATGAACATCTAGGCCAAAATTATGATCAGCTCTCAGAGATAAAAAAAATTCAATATAATACGACGCATTCAAAAAAAAATTCTGAGTCACTGTCACTTCAGCATCTCGCCGATAGGGTCAAAAATGCCCGAAGATACTGAGCTCATAAAAGCAGAACTTCATGTAATAATCGAGAAGTCGCCTAAGCAAACTGCTCGAAAATCAACATATTGCTGTTCCAGATTTCAATTGTAAATTTAAAATAATGTTCATAGTTTAATCTGAAATTGAAATATGGACACGGCAACCCCCTTTCCAACGGAGCTCTTCCACGATGGCACTTTTGCAATACCATGGAAAGCGGATGGGAGGCTCGTCGACTGGTTTTTGAGCGGTCCCGTAGGGCGACGATGAGCAACAAACGGCGAGTTGGAATCGAACAACCGAGCGAGGCTGTTGGGCTGATCACGGCGCGTTTTTCTCAACTGAGTGGAGTGAGAGTCCCTTGTGCTTTTCGCTAAAGTGTTAAGAGTTAAAAATTCGAGAAGGCATTCGTTATGTGATCAATTGAGTTCTATTCTAACTCCGCAAGCGAAAACAGCTCAAAGGAAATTCTTCCAAACAATATTCGCAGCTGAACGTAGCCGAGAGTTCATTCCGCTTCCGTGAAACGTCAGGTTTGCCCGGCACCCAACCCGTGTACTCTCGAGACTCTGCCCACTGCGTGGAAGGACCTTATAGTGAAAATCAATTACACCCGAGAGGATCGCGAAGTGCAAGATCGAAAACCTCGTTTTGCGTCATTCGAGCTCGAGGTTGTCTGCAGCCCAACGAGAATCATCCCGGCTCGACACCGGACCGCCCGTTTGCATTTTCCACGATTGTGTTTTTTGAGTTACTTTAGCCGTCCAATATGCAAATCCGCGGCTACCCACCATACAGTCCTGTACGGACAGCTATCAACCTTTTTACACTAAATTCAGGTCCACGCTTCAATCAGTGCTCATTAAATGCTTCCTTAGTCTTTTCTTAAATACCAAAAGTGAGTTTGCTTTCTTTACCATTTCTGGTAGATTGTTATATATACGCAGAGCATCATTCGTTGCATCGTTCTTTTAGACGATCCGTTCTGGTAAAAGGTTTTACGAATTGATCTGCATTCCCCGCATTATATGAGTTTATCTGGGACACCTTAATTAATAGTGTTCGGCCCGATCCATTGGTTTTTAAATTTTTGTATATAAACTTAGCTGCCCCAACTATAACGATTTGGCTAAAGGTTAATGATTTTGCTAATTGGTAAACCAAACTAGTTTGAGTAAGCATTGGGAGTTTCAGAATGTTTTTATATGCTTTGGTCAGCAGCCTGGATATACTATTTAGATGTTGCTTTGCTGATTGACTCCAAATAAGTACTCCATAATGTAATTTCATGTTCCGGTTAATAAAACCTAAGAATTACTTTTAGACTTGCTAATATTTCTCTGCAACGAGAAAATTTCCTAGACGAGATGGTTTTGATCCGCCTGAATCGGAAATAAATTGAAATTTCACCGTACGAAAACGTCACTCCCATGCACAACACAAAATAAAGTTTTCTCTCTGTGAGGCGACATTTGAATAACGTGGAATGGGGGGCAGGTGGCAAGAAGAAAAGGTTACGCAAACTATTAGGTAAAAGCCAACGTTTTCACGCCTTCCGCGAATTGGGTAAACGACGTTTTGCGATTAAAAACAAAAATACTCGACCGACGCTAATGCGCCGCTTGCTTGGCAATTTTCTCATTATTTACCCGCACGCACGTATATCACCCAAGACTTGTCGTCTCGCCACGGAGGTTTCTTCGCGACTCCCTCATCCGTCAACTGTAGTTTGCATTGCGGGACAATGCAATTCGTTGGTGAGTTGCGTTACCAAGGGGTTGCCTTGACCCAATTTTAATTGTAAGTTTAAATATTTATTTTTGCGGAATTTACAATCAAAATTAGATCAGCATTATGTTGGTTTTTCGAGCAGTTCTGCAGTAATTGAGCAGTCGCGTAAGCAAACTGCTCGAAAGCCAGTATAATCCTAATCCACTTTTAATTATAAATTTTAAAAAATTACTAAATTTACAATTAAAATTTGGACGCGGCAACACCTTTATAACGCAGCTCATCCACGAATTTCATTGCTGCAATGCAATCTACAGTGGATGGATGAGGGGGTTCGTCAACTGCTGTTGCGACAGGTCCCTGTACGGTGGCTGTTGGGAGAAGTGAGCAGTTCTGCTTGGGCGGATCGAGGACTCTGTTTTTGATCGCCACGTATTGCGCACGCTGCGAGAACCGCGCCGGTACGCGATGTTAAATTATTACCGAATATGTTGTGAATATAGCCGCTAAACACCTATGGAGTCGACTTAACGCATGCTCCACACTAGGCGGCGAAAATTTCAAGCCAATTTCCATACAATGCCGATTCTATCGTTCAGGACAGTTTTTATGGTCATTATCAAAGAAAGTGTTCGCGTAAAATTTAAATTTATTCACGGTCCTTTGGGCGTAAAGGCATTATTCGCTTTTAAACATTTCGCCTGGCGTAACCACCACAAAGTCGTTTATTACCTGTCGGGTGGAACAATCGTGCATTGTACTTGAAGCAGCTGCCGTACAACCACCGTTGGCACGGAAAACACCCTCCACCACCTCCATCCCTGGTGCGAGTCGCAGAATATCTCTATCCGTTTGGCTACGCGAGTACTATAGTTGCAAGTTAACGTGCCACGGAAAATCTAAGGACGTACCTCCTGCTTTTGTATGCAGGGAACAAATGAATTTTAAAAGCGAATTAATAATTGTAGCGAGAAACAACGGTCCGTTAGTTTACAAGAACCATGCAAGATAAATCATAAAGATTGCTCGTAACTGCAGTGAAGTGGATGCATTGTCTGGACCTTTACAGTATGGAATTTATCTAAGTTGTGTTCCGACCCTGAACTTGGTCTGGCGACGAGCTTCAAACTGTTATTTCTTTCATCCTAATTCATATTCAGTGATAACCCAAACTTGTGAAAATGTTGACTCGGTAAAATTATTTGCGTTTAATTTCAAACTAAAACACCATCGAAGATTTATCGAGTAAGCCAGATCGGAGTGCAATCGTTCTCACTATTGCTCGCACGAATGGCATCAGATAATTATTAACACACACTTTATGCCTGAGGCCATTCAAATTTGAAAACTACCCAAAAAAAAAACTCGACTATCAGTTATTTAACTTTATTATTGTAGTTACTACTTGAAAATCAGCTGGTGCAAAAGTCGTCCCAAATCTCGTCTGTTTTCGCCAGGCCCATTTTTCCATTGCTGACTCAGAAGGCAAACTGGGCCTGGGGAAAACAGACGGACTTGAGATGACTTCATCGTTACCGACGAGACTTTTGGGCCACAAATAACAGTGGGGCATCCAGATGGTAGCGGTGCCCCCTCGCACCCCCCGAACCGGATCAAAATCCAAACGTAGACGTGGTCATGTATTTCCCATTTGAGTGAAAAACTCGTACAGAAGTACTTCGTATGACCTTTTCCCTCAAATGAGAAATACAAACGTAGCCAACTTATGCCATAGAGTTATGCAATGAAATCACATAACCCTATGTCATAAATGGGCACGCGAGCGGAAGGCCACTCTACCCAATGGCTAGCCCATTCTAGAGGAGGAGCCTGCCATCGATGCGGGTCCTATACCCGGTCAGGTCGAACGAAATGAAAAGACCGAGGTTTAAAGTTCAGGAATTCATTTATTTAACTATTAATATAAATTCAAAGATAATGGAACTTTTGTAAGTCAAATCTAAATTTTCCCTCCTCGTAACAATACCCTTCCATTTTTCATTGTCCTTTCATAGGCGTTTATCATCTTCACGCTCCACAGTCAAACACACTTTCCCAACAGTTTACAAATTTTACACTAATCGCTAATGACATTTATACGAGGGTCATTCCACAAGTACTTAGCCTCACCCCCGATGGCGCTGTTATTACAAGAGTTTTACCATCGTGCAGTACATTCTTTTAGTAGCCTACTGTCAAAGTTTCAATTCCCTTCATTAGTCTTGTTGAATGCACTGCACGATGGTAAAACTCTTTTGTAATAGCAGCGCCATCGGGCGGTGAGGCTAAGTACTTGTTGAATGACCCTCGTATTTTAACTGCTATGAAAAAGGATACAGTTTAAAAATCTAAAAACCATATTATTCTTTCTTATGTCCTTGCATCCTAAGCGTATTTTTAAGCGATCAAGTCAAATATCGAATTTATTTTAAATGAGTTTATAATGTTCAATATTTATTTTCTTATGTCCTATTAAAAGTCTACAAAATATTTCGATTATTTCGTGTTAGAAGAAGAAAATGAATCTAATAAATGGAGTTTTAATGCGACTGTACTTTTGCTGCATTCATTTAATGGTGTGTATGCACAGGTTAATGAGTGGAGACTTATCTTTTAACTTGATTTAACGACTATTTGCAAACTCAAATCTATTTTAAATACAACCACGCAAACTAGTATATATCGTTTAACATTACAATTTAAGTTATTTTCTGACTTACCGCTACATTCAGAAATCATTCAAGAAATATTTTTTTTGGGTTGCCAAATCGCAGTCATATGAGAAATATTTCCATCCAACGAAACCGCACTAAATTTGCGGTAATAAAAAAAGAAAAGAACAAACTTACGTCATATCTAACCAGCGACTGAACAATCTCCTTCAATGTTGATAAACACTCCAAGACGTAACTCATGTTTCGGAGTAGTGTTAAATGGAAATGGTTGACCTGAGCCACTGTTTTATTATGAGCACTTGTTTCAAAAGATTTAATTGAAGTTGTTCTTGAATTCGCTGCAGTGTGACCTCCAACTTCTTCGCTTTTAGTTCTGCCAAATGAAATGTCGTTGGCAAAAAGTGATTGTAGCGCAGGTTCGAGCAAGGATGATTTTCATAAGAAGAGTAGGAACTTAAGCTTCTATGGAAGCTTGAGCAAGAATTTCCACACGGTGCGGGATGATTTTTAGTAATACCTTTGCTGGTTTCTTATAGATTTCTATATAATTGAGCATTTACTCCTTCCATCCTCTCGTGCCCTGATAGATTAACAGAAACACAAATACAATTTGAATGTATAATTACCGATTCACTGCCTGAGAGTTAACGTTTACCAATTTGGAATATACTCGTAAATGTTCGCAATCCATGGTCTTAACGCCACTAAGTTTCAGTTCAAAATAGATCTATTCGCTTCCGAATTGACGACTTCGAACATGAACGCCCTCGGCTAAGGACTTCTCCCAATGATATCCTACAGCAAAATCGAATTAAAAGCAATCACTCACCAAAAGTTTCTAATGAATTTGCCCCGCAGTGCTGTATACTCGGACACTTCAATTTCGGTATTCCTGTCGCAGTCATATGAGAAATATTTCCATCCAGCAACCACAGTACAGCACTCCGTTCATTAAAGGGAAAAATTAGAATTCAAGTTTACTAAGAAACTAACTTCGATTTGCTTTGTTAATTCTCTGCCCGTGTTCACAGAATGAATTCAACAATTCGAATCAAAACTGACGACACGACAGTCAACATTTACACACACTTGTATGGACAGCACTCAGGAAACGTTGGTCGTTTCTGTAACTTGAAACTGTACGATTCACGGCGCCGCAGTTGCCTTTATGAAACTTCAACTGTTAATTCGTTCATAAGAAGTTCCCAACAAATATTCACTAAGACGTGATGTTAATCCACTTCACACGGCACCGAATCAAATGCCCACAAAACTTATCGAATTGCAAAAGCGTCCCATCGAACAAAATTTCGTCAATTCGTCCGTGGTTCTTCACGATCTTCCGTCCTAAGCAAATGTAATTTCCCTTGGGAGCACTATTTCGCAGGGGGATGGTAATTATTGGAGCAATGCCTTCTCACACAGGCCCAAAAGTGGAAGCATGACGTCACATAGCGCACCAGGTTTTTAGACCTATTGACCTGTTATTTTAGACCAATTGAACAGCTTTTGACAGTTCCCGCTGTGACCTCGTGCTCGCTAATTGCTTTGCTTTTGGGCCTGAGTAAGCAGGCATTGGTTGGAGTTAAAAGGTTGAATGGTTGGAAATTGTTTTAATTTAAACTTTTGAATGATTTGGACGGCACTTTTACCAGCACTTTTTATACCGAACGTATTTTGCACCACGGCCGTGTGCTCACTTTCTCGAGTAGCGGCTGTAAGTCGACTCCTCGATCAGTCCAAATATTGTCTTTCTCTCTTTCCGTGTCGCAACTGTAAATCGAATCAGCTGAGTTCGATTGCATTCGGTAATGAAATACCGTTGGGATGCACTAAATCAGTGTTCTCATGTCCGAAATTTTAATTGGCAAATTTAAAATTTTTCAAGAAATATTAACTGAAGTAAAGAAAAATCACAAAGATTTTAAATAGCATGAAGAATATAATTAAAGGGAAACGTTTGCATTTAATATAAAGGAAAATTGACATAAAATTACATTTAATAATAATAAGAAAGAAAACTATTTTATAAATTACGATTATGAATGGAAGTAATTAAATATTTTTTCTAAATCTGCAATTAAAATTTCGGATAGGAGTTAGGAAGGTTTTCAAGCAGTTTGCTTGTGTGACTGCTCGATTACTACAGTCTGTCCGCCCATCCGTCTGTCCGTCCGTCCGCCCGTGGGTCACAGCAACTTTTCTTGCAACCTACCAAAGTGCTCTCTTCAAAGTTCACCTACAAAAAATTTATATAAGGTATTTAAGGGGGTCTCCCCATATAGGGGATTGTCCCATCAAAGGCAGCCGATACTGATATCAAGTGAAAGGTATTGATGAGAACTTTTCAAAACATGTCTTAAACTGACATTTTTTGCTTCGAGGGATGCACAGGGAGGGGAAGTACATGAAAAATATGTCCCCCCCCCCCCCTCCCCTCGCGATTGGACACCTGTGATCTGAAAATTTGAAAAATATTATGGAGGTAGATGTTTATGAGCACAACAACAAATACTTTAGAAGTCAAAATTCTCTCAACTTTGTTAATAATAGTATAATCTTTGAATTTCACATTTTGCCCAATAAAATAGTACAGGTACCCTTAAACTCAACGAAATTCGATATTTAAGTCGTCTTGCAAAACTTCGCTAGTTTGATGAAAATCGAATGATATATACGGAAATTATAACCATTTGAAATTTCTCCAACTACAACAATAACACATGATTTTGGTATTTTATGGACTTTTCATCGAATCAATCACTGCAGTTTTGATTTGATCTTCTTGGAATTTTCAAATAAGATCAATTACATAAATATTTTTGGGAATTCATGAGTTGAGTGAATTTTGTTGGTTTGCATCAAAATGGCGACCGTTGAAATAGAAAAAAACGGCACATCTCTTTGACATGTTCCTTGACTTTATTCGTTGCTGGTAACTGCATTTCGGAGAAGTTGAGTACAAAACCCTTCTGACATGAGCGTAGGTCTGTATACCCAACTTGTTTAATATGTTATATATATAGGCATCTACGGCTATCGCATGAACTATGATTTAAGCGATCGGATGAAAATTTCCAATTTTAGCAAGATTTGCCGACCTCAAAAAAGCGTTCTAAAAAACGTCCGCCATTTGGTTATTTTTCACTAAAAAAGTTCATGCGATAGTGGATTCAATCGTCTCTTTTTCGACAATCCAGACGGCCGAAATCATAGTTTTTTGTTAAATTTGTATGGCCAAAATATGGCGACAAAAAATTCAAAAAAGATACCTGTAAATTTTCTATACGATACCTTTTTTCATTTTATCTGGAAAAATTGCTTTAAAAAATCATATTTCAAAATTTGGGACCAGGAAGACGATTTCAATGGTTCAAAAGTAATATCCAGGTGCCTTAGCGAAAGATGCATGTATCCAGAAAACTTCATAATTATAGAAGTTTTAGCAACGTAGTTAAAACCGATTAAAAATTTAAACTTGTAAAGACATCAAGATATGATAATCACATAATGTTCGGGCAGCACCAAAAGATAAAAAGACCTCGCACCGGCCGGGGCATCGGCGTTGAGGGATTACTTTTCCAGCAATCCCTCTTAGATCCTCCGACTTGAAGCGCCTCACGGCGTAGCAAAATGAGATTTAGCACGAAGCAATGTGTCAAACGGTTCCATTCCAGGCTAGGTTCTCAGGTTGACAGGTTAGTTGTTTAGTGGGTAGGCACAGACGTCTTGCGTGTCTGGGAGCTTCACACTCAGGACGTAAATAGCCTTCACTTCCCAACCAGAAAAAAACATGTGATGATTGGGAGATACACGTGTTCAAATGATCTGGACACAACAAAAATCTTCAGGTAATCGAGAAAGTTTCAGAAAAGACTAGCAAAATTGATATGTTATTGTGAGTACTTATTCTGATCAATAAAACATTAACAAAGTAGCGGTATATTAAATACATGATAAATATATTTTATTTTATTTTATTGTTGATATTCCGAGGATATTGCTAGGTTTACTAATTTATTTAAAAACTCCTAGCAGAAACATTGTACTGCTACAACTTGTTGATTTTCAACTTCAGCGTCACCACTTCTGACATTTCAAGAAAGTTTCATAATGATCTCTTTTATAAATTCGGAGAAAACCTGCTGTAATACACATGGACAGGCGGAACGAAGTCGCAATTTCAATGGAGTATGGAACAAACCGCAGAAAATATAAAGGGTTTTCCAATAAGAGATGTTATTTTGAGTAGCCCGCTATTTCGGTAGATGTCACTTTTGAAGCTGTCATTTTTTGACATTTGACAAGTAGAAACTACCCCATTAATAAAAATGGAACGATATTGAAATTATTCAAATTCACTATAAAAGTGGTGAAAATTTGGCAGAGACGGTTCGTAAAACTGGAACATTTTTGGGTCGTCGTGAAGCACCTTGTCGGACCGCAATACAGAAATTGGTGGAAAGATTCGAGCTGTTAGGACAACTTAGTGATGTGACGAATAAAACCCGTGCATGTTACCCAAGAACAGCCGAGAATATTGCTGCTGTAGCCGAAAGTGTTGAAGGAAACCCAGGTTTGTCCATTCTTCGTCGTTCTTTGGAATTAGGCATTCCACAAACGTCATTACAACGTATTTTGCATAAAGGTTTGGATCAAGAACTCAAGCCGGTTGACCATCAACAACGTCGTGTCTTTGCTGATTGGGTCCTTGAAATGGATGAAAATGATCCGAAATTCCATCGAAAAATCATCTTGAGTGATGAGGCCCATTTCCACCTTGGTAGCTTCGTCAACAAGCAAAATTGTCGCATCTGGTGTTCGGAAAACCCAAGAGTTATTGTTGAAAAGCTTCTCTATCCTCAACGTGTGACTGTTTGGTGCGGTTTATGGTCCGATGGAGTCATTGGACCTTACTTTTTCGAAAATGAGGCTGGAGCAACAGTTGCGGTAAATGGATTGCGCTATCGAGAGATGATTAATGATTTTCTATGGCCGGAATTGGATGGTATTGATCTGGATCTGGCCACACAAGCAACGAAACCATTGATCTTTTACGGGAAAAGTTTTCGGACCGTGTTATCTCGCGAAGAGGTCATCACAATTGGCCACCGAGATCTTGTGATTTAACACGTTGCGACTTCCTCCTTTGGGGCCAGGTGAAAGAGCAGGTCTACGCCAACAGCCCAGCGTCGATTCAAGACCTTAAAGATGGAATTCGTGGGGCTATCGAGGACATAGGGCAGCCACTTTGCGATTTGGTTATGGAAAATTTCATGAAAAGGATATGGTCCTTCGAGCGTGGTAATGGTGGTCAGTTGCCTGATCCCTTCCACTATTAACGGCAAAAAATATCCGATCATTTATATTAAAAAATAGCATTTTCTTTTAATATCAAAATAACACCTCTTATTGGAAACCACTGTACAGATAAGAGTTAGAACCTCATTTTCTTTGGCATCAGTTTAATAAACGTCAGCAATTATGTTAATCGTATAATTCTAATCGTACGTTTTCTCCTCCAAATTTATTCACTCACTTCTGAAGCTACACTTGCCAGAAAAAGTATCCGTACTTGCAAGATAACAAAGTTATCGTTGTATTAAAAAGGATATGTCCACTTAATTTCAATGCTTTCTTTTATAATATCAAAAAATCTACACTTTTGCATGATTCCCAGTATGTTTCATAATACTTACTATTTAAAAAGATTTGAAACTCAAACAAAATCAATTTACGGCAACACAATAAACCAGAAAAAGTATCCGTACAGAACAAATCGGGGGATTCCCCGTGTTATGCGATGACATATGCAGATGCATATACATGATAACGCCCAAAATTAGCGAAATCAGTGCTGAGAAGAGGAAAATTATACTGAAACTGTGAGTGAAAGGAGAACTTACCGCGAAATTGGTCGAATAGAAGGAAGCACCCACTCCCCTGTCCAGTACGTGGTGAGAACATCTACAACTAGTTCGATTATGTCAAAGCCTCGTTGTGGTTGACCCTCCATACTAACTGAACGCGAAAAAAAGAAACGTTTTGCAGGCAGTTAAAAAGAATTCTCCGAGTAACTGCTTCCCAAATTGTTACAAATATAAAAGACTCTTTCCACAAGGTTCTCCACGAAGATACTACACGAAAAGTACTAAAGAGAGATGGATATCGCTCATGCATAGCACGTAAGAAGCCATGTATTTCGGAAGTGAACAGGAAGAAATGTGTGGATTTCGCAGAAAAATATATAAACAAGCCACCAGAGTTTTGGGAACAGATCCTTTTCTCTGGTGAAAGCAAATTTTGCGTATTTGGCATTAAACGAAGAAAATTAGTGTGGCGGAAGAGCGGTACTGCCTTCGAAAAAGAAAATCTCGTTCCAACTGTGAAACATGGTGGAGGTGGTGTGATGGTCTGAGGTGGTGTGATGGCCTGAGGTTGTAAGGCGGCAGGAGTTGGCCAACTTGTGTTTATAGAATCGACTATGGATCAATACGGTTATCTTAATATTTTGAAGGCGAATTTGAAGCAAAGCGTTCAGCAGTTGAGGATTGGTGACGATTTCTGGTTCCAGCAAGATAGTGATTCCAAATACACAGCACACAATGTGAAGCTTTGGTCGCTCTACAACACAAAATATCAACTGGGTATGCCGCCCCAATCCCCAGACCTTAATCCCACCGAGCATTTGTGGGACTTGTTGGAGCACAGGACCCGTCAGCACAGCATAACCTCGATGGAAATGCTGAAAAACGTCACCGTCGATAAATACCGGAAAATGACCAGGCAGGACACAGCCATATTGGTTCATTCCATGCCAAATCACCTTTAGGAGATCATTAAGAGAAAATGTTTTCCGACAAGTTATTAAGCCCTGGTATGTAATAAAATATTTGAATATTTCAAATTAATATTGTCATATGCGGATACTTTTTCTGGTTCGTTTGAGAGAGGCTTTTTTGTTTTTCTTCTGTAAAATTTATAGAAAAGATAGTTTCATTAATGAATAAATTGTGTTGCTTGAATATTTAAATGTAGCAGCTTTCTTTAGCATGAATTTCCTAATATGTTTCTTTCTTTTTATGTTTTACGGATACTTTTTCTGGCAAGTGTATGTGAACCGTCAATAAACTGAATGAATTCCTGGTATAACCTGAATTTCGAACGCACCTCATTTGGCATTTGTGCCAAAATCCATAAGCGGTTTTTTTCGAAATATATATTTGCTGCACAACAATACTCGTTAAAAGAAGAAAAGATGAATATATGAGTAGAGGGTATGTGTGCAGTGTGCTAAAACCTTTGAGATGCAAATATGCGAATTTTGAAAACGTTTTCAATAAAAAATGCCAAAGAGCATAATTTGTTTGGTTCCAGGATGAATATTTTCCAAACATGCGAGGCTTTATGTTTCAGTATTGGTTTGTGCCAAGATCGATGACCATTATTGCAAAGTAATTAAGCATGATTGTTTCTGGAAATTGAGTATGAAAAGCGTAATGAAAAATTCAAAGATAAATTATCTAACAGGAATTGCAAAAATCTAGCCAAATAAATCAAAAATCAAATATTAACAAAAATTTAATACCTGCAAGTGGATGCGCTTCCCTATTAAGCTATTTAAAATCAAAAATCAAATACAAAAAAACACTAAATTACTTTGAATTCCGACACCAGAACAACTTTCACGGGCCACAATAGATATCATTCAGAAGCAAAGTCCACACCACACACTTTCCGAGTTCGTTTAAACTATAACTGATTGACCGAACAACACTTGAGTGTAAATTATACAGATTTTCACTATTCTTGCAGGGAAAAATTAGTCTGTTGGCTTTAATCAATAGGAGAAGTTGCACGATCTTCCAAAATACAACGTAACATTTGTAAACGCATTAAATTTTAAACATTTTTCAACAAATGCTACATCATATTCTCTGATCGTTATATATTATCAACCACAGTTGAGTAAAAGGTCGAACACAACCTCCCATAGGTCAATTCATCTGTCGAGTTTTCTTCACTGACGTGTTCTTTCCATTTTCGGATTTCTTGGAACTAAACTTCACTGATTCACATTAGAAAACTTTTCTAGAAGCCAAGTTTACGGATTCTTAACAAACTCAACTCAACCGAGCAAATTGAAAATATTTCTTGAAAACTAGCGAAACTGATTGATCACTGAAACACATTCTCCTTCACCCATCGACATCGAAAAATTAAACTGCAGAAATCACAAATGCACATCATTTCAAAGAAATGTTAAGGAAACACGCACAGTGCGTTTATTTTGTGTTCAACACTCGAAAGTATTTGCAAGAACGGAGCAAAAGGGAAAAGCGCACTGCACAAAACTTGAGATTATCCTTCTCATTTAATTTTTATTACGAAATTTTTTCGATCTATTGAAAACTCGTCTTGATATAATTTTGAAAAACTTCAGAACACACGATAGCAAAAACATCCGAGCAAGTCAGAACTGTTTAAATAAATCTTTCGAAACCATATTAACCCGGATAAACATTTTTCACACACTTTGATCTTGATATTGTTTCCATAGCCCCAACTAGATTTACAATTTCAATTTTAAAATTTTGTAAACAACACTAAATTTGTGGTCACTTCATTATTATCTTTTTACTACACAATTCATATTCTTCAGATTGATTATCTATTTTGCACAACAACAACCGTTCATCTTAATCAAATCAATAATTTGCTAAATCACAAAACAAAACTACGAAAACTAAACCGAACTTTCACATTTGTTTTTAGTCGAAATTTAGGTCGGTACATTTTCATTTTGCAATAATCAATGTTTCCGTTTTCATGTTTTCCTTTTTTGGTTATCATTATCACCTCACCTCACCTCTCACAAGTTGTTCATTTTTAACTTTCACAAGTTTTTCATAAATATTTTAATTTTCTCGAACTTCCTTGAAACTTTTCTTAAAATTATGCAATCCGCACTTATTTTTGTTGCATTCAGAATAAACTTTTTTTTTTACTTAAACACTTCGTATGCTGATCTAAATCAAATGTTCTTTAAGACGTAAATTACTAATTTATAAATATTTACTGTTTTTTTTTTAACACATTAACGCGACGCTAAATCTTGAAAGAAGCATATTCAAGTTTCAAGTTAAAATTGCATTTCTACAATCACTACTTTACTATGATTTTCTTGATTTTTTTCACAATTTTCTTCTCTTCATTCTTCTTTTGCGTTATTACTTTATTATTAACCTTCCCATGCATTGAAGTGCGTGAGAAACATCAACAAAACCTTGTTGATTGAGACAAAAATATTTTATCTCAATTTTTCATTTGATTTGATCTAGATTCACTTTTTTAAAAGCTAAAATGTGTGATAATACTAATGAATGTACCAAAATCATAATTCTCATTTTCAAGCTTCTTCTTAAATAAAATATAAAAAGTATGCATATACCTCGCGTAATCCAGGTATACGAATCATATGCTACCTTACACTGCGTTCTGAAGACGACAAATGATCGATCAAATCTGAGGCTAAGATAATGCCTTAATGATCCTTTATTGAATCTGCAAAAACAATAAAAAAAAGTTGATTAGATTTTAATTGATCATAAATAATTAACTCGAATAATGAGTTACATAAAAAATAATTTTTTAAATAAAAGTATGAATGAATTTTACTCATGAATTTTTCTGAAAAACTATTAGAGAAGAAAAACGAAAGAATTTTCATAAGTAAATTCCAAGCTATCGGAGCTATTCGGAAAACGAGATTGATACCTACACAAAGTAATAAAGCTCACTGTAGAGCAAAAATTATCACACGGATTTACATTAAATTGATGTAAAAGGGGTCGAATGATCAATTTAAAGTTTAGCAAAGACATGAATGAATATTGTGTATTCCTTTCGACATGCGCAACTTGACAAATAGCACAAAATCATATTAGAAAAGTCCACCGAAAGCTGATAACATCGTTTAACCCTTTCAGTACCCAATTATGACAACGTTGGAAAAATTTTTTTTGTTTGAAATCTAGTGAATATATCATTTTTTTGTAATTTTTGAAAATTATTGTAGGTCGATATCTTACGGTTACTGATATTTAAGGTTGTACATTATAATGTACAAATGAACTCAAAGGCATATTACCGAAATTTAAAACAACTCAAAGTCCAATAAAAAGGATAAAAAAAACGATTTGCAATAAACAGGTTTTTATATTAGTACTAAATTATTTTGCATGTCAAATGTGGAAATAAAAAGAAGACAAATTTTAAGAATGAAACTCAATAAAACAATTTCTTTCTTTCTTCAAACACAAATGCACATTGCATTTTGTGCAAAAGCAATGAGTTTTTCCACCGCATCTCTTGTTTTTACATCTGGTGGCCTCTATTTTTGTCCATGTCTGCGAAATGACTGTAATCGTCCTTTCCATCGCCACTGGTCGAACCTCTATTGCTGGTGAGGAAGAAGGTGACGGTCGAGGTAAAGTGGAGGGGGAACACTCAGCGGATAAAGGCCGTCTACGTTTTCTTTGAACGATCATTCCTGACTTTAGTAAAACTTCAGCCATCTCTTGTCTAAAATGTAGCAGGTCAAGTCGATGCTTCGGTTCACCTTGATATTTCTTACAGAACATCAGCCAGCTATTGATAAGCGCCAGGTCTACTGCATGAAATATCATGCGTAGCGTCCATTTTTTAGATTTCAAAAAAATCCGGTGTAATGCAATCAAAAAATCTACCTTGTCAACTCCTCCCATGGACGTGTTGTTTTTTTATTATTTCTGGACGGCTGATTTCGTCATATTGTTTCGTTTTTTTTTGTTCCAACACAAAAATCGGGTTTTCCTTCGCCTACAAAATTTGAGGCCATTGACACAACTTTTGTCTATCCATTTAGTTACAACGACGTCCTGTTCTTTGCTAACAAATTGTTTGGAATGGCCTCTTGTTTCCTTCTTCAGTAGAGAATCTACATTCTTATTCAATGCTTTTTCTGAAAATCGGTCCATTCTTATTGTACACGCAGCCCAAATTTGATTCTCCTCCAATAACCGCAAAAGATAATAAGACGAAAAATAATTATCAAAAAATATGCGCCCAGGGGCTTGCAGTCTTTTGCTTAATTGAACCACAATTGCAGTACTTTGACCTAGTTCACTCACATATGCTGGATTGATTTCGGTTGTTGCTCCCTGGTACAGCAAGAAATCCAACATTAGGCCACTAGAATCACTCAAAACGAACAATTTGAATCCCCAAGGATTTGGCTTTCCCTTCATATATTGCTTCAAATGATGATGCCCCTTGAATGGAACAATTTGCTCGTCTATACAAACGCATTGGTCGACTGATGTAATTTCCATGCACCTTTTCCTAATAGCTTCGTAAATGGGCCTAACTTTTATGAATTTGTCTGTGTTGCCATTAGGAATTTGTAAATTATTCACCAGATGCAAATGACTTCATAAACTGAAAAATTTGTTCACAGACATTGTTTTTTTGACCAATGGAACGCCAACAGAGCTGTCCCAATACATCCGTACTCTTGGATATTGAAGGTTACCCATAAGAATGTGGAGGCCAATGATTTTCTTTATTACTTTGGGGTTGGTAGCCATAAAATGGGAGCCGCTCTGGGTCGCATAAATATTCGTCATTTCTGACATTGTATCAAATAATTTGTCGGGAATATACTCGTGAAAATATTCCGATGGTTTCATAGCACCAATATCTTCACCGACAGTAGGTGGTGGATTCCAAAATATTTGTGGCTGAATAAACGAAGGTTGGTCATTCCATTCTATTTGGGTTTTTTTTATATTTTTTCAGCGATATTTTCAGAGGTGGATGGCATTATCTTCTCCAGTTCCAACATGGATTCCTCTTCAGCTTAATTATCTGATTTATTTGCATCGTCCATTTCTGCCCCAACTCGTCGCATCAAAATTGCTTCAGGACTGGATTCATTTAGCTCCTCCTCTCCAAGAAGCTCAATTTCGCACAAATTCCCATCTTCTAAGCAATCTAGAAGTTCTTGTTCTGTCCAATATCTGCCGTCAGGTTTTCGAAAAAAGTAACCATCAATAATAAAATAAACGGAAATATAAAGCTTAAAATTCAAAAACTAAATTCACACCATCTCTACTTCTGTGAGTACTTTTGTACATTGTAATGTACACAAACATTTTCGCCTAATAACGATAAAACTTAATTGAACATGGTAAAAACTGAATGATGCATTCAGTTGACTTATAGCAAAAATTCTGAGGCGGAAATATGTAAAAATGTTGGAGTAAATAAAAAAAATAAACTCACCAATTGAACACACCATGACAACCAAGGAAAACAGATACAAGAAACTGACATTCGGCAATCTATTATCAACAGGCTTGCCAACTGATGGGTGAAATAGAACAAAGAAGCGCTAGAATAACTAATAGTAACGACTAACAATGGATATTTGCCTTAGTATCGACTACACAGGGTGATAAAAAGCATGTACATTATAATGTACAGCAGTACTGAAAGGGTTAAGCTACAAGCTATTATCGCAATTTTGTAACAAAAAAATCTGATCTGTGTAGATGTTTGCAAATTTTTCCAATTAAAACGCTTTTTTGTCCCTTTATAGATATGATATATTTCGACAATTATATATTTCGGGAGTAAGTTGTTTCCTTCTTAAGCAATTTACTCTGAAGAAAGGTGCAACTTATTTCCGAAATATATATTATTCGAAATATGTTATATATAAAGGGAAAAATAGCGTTTTAATTGGAAAATTTGGCAAACATATACATTTCCAGCGCTAAACGTGGGAAAAGATCTTGAATATAATCTGTGTAATCTGCAGAATGTCAAACGTAAACGTAGATACCTAAATAGTTTGAAATTATTCAGTTAAACTTGAAATGTTAGACTTTTCTTCTCGTTTATATATGCCCTTAATCTTATTTTGGTTATAGTGAAAGTCAGCCTTTTTCCCTTTTAACACTTAGAGAGTCTCGACCAAATTTAAAGCACAAATACTCGCTACTGGGTCCACTGGACCAAGTATAACATCATAGTTTATTCCTACAGTATTTCATAAATGTAAATGTTTACTTTCTAATAAATATTGTAAGTGTATATAAAAGAACAAACTTGAATCAAATACTCATATTTATTGTTTTTTCTTTAAGAAAAGAACCATTACAAAAATATAATAATTTCTCCGTGGTTTTGTGACAAGATTCAGAATATTCTTTATATTTTCTGTAAATACTTATTTTAAACAAAATGAAATGTATTTTTTCAACATTTGTAGTATACTTAATTATACAATAGAAAAATTATATATCAATCATCCTAGAAAAAAAAATAAAAACAACTTTCAAATAATACAAAAAACTACAACATCTTTTGAGTAAAATCACATTTCAGTACGCATTCAGACGTTTTGTTTATAAAAATTAGGTAGAACAATTTATACAAACATGCTTCATGTGTTCTCCGCAAATCGGCGCACTAGATTTGATGCAAAATATTTTCGTTTTTCTATCTTTCTTCCAATTGCATAATGTACAACGCACTTTTCGTTTACTTACTGGCGGGTTGATTACAGCAGCTGGTTCTACTTCTGGTAGTATATTCCGGATACGGGTTTTGATGTTCGGTTGAATGTTTGCAAAAGAAATTCTTTCGTGACGATGTGGTTGAATTAGTGACATAGTCAACGTTTTGATGAAGTCCCTTCGTGTCACGTTATATTCAGTAGGCCAAAAAATATGCAAAAAGGCCAACGATGAGTGCTTCTAGACACGGAAAATGTTTATAACTGGTTTCAGTTTCACAAAACATTTTTGAATTTGTAAAAGGTTTTCCTTTGAATTTTGCGCGTTTTTTTATTTTATCAGAATCGATTTTCGACCGTGATCTTTCGATCTTCTTCAGCGACTAAATAATTTCATTTGTATATTCTACTTATATAATAACCTTTTTAAGGTCCTTTATTTACTAGGTAATTAATACGTTATTAGAAAATTTCTTTATTAACCGGTTTTAGAAGTTACGAGTTATAAATTGTAATTACTTAATGACAATATTTCAATGCTCTTCTGAAGTAATTAGATTATCTTGAATAGCCATGATTTACAATTGCCCTCATCTTGATTCATAAGTGTGTTCTTTTCTCGGTATATGGCGAGGCTCTCCATAGGATCCAACTCTCGCAAGTCTCTTGGTTCTTTGATTGGGTTTACGTCTTCGATCGTTATCTCATGTTCTTTTACCACGATGTGCTCCGCTACTGTTGATTTGAAGTTTGAGTTCTTACCTTTCTTTTTTGCTGCTGTTGCTTCTCCAATGTGCTCTTTTATTCTTGTACTTATGCGTCTCCTCGCTGGTCCTATGCATACTTCTTTGCATTTTGAACATTCAATACGGTAAATGCCTGATTTCTCCTCTTGTTGGCGTTTGTCCTTTGTTGACCATAGAATATCTTTAAGTTGATTCCTGCCATCTTACAGATTCAAATTTGGTTTGTGATGCCTTCATGGTATGCAATTGCTTTCCAGAATATTTTCTCCGTATTGAGATTTGTCAGTGTTGAACGTTGCTGCCTTTGTCTTTTTTTTTAGATCTTTTTTGCGATCGTTACTATCGTTGAGCGCGTACGTAAAAAAAGGTCACAATGGAAGAAGTATTAGCAGAGTTAAACAAAGCGCACAAAAACATACTATTTACAACAGAGGAAGAGGAAAGCGGGCAGCTACCTTTCTTGGGACACTTTAGTAATCAGAACAGGAAACAAGTTAAATTTCGCAATATACCGAAAACCAACTCACACGCAGCGAACGATTCCGAGCTCATTAAACCATGCACATCAAATAAAAATGTCACCATATAGAGCAATGATCCACCGCATGCTTGACTTACCACTGAGCCCTGAAGCTAAAGAAAAGAAATTAAGCAAATTTTAGAAACAGCAAAATTAAACGGAATTAAGCACTCAACGATAGTAACAATCGCAAAAAAGATCAAAAAGATCGAAAAAACAAGACAAAGGCAGCAACGTTCAACACTGACAAATCTGAATACGAAGATATTCTGGAAAACAATTGCATAGCATGAAGGCATCACAACCCAAATAAAAAGGAGGATGAACAATTTTGAATCTGTAAGACTGATAGAATCAACTTAAAGATATTCTAGGGTCAACAAAGGACAAACGCGGAGGAATCAGGCATTTACCGTATCGTATGTTCAAAATGCAAAGAAATATACATAGGACAAACGAGGAGACAAATAAGTACACGAATAAAAGAGCACATTGGAGAAGCAACAGCAGCAAAAAAGAAAGGTAAGAACTCAAACTTCAAATCAACAGTAGCAGAGCAAATCGTGGTAAAAGAACATGAGATAACGATCGAAGACGTAAACCCAATCAAAGACCCAAGAGACATGCGAGAGTTGGATCCTACGAAGAGCCTGGCCATATACCGAGAAATGAGCACACTTATGAATCAAGATGAGGGCGATTGTAAATCATGGCTATTCAAGATAATCTAATTACTTCACAAGAGCATTGAAATATTGTAAATGGCAAAA
This sequence comes from Odontomyia ornata, assembly GCA_963969285.1. Classification (NCBI taxonomy): domain Eukaryota; kingdom Metazoa; phylum Arthropoda; class Insecta; order Diptera; family Stratiomyidae; genus Odontomyia; species Odontomyia ornata. Next base: position 475,619,492 of record OZ017738.1, on the reverse strand, counting down.
TCATTAAGTAATTACAATTTATAACTTGTAATTTTCTCAAACCGGTTAATAAAGAAATTTTCTAATTACCTTTTTATTACCTAGTAAGTAAAGACCCTTAAAATAATTATATATGTAGAATATACAAATGAAATTATTTAGTCGCTGAAGAAGACCAAACGATCACGGTCGAAAATCGATTCTGATAAAATAAAAAACATGTAAAATTCAAAGGAAGACCTTTTACCGAATATGTGCCAGCCATTTAGACAACCACATTAACACATGACATTTGAATCTATTGTAGTCAGTTATCATTTCAAGTTTTCTTTTATCACCTGTTTCTTCATCTATTTTCGCATCATAATGCATAGTCGATGCTGAAAGAACTACTTTGCCTCGCGTCGGCAAGTAAGATAACAATGTAGCGTTATTTTGAAACACAAGGTAAGTTTTTTGCGCCTCTTAACCCCCTGGTGTGTGTAAACACCAGAGATATATCTTTTTTGTTCGTTCTAAGAGTTCCTAAACATGGCAAACCGAAATCGCCGAATAGATCTGCCATCAATGAAACACTCATGAACATTGCGGCTAGAACCTTTCATTGAGTGCCCCAGTTTTTTCACCACATGACTTAGGGAGTTGTTGACCTGATATGGACCATCCTTTTGCTTACCAGCATAAATTTCAAGATTTACTATAATGTATAATAAGTGTTTGCATTACAGGCTGCAAATATCGTCAATCCGTACTTCACTGGTTTGCTGCGAAGATATTGTCGGAATCGACGCCGCCCATGGAATGCTTAAAGCATTTCGTCTAACATATAGTGATATACTCTCCCTGTCTGTAGTTCTTTTGAATATGAGGCACAAATAGCTCAAAAATCTCTCGAATCGGCGCTAATTTATCCTTTCTTTATTAACCGATCTCATCCTTACATCATTAAAACGCAATTTCAATCTACATATGACATAGCTGCTATGTAGTTATAACAGCCTGTACCATCGGTTCTCCACAAATCCTTCGTATTCAAGTGTATTTATTTCGGCTACACTAGAAGGTTTACAGTCTCTGTCTCTCTCAAAGTTATCGCGAACTTTTTCAGTCATGTAAATATTTGTATATTCCACTATTTTTGATACAACGTTTCATTGGAAAAGAAAAGACAAAACGTATCCAACGGTGAAGCTGAGTTGAGAGCTCCTCCATAAGGCACTGGAATTTCACGTATAATATAACTTCGAGTTCTTACATTTCTGGCCCTTTCATCAATATTCCATATTGTAGTTTTGTCTTTATCGATATAAAATCCGTTTTGTATAATCGACAATGGAACACAATCTAAATCTTAACGTCGATCAAGAGTCGGTCGACAGATGCCTTGCGATGGTTGAAAGTTTAGTTCACGCTCAGGTTGTATATTGGCAGCTGACGAGCTTTGAAAACTGAATACTTCTTTTGTTACATCTTCTTGTTCGGAATTCAATTCTTCAGTCTTCAGTTTCAGAGCATTCTTCATTTTCTATTTCTTCATTTGATAGTTGTTCGATCTGGCTAGGCGTCAAAAACTCAGTTGCCATTTTCTATGAAATAAAACACAGAAAATAGGCAAATATTTGTAATAATATGGAAAAATCACTTTCGTATTTGGTCGCTACCGGATCTAACGGATCTTTTGCATCCATAACACTCATGCGCCGCGCATTAGCTGAGATCAGTATCATCATTTGATTGCTGAATTATATTTGAAAGGTACTGAGGGTGGCACCGTCGCAAACGGTCAACTTTGCAAGTTCTGAGTAATATACAATGGACTGGGCCTGCCAGACCCATTAACATTCCCTGAGTGTTAAAGGGTATATCAAAACTAATTTTTGTTCAGTACCATGTGCCTGGGATAAATAAAATGTCAACCACTTTTTCCTCAATTTTCCTACGGATCTCAACGTTCCAATTGCCGATACAGGCTAGGTCGTCAAATTGACATGGGAGGTGTTTAGTGGGTAGTCCGGAAGCAATGCGCGCTTGGGAGTCGCACACCGAGTACGTACGCAGTTACCCACCTATCGCTGCGAGGAGATGGAAGGCATTCGTTTCAGTGATCCGAATGGTACCTCTAAATATGCTATGAGTAAAATACGCAGGCTCCTTTCAGTCACGGGGCAAAAATCTTTGAGGCTATTATCAAGAGTTTATCGACGCACACTGCGATGCCTATCAAATAATTCCTGATTTTCAGTTTGCATGTCGCCATTTCCACTCCGTAGACCACGCCCTACTTTCTTTTAAGACACACATCTGTAAAAATTTGAATAGTACCCACACACCCGCATTGTCTTCTCGGTATCAGCAAGGCTAATCCATAAGCTCTCCAACATTTTTCACTTCTATCCCCACCTCTGTAGGCTCTTTCTCAGCTACCTCTCCGACAGGACCTCAATGGTCAAAATCCTCGAGGGTAAATGACACAAAAAATTTCAAAATAAAATTCAACAATAACCCCATTCCAACGCGATCCCAAGTATCTTATATCGGAATAACCATTAACAGTAGACTTTCTGCAGTACCACACATCTCTAAAGCCCTGAAAAATCTACAGACGCTTTTCGCATACTGCGTCCTATCCTTAGATATAACTCCAGGCTACCCAACCGCATTAAAACCTTTGCTACAGATCCGTCATTAGACCTATACTCGGCTTTGGATTTATTGTATCTTCTGGTATGACCTCTCCCCCAGCCAAATGGAACGCATTAGGTGCAAAGCAATCCGTTTTCTTCGCCATTGCGTTAACCTTTTCAGAAGACCCAACTCGTATAAATACTTTTCCAACCAAACCCTCAATGACGAAGCCAAATGCATCCGAATCGAAAACTTCCTCCCGCCAATTCTTATTGAAACCCTGTCTAAAGCCACATTTCATATTAACGCACTTATCCAAATGACCGCTACTCTAATATTCACGATTACCCGCAAAAACTCCTCGCAAATCGCCTGAATCAATTCTTTAACTCTAACGGACAAATCGTTTTCTTTAATCAGTCCCGAAATGACTACAATTGTTTCTCCTATGCACAATATGTCAAACCTACACGCCATAAATTTTTTCCTATATGAAAACCCCACTCTCAGTTAGCTTACTTTTAAAATTGTAAACATTTTCCATAGCTCTTAAGGTGAATCCATGTTACGAGGGTTTTTTGGCTCCTTGATTTCAAATTTCAATGTTTTAATTTTTTCTTTACTTTTAAGGACTCGAAACTCGAAAAAAATACAATGTATCGCAAATAAATCAATTAAGGTTCTTCATATCAAAGGCTAAGGTGATGATGTTAGCATACGCACCCACTTGCCCGTTATCTTGTTGCTGGAAGGACAATTCAATCAGTGTACAACATCTACAAGTAACTTGACACGTTAGTGAATCCAAATTGTTATGGAACAACTGACGGACATGTAGCGACCACTGTGCCATCGAATACAAAATTTATCGTTTCAAGTTGAATCTTCATTTCAGTTTTCTAGGGATAAATGATCATCAGTTTTGGTAGAAATTCATCGCGAAGACCGTTCGGGAGTTGTAACAGGTGAGTCATCTTAAAATTACATGCAACGCAGTAGCTGGTTGATCAAATCAGAAATTATAAGCTGGTATTAAGTGCAAAAATATCAACCGACCGTGAAATCAGAACTTAAACTTAATCGATTTTTTTTCACCAATGTTTCAAATGTGAAATATTTACCATTTCCACATATCCCAATTTTTAGGATTTTGTAAAAAAAAAATACTTTTACAATATCCTATTATTAATATCGGTACCTGTCTGTCCGTCTGTCTGTGCGTTAAACAAGTTTTCTCAGGACCTAAAGAAGCTAGAAGCATAAAATCTTGTGAGCTGTTCAGAAGTTTCTGGTTTATGAAGTTTCGTAGCCGAATAAAAATTTCAAAGTATTTGGCGGAGGGTCTCCCAATATAACGATGCAACCGCTTATATTTTTTTTCATCGAATATAGCCGAGTAAAGTATCAAATGAAAGGTCTCGCTGCGATCTTTTAATATCTGTAGGTAAAACTGAAATATCGATCGATTGGCAGGGAAAGCGGAAGAACACGAGAAAAATTAAACGGATCAAACGATCTTTATAAAAAAAGTCTATCAAGTCCTCCTAAATATTAGAGGTACGTAAGTTAGGGATGGCGGTATTTGGTGAAAAACCGGTACTTCGGTTTTCGGTTTTTATCATCTTCGGTTTAACCAGGCGGTTTTTTAGAGCCAAATAAAAACCGATTTTTGGGAGAGTCCGGTTTTCGTTTTTTTTTCTTAGCAAATTTTTTAAATATTAAAACTCGAATCAAAATTAAATGTATATTTTTATGGCCAATGATTAACTTTAGGTATAAATGGTTTTCCAATTGTTTACTCATAAAATTATTTAAATCAAAATGAACTGAAGGATATTTCATCTTTGTGTTAAAAATAGGAGGCTAACGTATTGAAATGTGAGCCAAGAGTACTGTTAAGCGTTACAGTATAAGTGAAAGTTCCATCAGTTCGGTCCCCAAACATTTTGCATTTATTGTGTATCGTGTGCTAGCTTCACTTCGCACTCCGAGTGGAATCAACCGCATTGAAGCAAACAACAAATACCAAGAACTAAGAAAACAAAGAAATTTGCTTTGCTCTGATTGATTACGGTCATTAATGATGCCTAGGTCGGGAGAGCGAAAAAACTGTTTTCCGGTTCTCTGTATTCATTTGTATTCGGTTTTTTATCTGTTTCTTGAATTTGAAAGAAAAAACCGGGTTTAAACCGCGAGCAAAATCCCTCCGAAATAAACAGTTTAAACCGGGAGCAACAAACCTCCGAAAAACCCGGTTTTTCCAACCAAAAACACCGGTTTTCGGCTAAACCGATGTGGTTTTTCCCATCCCTAACGTAAGTTTCAAATTTGCCTTCCTCATTCTATGCAAAACTCTTCCTCTTTAGACGCCTTCTGAGATGTGAAGACAGGAAATAGTCGCTAGGTGCCAAGCCTAGAAATTATAGCGGATGGGGAAGCAACTCGTAATATATATAATTAAGTTTTGCCATCATCTTCAATTTTGTGCGAGACGGTGCATTGTGGAGCAAAAAATGTTTTTCATTAGCATGTGTAGTCATTCTTCTTTGACTTTCGAATTCAATTTGCCCAATAATAAGCTAGAATAGCCTCCTGTTATTTTTCATCCTTTCTACAAAAAATCTATTAAAATTATTCCACCCGAGTCCCAAAAGGAGACCCCAGAACATTTCCTGCCCTTTTTTGAGTTCGTAGTTGTTTCTGAGTACTCCCACCCATTCTTTGCTAGTTTTGGATTGGCTGTGAAATGATGGATCCATGTTTGACACGCATCAACTTACGAAGACTTTTGGATTGCGTGTTAATAAATCAAATCAACCTTTTTATAATATAGTATAATCACGGACTCGTTCTCGTTGTTGGTCGATTATCAGCAAATGTGGCACCAATATTGCCGAAAGCTTTTTCATCTCTAAACGTTCATTTAAAATGTAGTTTACACGTTCATATGCAATGTTCTGTTATTCCAGCCTTCACATGCAACTTTATTGACATGATATGAATTTTTCAATTATTTCTTCAATTGTCACCTGTATTGGACGACCCGATCGATCTTCATAAAAAACAATGGCACGAGAACATTTTAATTCACTCAATTATTTTATTATTGTCAGGGGGTTGAACTGGGTTGCCATAAACTAAATAAATCTCGACTTTGGTTGCGCCGTTGTTCATTCCTTTCAAATAGGGCAATTCAATCACTGAACGATATTTAACTTTTACCAGTTTCCAAAAAATTACGGACTAATGCTTTTAATCAGCCAAATTTGACCCATAGTGAAGACTTTCAGATGTTAGTATAACAATTTATCATATAGGTGCTACCACACGATGTAAAAGTGTTATCAATTTATTTTTCACGGAAAAGCTTCCCATGGACTTGGCCTTTTAAAATCCCAGAAGGTTTGCCATACTTCTTCGTAGACCTACAGCCCCGTTCGGGTCTTCGCTTCCTGCAAAAAGCACCTCCCAACTGTCTCTGTCCATTGACCGCGTCCTCCAATTTCGAAATCCGAGCAGCGATGAACTGTCTTCGTCGACCGAGTCAGACCAGCGTTTCCTCGGTTTCCCCACTGGTATCCGCCCTTCAGTTCTTCCAACGAGTTCCTTTTTGGGTATCCATTGTTCGTCCATACAATTTACATGCCAAGCCCATTGCAGCTTCCGCAGTCTTACAAACGTTGCGAAAATTTCATATAGCTCACGGTTATACCCATACTAACTCAGCCTATATTTAAACTATGTAAAAATGAAAATAAATATCCGAACATAAAAACGAAACTACTGCGGAAAATTAATTAAGTTTTGCTAGAACTGTGTAGCTCTTAACAAAATTTTAAAAATTAAAAGATAAACACCCACAGACCGAATTGAAAGCAGATTTTCAAGGTGCAACACAAATTAATTGGACCCTGTGTCAAGAAATCTGTTATTATTATGAAATATAATAAAACAAAAAAAGGACGGGGAACTCTTTTTTTTCTCTTGGAGTCTTGAATTTGACTGAGTTTAATGCCTATACATTATATAAGGCAAAAATACTTCTCGAGCACAATTTCTCCTGGACATACTTACGAGGGTCATTCAACAAGTACTTAGTACTTACAAAAGAGTTTTACCATCGTGCAGTACATTTTTTTAGTAGCCTACTGTCAAAGTTTCAGTCAATTCCCTTCATTAGTTTTGTTTTGATAGCCTTTGGAAGCGAGCGAGTCGATCGGTTGTACAAAAATGGAAAAAGAACAATATCGTTCATTGATTAGATTCTTGTTTTTGGAAGGGAAAAAGGCGCAGCGAAATCAAAGATCGCTTGGATGCTGTGTACGGTGACTCTACTCCTTGGATGGCGACCGTCAAGAATTGGTTCAACGAGTTTGTTCGTGGCCGCACGTCGGTTTTTGATGAGCCACGCCCTGTTGCCCAAAAAACGGCTGCTAAGGAGGAAAGCGTTAAAAAAATCCACGATCTCGTGTTGGCAGACCGTCGATTGAAGGTTCGCGAGATAGCTGAGACTGTGGGCATCGCAGAAGGAACGGTGCATCATATTCTGCACGAAGAACTGGGCACGAGAAAGCTGTCGGCGCGATGGGTGCCGCGTTTGCTCATACCGGAAAACAAACGCAACCGTGAGACCACATCGGCAACGTGTCTGGCGCTGTTTCAGCGCAATCCGGTAGAGTTCTAGCATCGTTTCGTGACCGTCGACGAAACATGGGTTCGCTGGTACACACCAGAGACCAAGGAACAGTCGAAACAGTGCACTTCAGCCGGCGAACGTGCTCCGAAGAAGGCGAAGACTGTTCGATCGGCCGGAAAGATGATGGCCACCGTTTTCTGGGATTCACAACGTGTGATCCACATCGATTGCATCGAGAAGGGTAAATCAATCACGGGGCGCTACTATGCAGACTTATTGGGCTGACTTGACGTCGAATTGAAGAAAAAGCGACCCCGCTTGGCGAAGAAAAAAGTGCTGTTCCACCACGACAACGCATCGGCTCACACCTCCGCCGTCGCCACGGCCAAGTTGGTCGAATTGCGCTACGAATTTCTGCCCCATCCACCGTACTCTCCAGATTTGGCCCTCTGTGACTACTTTTTGTTTCCACACCTGAAAAAATCCCTCGTCGGGAATAGATTTGGGTCGAATGAGGAGGTCATCGCAGCCCTCGAGAAAATGTATTTTTTGGACGCGTTGAAAAAGTTAGAGCATCACTGGGCCAAGTGTATCGAGCTTGAAGGAGATTATGTGGACAAATAAATTGGCACGCTTCCAAAATTTTCGTTTTTCTTCTGTAGGCTAATTACTTGTTGAATGACCCTCGTAGTACAATAATTGTGTTGGATGTATCGGGATTTACGAAAAATGTTTGGAGTATATTAAAGTATCTGGTTCTAGTTATATAAAATTGCGAAAAAAATTTCTTTCATTTCCAAATCGGCATAGATTATGCATTTCTAAGACCTGGTTTGAAAAAATCTCATCCTGCGCATCACATTACGCACGTGGTTTTTAAACATATATCAGATATTTGTTCAGATCTAAGGGTTTTGGAGCATCGCAGCTTCATAGTTACCAAATAATTGAACTAGTTGAACTAACTTGACCTATTTGAACAACCAATTCTTAAAAGTAAAGTTTATTCAGGCGTGCAAACATGAGATCAGAAAAGATTCCAAATTGCTGGAATTGAGTCTCAAAACAAATTTCGCTAATACAAATTATCAACAAATTGTATGTTGCTGACGCTTCTTCGTGTTGTGTTAAAAGCTAGTGTAATCATTGCACCCCATTTCCAATTGAATATTTGCATTTAAGAACAACTGTGCTAACTACGTTGCATCGACAACCGAGTATACGAGAGAACTTAATGTTTTTTCATATACTCAACAAAAAGTAAAATTCTTCATTTAAAACTACATATCCACATTTAAAAGCTACATAATTAGCAATAATTAAAATAGTACAAACCTCTTTATGCAGTTCCTCCGCGTACAACTACTATAACTAAATGATCTTCCTTCAATCCTTCTTCTGTTATATTGTGACACGTCCGCTTGAGCAACTCTGCCGAAAAATCGCACGGTGGGAATGCATACAACACGCCTGTAACTTCAGTTTCTTTGTTTAGCAGCGAAATTACACCGGCTGCTTCCTTTTGTTTCAAATACGACACTAAGTTGCGTAGTGGTCGTGTTTGCACACCACTATCTTCGGATGTAACAGCTGATGTCGAGCCCGCCAAACCCAGGAAAATTGCATGTGATGTGGATGATGTTATGCGTTTTTGCACATCATCTAATTTAGGCGGATCCAAGCGCAAACGCTGTGTGATGCGAAGATGATTTTTACCATCTTCGTCTTTCATTAATGATTCGATAATGTCCGTATCACCGTCCGTTAAATGGAACTTGGCGGGAAATAGTGAACTTTTGAGTATTAGTGCACCTTGCCATAGCGTGGCACTCTTGCGAGCAATGTCGGCAAGCGTACGTGCAGAGCTCAACATGCCATTGCGCCGAGATGAAGAGTCTGAATCTGAATCAGGACTGCGTCGACGAGGAGACCGTGAACGTGATCGATCCACGCCAGGTTCTCGAGAACCAGATCTTCGTCTATCGTATTCGCCTTCATGTCCCGGACGACGCCATTCCTCGTCTGGTCCACTGCCTGGAGCACGATGAGCATCGTTATGATATGCTCCCCCACGATATGATCCACCACGACCTCGGAAGCCTCCTCGGCCACCGCCTCTGTATGGAGCTCCTCCACGAGGCGGATAACCATATTCATCATAATGATGTTCCGGATATTCGTATTCAGGACGGCGGTATTCAACGTTCTCCTCATACGGTGCTGCAGATTTTGGTCTGTAGGGTGGAGCAGGAGTAACATCTGCAAAATCTGTACGAAGTCGACGTTCAGCTCCTCCTAACGGAAATCCACGCATTTCCTTCACCGCATTTGTAGCTGCCTCGATGGATTCATATAACACATATGCACATGGATCGCCCTTTTGATATTCAATTTTCTTAATCGCTCCAAATCGGTCAAATTCTCGCTCAAGCTGCGTGACCGATGTCCATGCACCGAGTCCTCCTACCCAAACGCGGGTAGTCGGAGTGGCTTTTCCATAGCCAATCTTACATTGGAACTTCCCAATGTATTGTCCAGATAATTCAACCTTTGCTCGGTGGGCCATGTCGAGGTTCTGATATCGAACAAATGCAAAAGCATTGCCAGTCCCAGGAGGAGGACGTTTAATATCGATGTCTTCGACCATGCCATATTTGCCGAAAATGCGTCTCAACTCCTCATCCGATATATTAATTTCTAAATTTCCTGCAAACAGCGTGCGAGTGGCAAGAGGATCATCTTCTGGTTGGACGTGATGAAGGTAGTTGGGAAACTTGTCTTTCTTGTTTTCTGGCTTTTCGTATGGAACATGTGGACGTGGAAGCATGTGTCGTGGCGCGTAATGATGATGTGGTGGTGGATGCATGTGAGGTGGAACGTGATGCATTGGTGGTCCGCGTGGCATCAAATAGTCATGGTGCACTACCGGACCAGGACGAAAATCGCGTGGATGATGCATAGCAACTGGCGGTGGGTATCTATCATAAGGATCAATTGGCCGTCGCCGTTCTGGTCCTGGCGAGCGGGCATAGTAATGCCGATCATACTCCGGTGGAGGAGTAATTGATCTTGGTCTTGGCCGGTAGTCATTTCTTGCCGACGCTTCGTAGACTGGTTCAACGAGAGCCACTTTGTCGTACAAAATCAATCTGGGTTTATGATGTTTTGCCTCACGGGCATCGTCAGGTGTCCGAAAACAGACATATGCTACTCGTTCATCCAATTCATGCGAAATACGAATACTAAAATCTCCAAACTTCTTATATTCTCGATATAACGTCTCCTTGATAAATTCATCGGAGGCTTTCGGTGGCAATGAACTGACACATAAAACCTTGTATGTGTGATGGCGTTCGACAGGAACGCGAGCGTATTCATCTCGATGTGGAGAGATATATCGTGCTCGGGGACTTGGCGATCGTGCCACACGTCGTCTGACCCTGTCAGGGGTTACACGTTCATCAGAGCTATCATCGTATCGACCCATGCTTCCTCTTCTTTTAAGTCTTGGTGATTCGCGCGATGCGCTACGTTTCATATTATGAATCTTGACAGTAATGCGATCTAATTCGGCCTCCCGAATACTACTCATGAGCTATTTGAGAGCTTTAATCAAAATTATAAACAGAAGTCTCATAAATGCTTTTATTCGAAATCGCCTGATAATCTCCTTTAAACAATTGATATTTCATGTGCAATGAGAATGAGTTGTGTTCCCTGTAAAGAGATAAGAAAAATTCATAATTTTAATATTTTAAGAATACGGTAAGAATTCGCTCGAATGTATATCTAATAATTTTATGTCTGATAAAAACCATTCTTTTTTTAGCAATACATGAACGAAGTTTCAATTTATTAGAAATTTTTGAATTATATTTCAATAATTTTTAACTATCTTAAATCTAAGGCAAGTTCGGTGTTACATCATGTGCATGGTAATTAAGATGGTAGTAATAATACAGCGAAATAGTCAGAAATGTAGATGACCTTGAAGATTGATTTGATAGAAGTGGATCTAAAAATATTTTTTTATACTTGAGAAGATAAAATACGCTCATTTTGATGAATATTTGGTTTTGATTATACTGTTTTTCGTGTGGATCTGAGAAAAGTAGTCGTAAAATTAATGACTTCTATTACTTACATATTCTAGCCAGAGTTGCAAGTTTCACAAGGACTTTATGAAGTTGCACCAATTTCAATCTTTTATGGTAACAAAATTAGTTGCTGAGCATGTCAGACGGTAGCCTACATCGTATGTGTCCATAGAAAAAAAAGACAGAAACTGGTTTTCCTTTCTCTTCGCACCTTCAATGTCAGCACAAACGATTGTTTTCACCTACCCTACACATCACATGCGTGTACCAAAAAGGAGACCATTTAAAACTTGTTGAATTTAATATTAATAATTCACAAATTCTTGTTTAAATTTTAATGTTATTCAGAAGAGGAAGCACACACCAGTTCTGATTAGGAATCTTGAATGGAGAAAACTGAACGCTATCCGTATTTTTATTGTTTGGAATTTGCTTTATATTCTTTTAAAATTTATAACGATTAGTATTGAATGAAGGGCTTTTGACGTTTTGAGATAAAAAATTTAAAAGTGTAAAAAATTATTCAAGGGAAACAGTCGAATTAGACCTTTTATCGGACATTATCCACAAAGTGGCCAACAATTCCAATGGAGATATTCATTTGCTAGATTCGTTGAGGCTGGTCGTGCTGAGACCGAGCAATCTAGGTATTGGTGGCTGAATAACAATGTCTGAATTATTCGCGTTTATTTTTTTTCTATTGTGTTTTTCTTTACTTAGTTTTTGAGTTTCAGCTCATTATTGCTACATTTAGTGTTGTTGGTTATTTGTGTTAAAAATTAGGGATAGGTTTCAATATTTAGGATAGGTGTAGTCGCCTAAGCAAACTGCTCGAAAACCACCATAATGCTGATCCAAATTTTAATTGTAAATTTAAAATAATATTAATCATTTAAATTTGCAATTCAAATCTGGACACGGCAGGATAAGCTCCGTTATCCACGAATTGCACTTTCGCAATACAATGGAAAGTGGATGGAAGGCTTGTCAACTGCCGTTGTAAGGAGTCCCGCAAGCCGACGAGCAGCAAAAACGGGGAGTCTGATCGAGATCGCCGAGCAGAGTAGTTCGGGAGAATCGCGTCGGCGCGACACCTCCATTACGAGTGTCAATGCGAGCTTCAAAGTTTTCGAGTAAAGAAGATTAATAATTTGACGCGATCGCATCGAGATTTGAGATATCACACTCAATATTGAGTACGTTATTCACTGAAATGCGTGGATTTATTTGGCTTGCCTTCACAATCAAGTTCTTTGCAGTTTACAAAGATGTTCAGTGTTTGTTTTCAACACAAAGTGCAATTCTGTGATATCTTTGCCCCCATGGTGTATGAACTGTGGAGCTAATGTGTTCTTGTGCTTGTTTGCACTCAATTCTCGAGAAAATCTTGAAGCATGTGAATGTGACTAAGCTGGTGAAAGCATGAAATTCTCATTATTCTACATACGAAGCGTTAGGATTGAGTGAAGTGATGGAAGACTGAAAAGTCACGAAAACTGTTTCAAGAGAAGACGACGTTAAAAATAAGAATGGAAAAGAAAGTGTCATCCTTCTATTGCTTAGAAGTTGATTGGGGAGATGATGTGAAACTGGCTTGTTGGATTGTTGCGCGGGACGAATTTTTTTATAGCGAGAGTCGTCGCGTTTTATTAACTGAAATCTAAAATTACTTAATACGTTCGGTACTGAACTATCCGGTAGAAAAAACAACGTGCAATATTGAATGGTGCAATGTTGATTGAGTTGAGCTCACCTTATTTTGAAAGATTGTTGTTGGATTGTTAAAGTTAAATGATTTTTTCTGGTTTTGACAGTGTTAACGGTGCGATTCATAATAAAAGGAAAATAAATTTTAATTCGATAAAAAAACAATGTGTAAAACGTAATAATTGTGGTGCAAGCACTCGTAACTTACTTAAATTTCCAGGCATTACCACATCACCAGCGGGCGCCCGGCGAGCATGTCGGTGAGTACACCTGTTTTTTTAAATTTATTTATTAAAAATTTGTTCTTGCTTATTGAATGAAACAAGAAAAATCTGCATGTTTAAAAGTAGAGTGAATAGTTTCCTTTACAAATGTTCTCCATCACACAAGCTTACTTTTCTAATACCCAGAGATAGTTTTGTTTATTTCTTTTTTTAATGCCCTTGTATTTTAAACTTCAATGTTATTCAAATAAGAAAATATTGAATTAAATCATTTAATGGCAAAGTAATCTAATAAAAGAAGAAATAATGACTACAGTGAAAAATATACCTTCAGTCTTTCCTTTCCCCAAACCTGGCCGGGTATAGGACCCGCAAAGATGGCAGGCCCCTCCACTGAAATGGGCGCGCTCTTCCCTTCTTTTGTTTTATAGTAGGCTCTTGCCCGGGTAGAGTGGCCTTCCTCTCACGTGTCCTTGTATGGTATATTGTTATGCAATTCCATCGCATAATACTATAAACATAAATTAGCCAGGTTTATATTCTTCATTTGGTGGAAAAATTCATGCAAATTATGTTTGTATGAGTTTTTCACTCAAATGAGAAATATACTATATGGCCACGTCTACATTTGGATCTTAATCCGGTTGGAGGGTACGAGGGGGCACCACTTCCACCTGGATGCCCCACTCTTATTTGTGGGACATAATTATCGTCGGTAACGACGGTCTCTCAAGTCCGTCCGTTTTTTCCCGGCCCAATTTGTTCTTTGAACAAGCAATTTCTACCCTTAGAGTAGGTTACCCTACTTATCGATTGAATTTTAATAGAATTAGGTTATAACATATTAGATGTAGGATAAAAGTTCACTGTTGTGTTAAAATTATAAATAATTTTTGAATAGTGTTGGTTGGTTTTTTCTCCTTTTTCCAATCGAATCATTAAAAAATGTAACAATCTTGAATTTGCTATGGTTTTTTTTATGTGTTTCACTGATAACGTATAACTTTAGAGAGCCATATTGGGCCATTAAGTTTTAGTATTTTTATTGTTTAGAATTTGCTTTATATTCTTTAAAAATCTATAACGATTAGTATCGAATAAAGCGCTTTTGATTTTGCTTGCAGCATAAAGGACCTTTAGCTTAAAAGTGTTGCATGGCGCAGCAGAAGATAAGGACGAGTAGATAATGCATTTTTTTAAAGTCTGTTTTCATTCTCTCTGATGATTCTGTCAGAGTGCAGACCAATCGAAAGAAAGAAAATTTATGTTTTATTTCAGAAGTATTGCAGAATACGACGACCTGTCTAAGGTGATGACACGGGAAGGTAAGAGAAGATGAAAGATAAGAAAAGATGAAAGGGGAAGATAAGAAAAGATGTAATGGAGTAAGAAGAAACTCTGAGGGATGAAGCTGAAAGTAAGGAAACAAAATGTGATGCATGTAGAAGTTGTGTAAAAAGAGCAGCTTGATAGATGATATTTAATTATAAAAGTTGTTAATGATCAGCTCTGGGTGCGTAGTATAGCTAACTATCCACCTTTGACTGCCTTAAGATAAATATTTAACGATGAATTTATTTTGGCCTCTTTGTAGACAACAGCATTAGGCAAATGTTGCTTATTGGGACGAATCATACCTGGTAAGTGTAATACAGTGACCGAACCTTCAACTACTTTCAACAAGAAAATTTTGTTTGAGGATTGCTGGTTGTCCTAAGTGAAAGAACTGCATTGTTCTTTCACCCGAGCATTTTAGCTATCAACATAATAGCATTATTCGCTCGATGGACTTCAGCTGGTTCCAGCATATAGGCTGGTTCCATTAAAAATCTCGCAGTTTCGTACGAGGTGACCGATATACTCCTCAGGAGCTGCCACATCAGTCACCTCGGGGCAGCTCGACTGCGGGGTTCCAGATGACCACGAACCCATATATATATATATATATATATATATATATATGTTGCAGCATGGCAGTGCCGCAAGCTCTATCGAGCAGTAATTTCCACATTTACGCAGTGGTGGCGAACTTATAAGAAAATTTTGTTTGAGGATTGCTGGTTGTCCTAAGTGAAAGAACTACATTGTTCTTTCACCCGAGCATTTTAGCTATCAACATAATAGCATTATTCGCTCGATGGACTTCAGCTGGTTCCAGCATATAGGCTGGTTCGTACGAAACTGCGAGATTTTTAATGGAACCAGCCTATATGCTGGAACCAGCTGAAGTCCATCGGTCACCTCGTACGAAACTGCGATACTTTCAACAACCCCATCGGTCTCAAAGCGCTAAGCTTTGCTTAGTACTAGATGAATTTAATTCTGCATAAAAAAATTTAATCGCAGTACCTGATAAAAACATTGATTTAGTGACAGAGTTGAGGCTTAACAAGGATATTCTAGAAATAACGTCAATGTACTTCGACCTACTCAACATAGTTCAAAAAATTTTTTTGCTTGAAAAACCATCGGGCCGTGCTTTGTTGGGTGAGTCATCTTCTTCAGTGATACTGCTCACCCGACAAAGCAAGGCCCGACGGCTTTTCAAGAAAAAAGAGAATCGGCTTGCGGATATCAAATAAACAAAATAATTGACTATAATTCAAATACCTTCCTGGATCATATAGACACAAATAACAAACTTATTTCAGAAAAAATGATGCACATTATCTTAAATGGTGAACTCACGAAATGTGGATCACCGATTTGGGTTAAAGTTAGAGGCTAGAAGGTTCCTCCCCATCAGGATCACATCCTTCAAGGCATTCTTTGTACTTCTCAACAGTTTTCGAGAAAATTCCTTTCAAAGATCCTTAGTACTGCATTTATACAGAAAATCTCTAATTTTAACAATCGATGGCTGAGTGGTTAACAACTTAGTCTATCAATAGGGATTCTAAGGTTCGAATCTCGCGTGGGCTCAATTTAGGTGATTATGAATTTTCTATTTTTTTATTAATTTGTAAATAATTATGCTTTTAAACTAATAGTTAAAAAAGAATAATTTATTTATCAATTTTTTAGACACAGCAAAAATCAGACAATTATTAGCTGCAAATTGCAAAAACTTCTTAAAAAGCTAACATCTTATTTTTCAACGAATTGTTTGAATGTTACAAAAATTTGGATGGCATTTGTCATAAAAATAAGGGAAACGTAATATACAGGGTCCGAATAATAAGTAATCGAACTGACCTCAGGAAATTTTTTATTGGCAAAATATGTACAATTTTTCTTTAGAAATCTTCAAAGTAGTCCCCATTGGAGTCGATAACACGCTGATACCGGATTTTCCAATCCCCGAACGCTCCCTGGAAGTCGGCAACCTCGATGCTGTCTAGAGCCCTCGTCGTAGCACGTTGAACGTTTTCCAGAGTCCCGAACCGCGTCCTCTTAAGTTGTCTCTTGATCTTGGGGAACAGAAAGAAGTCCGCTGGTGCCATATCCGGGCTGTAAGGAGGCTGTGGCAACGTTGCCCTCGACTGTTTGGCCAACTGCTCGGTGCCGAGCAGACAGGTGTGCGACGGAGCATTGTCGTGATGGAGGATCCACGAATCGGCAATCTCCGGACGGACTCGGCGAACCCGGGCGGTTAGTCGACGGAGCACCTCTCTGTAGTACTGGCCGTTTACAGTTTGGCCGGGTGGCACAAACTCTTTGTGGACAATGCCTTTCACGTCAAAGAAATCAATGAGCATCGACTTCACCTTCGATTTGCTCATGCGCGCTTTTTTCGGTCGTGGTGACGCCGGTGTGTGCCACTCCGAACTCTGCCGCTTCGTCTCAGGATCGTATTCGAAAACCCACGTCTCGTCTCCTGTAATAACGTGGTTAAAAAACTCTGGTTCGGTTGCTCGATCGTACGCTCCATTTTCACTCCGACGACGTAACTGAACACGCACTCCGCTCTCGCTCGATGCTATCTCTCCAAGCGCTTGAAGGCAACTGCTGCAGCCCGGTCCCCTTTACCTAGACCCCCACCACCACTACAGCACCAGATACCGGTTAGCAGACACTTTGACGGCGCGGGGCAGGCTCAGTCCGGTTACTTATTATACAGACCCTGTATTACAATAAGAGCAGCATTAAGAAAGCTGCTTTCTTACATGCACATGCATTTTTTTTTTAGAAATATGACGAAAAACAACCTTTTTTCTCGGTTATTTGCCAAACGTAGCCAATTATATCCTGAAAACATGGTGAGATTTGTTGGTGAAAACGATTACTTTCGCGAGCAATCATTATGTGACGATAATTCTCTTTTATCTTCAATTAACTCGGAACAATCTTGGAGTTTTATTAGAAAATTGTTCATCAATTTTTGAGAGGAAATATACCGCTGGGTTTTTTACTACTTTTTAAATTATCTACTTATGCACCAAAGATTTTTTGAATCCGTAATTAAGTTGTAAAATTGAGTAAAATACTTTATAATTGCCATAGGAGTATATCTCCAAAAAATGTTTAAAAACATATGTAACTAATAACAAGTCAACAAAGCCAAACTAATCCACGATATAAATAAGACGAAATACTCCAGGACGATGCCTACTTGTTCCTTGAAAATTATTCCGCCAGTGTACCCCGTTGGTACAACCCTGTTGTGTATACTTTTATCGAGGTGGAGGATTTTATAAAAAAAAAAATTGAGATAATTGAAGATAAAAGAGAGTTAACGTCACGCGATGATTTTGTTTGAAGTCATTCACTAATTCACCATCAATTCTCCTCACCAATTTTTCAAAATTTGATTGGCAATGCTTGAAGAGGCTGAGTGAGCCACGAAACACATATGCGAATAGGTAAAAATAAATTTTTTTCGGAAACGTAACAAACGATCTTTTAATATAACGGGTCCTGACTAGCAACAGACAAGAAAATATTTTTTAAACTTGAACAAAGTTTATTTTTTACTTTTAAAAATTCAAGTGCACATAGGAAAGTTGCTTTTTATGTTGCTCTTTTTTTTTTGCTTTAGTACTACAGCCCCTTTCGGGCCTTCGCTTAGAGATAGGCTAGAGTATCTCATTATCTTGATCGAATGTATCGGCACTTCACAAGGTGATATGGTCAGTACCACGCTTTGGCCATATGTCCGTCCATCCAGCTGCGATCCGTTCTGATTTTAAACCAGCACGAATCATAATTGAACGGGCATATAGCCCGTCCGAAGAATCACTCGAACTGAATCTCGCTGGCACTAACGAGACTTGAACCAGAGACCTTCGGCTTAAGGTGTTGAGTGCTCTAACCACTAAACCACGCGGACTACGTTGTTCTTATTGTAAAATATTAGATATTCATTGTTTTTATGCTATATATTTCACCCAAATTCTTGTAAAATGTAAAAAAATTGATAAGCTTGAGAATTTTTTGGTACATTTTGCCACCCCCTGGACCCCCTGAGGCATAAAATGACCTTTTTCTTTCAGATTCTTATAGTTCTAATAAAGACCTTTTATTTGATACCCATCTCGAGCAACTTTGATTTAAAAAAAAATTGTTAAGGGCTACTTCGTTATTAGGGGGGGACCCCCTTCAAAAAATTTTAATTTTTGGAAGACCTAAACTTTTGAGAGACCATTATTTCTGACCTTTCCACAAAGTTTGGGCATTATAGCTTTTATAGTTTCTGTGGAAACTTCGTGTGACGCACGGACAGACCGACAGAAAGGTCGCGAAACTAGTAGGTCTTTTTTAACAATTTTTTTTACAAAGACCTAAAAATAGCCATATAAACATATATAATTACTGAACATAATAAATATATTAGTTTAGGCTTTTTTTTTTTATTA
This sequence comes from Odontomyia ornata, assembly GCA_963969285.1. Taxonomy (NCBI): domain Eukaryota; kingdom Metazoa; phylum Arthropoda; class Insecta; order Diptera; family Stratiomyidae; genus Odontomyia; species Odontomyia ornata. Next base: position 475,600,429 of record OZ017738.1, on the reverse strand, counting down.
AATAATTTTGTAAGGAAAAAGCTTCAAAACGGTTTTCGGCCGTCAAAACCTCCCGGCTAAACCGAAAGCGAAAAAACCGGAAAACCGAAGAACCGGGTTTGTTGACCAAAATCCGCCATCTCTAGTCCAGTTTCGATCTCGCATGTATATAGCATTTCCGGGTCGAATCATTTAAGGACAATGCTTCTTAAACTTCTCGCGTGAACCAGGAGGACGATGAATGTTTTTGTCGTTGTGTGTAGCGGAATAACCCTGTTAAGGGCCGTATATAATTGTTGAGTCGAAAATTAGAATCGCTCAACGCTCAGCCGTTGTAGTTGACTCCGACGCCAAACAGGTAGGTGGTAAGTAGCTCAGACAGCAAAGCTTCGTAGTTTGCCTTGAAAAGATCTCATATATACCCTTAGGTTCTATATGAGGCTCAGGCCATCATCAAAGCCTACCTACATCAGATAACCAATAAGGACCATCCAACGACAATTACAGACAATTGAAAATGTATAGGAAGTAGTGTATGGTAGAAGGAACACGAGAAAACAGGGAAAAAGGAAGTTAATAAAAACCTAGTTTACCCCGCTATTTGCTTAAGCCCCCCAAGTTTTGAATGGAAAGTGGCTACCGATTATCTATGTCTAAAATTTTTCCAGTTGGCGAATGAGAACCGAATTGAAGGCGACTAATACTGAAGGCGAAGACCCGAATTGGAGCTACGCCTGCGTAGAAAAATATAAGTTTAATCCGCTATCAGACGGACATTCGGAAATCGTTTTTGGAAGACGACGAGTCATGGTAACATAAAGACTGACGGAAGTTGATAAATTTGAGGAAATTAAAACTTATCTGATAGCCCAGAGTAACTCCGCCGTAGACGGTCCCAAGCCCGTTTGAGAAAGGAGGAGGAAACCCCTTATTTGCCCAACCCATAGCTTTCATGATTCCTCATCCTGAACCTCCCAATTAAATGGTAGTAAATGCCCTCGGGGTCGCACATTGGGTTTACTGATTTCCCAATAATGAAACATTAAATGCCGAGAAATGCTAATAACTGGAAAACCTTAACATGTTTCGAAACCTGCAGATGGACCTCGGAATGGATAGGACTCACGGCAACGACGTCGCAAACGAGAATAGGGACTATGGTATTGGAACCTGGAATGTCAGAACACTCAATTACCCTGGCGCTGTTAAGGACCTTTTACAACAGGCCAGTCAATATCAATTAAAAATACTGGCAACCCAGGAAACGAATTAGACTGGAAACAACATCAAGACATGAGATCGCACACAATATTCAAAAGTGGGAAGCCTATTGGAAAACGAGAATTCGGAGTGGCCTTCATTGTGGATAGGGAGTTCAAATCGCACGCTATTGATTTTAAGGCAGTCAATGTACGGTTGTGTGCGATCTTCAAAATCTGGCTGAAAAAAGTTCACGCCCCGACCGACGAAAAGGACGAAGAAACAAAGGAAACGTTTTACAATCACCTGGAAAAACTGGTCGACTTATTGCCTACAAACGACACAAAAATCATTCTGGGTGATTTCAACGCAAAGGTTGGCAATGAGCTATCTCATCAAGGAACGACAGGAGGATATAGCCTCCACGATGAAACAAATGACAACGGCCAGCGCCTGATTGACTTGCATGTAGCAGAAATCTAGTCATACGTTCGACTTGCTTCCCTCATCGACGCATTCATAAAATGACTGGGTATCACCGGATGGCAACATGCAAATCCAAATCGATCATGTTCTGATCCAACAACGTTGGGCCTCGAGCATACTTGACGTTCATACATACCGAGGAGCCAATTGTAACTCAGATCATTACTTGATCAAATTAACCTATCGATGTCGTATTTTAAAGGCATATTCGGCGAAGACCAGCCTGCTACAAAAATTTGACATCGAAAGGCTCCAAACGGCGTCTGTGGCCAAAAATTTCACGGAGACCTCCGAAAACGGCTGGCTCCCATGTTATCAGACGCATCGTTAAAGACGAGCAGTGAAAGTGAAAGTGGCTATTAGGACCGCGGCAGAACAGCCGATCGGACATCAAGCCCGGCGAAGGAGGAATGATTGGTTCGATGATGAATGCCAGAATGCGTTAGATAAAAACTATCAGGCGTACAAAGATTACGTAGGTAGGAAAACCAGTACGAAGAGAGAACACTATGAAAATCTCAGAAGAGGAGCGAATAAAATAATTAGGATTAAGAAAAGAAAATATAATGACGACCAATAGAGAAGTATAGATGTAAGTTTAGCGAGCAACAAGACAAGCATACAAACTAGTGAAAAGCCTGAAACGTGATTATCAGCCATAAACCACGCTCTGTTGTGATGACATCGGCAACATCGCTGATGAAACCAACATTAAGGAAAGATGAGCATCATATTTTAAGAACCTTCTTAATCCTCCGCACAGCCCCAGAACATCGGAGCCTATAGATGTCTGCGGAGAGCTTCCATTCAAATGTCAATTACGTCGACGAACTCCAAGTTCCCATCAATAACCAACTCACCGATGCCTTTAGATACAAATATCAGACTAAAGGCTGGCCCCATTGCTATTCAATTTGGCTCTGGAGTACGTCATAAGGAAGCTACCTATCGATACGCGAGGTACATTACTATACAAGTCAAGCCAAGCAGTAGCCTATGCGGATGACATCAACATTTTGTCACGGTCATTAACAACTGCCGAAGAACTTTTCCTGAAACTCGACAGCGAAGCAAAACTCGGCTATAAATCAATGAAAATAAAACAAAGCTCATGACGCAGTCGAGGAAAAAAATCTGAAATGCCCAAAATATCACACTTGGCGAATACAGTATCAAAAATGTTAGCGAATTTGTGTATTTAGGCGCCAAAATAACGAAAACGGGCAATGAAAGAGACGAAATACGGCGAAGAATACAGCTCGCAAATAAAATATTTTATTCAGTTTTGACGATCTTAAAGACCAGCTGCATACACAGAAAAACAAAGCTCCAAGTTTACAAATCTGTGATAAGACCTGTGTTATGCTATGGGTGTAAAACGTGGATCATAACCCAAGCATCCGCAAATATATTGAACGCCTTTGAGCGACGGGTCCTGAGGCGAATAATCGGATCGAAGCTAGACGGGGGCCAATGGCGAATTCGATACAACCATGAGCTGTATGAAATTTTTGACGAACCGGAGGTCTCAAAGCCACATGAATCGTATGGACGAACAACGGATACCCAAGAAGATATTCGTTGGGAGAACTGAAGGCCGGAGACCAGTGGGGACACCGAAGAAACGCTGGTCTGACTCGGTCGACGAAGACAGTTTATCGCTGCTTGGATTGCGAAATTGAGAGGCGCTATTTGCAGGAAGCGAAGGCTCGAGAGGGGTTGTAGTGCTAAGGAGAAGATGGCCCAGAGTGAGAAGACAGAATATAGTGAACCGTAAAAGGGGTTAAATGGACATGTCCAATTCCTAAACTGCAAGATTGTTGATAAACGCTGCATACAAGTTACCTCTAATCTTAGTGCTATACCAATTCTTTAGCCATTCCAATCAACGACCCGTCTCTCCCAGAAAGGCCTGATCTGACGTGAACTACACTTTGCACAATGTATTAGCTGTTTTGAACAGTGTCTTTGTGTCGATAATTAAACTCAAATAAGTTCGTCGTTCACGAATGTCGTTTCCCTGGCTTCGTATCATTTTCACGACATTTGACCGGATTTTATGTTAAAAATCACATTTGCTCTAGACGTTTTCGAAGAAGTTAATTTTCGAGACAAAAGGGAAAAATCCGCATTTGTCTGTACAAATTGACCCGTGCAGTATTCCAAAGTCGTGTAGTTTTAGGGAAGTCTTCATTGATGCTAATTTTTGTGGGAAAACGCTGAATGTTCAATATCGACAAAGTACGGATTTTCGGCACAAACACCAGGAACAGCATCGAATAACATCAAAATCAAACAAGTGAAATAAATGTTGTACCAATTAGTCGACAACACTATAAATTTTTGTGTGTACTTAATATTTATTTTCTTTATTTAATTTTGTATTTCTAAATAAAAAAATTTCAATTTTAATTTAGGGAGGGGGGGCAAGTAACTATAATACTATAATTAATGATTGATTGTTCGTTTTTGGATTGGTGCAAATAAAATATTAAATAATTTAGGCTAATGATGGAAATGATAATGAATTTAAAAAAACCAAGTTATTTTAACTCCTCAAAATATTCACTCCAGCTTTTCTTCCCCGCTAGTATTCTTATGTTTATGTAGATGGCCCGGCACGCGCAGACTACTTTCGAAAAAAACCCCGACAAGATTGAGTGCTAACCGGCCTCAGTATGTGAGCCTGGATAAGGAAATTCGTTACCATTTAAATTGGCTGCGACTGCGGTGTTATGCCGTCGAGTAAGGAACGGTAAAAAATATTGTAGAGCCAATAATCAATTTTTCCAAATAAAGCACTTTAAAGAATGGATAGACTGACATTCCTGAAAACTTATTTTGCAAGCAAACGATCTCAAGCAAGCATTCAAATGGGAAGCACCGAGAAGCCAAACGCTTTATACGGCTGAATCTTTTCTGCTAGTATCCTTCAATTTTGCTTAGGTAAAACGATTTTTAAAACGCTAGAGCTATTTTTTTAAACATGTTTTAGTTTGTTTTAATGACTAATATTTACCTTTGCACACATTATCAGGCAATTGTATATTGAAATCACTATCTCTCTTTGAAGCAATATTTTGTTTACGATAAAGAATTCAGACAATCAAAACACCGCACACACAAACTGATAATTGATAAAATAACCAACACTTGAATCATTTCAACATAACAATATAATTCTTTATCTGAGAAGTATATTAATTTATTTTGACGCCACCCGAACTCCCGGCTCATTTACATATAGCCGAATGCCGCTTAAATTATTCCATTATGACTTCTTTCCCATTTCGGGGCCATTGTCCGCTGAATGAATATTAATGAACTTTACCATTTTAGATTTGTTATTTATTATTAAAACCATTGTAATCACTTATAACCAGGAATTCACTTTGAATATAGCATCCATATTACCACAAAATGGCGTACCCTCAATTAGCAAGGATTTAACATTCACCCACTTACAATCAGCCATTCTAGAACTTCACTCAAATTTTCAATGGCAGCCGCCACTTTTCATTATCAAATAACTAACTTTTTAATAATCTCACCATTAATATTCCATTGAATTGTCAAACACCGATAAGTTGTCCGGCGATTTTGCGTCAGAAATAGAACTTTTCACTCTTGTTTCCGTAACTACGGTAATTTTAATACAATCTCAAAAATCACAAGCAGCGAAGAAAATGGCGACACCATCAAGAGAAATTTTCCGTGCATCGGTCATGCAGGGGTATATGAAAGTGACGTGTGAAAGGTGAATTTTGCTGTGCTTGAGGTGAATTTCACCAACAAGTAGGTGGCTCTGAATATTTTTATATTTAACCATTTACTAAATGATAGTCAGAAATACGTTAGAAAATTTAAATCGTAGGAGTGAAACTTAATTAATTTTTTTAAGGTTTTAAGTAGTAAGCTAGTTATATATGTATAAGCTATCTGAATCTATACTTACCAAAACTGACGTTCGATAGGAAGCCATATGGCAGCAGCGCTTACTACCGCAAACATGACCATTTGTAGGCCGACTTTGCTGGCTAACTTACATGGCGGTATATGAAGAATTATGGAGGTGCCAACGAAAATTCGAAGCTTTGTACGGTTTTGAGGCGGATTTCTACAGTAAAATCCTGATGGCCCGCGGAGAACACAAAAGCGCTCCTAGTGAAGTGAAAATTATTTCAGTTCTTATACCCGTTTAGTTTTTATCGCCTTCCAAAGTGGATTTATTGGAATTTGTTTACATCTCAACGCTGAGCTATAAGTCGAAGGTGCAAAACGTATGCTATATTTACTCGCCTTGAAAAGTTTAGGAGTACAGTGGGCTATACAGGGTGAATTTATAGCATGCACGGAATGCGTTCCGCTCGTTTTTTATTCGGAAAATAGTATATACTACAAAATATAAGCATTTGCTTATGCCGTGGTTGGGTGACAGCTACCGGAAGCTTGTCCATAGTAGCCCGACTAATACATATGCAAATTGCTACCATATGGCTTCCGACATGACCATTAGTAGGCCGACTTTGCTGGATAACTTACATGGCGGTATATGAAGAATTGTGGAGGCGCCAACGAAAATTCGATGTTTTATACGACTTAGAGACGGATTTCTGCAGTGAAATCCAGATGGTCCCCGGAGAACACAATAGCGCTCCTTGTGAAATGAAAATTATTTCAGTACTTATTCCCGTTTAATTTTTATCGCCTTCCAAAGTGAATAAATATGAGTTTGTTTACTTCTCAACGCTGAGCTATCAGTGGAAGGTGCATAACATGTGCTTCATTTGCTCGTCTTGAACAGTTTAGGAGTGCAGTGGGAAGGGCAAGGTGAATTTTAAGCATGCACGCAATGCGTTTCGTACGTTTTCATTCGGGAAAATAGTACATATTACGCGATATAAGCATTTGCTTATGCCGCAGTTGGCTGACAGCTCACGGAAGCTTGTCCATAGTAGGCCGACTAATACATATGCGAATTGCTGCCATATGGCTTCCTATCTTACGTCAGTTTTGATTCTTACGCAATGAAATTCTTAAGATTTGATAAAAAATATTTTCTCCATCGACTCCGTAATGCTAACAGAAAATCCTAAATCATAAAAACTTTGACGAACCGCACACCGGTCCAGAGCATATCACCGGTATTTTAGTGATACGATCGGCATTATTCATTACCTAATATGCAAAAACTGTAATGTGACGCCTGCGCCCAGGAATCGAAGTGATTCCGATCCCGAACCCTTGTAACCTGCCAGATGGATATGTCCTCGAAGTGCCAGCGGACTTCATCTGTTGTGCGGATATCGTTGTGCAGAAAATATTTTTTTTTCTGTCCAATTATTTAGATCCGTGGATATAAATATTCGAAATATAGAATTAATCCAACCCCGGCACATTTCGAGACATAGCCATCTGGAAATGCCCCTCCACCGTGGCCATCGAGAAAACTATGCCACTGGCGACATCTGAAGAAGCACATTTCCGCCATATGAAGTGCCATTCCACGCACATATGTTTTGTCCGAGGTGACAACCGGGACTTTTGACAGCACATGGAGGCGCTAAACGTCATCGCAAAGTTCTTCGTGATAATATCCAAGGTATTACAAAACCAGCTATACGTCGTTTGGCGCGACGTGGTGGAGTGAAACGTATTCCCTGTTTAATCTGTGAAGAAACGCGTGGTGTGCTTAAAGAGTTTTTGGAAAACTTTATTCGTGAGGCAGTGACATTCACCGGAGCAGACACATTGGGAAAGAGGTTAGTTTAGTTAATAACTAATTAGAAAATTTAGCAATATTTTGTCTAGTCTGCAGCGGAAGGCAGTGTGAACTGCGGACTAAGTGGGAATATACCTTCGATAAAACAATTTCTCTTAATGAATCCAGTAGGAGAATAATTCAACACCAAAATGATTTGACACTTCTTCATGCGGAAATTCGAAGTAACGCTTGCTACCTTGTTCAGATTGATCAATTGGCGTATCGCTTGCAATCCGCAGTACAGACTGCAGCCTTCGATTCAGCAACGTACATTGTACGGTATAAACATAGGTAATTAAAAGGGATCAACCTTGTTCGCGGGTATGCTTCTCACGTTATCAAAAATGCGGCGCTAATATTGAAAGTTGATCGCGACAAACAACTGATTGTTTGGGATGAATGCATTGAGAACATCTCGATAGCTGAGCTCCAAGAACTTTTACCGGGTCATCAGCCACGTTATATTGTTTACACGTATCGTATGGTTCATGACGATGGTCGAGTTTCATACCCGATGTGCTTCATTTTTATACACCAAGAGACAGTCATATGAGTCTTCAAATGATGTATGCCGGTACTAAATCAGCGGTGAAAAACTGAAGTAAATAAACCATACCAATGTTGCCTCAGAAGAGAGCAAACTACGCCAATACTCGACGAGCATAACATGAAACAGGATGCTATATAATAGCAAATAACCAGTTAGTGAACATAAAAGAAAACTGGATTTCAGAATTTCAACTTCTCACTACAAGCTCGGAGCCAATGTGATTGAAAAGTTCATATCACATCAGAGCGCAGCAACACAATATCCTTTTCATAAAATCTGTGGCTCATGCAAATCAACTACGGGGTAAAATGAATACATCCAACGAGATTTGCTGCTGTTGTACTTGGCCATGAACAGTTGGTGCTTTTGCAGAATACGGCACTATCATAACACTAACTGGTACTCAGCTCATAGCATTAAACCGGTCTAATTTTAATCGAGCGACTAATGCAACTCGAAGCGATCGGTTCCAAAATTGTTCAGAACGGGGTTCAACGTTAGAAGGTCATCACAACAAACAACAAATTTATTTTCAATTTTGGTTTCATACTTTTGCATGTGAACAAGGAAATTCGATAAACTTAACTTGAAAAGTGTAATGTTTGAGTGCATTAAAGATGACGTGCCGTACTATTAAGTTGCCATGATTCGTAGAGTGATAAAGTATTGAGCTTTAACTGCTACAGCAGCTGGAACAAGATTAAGTTTACATGCCAACGATTACGATATATGTAGATTCATTGGGAGTTGTTCGTTTGGGAAAAGCAGCAATCACCGTATGGAATATTGGACTAACATCAAAATCAACTATTCTATCGTCAATGGGATGAGGACAACATATGGGTGCTTTGGACTATCTTCTACCTCCAGAATTCGTTAAAACAATGAAAGTACTTCACAGTGATGCTCCAAGTATTCCAGTCGAAGATTTATCTAAAGTGGTAAAGCAAGATTTAAAGAAAAGCGCAGACGAGTTATTCGATAGCTGTGACCCAGAATCGTTTGGTACTGCTTCATTGGCTCAAGTGCATAAGGCGAGCCTAAAATCGGGTGAAACAGTGGCTGTAAAAGTACAACATCCATATGTTCTTGGCAGTTCACTAGTTGATATGAAGACAATGGAATATCTAGGAAAGGTGATTTAAATATGAAATTAATTTTTACAAATGGTAATTGTCTGTGTCTACTTGCCCTATTTTAAAGAAAAATTTACATTCTAACGTAAATATTTATAGATTTTTTTTAAAATGGAAAATTCTTTGGATAGCCAAGCCTATTCCTTTTTTTATGCAAATGGTAATTGTTTGTGCTTGCTTGCCTGTTTAACGTCGTGTATATTTGCTTAAGTTTGCAAGCTTACGCGAATTAACGTTCCTAGTTTTGTTTGATTCCGATATAAAATAGTTGGGGCGTTCTTTACAGATCGAATTTATAGTACTCTTCGTTTTCCTATGGAAATAATTTTAAATTATCATGAGTTTGAAAGCAACTAATCAACGGCTCAGTTTGAAAGTCTGAATACGTACAATTCGGCCAATTGGAATTCGTCGGAGAAGATTCTTTTTCTTGTTTTTTTTTCTGAGAAATTTGAGATCAACTTTTGGTTGAGAGCCCCTTACAAACAATTATTTTACATCGGTACCAAGAAGTATACAAGAAAAAATAATGAAATTTAATCGTATGCTGTCGGTTCAGCAAACAGTAAATATTTAAATAAATTATACAAGAAAGGGAAACGATAAACTCTATACCTGAGTCGGGTCCCTACCATGAGATTATCATCGACGCTACAAACCAATCCAATACATAAAATTTATATCCAATTTGAACTTAGATAAAGTTTATTTGAAGCGAATGAAGTAAAAAAAAAAGAAAAAAAAAAAAATCTTAATTAATTTCAAAATGCATAGAGATGATTACCGTGGAAAAATATTCAATGTATGTGTCATAAATTTAAATTAATTCGATTTAAGTAAGCATGCAATTGAAAGATTTAAGAAAAAAAAACGGAAAAGCAGCCTATACTTCCTTTGAAAGGTCTAAATTGTGCAAATGTTAGTTTTTGAAACTTAATCAGTTTAACTCTTCTTTAGTGATAAATCGCTCTTATTTCTTGAACACGATACATGTGAACGTTTTAGAAATTCCAAACCATTTCTAGCCCTCGAATCCTTTCCCCTTGAGAAATAAGCTCGATATGACTAAATTTACAACAAACAAGCAACCAGCAAATTTGTTTAATGTTTAGAATATACGAAAATCCTTAGTGATATTTTTTTTTAAAAGCAAAAGTTAAAATCCAAAACATAGATAAAAGATAGTTTGTGTTTTCTCAAAGTAAGCTTAAAATAAGAAAAAGTAGAATACTAAAATCATGTCAGATAAGGAGAAGTATCTAGGATAAATATTTGCACGATTTTTTTTTTTGTTACAGATTTGTAGGTTAGAGAATTTTCTCGTGTGTAAATGGAAGATACTAATATTTATAATCGAAATCCTAATTTGATTGAATTTAATAATATGATGAATTGCTAAGTTAAACCACGACTTTCCTTTTCAGTAACTCGTTCTATTTCAGGGGGAACAGAGAGTGTAGGGTAAGTATGCCGTCGCGAGGGTAGGGTTTCTGCAAATCCGCTGAGGTCGGTTTCGCGTCGCGCGCGGTACGCGGTACCTTTGTTTGTTTCGTCACTTCTTTAGAGTAGTTTTCTTCGGGTTAAGTTCGAGTAGTATATTTTTCGGTACCGCGTCGGTGAATCGGTAACGCGCCTGTGGATTTTTGTAGCTTTTGATTTGAGATCTGTGGATAGATCCCATCCAGAACTAACGTAATGTAGGTTTCTCGTTCTGGATGAGTAATTGTTGACGCGTTTAGAAAACGGGCAATTTCAGGTGACTGAAATATTGTAATTGAGCGTAATCCATTCGGAGACCCGCGACCGAAATCCTCTCCGAACTAGCTGGCCGACAAGCAGTCACCGCGTGAATGGATTACGGTGCACGGATCGGTTGACCTGTCGGTACCATCCGTTGGCACTACTCAGACTTAACGTCTAGAACCGATGAGAGGTCGGTTCCGCGTTCGAGTTGAAGGTAGAAAATCATTACAAATGGCGCCCAACGTGGGGCCAAAAACATCCTAAGGGGGAAAGAACTTCGCGTCTTCTGACGAGTTGGTCCTTTACGGAGGATGTAAGGTACTTTGGTACTCGAGTCCCACTATCAGGAGCAGTGGAATTGTGTGATACACATTAGAGGTCGCTTCACGTGAGTTGTAGCTTCCGCTCTCCTTTGTTTGATTTTGCTTTCGCGACAGAATCCTTCCGATGTGTTGTCCCAGGGTAACCCCTGTAAGGACCTTCTATTTTCTTGATGGAACTGCCAGTCTGATGGGTTTACCTATCAGCATGGACTCTCAAGAAAATAGAAGGCTACCTTGCCTTTATGTCGCGGAAGGATTCTAACTATTTCTTATGCGTGTTAGACGAGTGGTATCGGTTCAACGTTCGGTGGCGTATGCTGGAGTCGCGAAGCCCGGAATGCTTCTACGCGTCGGGAGTTTTGACCGCGTACAAAGTCGTTACGGTAGCTCTACCACTTGTCTCGTCGAGTCACTTTAACGTAGTTTAGAGACGGTTTTTTGTAATGTATGTGGGTGTGGGGTTAAATTTCGTAAATCGACCGAAGCACCCTTTCTTCGGCAGATTACCACGCACTCTCTTTTCCCATTGAAGGAGTCGACTACTGGAAAGGAAAGTGACTGTCAAATATTTTTTTTTCTCCACTTATCATTAGCTCGCCACTATCGGCTACTAACGTATTTTTAGGTTTTCTATATATATATTAGGTTTATTAGGTTTATAGTAGAAATAAGTGTATTTTATATTTATTTTTCTTCTCAATATTAGCAACCACACGATAATGGCAACGAAGCGGACCCCAGAAAAGCGATGGACACGGTCCAAAACGGTCCAACCCGCGAACTGTGGAATCTGTTTCGAGGACGTAGTGGAGGGCGTACACAGCGTGCGATTGGATTGTGGACATTTATTCCATCGTGCCTGTGTACAACAGCTCCTCCTCACGTCAGAACTGTGTCCCTTATGCCGGCGATCCATAGATCGGTCTGCCCTAGACGTCCCCCTCGGAACGCCCCTACCAACGCGTGGAGCAGTGGCGAAAGGAGCTCCAGAAGCCGAACCGTCACACCCACTCTTAGACCTGCAAGGAGCAGTAGGCGGTGAAGTTCCGGCTGCAAGTGTCGTGTCCGAGGTGACAACCATGCCTTCCGCCCACTCCATTGACACCCTCGTGGCGTTGATGAGGGATATGTCGGAGAGGATTGGCAACCTGGAGGGAAAGATCCAGAATCTCCCGTTGAGCCAACCACCCAGCCGCGTGAGAACTCCGCTTGGCTGGGAGCCAAATCCCAGTGTGGCGATGCCCCACTCCCGACAATCCGAGCAATGGGTCCCACCTCCAAGGAACTCGGGAATGGATCCCAGAGCTCCCGAATACAGACCGCGACACAGTACCGGACCTCCGTTGGTACCTCCAGCCCCCGAGGCAGTTCAGTACAACAGGTCAGTAGAGGATGTGATTCCCCCCGGGAACGCATTGACACTTTTCCGAGACCCGACGCCTCGTATCATGGAGAGTTGGCGCCTGAACTTTACAGGGTTCAACGATATGATATCGGCGGACCGGTTCCTTTTCCGGATTCAGGCGTTGATATCCAGCACCCTGGGAGGGGATTCCTCGGCCTTCCTCCGGCATGCACATCTTTTGTTCAGCGGCGACGCTGCCGACTGGTACTGGAGCTTTAAAGAGTCAACGCCACGTCCCACTTGGCACTCTTTCAGTGCAGCCTTCCGCAATCGATTTGAGGATGGCTTCACTGAGAGAGAGCTAAGAGAGCAAATAAAGAAACGGAAACAAGGCGCTCACGAACCGTTCGACCAGTACTACACCAGTATTGTGAGATTGAGCACTCGCCTGCGAAATACCATGCCCGAGGACGAATTAGTAGAAATTATCAGAGAGAACATGCGCTGGGATCTCCAGAACAGCCTGCTACATTTTCCCATCAACACCATACAGGGATTGCGCCTCCATGCGCGTAGACAAGAACACTTGGATGAGCGACGAGGTACCTTCCGCCCACAACCTCGCATAACGGGACCGAATCCCCGAAATCATCACACCGCGGAGTTGATGGCAGCAGACCACCTGCTTGCTGATCCAGTACCAGTACCGAGGAGCGGAGCACCACCGGAGCTTGAGGACCCAGCATTGATTGATCGACCCTCCCTTGAAGCAATTACAAGCCCGACGGTATGTTGGAACTGCCGACAACCGGGACATCGGTTCTACGCATGTCCAGCGGAGCCAACGCTTTTCTGCTACCGATGCGGGAAGGCCGACACATACGCACCTGACTGTGCAAATTGCAAAGGGCGAAAAAACTTGCCACCGAGTGCCGCGACCACCCGTCGGCACTCCTAGACCCCGGACGAACAAATCCAGACCCCATCACCAGCTATGACCCAGCTCCCATCATGACTCCAACTCTGCTGACTCGCACCGCTAAACACAATTCTCCCGAAGTTCCACAACCGACGCCGTCCTTCGCCGAGGCCAATGCGCAGGGAAATGATAGCGAGACGAAGGCTCCTTGGCATGTAAAACCTTTTCATGTCAGGTTGCGGAATTATTTGGCTACTCGACAGCGCATCTTCCATGAGGAATTGGCCACAACTGTCCCACCGCGAAGCAAGCGAGCCACGCGTCGGATGCGGAGCTTCTGGAGAAAAGTCAGGCAGTCGAGGAAAGTGTTGAAGGACATATACTTAGACGAATTATTGAGGGATGATGTTCGGCCATATGCGTCAGTACACCTCCTGCAAAAACGAGTATCAGGCTTAGTCGATACGGGAGTCAGTGTGAATTGCATATCTGCCGAGTTTGCAGGGGAGGTACTGGCAAAGCACGCGGACCAAATCCGTCATTTCACCTCCTGGTTAAGCACGGCGGACGGAACTCGTCACTCTGTAGTGGGAAAAATTATGACGGATGTCACCTTTAAAGGGGTAACTAAACCTATGGAATTTTTCATCATACCTCAGTTAACCCAGAATCTTTATTTAGGAGTGGATTTCGTTCGAAAATTTAACTTGGCCCCGGCACTATTTTCCAGTTCGACCCTGGAGTCCGTCACCACCGTTCCTGACCAATCTCAACCCACTAACTTATTACGGCATACACTGGATGTAACTCAGCAACTGCGTCTCGACTCGGCTATATCGGCTTTTCCCTCGCACGAGAAGGAAGGTCTCGGGCGGACTGCCCTGGTGTTCCACACTATAGATGTGGGGGATGCTAAACCCATAAAACAGAGACATTTCGCCATATCTCCGGCGAAGGAAAAATCGTTATATGCCGAAGTGGATCGAATGCTATCATTAGGCGTAATCGAAGAATCACAGAGCGCGTGGGCTTCCCCAGTCACCTTAGTTGTCAAGCCGAACAAGGTCCGGTTATGCTTAGATGCCAGACGCTTGAACGCCGTCACAGTCAAGGACGCATATCCTCTACCGTTGATAGAAGGCATTTTGAGTCGATTGCCTAAAGCCCATTTCATCACGAGCTTAGACCTCAAGGACGCCTTCTGGCAAATTCCTTTAGACCCCGGTTCAAAGGAGAAAACAGCCTTCACAGTCCCAGGCCGGCCCTTATATCAATTCGTGACCATGCCATTCGGATTGTGTAATGCCCCCCAAACAATGACGCGCCTTATGGATAAGGTGATACCACCTCATTTGCGGCACCAAGTTTTCGTTTACTTGGACGATCTGCTGCTTATAACCGAGACCTTTGACGAACACATCGACCTGCTTCAGGAGGTGGCTCTACACATCCGGAGGGCAAGATTAACCATCAACATAAGGAAGAGCCAGTTCGTGATGACGGAGGTGAAGTATTTAGGTCACATCATTGGGCATGGGCATATCAAGACCGATCCGGAAAAGACTCAAGCGATTGACGTTTTTCCATTACCCAAGACCACCAAACAGTTACGCCGATTCTTAGGCTTATGCGGATGGTACCAGCGTTTTGTACGTGACTATGCCACCATTACCACTCCTTTGACCGACATGCTGCGTAAGGGACGTAAATTCGTCTGGGAAGAGCCCAGCTTGCGAGCCTTTGAAGAGCTAAAGAAGAGTCTGACTACGGCCCCCGTACTGCACAGCCCGGACTTTGACAAACCGTTCTCAATCCATTGTGACGCGAGTCAACATGGGGTGGGAGCAGTCTTAGTCCAGGTTGCACAAGACGGCGAGGAGAGACCTATAGCCTTCATGTCTCACAAGCTGAACCCAGCCCAGCGAAATTACACGGTCTCCGAGCAAGAATGTTTAGCCGCGGTGTTGGCAGTGAAACGCTTCCGAGCCTATGTGGAGGGACACACCTTTGAAATCGTTACGGATCACGCTTCTCTGAAATGGCTAATGAGCCAGACTGATCTCAACGGCAGATTGGCCAGGTGGGCACTGAAACTCCAGGCATTTGACTTCACAATTCGCCACCGAAAAGGAAGCCAGCATGTAGTCCCCGACACCCTATCCAGAATGTTCGCCCCTGAAGGAGCCGAGTTGGTCCAAGAGGACGACAGCCCCCAATTGATCGATTTGGACCATCCTGCCTTCAAGTCAGCCAGCTACACCCAACTGATTCACACTATCCAGAATCAACTGTCCCAGCTTCCTGAACTGCGGTTGACGGATGGATTTATTTATAAGCGGATGGGACACGCATCCGGAGACCCCATACAAGAAGAAGAACAGTGGAAGTTGTGGGTGCCCGAAGAATTAACCACTGATCTTATCAGACGGGCTCATGACCACCCATCAAGTGCGCACGGCGGATACGGTCGTACACTTAGGCGGTTGAAAACCTGTTTCTTTTGGCCTAAGATGGCACAACAGATAAAAGCGTACGTAGCCTCCTGTGAGCTATGCAAGTGCACTAAAGCGCCCAACACCATTCTTCGACCACCCATGGGTAAGGTTGAGGTCCCCGAACGCGTGTTCCAGCGCTTGTACATTGATCTTATCGGTCCTTACCCTCGATCTGCTTCTGGTCACACGGGAGCTGTCGTGGTCCTGGACCAGCTCTCCAAATTCCCTATCATAGAACCACTACGTAACATGCACACTGGACCAATAATCAGCTTTTTGGAGAACCGAGTCTTTCACATGTTTGGAGTTCCGGAGAAACTTGTCTCCGACAATGGGGTCCAGTTCACCTCCAGCAAGTTCCGAGACCTAATGTCCAAATACGGCATCATCCACCAACGAACTGCCGTCTATTCACCACAAGCCAACGCATCCGAACGACTGAATCGTACGCTCATAGCGGCCATTCGCGCCTATGTCCACCCGAATCAGAGGGACTGGGATCGCAAATTGTCCGCCATCACTAGTGCACTGCGCTCGTCGTACCACGCCACGACCGGCATTTCGCCGTATTTTGCAGTGTTCGGCCAGTATATGATCTGTCATGGGAGCGCTTACCGGCTATTGCGGCAGCTGAAATCGCTAGAGGACCCAATCGTGGTTCTAGAACCGCACGAAAAGCTCCAACTTCTGCGAGATCAACTGCGGGAGAAGATTGAAGAAAGTAGACGGATGGGAGAGGAGCGGTACAACTTGCGATCTCATCCTTCTGGCTTTAAGGCCGGCGACGAAATATATCGTCGAAACTTCCGACAGAGCGATGCCACCCGCCATTACAATGCCAAACTAGACAAGAAATTCGTGAAGTGTCGAGTCATACAAGTCATAAGCCCCACCCGATACCTCATCGCGGACATGACTGGTAAGACCCTGGGAATTTACCACGCAAAAGACCTTAGACGATGAAGTGCAACTAATTCCCACGAGAAACCTTGGCTTATCCCAAATCTCTGCCTAGACGAAGGCCTCCGAATAACACCTGACTTCCTACTATATAGTCACTGCCGAGTCTTCACGAACAGGGTTGTAGCCTATCCTTCGAAACGGATCTTCGACCCGCCACGTCCCTAACCAAGACCTGTTACCAAGGAGACGGGATCGTAATTACTTCGATTTTGGGGGGGGGAATGTGTAATGTGACGCCTGCGCCCAGGAATCGAAGTGATTCCGATCCCGAACCCTTGTAACCTGCCAGATGGATATGTCCTCGAAGTGCCAGCGGACTTCATCTGTTGTGCGGATATCGTTGTGCAGAAAATATTTTTTTTTCTGTCCAATTATTTAGATCCGTGGATATAAATATTCGAAATATAGAATTAATCCAACCCCGGCACATTTCGAGACATAGCCATCTGGAAATGCCCCTCCACCGTGGCCATCGAGAAAACTATGCCACTGGCGACATCTGAAGAAGCACATTTCCGCCATATGAAGTGCCATTCCACGCACATATGTTTTGTCCGAGGTGACAACCGGGACTTTTGACAGCACATGGAGGCGCTAAACGTCATCGCAAAGTTCTTCGTGATAATATCCAAGGTATTACAAAACCAGCTATACGTCGTTTGGCGCGACGTGGTGGAGTGAAACGTATTCCCTGTTTAATCTGTGAAGAAACGCGTGGTGTGCTTAAAGAGTTTTTGGAAAACTTTATTCGTGAGGCAGTGACATTCACCGGAGCAGACACATTGGGAAAGAGGTTAGTTTAGTTAATAACTAATTAGAAAATTTAGCAATATTTTGTCTAGTCTGCAGCGGAAGGCAGTGTGAACTGCGGACTAAGTGGGAATATACCTTCGATAAAACAATTTCTCTTAATGAATCCAGTAGGAGAATAATTCAACACCAAAATGATTTGACACTTCTTCATGCGGAAATTCGAAGTAACGCTTGCTACCTTGTTCAGATTGATCAATTGGCGTATCGCTTGCAATCCGCAGTACAGACTGCAGCCTTCGATTCAGCAACGTACATTGTACGGTATAAACATAGGTAATTAAAAGGGATCAACCTTGTTCGCGGGTATGCTTCTCACGTTATCAAAAATGCGGCGCTAATATTGAAAGTTGATCGCGACAAACAACTGATTGTTTGGGATGAATGCATTGAGAACATCTCGATAGCTGAGCTCCAAGAACTTTTACCGGGTCATCAGCCACGTTATATTGTTTACACGTATCGTATGGTTCATGACGATGGTCGAGTTTCATACCCGATGTGCTTCATTTTTATACACCAAGAGACAGTCATATGAGTCTTCAAATGATGTATGCCGGTACTAAATCAGCGGTGAAAAACTGAAGTAAATAAACCATACCAATGTTGCCTCAGAAGAGAGCAAACTACGCCAATACTCGACGAGCATAACATGAAACAGGATGCTATATAATAGCAAATAACCAGTTAGTGAACATAAAAGAAAACTGGATTTCAGAATTTCAACTTCTCACTACAAGCTCGGAGCCAATGTGATTGAAAAGTTCATATCACATCAGAGCGCAGCAACACAATATCCTTTTCATAAAATCTGTGGCTCATGCAAATCAACTACGGGGTAAAATGAATACATCCAACGAGATTTGCTGCTGTTGTACTTGGCCATGAACAGTTGGTGCTTTTGCAGAATACGGCACTATCATAACACTAACTGGTACTCAGCTCATAGCATTAAACCGGTCTAATTTTAATCGAGCGACTAATGCAACTCGAAGCGATCGGTTCCAAAATTGTTCAGAACGGGGTTCAACGTTAGAAGGTCATCACAACAAACAACAAATTTATTTTCAATTTTGGTTTCATACTTTTGCATGTGAACAAGGAAATTCGATAAACTTAACTTGAAAAGTGTAATGTTTGAGTGCATTAAAGATGACGTGCCGTACTATTAAGTTGCCATGATTCGTAGAGTGATAAAGTATTGAGCTTTAACTGCTACAGCAGCTGGAACAAGATTAAGTTTACATGCCAACGATTACGATATATGTAGATTCATTGGGAGTTGTTCGTTTGGGAAAAGCAGCAATCACCGTATGGAATATTGGACTAACATCAAAATCAACTATTCTATCGTCAATGGGATGAGGACAACATATGGGTGCTTTGGACTATCTTCTACCTCCAGAATTCGTTAAAACAATGAAAGTACTTCACAGTGATGCTCCAAGTATTCCAGTCGAAGATTTATCTAAAGTGGTAAAGCAAGATTTAAAGAAAAGCGCAGACGAGTTATTCGATAGCTGTGACCCAGAATCGTTTGGTACTGCTTCATTGGCTCAAGTGCATAAGGCGAGCCTAAAATCGGGTGAAACAGTGGCTGTAAAAGTACAACATCCATATGTTCTTGGCAGTTCACTAGTTGATATGAAGACAATGGAATATCTAGGAAAGGTGATTTAAATATGAAATTAATTTTTACAAATGGTAATTGTCTGTGTCTACTTGCCCTATTTTAAAGAAAAATTTACATTCTAACGTAAATATTTATAGATTTTTTTTAAAATGGAAAATTCTTTGGATAGCCAAGCCTATTCCTTTTTTTATGCAAATGGTAATTGTTTGTGCTTGCTTGCCTGTTTAACGTCGTGTATATTTGCTTAAGTTTGCAAGCTTACGCGAATTAACGTTCCTAGTTTTGTTTGATTCCGATATAAAATAGTTGGGGCGTTCTTTACAGATCGAATTTATAGTACTCTTCGTTTTCCTATGGAAATAATTTTAAATTATCATGAGTTTGAAAGCAACTAATCAACGGCTCAGTTTGAAAGTCTGAATACGTACAATTCGGCCAATTGGAATTCGTCGGAGAAGATTCTTTTTCTTGTTTTTTTTTCTGAGAAATTTGAGATCAACTTTTGGTTGAGAGCCCCTTACAAACAATTATTTTACATCGGTACCAAGAAGTATACAAGAAAAAATAATGAAATTTAATCGTATGCTGTCGGTTCAGCAAACAGTAAATATTTAAATAAATTATACAAGAAAGGGAAACGATAAACTCTATACCTGAGTCGGGTCCCTACCATGAGATTATCATCGACGCTACAAACCAATCCAATACATAAAATTTATATCCAATTTGAACTTAGATAAAGTTTATTTGAAGCGAATGAAGTAAAAAAAAAAGAAAAAAAAAAAAAATCTTAATTAATTTCAAAATGCATAGAGATGATTACCGTGGAAAAATATTCAATGTATGTGTCATAAATTTAAATTAATTCGATTTAAGTAAGCATGCAATTGAAAGATTTAAGAAAAAAAAACGGAAAAGCAGCCTATACTTCCTTTGAAAGGTCTAAATTGTGCAAATGTTAGTTTTTGAAACTTAATCAGTTTAACTCTTCTTTAGTGATAAATCGCTCTTATTTCTTGAACACGATACATGTGAACGTTTTAGAAATTCCAAACCATTTCTAGCCCTCGAATCCTTTCCCCTTGAGAAATAAGCTCGATATGACTAAATTTACAACAAACAAGCAACCAGCAAATTTGTTTAATGTTTAGAATATACGAAAATCCTTAGTGATATTTTTTTTTAAAAGCAAAAGTTAAAATCCAAAACATAGATAAAAGATAGTTTGTGTTTTCTCAAAGTAAGCTTAAAATAAGAAAAAGTAGAATACTAAAATCATGTCAGATAAGGAGAAGTATCTAGGATAAATATTTGCACGATTTTTTTTTTTGTTACAGATTTGTAGGTTAGAGAATTTTCTCGTGTGTAAATGGAAGATACTAATATTTATAATCGAAATCCTAATTTGATTGAATTTAATAATATGATGAATTGCTAAGTTAAACCACGACTTTCCTTTTCAGTAACTCGTTCTATTTCAGGGGGAACAGAGAGTGTAGGGTAAGTATGCCGTCGCGAGGGTAGGGTTTCTGCAAATCCGCTGAGGTCGGTTTCGCGTCGCGCGCGGTACGCGGTACCTTTGTTTGTTTCGTCACTTCTTTAGAGTAGTTTTCTTCGGGTTAAGTTCGAGTAGTATATTTTTCGGTACCGCGTCGGTGAATCGGTAACGCGCCTGTGGATTTTTGTAGCTTTTGATTTGAGATCTGTGGATAGATCCCATCCAGAACTAACGTAATGTAGGTTTCTCGTTCTGGATGAGTAATTGTTGACGCGTTTAGAAAACGGGCAATTTCAGGTGACTGAAATATTGTAATTGAGCGTAATCCATTCGGAGACCCGCGACCGAAATCCTCTCCGAACTAGCTGGCCGACAAGCAGTCACCGCGTGAATGGATTACGGTGCACGGATCGGTTGACCTGTCGGTACCATCCGTTGGCACTACTCAGACTTAACGTCTAGAACCGATGAGAGGTCGGTTCCGCGTTCGAGTTGAAGGTAGAAAATCATTACAAAACATTAACAGCTACTCCTCGGTATGATCTCAATAACCAGCGTGTGATATTACCCTTGAAAGTGATTAACTTCTTCAAATTCAAATGCCCTTTTTTGATTCAATCTTTATAAATTACAAAAAATATAGAGGAAGTTTTAAAAATTTACGCGCATACTAAAAAACACAATAGCCCACAGAGCACTCTAACTTTAAACAATTTCAATTAAAAATATGAGTCCAAAGATAATATCAAATGAACTATACTATGTATCAATTATTTGAAAAAAGACAAAAGATCAACCAACTCTTAAAAATTACATATATCTCAAGAACCCAACAAATAAGTGTGGTTTGAGCTTAAAACTAATATGTATCAACTTAATTCTATTTTCTATCTTCTTATTCCTGGCTCAAATATATATATGATATATAATTTGAATGTAACTGTCACAGGGATGGAACAGATATGAAATCTAGTGTTTTCGCTCACAGCTACAGACCTTGTTACATGATTTCTAACAACCTTCAAAATGGATGTATCAACTTTCATCGCTTTGGCCGTTCAATAAATTCGTCGATTCAAAATAAAGTGATTCCAATCCAGCTCAGGCTTTCTGTGTGTTTCTTTCGAAAACTCGCAATATTTTCATTGTACTAGCGTACTGATTGAATCAGATTGGTCTAACTAGAATCTTGTAACAGATAACTTTGACCTTTTGATCAATGCATCTGGAATGAAAAAGTTGTGGAAGGAGTATAATCACTTTACGCACTTTACTGAGCATGATTTTGACATTAACATTAAAGTACAATACTGATCGAAATGAACACTGAGGTGTCAAGCACGAGATTTGTGTGAAACTTGAATTACGTTTCAGCTCTTGACTGGCCAGCGTTGTCCGACACAAAATAGTTTCGCATTTTTGCACATTCAATTTCATTCGCCAATTCTGCTTACGGGCCTGCACATGTTGAACATTTTCTGCATGTTCCTTTGAGCGACTGAATCCTTTCGGTCGGCGGGTTGCGAAAGAATATGGTGAAAAGCAGAGGCGCAGTAACTTTTCCTTGCTGTAGACCATTCAAGATACTGAAGTCGCGCATCGTTGTCAGACTTCTATCAGTTACAAGAAAGGATTGCCCATACAACACATAGCACATCATGGTGACAAGGTGTCTCGGGAACTTGTCCTGAAGGAACTAAAGATTACTATGTTTAATCAAACCGTATCGAAAGCTTTCTCCATATCAATAAGACACGCTCCAACACATTCTTTATTGTTCAGTTTTCAACAGATGTCTGAAGTTATTTTCGGTACCGCGTGTATGGTCAAATTTCTGGCACAGAATACAAACTGGCAATTTGGCATCAACTTATATTTCCCAATGTGGGAGTTTAATGTTTCATTTTTTTTTTTCATTTAGCACTACAGCCCATTTCGGTCCTTCGCTTAGAGATAACTAGTGTATCTCATATTGATCGAATATATCCGCACTCGGCAAGGTGATATGGCCAGTACACGCTTTAGCCGTATATCTGTCCACCCAGCTACCATACATTCTGATTATAAACCAGTACGTTTCATAGCTGAACGGGCTTATAGTACGTCTGAAGAATCACTCCGAACAAATCTCATTGCCACCAACGAGACTCAAACCAGGGACCTTTGGCTTACGGGTTGAGTGCTCTTACCACTACTCTACGCGTTTAGTATCATTTCAAACACCTGGCTCAGTCTCCTCAGACAATCACTATTGTTAGATACACACGAGCAATGGCGACCACCATACTAAGAAGTAAGAGGATTATTCGTAGTTACAAAAATATATTGAATTCTCATGAGTAGCAAAAAGAAAAATAATTTTCTCGCCTCTAAGTATGGTGGTCAGCATTGCCCGTGTGTATCTAATAAGAGCGATGGCCTGAGGAGAGCGCCGAAACCACCTTCTTCTAACATTTTTCTTCTCTAATAATTTTTCTGAACAATTATTAGTGCAACTCAATTATGTAGCTACACACAAAGTATTTTCATGAGTAATTCGAAGCTATTGAAGCTACCCAAAGAAATGAGTTTATTGCCCGAACGATTCATAAAGCTCGGTGTAGACTAAGTAATCGTATGGATTTAAATTACAATGTTGTGAAAAGGGTCAAATGATCAATACTAAAGTTTAGCAAAGACCTTGCTCATGATAGACAACAAGCTGATTGGGCGATAACTTTAGTGCTCGAAGTTTCCTTTCATTTCTTCAAGATTGGAGATACCTTGGCCTTTTTTCTCTGATTTAGGAAATATGGATTGTTCAACATGTTGTTGAACAATATGCAATAATTTCGAATAGTAACCTCAGGCAAATGTCGCCAAAACCATTATAATATTAACACAATAGTGAACTTTTATCCTACACCTAATATGTTACCTTATAATAATACAATATTACTAACCTAAACTTTCAGCCTTATGTCTAAGCCTAATATAGTAAGCATAACATATACTATACTTATGCTAAATATTGAAAATTATCCCTAATTCCTGCTACACTAAGTGTAACTCAAAACTAAGTAACGAAAAACACAAAACAAAAAAATAACCACGAACAATTTAAACGTTGTCATTCAGCCACCAATACCTAGATTGATCCCTCTCAGCTCGACCAGCCTCAACGAATCTAACAAATGAATATCTCAATTGGAATTGTTGGTCTCGTGAACTCAAATTCAAACGATATTTTATCTTCTTATCGCTTATATGTGATAAATGATTGGGACACCATTAGCTTTAAAAACACATCGGTTCATGTCCAAATATACGAATGCTTCTGGAGGAATAAAGCCAGTAGCGAGACAAGTCTCAATATAGCCGTCCGTAGGGCGGAACAGCTCTGAAATCAAGACATCAGCACATATTTTTCAATGTGGGCGTTTAATACTTCATTTATGTATTACTTCAAATATCTTGCTGATATTTGCTAAAGTTTAAATTGTTCCTTTCATCCTTTTTACATCAATTTAGTGTAAATCTATACGATAAGCTTTTACGATTTTCATAAGTAAATTTCAAGCTATCTAAGCCATCCGAAAATGAGATCCATATCCGCACGAAGCAATCAAAGCTCACTGTAGAGCAAAAAATTATCGTATGGATTTACATTAAATTGATGTAAAACGGGTGAAATGATCAATTTAAAGTTTAGCAAAGACAATTACTTACAGGAGGAAATTTAACCTGAACATAATTCGTAGTTACAAAATCATATTGAGTTCGCATAAGTAGGAAAATTAAAAATAACTCTCTCACCTCTAAGCATGGTGGTCGCCATCACTGGTCTGTATCTAATAAGAGTGCTGGCCCGAAGAGAACTAGTACACACGTTGAAACCACCTTCTTCTAAAATTGTTCTTCTCTCATAATTTTTCAGAAAAAATTTTAAAATAAGCAACTCAATCATGTAGCTACACACAAAGTATTTTAATAAGTAATCTTGCTAATGTTAGGCAGCAAGCTATTTGGGTGTTAGCATGAAGATTCCTTTCATTTTTTGAAGATCGGAAATACCTTAGCCTTTTTCTATTGATTTGGGAAATATAAATTGTTCAACATGTTGAACAATATGCAATGATTTCTCATCGCGATCTCAGGCAAATGTCGTAGATCTATATTCAGGACGCCATCAATAGCACATGATTTCTTATTGTTTATCCTGCCAAATATGAAACACAAGTCTTCATAGCTGACATAATAATCAATAACATTCAAGCTCAGTATGGGGTCAGATGTTGATGTTTTATTGAAATGAAGAAACGTTGAAATACAAGTTGATTTTTTTATCTTGCTTATTTCTTTCCGAAAGAGATTCAAGCTATTAGTGAATTTTGAGAAGGAGCTCACTCATTCCAATTACATTATTTATTTTATTTACATTGTTTTCTGCTGGTCCTCCAGCAGTAAGGGCAAATGATACCCTGGCTTTGACGGAGCTAAACGATATTATGCTGCGATATAATTGTGTTTGTGTTGAGAAGAATTTAAGTTTTGCATCTTGATATCGGGGGCATCCTGAATATGATGCTGCATGACCAAATACACCGGAATGACAACATCTGATCACAATTGAATAAATGTCTAGGTTGTCAATTGACGAATAAATGTAGTGCTCATCTGTCTGTTCGATACTAAAATTAATAAAATTACATTAAAAAAACTTTTGGATCGGATTTTTCCTTACCTTATCGGTTTTAGAATTAAAAGTGCTCCGGAATACAAAATTTGAACGCAATCGGTGCAGCGGTAACCATTCGATAAAAGAGTGCTTTAACCTAAAATTTATCGACAGTAACTTAAAAACACGTCTGTACGCAACGAATGCTAGGCGTAGAATTACCCAAGGATACCGCCATCTCCCCTAAAATGTTAAGAATTTAGATATATTTCCGAACGCTTATTTTTATGAATATGCATTAGAATACTACTCTAGAACTGTCACTCCTCATAGAAAAAAATGTAAACAAGTTTTTTCGCACACCGGCCTTTTAGTGAATAATTCTTCCCCACAAATACGACCGGCCCTCTTAGTTATATAAAATGCGTAAATATCAACAGCTACTACTCGTAGTAATCTCAATAACAAGCGTTGTGATATTACTAATCTACAAAAGTGAGAACAATCGCCTTCGATACGTACTGGAAGTGGTTAACTTCTTTGGACGAAGTGATGCAGCTGTCATCGATCGACTCGAAAACAATACAAAATCGGAAAACTATCACGAATTCTCAAATCCGTTGCCGGTATGGCAGTATGTAGGTGATAATTTTCATGCGTATTCATCATTTTGGGAGAAAAAGGAGTTGACACCTGGAGGCACTTCAATTTCTATAGTGGCAGGTGCGAAGGGAGCTTTAGTGAATTTCAAATGCAGCATTAAGTATAAAGAAGGGAACGTTATAAGCGGAAAGTTTGCATTTGTTATTGTGGACACACCGAAATCAACAATTTCGGATGTTGTCGATGAGTTTGTAGTCTACAAATTCCTCTGCAAAATCACCAGGGATTTCGGTACAGCTGAGAGGGTCATCCTGATAAGTACGAAAACTAAAGTTGACTATGAACTTCCTTTAAGGCATATCAAGTCTAAGGATATGAAAGAACGAGGTGATATGAACATTTGCGTAAATATGGTGCCGTACAATGCATCGAACCTAGCTGCAATCGCAGAGTTTTCAACCAAAGCGAATATAATGCAATTTTTCCTGTTTCACCAGTCAATTGGTGTCGAAAACTTTCTTGTATATAACGGCGACGCTTTGCCCGTTAAAACTCGTCGAATCCTTACGCAGGCTGGTGTGCATTTACATTTGTTTCCATACAATTTCCCATTCGACTATCGAACTCGAACAACCAGAATCATTATCGAGTTAGACTGTTTATTACGATCGACAAACACAGCCCAGGCGGCGACATTACTCGAAATCAACGAATTTTTCTTTACTGGAGCAAATCTTGGAAGTCCTGATTCTCTTTTGATTGCCTTAAAACATTTTGATAGTAACGTTAATCGATTCGACTTAACCACGTATTCGGTATGTATGGATGTGCGCAGCAAACTTCTATTGGACAATAAATTTTATGATCCAGAGCGTAAACTTGGTCACCAACTACAAATTTACAAATTGCATATGTTAAGTGAGGACGTCAAAGTAATGCCACTTGCAATATCACACGCTTTTATCCACGCTTATACGAATTGTGTTGGTAGCAAGGATTTGCTGTACGATTGGCACGGAAGCATCCGGAATGACTTTTTGCAGTACATCGCGGACGTACGAAAACAAATTGCATTTTTATTTTAGCAATGAGCTTTGAAGTTATCTGGAGGATAGAATTTAGATCTAAAAGCCATGCATTTAGAGACTGTTTTATACGAGTATACTCTACAATAGGAAAATAAATTACTATATATTGTTAGAGCATTTTTTAATCGATTCTGTTGAAATAAAGGGTAAGTTCAATTCGGAGCTGCTACTACGAATGTGGTCTCGAAAGTACTCGAAAACGTACGTGACGCAGGGGCGCAGCCTATAAATTCAACTTCCATAAAAATGAAAGACTGTTGTTTCAATTGAAATAAAATTTTTCTTTGGCATGACTTTCATTTCTTTAGTTTCACAAGATTTTGATATTCGATCTGGCGTGGTGGTTTAAAAAACGTGCTTGTGCGAAAAAGCTTAGTTTTCGTGATAAAGAATGCTTATCATTTGGTCATACAAATTAACACCTACAAAATTTCGATATCCAGTGGTGGTTTGGCAATAGAGGTGGGAATAACGGTTCCTCTACTGGAAAGTATAATCCATGAACGCTCTCAAAAAATAGCGTTATTTTGAAACGGTTTAAGTTTCGATCCAAACAAAACTCACTTTAACCCTTCTACAGATTTGCAATAGTTACGACTACGATGGTTAAGTTTTGATCACCAAACAAGATTGTTGCAAGGAATCGAGTTTATCCCGGGCATTTGTGTGAAATGTCCTGTTTTCGAGTAAATGAAATATAAAAATAACATTAAGAGAAGCTTGCATTCACATGTAGTTCCTGGTTTCACCACTTGATTTAAGAGCGATGGTAATTTGATATGTGTAATTTATTTATCTGTCATTGATGCAGGAGAATACTAAAACAGGTCGAATAGACCGAAGCATTGTAAATATAACGATATCTTGTAGTTAATCGCTGTAAAGTTTATTGGCGTAAGCTCTAAATCTGTACATCTGAATTTTATAGAACGGTTATGTTTAAGTTATATGTAGGTACATGGAACGAGATAGTTATACGTAACGAAAACGTAATCAAACGAAACAAAATGATAAGGCCTGAACATAACGACATTATCAACCCGCAATAAAACGAAATGAACTATACCTATGTCACGAAAGTAACGAAAACGCGACGCGATACTGGCAGTGCAAGAAACTATTCTTGTCAATGGCATGCACACACACTATCTTCACAAATGGCAAGTCTTCAGGCATCCATGAATATGGTGTGGCATTTATCATGGACAATAAATTCAAACAAATTATCACCGACTTCAAGGCGATTAATGAATGGATCTGTCCTGTGTGCATCAAGACAAGATTCTTCAATATCTGGTTGGTTAACTGCTTTGCTCCCTCTGAAAATAACGAAGAAGCGGCAAAGGTTGATTCTTACAACACCTTAGAACATGCCATGCACAGACTGCCCTCACACGACATCAAAATTGCTCTAGGAGACTAACACCCAAATCGACCGCAAGTTGGCTCACAGAGGAACAACAAGTGGGCACAGCCTACACACAGAGACCAGTCCGAATGGACAACGTCTAATGAATTTCGAGTCAGGTAGAAACCTCATCATAAGCTCCATCTGCTTCCCGCACCGAGACATTCGTAAAAGAACGTGAGTATCCCTTGATGGTTGCACGCACAACCAAGTAGACCACATTTCCATAGAAAAACTACCTACCTGCCACCAGCATCCTCGACATACACTCATTCCGTGGCGCAAACTGTGAATTAGACCATTAACTTTTTTTGCGTTAGCACTACAGCCCCTTTTGGGCCTTCCCTTAGAGATAGTTAGAGTACCTAATTATCTCGATCGAATGTATCGGCACGTGAGAAGGTGATATAGTCAGTACCAAGCTTTGGCCGTGCGGCCGTCCACCCAGATGCGATACGTTCTAATCTCAAAACAGTTCGTATCATAACTGAATGGGCTAATAGTCACTCCGAAAATCGCTTGAAACAAATCTTGTCACCAACAGGATTCGAACCAGGGACTTTTAGCTTATGGGGTAAGGACTTTAACCACTACACCATGAGGACTACCTACACCACGCGGACTACCATTACTTATCCAAAGTTAAATTCCGATGTCGCACCTCAAAGTATTAGAAACAATCAAAATACGATCTATCTAAGTTAAATGACAATTTGGCGAAGTCCACATATACTTGTATATCATCGCTAGAAGACACACTGGAAAACCGTCCCGCAGGCGGGAAAAAATAACAATATCCAAACGATGTGGAAAATGATCATACGATCACAGACACAGCCGAAAAAGTCTTAGGACATCGACCAAAAATCTACTGGAATAATCGGAATAACGAAAATTGTCAAGATGCGGAGAACTGAAGAAATCAGGCACACGGACTGTACGTCGAAAGATCAACCAGGGCAAAAAAGGAGCAATACATCACCCTCCGTCAACAAGCAAGAATGCTGTGCTGACAGAAGGAACGACGAGCCATCAACCGGAAGATAGTGCAAATTAACGAGCATATGACGCTAAATGAAGCCAGCTTCGAGTGGGATACACAACACGCACGAGCCTCTGCAAAGGCGCACATGTGCAATATTAGGCAGCCATATCTATATTAAAAACAGTTGAAACCAACGTTTCCAAAAACTTCTCCCAGCACCCACAACATCTACCTAAGCTGTGAGCATTCCAGAGGCTGAAGAAGATGTCCTGGCAATGCCACCAACAGAAGAGGTACAGGCAGCCATTCATGGCCTCAAAAAGAACAAAGCTCCTCGAGTTAACGAAATACTGACAAGAACTGCTCTAAGCTGGAGGAATATACCTACACAATCCCCTTCATCGGTTAATATGGAGGATATGGACCGAGGAGCAGCTACCAGATGACAGGCGGAAAAGCATTATATGTCTCTTACATAAAAAGGGAGACAGGCTATGCTGCGAAAACTACAGTGGGATTGTTCTGTCGTGCTCATCACATAATCTGCTGTCCAAAGCCGTTGAACAAAGACTGAAAATATCATTGGTGAGTGCCAAGTTGGTTTTCGAAGCAGACGGTCTACGATTGACCAGAAATTTACAGTAAAACTGGTGCTCAAAATGTGCTGCGAGTATAATATCGATGTACGTCAGCTCTTCATAGACTTCAAGCAACCATAAAACAGTGTTGACAGAAATACCCTGTACAAAATAATGCTTGGCTTTAGAGTCCCAACTAAACTCGCCGACAAGACACAAAGTTACAATCCTAAACACCGAGTCAGACCAAAGTTGACGGAGATTTGACAGAAAGTTTCCTAACAAACTCAGGCCTAAAACCAACCAACCTAATGGGCTTGCCTATTGTTTTTCAATATTGTTTTGGGACATATGGTCAGGAAAACGCCAGCAGACACCACGGGAACGCTACTCTACAAGCCCACGCAACTAGTAGCGTATATCGATAAGATTAACACTATGTTTAGATCAATTCTAGATGCGAAGGAAAAGTTCAGAAGCGAAAAAAGTCGACATCGTGGTCAATGAAACTAAAACTAAATTTATGATCCAAACAGGAAAGACATGTACGACAAATCCTGACCTTAGGGGACTACAACCTGGAAAGTGTGGATAGATTCTAATACTTAGGGGCCCATCTTGGTAGAAAGGGGACAGAAAAGAATGAAATGCAGAAACAGATAAACGCAACAAACAAAGTCTTCTTTTCAGTGCTTTCGATGCTAAGATCCAGAGGTGCTCACAAGGAAAATACGATTTGCATATACAAGTCCTTATGGGCCTGAGTAAGATGGCAACGTAGCAACGCAATAAAAACAAATTTCTAGTAACATTGCTCGTTGGGGTTCATAATGAGTGTTGTTGTTGCCTTGACCCTTCTACCTGTTCGAGACTGTTTTGGGGATTACAATAATAGTGTACTGATTAGAGTACTTTCTGCGAAAGCCAAAGGTCCTTGGTTCGAGCCCCGTTCATGACAACGAGATTTGTTTCGAGTGATTCTTCGGACGCACTATAAGCCAATTCAATTATGATACGAACTGGTTTCAAATCAGAAAGTATCGCAGCTAAGTGGAAAAACATTCGACCAAAGGGTGGTACTGACCATATCACGTTCTCGTGCGCCGAAGCACTTGATCAAGATAATGAAATATTCTAGCTATCCCTAAGTGAAGGACCAAAAGGGGATGTAGTGCTAAAGCAAAAAAAAAAAAATCATAATAGCATAATGAGTGTTTTTCATGCCACGGATTGTGAGGTGTCTTTGATTGGTTTGAATAATTTAATTGTTTTATGGTGACAATAGCTCGGGAGATTAATTGGCCATGTAGCAGTATGTTATACAGTTGTTCGAAAGCAAAAGCCACTAAATTTATAAATCTCAAGTTTGAAGAAAAACGCCGCTTAGTTTCATTTAGTAGTCAGTAAAAATGAGCCTCCCAAGAATTTGTATATTCATTCATATCAATAAAAATTATTCCGACAAATAACTAAGCGAGATTCAATTCAACCTGAAGAGTTAGCTCCGTACTATATAATTTGAAGACCTGTAGGGTTTAATAGATGTTAACGAAGTAAACCGATGAGATACAATGCATTCATATCAATGAAAATTATTCCGGACAATATCTAAGTGGGGTTCGATCCAATTCTGAGTAGTCAGCTCCGTAATATATTATTTGGGGACCTAAAATATTTAGTAGACGTTACCAAACTCCGTAAAGGGCAAGTGCGATGGGATACTGCCTCAACGAGCTACTACACTGATCTCCAATGGAATCACAAGGCCTAGGGAGGCGTAAGTGTGCTGACAGCTAGCTGTCTGTGGAATCACTACAAATTATTCCTCACGTATATTATGAGCTACAAGATTCTAAAACAAGGTCAAAAAGGCCTAGGCCGGAACTGTAAGGAAATAGCAAACAATAAAATCGACCTGCTATTTTCCCTATCGTCTAACCGCGCGTGAATCGAGCTTGTTCCTTGCCAAAGGAAATTGTTGACCAAGAAAAAGATGCGACATTCGTTGGAATTGGTGCCCTCTCGCACCCTCCCCATCAAACCAATAGTCTTGATTGCACATGTCGAAATGTGATATCTTCCCATCCCTAGGTGAAAGCCCCTTCAAACGAAATATAACTAAAGCCCGACGGCTGAGTGCGTGTTGAAAAAGTTAGCCTATGATGCGTGTTTCTTGTTACATTGGGTGTTGTCCAGGGATCGGTCCTCGGTCAAGACCTGTGGAACGTGTCTTACGAATGGCTACTGAGACTGGAGACTTCAGATGAGTCGCACTTGATCGGCTATGTGGATGAAGTTGCGGCTCTAGTCACTGGATGCACCGTTGAACAAGCGCAATGTAGGCTAGGTATGCTAATCCGCCCAGTGAGAGACTGGATGACAGCTCGTGGGTTCAATCTAGCACTGGTGAAATCCGAAGTGTTCATCTTGATAAAAAAGTGAATCCCTAGAGTAAAGAGACATACTAATCGAATTGAAGCCAGCAATGAGTGGCTACTGATCGGCTCGAAGATGAGTTTCTCTGAGCAAATCAGGGCAACGGCTGAGACGGCTGCTTCGGGAGTATCGGCTCTGAGTCGAATCATGGCCAACGTAGGGGGACCCAACCTATCAAGAAGAAGCCTCTTGATGTGTGGTGTGGGCTTAGTGCTACTGTACGCAGTAAGGAGGTGCACCGAAAACGCTTGGCACAGGTGCTTTGAAGAGGAGCACTGAGGATTGCATCTTCTTATCCGACAGTGTCTGATTCGGTCCTGAAAGTTATTGCAGGCATGATACCATAGAACTAAAAGAAACACAAGAGAACAGAAGTATGATCTTATTGATCTAGATATAAGAGATTGATTTCCTTTTTTTATAAGGGATATGACACTGAATCCCGTGTTGTGAACTTTGTATGAATCCGAATGTTCAGTATTTATGATGGATTAAGTTAATTTGTATGCTTATAAATTTAATAAAATAATACGAAAAAACATACTTACCTATCGTTCCATGATCGTTCGAGGTTGAGGGCTGTAAGCGTTTGAATTTAATTGAATGATGGACATACTAGATAGCAAATTATAAATAAAATTTTTTTGCGCATTGACTTCACTGTACTTCAAACAAAAGGTTATTGTGTATCGCACTTCTTGACGACGCATTGTTTCTTGAGTTCCCTCTCAATAGAATGAAAAATTGTTTGTTGTGGTAAGCGGTGCAACAAACTTGAATAAGTCGATACCAAGTGCGATTGAATCAAGTTTTATTCTGAGTTTTTTTTTTTTTTTAATTACCTTCACAAGCTTTAAATTGGTGTTGGTGTAAATCGAGAAGAGTTAAATCATTGGCGCAGCAATGTTAATTTCTTCAGATTTTCCCATAACCACATAACCACTAATGTTGATCTTCAGTCAGGAACTCAAACTTCACCAGGAATCGAGAAACACATATATCCCTGGCTCGGATTAATCAGAAAGCCAAAAATGCCCAGCGCAACGCAAGACGCAGCGTCCTCAAATCCGGAAGCGCCAGAACTTG
Source organism: Odontomyia ornata (assembly GCA_963969285.1). NCBI lineage: Eukaryota > Metazoa > Arthropoda > Insecta > Diptera > Stratiomyidae > Odontomyia > Odontomyia ornata. Next base: position 475,566,744 of record OZ017738.1, on the reverse strand, counting down.
TCTCGTTTTTTACTTAAAGCCGACTCTTTCAAACTGCTGTAATATTTGCACTTTAAAGTCCTCTTTTCACACCCTCGAGCATGGAACACAATTACACTCAATATTATTCGCATAAAAAATAATCGATTTAAAGCTGAAGCGCGGCCAAGGTGTGCCCGTAATCTAGATTCTGAGTACTGCGTTGTAAGAATGAGTCCGGTGACTGTTTTTGACGCTTAAAAAAAGATTTTGTTGGCTACAAGATCTTAGTCTTTCGAAATTCCACCTTCAATCATTTAACGAACGCAGCAAAACAAAACCCACACCCGAAGGATAACCGAACAAACAACACACACACACAACAGGGTGGCCGTTCTTATATTATATCGCACGCAGCACGCAAAGGCGATTCGAGTTTTCCGAATTCCCGTCGAATTGCGGTAAAAGCTTCGATTTTTCCACGCGAAATTTAATCACGAGTTGTATTTTTGAAAGATATTCCGTGGTACGATCAGACTTAAAATTTTATATTTTTCATTTAGTTTTCAATGATTTGCTCTAAATATTATACACTGATTTGTATTCCGAATTTTACCAACGGAGCTAACTTACTCCCCCAATCCCTGTGCCGCGACTCCTCGTTTTTTCGCTTCATTATTCCCAAATCCATCTATAAGAGTTGTCACCAATGCTACTTTTATAGGGGAACCTGTTGCTGATGGATGCGGTGGTGGCTTGCCGTTTTTGTGCAGGTAATGTTTGTTATGGGTGTTACTGTTGCGAATTTGTTGGCGTAATACTTCTATCAGCGCAACGACGGGGTCCTCCAAACACTTTAATTGCCACAATAGTTTGTATGATTGGCGATAGCAGATCCAACCCGTGACAGAATGATAAGATGGCAGTGCGCACGCACATGATTGTGGACAATCAGCGATCCCAATTCTTGGGGTTTCGTATATATAGGGACGAATCACTGCCAAAAAGGTGTGATTAAGCCGTTAGATTCGATAGAGTACACGGGTGTCAGCTGGTGTTCGACATCGTACTTTTCCGAGTAGACCCTTAAATTGACGAGAACGAAATTGGACTCCGATGTACCAGCATAGGTTTTATGGTACACCACACACAGATCCCCTAGGAATTTGAAGATAGGAGTCGTGAATTAAAGAATGGTTTCCACCAGCTGGGACTTGACAATTGGTCTAGAACGACGATTGCACCAACGTATCCTATAGACGAACGAGGATAAGGACCTAGCAAGTCTATGTATGGACGTTAGAATCGCACTCCGGGACGTTGAGTTTGCCCATTAGAGGTCAAAGAGCCTGATTTGGAGCAAGTGCTAATTGGCATTGTGATCATTCATATATTACACAATAATATACAAATATGTAAATATTCCTCATGAGACGCAAGCGACGTTTGATAACCCCAGCTTTAGTTAGGCCGCCAATTGGCGCTGCTGTTCATCACGTAAGTTTTGACTAGAACACCAATTTACGTGACCGGACCTGAAGGTGTTAAATTCCTTTCTTTTGAAAAGTAACGTTGTTTTCCAACGGCCAATTTAAAATTCCATCTAAAAAGAGTTACTCTTAGTTATCGCTCTCTGAAATATTTTAGGAATATGTTGGTTTAAATTTTAGGATATTGTTAAAATGTGTAAAATATCAATTTCTTGCTTAAAGGCATTTATTTTTATTTAACTGGGATCTAGATCTATTTTGTATATAAAAACATGATTTCACAGAAATTAATGTCGGCGAGAAAAAACGGAAACATGGAACAATAATCAACAATAAATACATACAAAAAATTGCATAAGGTACTTGTGTAGGAGATGTAACTGTTACTTTACAGAGAATGCTTTAAGTTTTCTTCTTTTTTGATGGCTTAGTGCCATCATCAATTTTCAATGTTTTGAAATTATACTTTTTCTTCAAACGCTCGCGAATCAATAGACCTCGATACAGTTTCTTCCAATTGCCGTAGACTCGCTGGAAATACTTTTCATCCTCTTTACGCTCCGCTTCTTCTTGCTCGCGATTCCAGGCATCGACGACAATATCTCGGAACTCTTCGCAAATTACATACCCTTCGACTATAGGATGGCATGCACCCTGATGGAAATCAAATCCGACTACGGCTTGTGCACAGTCGATTTTCAATTTCTTACAAACTTTATTAAGACCAGGTACTGTGAAAAAATTAAATAACATTAGCCATATTCAAATAAAATTGTTTGGGCAAAACATTAAATTTGAATGATTTCTTTGCCTTTCAAATTAAAAATTTGAGTAACAAAAAAGAAGCCTTTCAAATGCATGTTATTTAAGCTTCTAAATTCTCTTACAATCAAGATGTACTGTCTTTTTCGGTAGCATAGTGGGTTTGAATAGATCAACATTTCCATATGCATTTCTCGGCACTCTCCCATTTTCTGCTGTTGGTGGATCGTAGTCCATTGTTTGCCATTTACCAAATATTTCCAAGGGAAGATCTGTTATTACCGATTGGGTTAACTGCAGCGGTGGTAAAAATTTGAAATGTGTTATAGTTTAATATAATCACTTTAAGTTTTATTACTCACTCGATCCCATTTTGGGCGTGCTTTCACTACTTTATACGGCTTTTCTCCTGGTTTAACAACGCGCGCTGATCTTAACCAAGTCTCACGAGAATGTAAAGTATGAACACAATCACGGGCGTAAACTGGCTCTCCTCTTATAAAACCTAAAGTTAATGCATCTGGTGGATAAATTGCCTCGAACTTCAACAAGTGTCGTTGTAGTGCATACAGTGGATGATTCTTATATCTGATAAAATTAATAGCATTTAGTTCAAACGTTATTAATCCTACCAAATAAACATACTCTGAAATTGCTGTTGGCAGTGGTTTTTCGATATGCATTCGATGAAACTCAAGATCTTCCGCTTTTGATCGGCTTGTTTTTCTTTCTAAATAGTGTATGATTGCATCATCTAGCCATTCCTTTTCAACCCGTTGCTTACGGGTGGCAGTGTTCCATTGTGGACAGTATCGAGGAGATACATCCTTCATTGTGTTATCATTATTCCAAGCAAAAACATAAGCAACTGGTGCGGAGGCTGACTTCTATACAAAAAATATTGAATTTTGTTTGTTAATGACTAGATTACTAAACTTTGAAACCAAGTAAACTCACCCTTAGTTCATCGGGATTGTTAACCTGTGTTTTGAACAAATTGATTGTCACCCATTTCTCTTCTTTCTCCGAGTAAGCCTCAATCCAAATATCCATTTTCTTCTTTTTTAAATTATCCTCTTCTTCACTACTGCTTGACAGAACTTTTCGATCTTTGTTACTTTTTTGTGTTGAAGTAGTGCTTGCACTAGGACGTGGTTTCTTGTTTGGAATCGGAACGAAATCATCATCAGATTCGTGTGGTTTACGAGATTTTGTTTTGGTTTTTTTCGAGGAAGATCGACGATCGTCTGTCCCGTCCATTTGCGGAATAGCTTCATTATTATTTATTGCTTTTTGTTTGGTTTGCGACCGAGTTGAACGTGTCGTTGGTACTCGGAAGTGAATTGACTCAACTTTTTCTGTAGACTTTGCCGTTGAAGCTCCATCGGCTAATTTTTTAAGGTTTGGGCTGGCTCGTGTTCGCCTAGTCCCGGTATTCTTTTTGATCACTTTAAAGGGTTCTGCTTCTATGTTCCCTGCCTCTTTACTATCTTCGCTTGGCTCACAGACTATTGGTGCCGGAGAATTTATGTTTCTCGTATTTCGTTGTTGACGTTTAACAGGTTTTATTGCTATTGATTGGGCGAGCTGGTCCTCAGTTTCTCCAGATTCCATTTCATCTTTATCACCATTGACATTTTTTACGTCTACCTTCGTTACGCTTGACACGTCCTGCGCTGATGTTTGTTCGTTGATTTCGTTTGTTTCATGGTTAGTTATTTTCTTTTTTCTGCCACGTTTGTTCAGCTTAGCTGATAAGCTAAGTTTAGTGGTATCCTCCTTTAAGGTTTCTTCTTTGGATGGAGTAGCAGCGGTAGATTTATTTGCCGGTTGCAAATTCCCTGGTTCCGTTTTTGTTCGTTTTGGAGCAGGAGCTCCTTCATCTGATGACTCATTAATTTCTTTCACTTCCATACTATCTGCAGTTTCTACTACTATAGGTGATAATAAAGGGGCGTCTTCACGTTCAGTTGTTTGATTCTCCTCATTAGCATGTACTAACGCAGGTGGGCCCGTCATATCTGTTTGTTTTTCAGATTTTATTTGTACACTAGTGCCTTTTTTGAGTTTTTCCGACAAGGAAGATTGTTTTTTCATGTTTTCCGATGCATCTGCAGTTTTAGCTTGTAAATTGCTATTTGTAGGTTTTCTTGCCCGTTTCGAACTAATAGCACTACCTGCATTATTTGTTTCTATATGTTTAACTTCAATATCAGATGTACGAGCAACAATTTTAGGGTATTTTTTCGCTGGTCCTTTCGCTTCTTCATTGCGCACAATTTGTTTCTCTACAGCAGAAACCAAGTGCCTTTCCTTTTGATTCGTTTCCTCCTTATCAGTTTTTGATGTACTTTTTTGGGATTTTTTGTCGCTTACATCTTTTGCTGCTGATCCTTTTGAAGTTGCAACGTTTTCCGATTTGCTCTTTTCTTTCCCTTCTGAATTGGGGGCCTTTCCTACTTTTTTACCATCAGATTTTTTGTTACTTTCACTTTTCGGACATTTCTGTTTAGATTTTGAGGATACACAATAGTCATGATCGTCCTTGTCCTTCTGAGATTTTTTCTGCATCCTTGACATTTCTTTAATAATCTCCTTTGTATCACTTTTCTTAGCTTTTTGCCCCGATTTCTTTTCATCTTTAACCTTTGTCGAAAGTGAATGCAATTTCTCCTGCGGAGGACGAATCGAAATGGGTGTCAAATTTATCACTAAACGACAAGGAAAACCCATGGCACGAAGCAAAATAATAAAAATCAGAACGAAATCTTTCTTACATAGAGCTTCCTTGTATTTTATTTGAAGAGCCAGCGAAACACCCAATTTCGGTCGTTTCTTTGTACCTAAGTACATTTGATTTTTACGAATGGGTATTGTTTGTTTGTACCATTTGGCGATTGATTCAAAATATTTGATGCAAGTATCACCATCGGGGTAGCAACTTTTATTCGGCAACAACTTTAACGAAGCCGCCATTAATATAGGACTGTTTAGTACTTTATTACAGTATAAACCATGCGCAATATGGCAAATTAAGCTGACCTTATGAAGGTATAATTGTTGTTCTTTGATATCGCGATTCAATTTACGTTTTATCATCATCTCAACATCTTGAGAACTTTTCTTTTTCTCCTCAGTTGATTTGCCAGCCAATGGGATATTGATTTGAAGAATATCTTTGATATCATATTGTGATTGATCTGTAATGTTAAACAAAGGGTATGTAGGTACTCTGTACAACGAAAGCTATATTTAGTACTTCAAGTTTTGAATTAAAAAATTGCATATTTATAGATTTAGGCACGATTTTAGTACGCCGGATTCGAAGTGATTTTGATGTTTGATCTAAGGTACCTTGTCCGTTATGGGCGTTTGGCTGAAAAGCTCTCAGTTTAATAAAAGATTAGTACTTTTGCTCATACAAATTAGTGCGAAAATTATAGAGGCATATCACTACTTTGTACGGCGTACAAAATATTTTCTAAAATTTTAGAAAATAAAATCGGATCATACGCCAAAAGTATTATTGGGGAGAATCAAGGTGGTTTTAGAGCAGGTAGATCGACGATAGACCAATTGTTCACAGTCAAGCAGGTACTTGAAAAGTGCTGTGAGTTCAACATTGACGCACATCAAATTTTCGTTGACTTTAAGCAAGCATACGACAGTATTGATCGTAACTTTCTATACCAAATAATGCTTGGGTTTGGTATCCCAGCCAAATGAGTTCGTCTTACCAAAATGACAATGACATCGACGACCTCCCGAGTCCGCATCAATACCCAACTAACCGATGCCTTTGACACAAATATCGGACTAAAGCAGGGAGATGGGCTGGCCCATTGCTATTCAATTTAGCTCTGGAGTCGTTCATAAGGAAGCTACCTGTCGATACGCGAGGTACATTACTATACAAGTCGAGCCAATTAGTAGCCTATGCGGACATCAACATTTTGTCACGGTCATTAACAACTACCAAAGAACTTTTCCTGAAACTCGATAGCGAAGCAAAATTAGTAGGGCTACAAATCAATGAAAATAAAACAAAGCTCATGACGCAGTCGAGGAAAAATACCACAAATACACAAAGTATCACACTTGGCGAATACAGTATAGAAAGTGTTGGCGAATTTGTGTATTTGGGCGTCAAAATAATGAAAACGGGTAATGAAAGAGACGAAATACGCCGAAGAATACAATTCGCAAATAAAATATTTTATTCAGTTTTGACGATCTTGAAGACCAGCTGCATACACAGGAAAACAAGGCTCCAAGTATACAAATCTGTGATAAGACCGGTGATATGCTATGGGTATGAAACATGGACCCTATCCCAAGCATCCGCAAATATATTGAATGCCTTTGAGCGACGGGTCCTGAAGCGAATAATCGGAGCGGAGCTAGACGGGGACCAATGGCGAATTCGATACAACCATGAGCTGTATGAAATTTTTGACGAACCGGAAGTCTCAACGATTATAAGACTGCGGAAACTGCAATGGGCTGGCCACATGAATCGTATGGACGAACAACGTATACCCAAGAAGGTATTCGTTGGGAGAACTGAAGGCCAGAGACCAGTGGGGAAACCGAGGGAACGCTGGTCTGACTCGGTCGACGAAGACAGTTCACCCCTACTCGGATTTCGAAATTGGAGAACGCGGTCAATGGAACGGGACGGTTGGAGGCCCTGTTTGCAGGAACGGAAGGCCCGAGAGGAGCTGTAGTGCTAAGAAGAGAAGAAGTCTCGGTCCTTTACTTTGTGTATATAACAATGTTATTGAGCTGGTCATAGCGTCAGGCTCGTGTCTATGGGTTTGCAAATGCGTCTCGTAGTTAGAGTCTGCTTTGCTGTGTAATAAAGATCATAAGTGCTCTTTGTATCTAGTCATTAGTTTCCATGCTGTCGTGCCTAACCATACCACGTCGCAGGCTTTGCATGTCAATTTGTATATTTCTGTATATTGATGTGTTATTCAGTTTTGGTAGCAATTTGTTTCCCAATATTTATGTTAGTTTTGGATGCGGATTTGAGTTTGTACTTCTTAAAGAAGTTTGATAATTTGTATGCCTCTTTGCCTACGTATGTTAACGAAATTCACTGTTGGTCGTTCCTGGGTGTATCCGTCAGTTAGCGTTCTTGTTTTTGTTTGCATCGTATAATAAGTTTGTCAATGTCACGTTGTTTGTAGCCGTTATTATTTTTAAGTCTGTGCCTCAGCTCGGGATATTTGATTTGTCCAAATGCGATTCAACATTGCTCTAGAATATAATCGTCAGAAAGGCACTATAGAACCGCTACTTGTAGCGTACGCCGAAATCAAGATTCAAGTCAGTTCCAGATTTCAGGGAAAACTTTTTATGGTTTAAAACGCACCAATCCGCTAAGACCTGAGCTTAGGAGAATACAACTTTTTTAAATGTTGGTAGCTTCTCATGATCAGTAGGATCTTGATAGAAGTTGCACCGAAAATGGCGAGATCTGACGAAGGATGAATATTTGGTAGTCCATATGTGTGGTCAGGAAAAGTAAGCTTCCCATATACAGCACTCGTAAAACCTATCCTGATGTATCGATGCGTGCAAGTGAAAAGCCATTGATATAGCCGAATGCAGCAAAGTGTTTAGGTAAATGTTCATTATAGTTGAGCATGGTGCGAGTGCAGACTTCGACGAGTTGTATATGTAGGACGTCGCACCTGTATCCATATGCTTAAAACTCTGCGAACTGTAATGGCTTGACCATGTGGAAAGGATGGACGAGCACCCAGACGATCGTTCAAGAGGAAATATGGGAGCCGCAAAGTAGGGACGCCAAGAAAAAAATGTCAGAAACCGACAGCAGATCCCCGTTCGAATCTAACTGGTTAGCAAACGGCCATTACAGCAATGATTGGAGCATACTTCTCTTGGAAGCAAAGGTCGAATTTGGCCTGAGTAACACTTGAAGAACATGATGAAGTGGTTGTAGATTATTTAGACTTTAAATCCAAATAATATCAAATAATTTCAGTTTGACATTGTTGTCTTCAATCTAGCACTAAAGCACCTTTTCATTCCTCCTCCATATTCCCTTGTGTGCGGTCGAGTTCGCAAGAGTGGTGTATAGAGTAGAATAATCCGAGTGAAAACTGTTATCTTTACTTTTCATATATGCAAAAATAGCGTCGTAACGGTAATTCAATTTTTAGATCAGCTTCCAAAGTAGTTTTTTCCTTGTTTTAAGTATAATATAAATTAAAGTGTTTACAAAGTAACCACCAGCTCGTTTTGAATAAGCTACAGTCTCTTGGCGGTTCAGGTAAGTAATATTCTTTTAAAATGGAGGAAAGTAAAAAGACTAAAGTACCACCAGACATAAATGCAGTTGAGGGCGCAGTCTTGGAGAACTTTGGTGACTCCAAAAGACCAAAAATATCTGCAATCAATCACAGAAAACTTTTAAATCACACCAAAAAATGGATAGAAATATCACAAATTCCATTTTAACCTCACTCCTGTCTCGAATGGAAAATTTAGTAATAAAGACCCTGTCTCCGAATTACCTGCGCTTAACAGCAATACCAGCTTAACCAAAGTCCTAGAGAAGCACATGAAAGGCCTAACTAAAGAAAATTCTGAGAACGGTGAAAAACACCTGTTCACATATAGATCGTGCCTCAAATGGAAAAAATACGCGATGGCAGTGGAAATGAGCTCAATAAAAAACATTAGTGTTAAAGAAGCCAATGGACTTATCAAGGAAAACTACTATTCAAACTTAAAATACAACGAATCAATGGATGAGATATTTCCTCAACTTAACAAAGCGAAGGCAACCAATAATAGAAATTCTAACAATGTGGTAAACAAAATCCTTCTCAGGAACTCACTTATCCCCAGCAATAAGAAAGCATCGCAGATTGATCAGAGAATAAACCAATCAGCACTAAACTATGCTGAAGTACTGATGCAAAATAACAACTCGCTAACTAGTAAAAACCCTGTTGTAGTATACAACAACCCTTACTACCATACGAACCCTCCTGTTGAGAAACTTATCAACCTCCTGAATAAAAACATAAATTCACACAAAAATACATCCAAATGGACTATGACGTCATTGTGTCAATAGTACAAACTCTTAAAAATCTCACCCCTAAACTCTCAACTACTTCAACTACAAATAACACTTACAACTCAAATGCATACAATAATACAACAAATTCTTCCTAAAGCCCATTGATGGTCATCTAAGCCAAATCTCCAAAATATACAAAGCCTACAAAAAAACAAAAACAGCCTGGAATATCTGAATATCTACTCAAAACCGAAAATTTCTAAGTAGCTCTGCTTCAAGTAACCCTACTAAACACTAAAGCATTTAATATTAATAATAAAAATTTCAACCTCCTAAACAAAATCAGAACAAAGAAGGTGAAGGTGGTGACGTAACCGTTGCCATCCACAAAAGCATAAAATACAAAACAATTTCAATCGAAAATGAAATGGAAGCTGTTGCCTTAATAACGACAAATTTAAATCCCAACATCACTATATGCTCCTGCTACCTTCCACCTGATCTCAGGATAAAAATTTTCAAATATCATGTTGTCTATCTCGTAAATAAAATAGGTCATAACAAACCGATAATTGTAGGTGGTGACTTCAATGCTAGACATCCAAAATGGGGAGATACAAAGACAAACTATAGTGGCAAATTTCTGGGAAAAAATAGTAAAAATCACAAATTAGATTTTCTCAACTGAGGTTCCTTCGCCTTTTCCAATGTATCTAGCCAGGACACAAGACAATTCTCAACACCTGATGTAACATTCACTAACACTAATAACAGTGTCAACTATTGGAAAATTGGCAAATATCAAATCATCAAAGCTGGACATAACCATTGAATTCGAATTAAATTTCAAGACTTGGAAGAATGAAAGGAAGTTAATACCAAATAGAAAAGGAATTCTAGAACATATTAATACCATTCAATTCAATGAGAATTTACAACTCAATGTTGAAAGCATAAATAACCTCATCAAAAACAACCTCTTGGATGCAGGCAAGTTTAAATTTAACGCAAAACCCTGACGGAACAAAGAACTTAAACAAGTTGGGTAAACAGACCTACGCTCATGTCAGAAGGGTTTTGTATTCAATTTACAAAATGCAGTCACCAGATCGAATCAAATCAAGGAACATGTCAAAGACGATTTTATTGGAGAAAATATGAAATACGAAAATCATACTATTATTAACAAAGTTGAACGAATTTCGACTTCCCTAGGTTTTTAGTATTGTTATACTCATAAATATCTCCCTTGCTAATTATTTCAGATGTCCATCCGCGACGGAGGAAACACATTTTTCATGTATTTCCCCCCTGTGCCCCCACTGAAGCAAAAACTGACAGTTTAACAACTGTTTTGAAAAGCTCCCATGAAAACTTTTATTTCATACTCATATCGGCTACGTTTGATGAATATTTTTTCAGGGGCCACTCTCCTGTACTGTTATCATCGATTAATGGCCAAATTTTTCGAATCCTAGAATGGTTACAAAACCATTTTGCTAGGAGCTCTCTCCCACCTCCTTGACTTATTTCACTTATGAGCATTAATTGTAGGTACTCATCTTCAGTCATTCATTAAATTGAATCAAGTGTTCAAAGCATGCACCTTAAACGTTGAAGTTGGGAAAAAATAACTCAAAATTATTCAATCTTCGCATTTAAAACAGCCACTATTTTGTTTTAAGATTACTGATACCACTAGCTGAACCGATTCTCAAAGATATTCATGACACCTATCATTCCTGAAATTTTCATGCAAATCCTAGCAAAACTGAAGTGTCTGAGTCGGTCTCGGCAAAAAGCGCATGTTGTTCCATAGCCATATGTTGCCATAGTAATAAATGCAGCGCATATTGTTCCATAGTAATACGGGAAAATTCAAACCGCTATAACATCGCTAAATATGATTCAATCTTTATGAAACTTTCAGGATAGATCAATCTTATAAATAGACATCCACGTAGTGAATTTCATTGAATTTAAGGGTACCGTTAAGATTTTATTTAAAAAAACAAAATCGATAAATCATACTATTACTAACAAAGTTGAGTGAATTGCGACTTCTCACGTATTTGTTGTTGTTGTACTCACCAAGGCCTACAGTCCTGATTTTTTTCAGATTTTTCGGATCACAGGTGTCCAATCGCGAGGGGGGGGACACAAATTTTTCGTGTATTTCCCCTCCCTGTGCGCCCCTCGAAGCAAATTTTGCCAAATTAAGACCTGTTTTGAAAAGTTCTCATCAAGACCTTTCATTTGATACCCATATCGGCTACCTTCAATGAAATTTTTTTTTCGGGGGGTCACTCTCCTATATGGGGAGACCCCCTTAAATACCTTATAAAATTTTTTTGTAGTTGAACTTTGAAGAGATCACCACTTTACACCTATACACAAAATTTGATGTTTCTAGCTTAAGTAGTTTCCGAGAAAAACTGCTGTGACACACGGACGGACGGACGGACAGACGGACAGACTGGTCGCGAAACTAGTAGGGTTTTGTAAAATTATTTTACAAAACCCTTAAAACGATGGAGGAAAAAAGAAAAGCCTGGGAAAACATCTGCAAGCTAAGGAGTGCAAATAATGACAAATTTTTTATTGATCTCCGAGACACGTGGAGAATAGAGGTACAAAAAACCAAAGATTCCATATGGAACGAAAAAATAGACGAAATCAATAATGGAGGGAATACAAAGGATTTTTGGAACCAACTAATCATAAGGCTGTCGACACTTTCCACATGAGTGAGTTCCTACAAGTCTTGAAAAAACGCAAAAAAAAGAACTTCTCCCGGACCTGACTAGACTACCTAGACCACAACAAAACTTCACTTCTAAAATCTCTAAATCACAGTTTCAAAAAGAAGCACATTCCCGAAATACTTAGAAACATACGCATTATTCCGATTCCAAAAAAAAAACAAATCCCTTCACGTTATGAAAACTGCAGACCTAGTTCCCTGATAAATACCTCCATAAAGATAATAAACAACCTAATCAACAATAGAATCACAGAATTCTGCGAACAAAACAACTTGCTCAACTTCCACTGCCACGCGTACAGGAGTGGTAAATCAGCCAACATGTGCATAAATACTGTCTTCATGCTTACAAAAAAGTTATCACTTGTGACATAGCTAATAGCTAAATGCCTATGAGAGAGTTGATGTCCCCATTCTGCTAAATACCCTCAAGAATCTAAATATCAGCCACGATTACCTAGACTGCATATACAAGTTTCTTTCAAACAGGAAACTATGTCTTGGCAAGGACAACATCACGCTCAACAATGGCCTACCCCAAAGAGATGTCTTAAGCCCTTTACTTTTTAATCTTTATACGCCCAATCTCCACAATATCTCAGACAGTTCCACAACTCTGGTACAGTACGCTGATGACTTTGTAATTATCTGCAAACGTAAAGGCAAACAAGCAACTTTAGATACCCTACAAGCGAAATTTGATCTTTTCATTAAAAAATGCAACCAACTAAAACTCCCTCTTAACATTAGCAAATCTAAAGCAATAGCCTTTTCTGTTAAAAATGACCCGCCCCAAGCCCTTAAATATGGTAACAGCATTATTCCCTGGGTCAAAAATTTCATATTCTTAGGTAGACACCTCAACCACCAAAACTTAATCAATATCTTGCATAAGGAACAGAAAACAAAGCCATTAATATAGGTTTCAAACTAAGCTCCCCGCGTCATGGGCTGTCGCCGTCTAAAGCTGTTAACACATTCAGATCGATTATTAGACCTAAAATCGAAGAAAATTTGCCTAACTTAAATCCTCCGAAATATTATTACAAAGAAACTGACGCTCTAAAAGCCAAAGCCATCAAAAGGTGCTTAGGCATCCCAAATACTGCACCCAACATCATTTCGCTAGCCATGGCAAAGGAACTACCAGCCCACCTCAGAGTACAGCAGATTGTTGCCAAGGAAATAGCCAAAAACCTACATGTTGAAGACTTTAAGAGCACAGTGATAGATAATACCTCGTACTCTACCAACCCGCATATTTACGCCAAATACAAAAGCTTCTTTAACAACACTTGCTATGGAAACAAACTTCCTGGGGCTCAGAACATTAAGTTTCAAGTTGATAACTTCATGAGCAACATAATGGAAAACCTACCCAAACTTAACTATAATAATTTCGTCTTCTCAATTGAAAAAACCCTAAAGTTTTTCCGTAACAATAATGCCAGAATATATTTCACAGATGCATCAAAAAACTTACTAGGCACCGGCTGTGCTGTCCACTGTCTCAATGATAATTCAACAAAGCATTTCAGTTTCAACAATACCCCTGAAATAATTAATGCAATATTTTTAGCTGCCTCAAAACCTAGTAACAGCCCTCATAGCACGGTAGTTATTTTCTCGGATGCCAAAAATGCAATCAACGAAATAATAAACAACAATAACCACAAATTCATTCCCACCAAATTCAGACAATTCCTCATGGACGCCCCGAACATCACCTTTATTTTATACTGGATTCCTAAATCCGAAAACTTAGTAACGACTATTACTAAACGTCATAGTAACTTAGTATATATAATAATAATAGTAACAATTATAATGAAGAAAGACAAACGAAGATTATTCTAAGTTACGTTACGTTATTTGTAGTTTGATAATAGTACCGGACTGAAGTGGCAAAGGGCAGAGCCTGGCAAGGGGTCTCACGTACTGGCCAGTGTGTGTTTTGACTTTAACCACGCGAACAACTCGGTCTTTACCCGGAAAGACTTGGTCCACTATTTCCAGCGGCCAGCTTAGAGGTGGTGACTGTTCCATTTCTGTCTGCTTTACAGTGACGTCAGATATTCCAATCTCCACCTAAGATACGTGATACAAATAAGGCCTATGCTTAAATAAGACCTGTAGTACAGAAAAGTCGATTAGAATATATATTTACTTCAAAAATACTTCACAGACGCATAGACGACAGCTCCACGACTTGGCAAACAGTGCGTGCGAGACCCGCTCACGCTCACAGCGATAGTAGTGGCCGGTTGTTTTAGAAGGACGGGCATTTCCATTGCACGTTATTAATTTCTCGTAATTTCTATCGACTTTTAATAAAAAGTACAATATCTAAACACAACTTGAGCCCAGAAATGAAATAAAACTACTGTCGCTCATCATTTCAATGAAGTGCGTAAGCTTTATGATGAATTAGATCTTCATTCTCATCCTAAAAAATTTACAACATGGACGAGAAGGGCTGTCGGCTTCCATTACATAACCAACAAACAGTGACTGCACAGAAGAGTGTTAAAAGAGTGCACATGCTAGGCTCTGAGCATGGTGAGAACATCACTGTTGTTGGATGTGCAATAGAGAATCCGATACAACCCATGATCCTTTTTAAGGGAAAAAGGAAGTAATCGGAGTGTGACAATAATTCGCCTGCAGGATTAATCGTCCAGATGGCACCAAAAGGGAGTATGACAACGGAATTGTTTACTGTTTTTATTGCACACTTAGTAAAGTATAAAATCCGTGGAAAATGCCTCCTCATCGTTACCGATGCCAAATATCATCTGGATTTTAGTGTTGCTGGAAACGCTGAAAAACGTGACATTGTGCTTTATTGTTTACCATCCAATACGATGCATGAATTACAGCCTCTTGACAAGGCTTGTTACAAACCTTTTGAATGGATCAAGAAGTTCTACAATATATGTACCAAATACGTACCAAACATATCACTAAATTTTATCTAAGGTCTGGTCAAAGAACATGACCTATGCAAATGTAACGAGTGAATTCAAAGCTACTGGACTTTATCCATTAAACGCTGATGGAATGCCAGAATCTGCTTTCGCTCCTTCCATCTCAACAGAGCGTCGTATCTGTGAAAGTAATTCAAACGACTGTGGTGTATCTTCCCAACTGGTCAATGCAAATGTAAGAAGACCTCACGAAAATTTGTCAGGATCCAATACAAATATTGAAACAGATACTGATTCGCGTCAGTCATCACCGACCCGAATATTCAGTACTTGCAAAATCTGATCGATGCCAAAAAGTCTTACTATTATCTCCCGCCACACCTGATCTTCGAGTATTTTTGTCTACTTCCCCCATAGAACACAGTACACCACCTCAAATAAATATTAATGACAAGAATTGTCTCGAAAATCTTCCCCGGCCCAGCGGCTTACAGATTGCCCACAGGCTAGTAAAATATAGTGATAGTATGGAAGATGAGCAGTACAGTATAGCGTCTGAAGAAGACTATAGGTACGCATTTATAAGCAGGCTTATTCCACCGAAACGCTTAAGGATTTATGCTTCTTCAGGCACAGAGTGTGACATCGAAAATGCGAATTCCAATTACGTTACCTCACCTAAGCCTGACGGCGAAGACACTGAAATGGACGAGCCTTTGGCTAAAATTGCTGGAAGTAAGAAGACTGATTTCCAAAAATTTATGCCTACACCTGACTAAAGTGTTGTTAAGAACCGTCCACGTACAAAAGCTTTAAATTGTAAAGATCAGAGAGTTACCAAAGACTTATTTAATACAACTTAAGAGCCAAAAAAGAATAATTTGAATAACACAAAGAAAGGAAAGAAACTTATAAAGAAAACTTCAAAAGAATATAGAAAACAGTGGTACTGTCTTGCATGTAAAGAGGAGAGGATTGCTGTTTGCTGTTTCACCCTTATTTTATACTGGATTCCTAAATCCGAAAACTTTCCAGGACATAAAACAGTTGATAAGGCAGCCAAAGAAGCCTTTATAACAGGCGTAGAGGCAAATTACTATACGGAATGGGATGACACAGTAGAATTAATTAACATCGAAATCAATAGAGAATGGGAGGCGTATTATGCCAATAAAATTAGCAAACTCAAATCCTGTCCATGGCTCCAAACAAACCTAGTCTGTAGACCCAAACCATGTTTTCACAAAATTATTGGCAGTAGCAAAGTCCAAAAACAACTAAACAGAGTACTCACCGACAGAGCGTATAATTTAACCCGACTCAAGAAGGACAAAATTGCGTCCTCCGAAAACTGCAAGCGGTGTAACTCCATAGATGTACTCGAACACAGAATTTTCAAGTATCAGAAATTTGAACTGCTAAGAGGTAAGTACAAAATTTTTAAAAGTAATCTTTCCCTTCCTGAAATTTAAACAAAAAAAACAACGATAATTTACTAGATCAACTTATCCAATTTCTGATGGAAGCCGAGACAGAACTATGAAATACTCGACCAGGAATATCCCAGACTTTTAAATCCCTTAACCACTATTTCCCTATCATACACTAAGTATAAACCCAAACTTCAACTAACATACCCCAACCAATACTAAAACACTAAATAAAAATAAAAGAATCAAGCGCTATGCAAGTCAGAGATTAAGTAGCCGAATAAAGGCCACAAGTTTTCATAAGTCCAAAGCCCAGTAAAAGCCACATATTCTTTGAAAATTTATAACGATTAGTATTGTATAAAGCGCTTTTGACTTTGACTTTGGCCACAAGATATCGTAAGTCCAAAGGACCAAGGTCGTACATCGATGGCGTATGCGCTCAAGGGCTCAAGCCATAGCCAATTTTATATCTAATCTATGATTAGGCTGAAGAAAAAAAAGCACCTTTCGGGCCTTGCCTTCTTGCAGTTGTCTCGGTTAATCGACCGTCTCCCCCAATTTTGGAATCCGTGTAACGATTAACCGTACTAGTCGATAGTCCAACCCACATTTTTTTTTAATTTAGCAACGGCACAAATTTAATTTCCCTGGTTTGGAAAGATATTGATACCATTCGATTAGGTCTGGTGTAAAAAAAATGTTTTTCTCCTTAGTTGTCGAGATAATAAAAGTTAAAAATTTACATTTCTCTCATATAAATTGATATTCAAAGTGTTACTTTAAACCACCGATAAATTTTTGGAAGTTGCAGGAGCCGATTTACATGGACAAGTTCTGAACTTTATCCTTCATTATCTCAAAACCTAGATTTTTTGTACGGAGTCCTAGAACAAATATGATTTTCAAACACCAAAACTAATCAAAAGGCATCAAATTCTTGTGAGCCCAAGGAAATCAAATTCCTGTCCTTTTTGGGCATCTGTTATTCTTCTATTTATTTTACAAGGTTAGCGCATTACTGCTACTATTATCGTAGATAGTAGATCTTAGTGTTAAAATTATTAATGGACCAATGTTTTTGTGTTTAAAATATATTCGAAATATAAGAAATTAGTTCTATATTTACGATGAATGATTTAATGGAACAATTTAAAAACGAAATTGTAATAACAATTGAATATGAGCATGGAACAATAAAAAAATACAAAAAATGAAACATGAGATGCATATGAGATCAGTCAATCTTAAAATTTATACTTTTTCATCACATATTTTCTTAGTTTTACCTTGTACTTGCTCCCAGTCGCTGTCTGATTCACTCCCACCATCACGAGTAGTCTTTTTGCGTTTCTTTGTGGCTTTCCCCTTTTTATCCTCTTTATTTTCACTGTGATGTTTGTCTAAAGTCGAACTGCTTGTCCCCTCTCCCAAAGCAAGTAATTTCAAGACATTGAGATTTTCCTCCTGCTTTATAGAATTTGCTCGAATGTTTTTCAACTTTTCTTCCGCTTCTTGAGCCTCTATATTGTACTTGACAAGCTGATGGAAATCAATCTGTCCGGCAGAATTTTTATTTATTCCAGCAATTAAACTTGACGATCTTTTCTTCTCATCTTCATCTCCTTCTGTCATTTCTTCTACTTTCTCAATAAGGAGCTTGTTGGGCTTCACTTCTTCCATTTCCTCGTCATCTTCTGAATCGCTTAATTTCATGCCAGCATTACAATCGAATTCAGGTACTTTATTTTCTAGCGCATTTGATTTTGACAGTGCATCGATATCGAAAAAGCTGGATTTCAGGTCCAATTTATTCATGCTGACTAAATGATCGTCGCCACTACTGTCTGAATCATCTTGTGAGCTAGCAATAGACTTTCGTCGCTGATATTGTGATTGTTCGAGTATTCTTGTTATATCCTTACTGATAGGTTTAATGGGAGTATTAGACGTGCGAGTTGGGTTATATTTCTTGATCATCCGGCTGCGCAACGTGGAGACAGTCCGTTTTGATTTACCCGCTGTTCTTCTACCACTGGCAGAGGACGATGGTCGTGATCTCTTTGCCAAAGAACTGAAAGGAAGAAACAATTTTTTGAAATCCATCATTTGTAGACTAATTAATGTTATATACTGGTATGATGCAATGAAAAAGATTCCAATGCTACTTTGTTATTTTGCCACTTACCTCTTCCTTCCCATTTTAGAAGTACTTTCTTCGTCGAAATCGGCATCGCTTGCATCACTTTCTTCCTCCGAGGACTCATGTTGCGGTTGCCATTCATCCTCACTAGCCGAGAAGTCTTCAAATTCCTCACTATCTGAATCTTCAGCGTAATCAACATTCTTCCTTCGAGACATTGTTTTTTTCAATAACTTTTCATCAGGCTTAGGCAATAGATTGTCCGTCGTTGTGAAATACCTCCAAATATCTTCAAATTATGTATTCGATACAAGTCGGCGATATTTCTTTACGCACAGGTAAAAAGTTGCCAATATTTTGTAGCTTGACCTTGAATTTTACAATAAGCCGGTTTACATCAAGTATTAAACAGAAAAACGAAACACAATTTCTTCCGCAATGCGTGAACGATAAAAATACAAGTTCGCACTCGCGGAAGACGCCGATTTCCGATGATCAACAAACACAGTAGATAATGGCGCCTAAACACATTTTGTAAGTATTTTGACAATGTTCTGAATGAATCAGAGGCTCTCAAGCTGCACGTTGCCGGCTGTCAGATGAGAAAGTTCATTTGATGTTCATCGTTTTCACAGTGGTATGCTAAAATAGTATTACATAAGTACATAACATTGCTGGAATAAATAACACATGCAGACTTGTCGGAAGGATTTTATAAATATTTTTTTATTTATTTGTATGTGTATTGCAGGCAATATATGTTACATATTGCAGGCAGTATATGTTGCATATTAATTTCAATGTTTTAATATCTAACTAAAATTTAGCTCCTGAATACTTTGCAATGTATCATCACATGTGGTACCAACATGTAGGAGGTTTTATAAAAGTATCTTGCGTTGTAAATTCATTTTGAAATTTGACATAATTTGTTATCAATATAATTGTCACAACACCGCTAGTAGGAAGTGTAAATAGAATCAAAATAATTCTTATTGGATTTATAGTCGCATGTTAGAATCCTCTTAAAAAATCAATTTAATTTCCGCTTAAAAGAGCACGATGGAGTTGAAATCACCTGGTGTAGTTTTTGTTTTACTAACTGCAGTTATAGTTGGCACTGCGCTTTTCACATATGGATTCTTCTCATTCGGGTCTCATGGCAGCAGCTATTCCAAAGTTCCTGATTTACCAAACCATCTTGGTGAAATACGGTAAATGTTTATTGCTCAGTAAAATACTTAAAGCTAGAAAAAAAAAATGATTAAACAAGAATTATATCTAAAAAAAATTATCATGCCAACATAGCAGAGATTAGGCGGTATACTAAACTCACATCACGGGTTAAAAACTGAAATGTAGGCTTGTATGCTAAAATATCAGATCACCGGGAAAATTTTCAGCTTTAAGAAGACAACAAAATACCCGCTGATAAAAATTAAATATATTAGAGATTGGACTGGTGCCGTGATTTAAAACGAGTTGTGAAGAAATTTGAAGCCGACAGTTTCGAGTTGTATGCTTTGTAAATAAGGAGTTAAAATAACGTGTTATATTGACCAAGTCAGCAAGTTAAAGAATCTGTTCGAGTTTATTAGACCGAAATTTTCAAATACTTGGATGAAACACTCCCCAGCACAAATTTCATTTTCCTGGCACCGCGAAATTTTGATGTCATTCGATCGGGATTGGTTTAATATATAAAATATATTTGTTCTGGGTCTTTAGCTTTCGAGATAAAAATAAAATTTAGTACTTTTCCATAAAAATTGACTTCTGTGACATTCCGCGTCTGGGGTTGGTTTAGAGAACATAACGTTAAATTTCAATTTTTATGATAACAGTGCTGACTTTTATCCTTCATTATTTCGAAAATTAAGGCCCTTTTTGAACCAACGCGCAGACAAAACACGTTTTCTTATCGGTAGCCCGTCTGTATACTGTTGCGTGTTATGGTTCGCGGCCAATAATTTTAATGTTCCGTTGCCTTTAGATCATACCTGGTCTTCATGTGGTCAGTAGCCGATTCGAGGTGTTTTCGCACTGCCCGATGTATCTGGTTCAACCGTTGTCTTAGATCACTTGCGTACTCCGAGATCGTTTGGGATTTCTCAGGGGGTGTCCCGAACTTTATATCAGCTGGCAGACGAATAGTCTTTCCAAAAATGACTTTGGCTGGGGCTTGGCCCGGTCGATGCATGCTCAGCAGCTCTGTACGCCATCAAAAATAGTGGGATATGTCGGTCCCAGTCCCTTTGGTTCTCTTCAACCATCTTTGCGAGGTGTTTATTGAGCATGCCGTTGAAACGTTCGACCATTCCATCGGATTGAGGATGTAGTGGTGTTATCCTCGTTTTTCGTATTACCAGTCAAAGTCAAAGTCAAAAGCGCTTTATTTAATACTAATCGTTATAAATTTTAAAAGAATATAAAGCAAAATCTAAACAATAACAATAAAAATCTTAATGGCCCAAATGGCTCTCTAAATTTGTACGTTTACATTAAACACATTTAAAAAAAAAAACTATAGCAAATTCAAATCAATGAAGATTGTTACATATTTTTAAAATTCAATTGGAAAAAGGAGAAAAAACCAACCAACACTATTCTAAAATTATTTATCGTCTTAACACTACAGTGAACTTTGATCCTACACCTAATATGTTTTAAATTAATTCTAATAAATGCAATCAAAAACATTATCTTATACTAAAAAAATCTATAACTATGTTCCTAACCTAAGCGTTTTACCTTATCTCTAACCTAATATAATAAACATAAGCTGAAACTCAAAAACTAAATAACGAAAAACACCAAAACTGAAAATAAACACGAATAATTTAGACATTGTCATTCAGCCACCAATACCTAAGTTGCCCCGTCTCAACTCGATCAGCCTCAACGAATCTAGCAAATGAGTATCTCCATTGGAATTGTTGGTCTCGTGAACTCAAGTTCGGAGGATATTTTATCTTCTTATCGGTGGCCCGTCGATATATGTGATATATGACTGGAACGCCGTCAGAATCAAAAACATATCGATTCATGTCCAAATACACGAATGCTTCTGGAGGAATGAAGCCAGTAGCGAGGCAAGTCGCTATATACCCGTCTGTAGGGTGGAACGGCTGCGAAATCCAAGGGTTTTCACTCACAGTCACAGATCTTGCGATTTGATTCCGAAGAAGTTTCAATATGAAAATATCGACTCTAGTCACTTCAGCAGTTTGATAAATTCTTCTATTCGATATATAATGTTTCGAATCCGTCTCAGGCTTTCTGTACAAACCAGTACATGCACGAAGACATTTTCTTTCGAAAACTCTTAATTTTTCCATAGTACTAGCACTCTGGTTGTACCAGATCTGACATCCATATGTCAAAACTGGTCTAACCAGTGTCTTGTAACAGATAATTTTGACCTTTTGATCAATGTATCTGGAATGAAAGAGTTTTCGAAGGGCCATGACTACTTTAAGTGGGTATTACCAGTAGTTCGCACATTTCGCCAAAAGCTAGTGACTCAAAGTTTCGACATTGATCCGAATGTAGCTCGCAAGGTACGCCGTACCTACTGACCCAATTTAACACTAGCTGTTCGGCTACAGTAGTTGCTTCCTGGTTGGGAATAATCGGCCACAACCAGCGTGTATTGATTTCCCCATTCGGATTCAGGAAAGAGTCCTGCGATGTCAACAGCAATCCTTTCAAATGGCACGCCCACGTTATAGGTTTGCATTTGTTCTCTCAGTCGTCGCTTTGGACCTTTGACGGAAGCGCAAATTGTGCATCTACGGCACCAGTCCTCTAAATCTTCTCGAGCGTGGAGCCAGTAACACCTTTCCCGCAATTTCGCTAAGGATCCTTCGTGCATCTCCTTAACCACATTGTGGATTCGGGTTTTAGGAAGTATAGTTTGCATCCTGTAGGAGGTGCCATCCGCCGTTTCCCGTTTCCGCTTTAGTACGCCACCCTCCACCTGAAGGGAGTTCCATTGTGCCCAATAACTTTTCAGGGTGGCGCCATGCATTGAAACGTCCGTCCACTCAGGTCGCCCAGTTGTCTCCTTCCATACGAGCAATGGTCCAATGTCCTCATCGACTAGCTGGGCATTTCGAATCTCCTCCGATGACCAACCTTCATCGAATTCGGCCGTTATCAATCGCAGATCAACGGTCGGTTCCTTTTCCTCAATTCGGCGACAATGCTTGCTGTTAGCTGGACATGGATGACGAGATAGGGCGTCAGCATCTCCATGAACTCTGCCCTTGTAAAGTACTTGGTACCTCACTAGGTCTGGTCGGATAGTCGATCGGGTTGCACTAGTGTCGCTTGTTATGGTGCAATGTTCTTCATCAACTTGACCCGGAAGGCATAAGTCAGCTTCTCCACGATGTAATCTTGACACGGTTATGGAGGTGCTGGGGACGTCGATCCTCCTAGCCAACGTTTGCCCCACAAAGTTGGCCCCTTCAGTTTGATGGGCTTCCATTCTAGGCTCCTGACACGGTCTCGATCTCCACCATCCTGGACAATAGCTCCATTTTCTTCGCTTCTTTCAGTCTCTTTGCAGGTGCCCCTTCTCTCCGCAATCCCAGCATCTAGGCGCACCATTTGCCTGCGGCTCTCGCAGATTTTCCACGTGCTTCTTTCAGTCTCGCTTCTTTCAGTCTCTTTGCAGGTGCCCCTTCTCTCCGCAATCCCAGCATCTAGGCGCACCATTTGCCTGCGGCTCTCGCTGATTTTCCACGTGCTCACAGCTGCAATCGGCTGCCACTACCTTGCGAACCCGGGCAGTGGTACGAGTCACATTTTTCGCTGCCTCAAAGTTCAGACTATAAGCCAATGCATCCTTAATCGTTTGCTTTTGGGCTAAACGCACGGCTTGTTACAATTCCTGGTCCGTTAATGCGCTGATGAATGCTTCTGTTGCTGCGTCATCTCGATGCTCTGGGTCGTACGCTGGGTAAGCCAAAAGTTCCAGTCGCTAGATGGATTGGGCTAGCTGCTGTAAGGTTTCGCCAGACTTCTGCATCCGATGCCGTAGCTGTGCCCGGTAAATCTGCTTCAGATGATCGCCTCCATAACGCATGTCGAGCGCATTCAATATAGCAGTCGGGTTTGAGTGTAACTCAACGGGAATTGTCTGCAAAAGCTCAGCAGCTGGGCCTCTTAGAGCAAGAAGTAATGCAGTTGCTCGTTCCTGCTCATTCCAGTGAGTTGCCCTAGCGGCGGCTTCAAACTCGATTTTGTAGATACTCCAGACCGTTTGCCCGTCGAATATTGCACATTTCTGGATGTGCTTTGCGCTGCGGTTATAAGCGGGGCTGGTGAGGTGGTTACTACTGCCTTCGCTGCTTCCAATTCCTTTTTCATTTTTTCCATCTCATGGTTGATTCTCTTCTCAACCTGGCTGACCTTTCCCTCGACCTGGTCAACCTTTTCCTCGACGCTTTTAATTTGTTTGTGCAGACTACCGAGCTCCGCTTTTATTTCGGTTGACTGTTTCTCCAGCTTCTATGTGATGTCTGCCTTGATTTCGATCGCTTGTTGGTCCAGCTTCGCTGATTGTTCATTTATCTTCGATGATTGTTCATTTAGCTTCACTAATTGTTCATTTAGCTTCACTGATTATTCATTTAGCTTCGCTGATTGTTCATCTAGCTTCGCAGTTAGATTGGATGACTGTTGTCGCTGCTCTTGCTGCATCAACATCAATATTTGCATCAGTGCATCTTCTGGTTCCTTTGATTTTGGTGTTTCTGCTTCTTCCTTGAGCTCCGACATGATAATTCATTAATTTTTAAACGTTAGCTTCGTGGTATTTTTATTATTTCGGCTTTTATTTATTTATTTTTTTTCCACCAGTTTTCACGTTACATTTCACTATTGTGCACTTTAAAAATGTTTAAACGTTTTCACTTCCAAAATTTTCTTTCTCACTTCTTGACACCACTGTCGCGTGTTATGGTTCGCGGCCAATAATTTTAATGTTCCGGGAAAGTGAAAACGGACTGTCTTTTAAATTAAGTTAAAAGAGTTTATTTACTAAAAATGCACAATTTATTATTTCACTATTTTTACAAGTCGTCTATCAACTTTTACTTCAACTATCTATCACTTCAATATCGCTTTTTAATTCGCACTCCTCACTATCGCAGTTTTTACTATATCGCAGTTGTAATAATCCCCCCATTAATTCAGCTCGGCTTTATATAGGGTCTCTAGTCATTCAATTCATTTCTCGTACATTGGCGAATTATCTGGAATATTCGAGCAGCTTAATGATGTTGATCATGCTTGGCGGGTTTTCGAGTACATTCTTGATCATGATGTTGTGAAAACAATTACGACAGTAGCTCGCAGAACAAGTTGTACATGTAACAATACTATATATATGATATACAACCGTCAGAATCAAAAATCATGTCAAATATATACGAATTATTCTGGAGGAATGGAGCCAGTAGTGAGACAAGTCTCAGCCTTTAGGGTGGAACGGCTGTGTAATCCAGGGGTTTTTGCTCACAGCAGTAGACACTTTAGCACTTTGATAAATTCTTCGATTCGATATACAGTGTCTCCAATCCGTCTCAGGCGTTCTGTACAGATCATTAAATGCACGAAGACATTTCCTTTCGAAAACTCAATGTTTCCATTGTACTGGCACTCTGTGGAAGATTTGACATCCATATGCCAAGACTGGTCTGAATAGTTTTGTAACAGATAAGGTAGGGTGAAACGGCTGCGAAATGCGAGGGTTTTCGATCACAGATGCAGACTTTGTGATTTGATTTCGAAGCAGTTTCAAAATGAAGTCCCGATTCTCATGACTTTAATAGTTTGATAAATCCTTCGATTCGATCTAGTGTTGCCAATCCGTCTTGGGCTTTCTGTACAGATCAATAAATGCACGAAGACATTTCCCCTCGAAAACTCTTAATCTTTCGATTGTACTAGCACTCTGATTGTAAAGGGTGTTTTGTTTTTAAAGGTGAACTTTAAATTGAAAAAAAAAATTTTAATATCCATGAAATTGGCTTTATTTGAAAGATATTTTTTTGTCATTAATATTTAAAGATGATTTCGGGCATGTGGCGTAATCTGGAGGTTAAATTTTCACACTCTTCGATTTCTTTCGGCAATAACGCGCCGAACGTTGGCTTCCAAGTGCTCATTTATTTCTGGTTTATCGGCGTAGATATTCGACTTTACATATCCCCAAAGGCAGTAATCGAACGGTGTCAAATCGCACGAACGCGGTAACCAGTTGACAGGACAGTTTACTGAAATTAATCGTTCGTCAAATGTGTCTTTCGGTAAATTAATTGTATCGCGCGCTGTGTGGCATATGGTGCCATCCTGCTGAAACTATATGTCAGCAACATTAATGCCTTCCAATTGTGGCACCAAAAAGTTATTAATAATGTCTCCGTATAGCTCATCGTTGACTGTTACATTTTGATCATCATTATTTTTGAAGACATATGGACCAATTGTAGTGAAAAGTGGTTAGATAAAATGTCTGTATAGGACTGCAGCGATGGTCTGGTGCCTCGGCGAAAGAGGATGGTAATATCCGCGGAGATTGGCCTTGTCTGAGGACGCGTGAATGCGCTGGCAGGCCAGCATTGCGGTGTCGTGGGACGGGTTCTTTTCCTCAGCACAACACCCACTACAAAAATATTTTTCGCATCCACGAATTTCGAGGGTTCAAATAAATATCGACCGAAGTCGAGAAGGAGGTAACCTACTAAGGGTCAAAAGAATTGTTGATTCCGAGGACAAACCGGGGCTGGAGAAAACAGGCGGACTTAAAGGGACTTCGTTGTTACCCACGATATTTACGGCCCCCAAATAAGAGTGGCGCATCCAGGTGTAAGCGGTGCCCCCTCGCACCCTCCCAACCGGACCAAGATCCAATGTAGGCGTGGCCATATATTTCCCATTTAACTGAAAAACTCATACAAACAAAATTTGTATGAATTTTTCCCTTAAATGAGAAATATAAACGTGGACAATTTATGTTATAGTATTATGCGATGGAATTACATAACAATATACCATAAAAGGGCACATGAGCGGAAGGCCACTCTACCCGGGCAAGAGCCCCTTGTTACTCGGAAAAAGGGGACAGCGGCTATATGCCTCTGCCTTTTGGACCGCACTCACCGCCTCTGCAATCGCATCAGTGGTGGAGCAACCTGCTCTAAAGCCGTACTATTGAGGAGATAGGTCCCCAGCTGCACGAATTGCGCCAGTGAGTCTTCCCTTGATGAGTTTCTCTACCACTTTCGTAGTCGTGTCTAACATGCATAATGGGAGGTATGCAGACAGCGATCTGGAATTTTCCTTCCCCCTGTTGACCAGCGTTGAATGTGCTGAGCAGCAAATCAGGACAATGGTGATAGTCTTGTTTTTAACGATAGGACTGCCTCTTCCAGTTCCGGGTGTGTGAAGAGTGGGCACTCGATCGCTGTTTCACCATGGACAGCGTCAACACAGACGGGATGGGCGGGGAAAGTCCCCGCACTATTGCGTCCATCTTTTCCGCTTGATATATGCAAGGCGTCTGTAGGGCACCAAGTCTCCGCATAACTAGCTTGTAGCCAAGGCCCCACGGATCCTTATTCACATTGTCCACTAGATCTTGCCAGCACACATGGCCGATACGATACGATTTTGTCTCCAAATCAAACTTGTGAAGGGCTGGCGGAAAATCTTTCTAAAATCTATCGTGACTACAATCTGCATGCATTTTTGTCTACAGAAAGTTGCGAACTCAATATGTCTGCATAAGAGTCACAAATGAAGTTTTAAAGATGTACGGCGGATTGCGTAGGTGTGTGATTGTTATATGTCAATTATAAACAGACCCAAAACTCTCTATTCCATTTTCACTTTTTATTTTACTTTCATTATGTACCATTACATGATCGTATATTCAATCAAAAACATAGATGTTACTCATACCAAAAAACAACAACGGTCATAAGATTGCTTCTATACGATTATCGAAAAATGTTCAAAGTTTATTCTAGGTTTTATGTTGAGAATTTGATTTAATAAAAATTCAAATCATTAACTAAGTTTACTTAATTCTTATCCTTAGCCTAAATACAAGCACATACTCTCGACGTGTATCAAACGTTATCCTGATGATAATTGACGCTTTAAAATATGATTTCGTTACCACGGAGAATATGAGATATGTATCCGAACAACTTAAAAGTGAAAACGCTTGTTTGCTTAGAATGAAAGTAGATATTCCAACAGTGACGATGCCTCGAATTAAGAGTATGATGACCGGAACAGTAGCGAATTTTATGGATGTCGTCTTAAATTTGGGAAGTGCTGAAGTATCATCAGACTCCATATTGCATAGAATGTATGATCGAGGGGACAAATTGGTATTTTATGGTGATAATGTGTGGACGAAATTGTTTCCTGACATGTTTTATCGTAAGCAAGAAAACTATGATTCATTCTACGTGAATGACTTCCACTCTGTACGTAAAAATGAATCGGTATATTGTTTGTGTCTGAAGATATATAGTTAGTTTCTATTAACAGGGAGATAAAAATATCACAAAGTGGCTCTCGTCGGAACTCAGACATCTGGGATGGGATATGTTGATTTTACATTTTCTCGGTTTAGATCATATTGGACATGTGGAGGGCTCATTTAGTACTAAAATCTATGATAAGCTCAGCGAAATGGATCGAGTGATACAACAAATTCATACAGCAGTCAATGCAATAGTAAGAAATTATAAAATATTTATTTTCAATTGTTTTATGTTTAATTTATAACATA
The DNA here is from genome assembly GCA_963969285.1 of Odontomyia ornata. Lineage (NCBI taxonomy): Eukaryota > Metazoa > Arthropoda > Insecta > Diptera > Stratiomyidae > Odontomyia > Odontomyia ornata. Next base: position 475,538,393 of record OZ017738.1, on the reverse strand, counting down.
GGAACGGAAATCGCAGCTACCGCCACTGTTCATCGTAACCTCAGATCACGGAATGCGAGACACTGGTGGTCATGGGGGTAGCACCGTTGGGGAAATATTCATTCCTTTGATTGGGTTCACGAGCTCTTGCAGCAAAAATAAAAGGTAAGATTAACTTAGTTGTGATAAGAGATTAGGGCTGTTGAAACAATCAGAAAATGCTATCTATCATATATTAATAAATTTTCTCCTTAACAAAACTATCTCCTCATATAGTGATAATGACGCTACAAATGCATTCCATAATCAAATCGATATAGCCCCAACTTTAGCGGTGCTCTTGGGGATTCCGATTCCAAATGAGAGTATAGGTTGTATAATGCCTGAATTGGTTGATATACTAGATATTGAAGACCAATTATATGCGCAGTATTATAACATAAATCGTCTTGTGAAAAAAGTTACCGAAAAAATAGGACTAACTGCACTAAGCACTACATGTAAGTTGTCTATGATAAGTTATTCCGATAAGCATATAAACTATGAATGTTTGATTCCAGATTTTTATAAGCAGTATGAACTTGCTCTTAACTACCATTCTCAGTTCTTAACAGCAACTAAAGGGAATGCAAAACATACCTTTTACAGAAAAGCGATGACACGATATATTGATTCATGTCAGAATTTATCGGGTATTCTATCATCCAATCGCACACATTTTGATCTCTTTTCAATTTTGATAGGAGTCCTTCATATAACTTACGTAAATATTAAATTATTTTCCATTCAATAAAAACTATTTCTAATAAGTGCTATTTACCAGGCTTCACTTTTTCTGGTGGTGATGACTGTGTTCTTTGCATCAGAAAAGCATGCAAAACCGATGAAAATCCTTAGAAACATGTTAATTGCAGGTGTTGTTGGAATTATAACTAGACTTTGTGCTTGTGAAATTTTCTCATCTGAATCCGATTTGTGTACGTCGAGGTGGCATTATTATTTAGTGTTTATCGGCCTAGCTTTATTGGCGTTCGCTAATATTCGAATTATTGCATCTACGAAATTTCAGGTATGTGATGGTTCGTTCTTATCATAAAAGAAACTATAAATTGTGTCTTTATTAGATGCGGGAGAAACCATATATTTATGGAGTTACAGTGTTCCATGCATTCACATTATTTAGCAGCTCTTTTATCGAAGAAGAGCACCAAACATGGTACTATATAACTAGTACCTTCCTACTAGTCTTATTTTTAATGGAAATGAAGTATTTTAAGTTGGAGGCCATGAGTATTCCGTGGTCTGAAGCGATTGATAGTTTTTTGACACATAAGAAACGAAGCAGTAATTTCGTTAGCGGCAGTAGAAATCGGCGTGGAGAATTTCTCACTGCAAATTTAAGAAAAATAGATATAATGCTCTCGTATATGTTTAGCTGGACTGTTATCTTTACGTTGTTAGCATTTGTGAGGCGATTGAATCAAACGGGAGATAAGTGGCTTAGTGTAAGGGATATTGGCGACTGGTTGGTTGAACATAAATTGACATTAAGTATTTTATTTTTTGCATGTAAGTTATGAATTTGCACTTGGAAAAAATTGGATTGCATTTTAAATTTATTTTGAAATTTCCAGCACTAGTGTTTCTGGTCTACTGTCTAAAAGATTTCAATGGTCTCTTGACAAATATATTGAACTTCACGGCAATACTGCTTATCTATCATTATCGGACTATAACTGGATCAGTACTGCTATTCGACTTTAAAGAATCAACATCAAAAACCTCACTTATCCTTTTTTGGTTGAATATCGTCGAAATATACGCCATTAACTTTTTACCAGCTTTACATAAATATTTCTTTCACAACCAACTGTCAGCTCAAAGTGTAAAAAACTGCTTAGGTGCACATGTTACAGCATTTGGATTGATAGCCGCGTTGCTGCATAAACCACATAATGTGATATTGGTGCCCGTGTGTATATGGGCATTGGAAAGATGTTTCAGATCCTGTGATAAGCTATTTCGCGATAGTAATGCATTAACGTACAAGATTGTAGCAAGTTATTGGATAGGAAGAGCGTTTTTCTTTTTTCAGGTGTGTAGAGGAAACAGACAGTTTTGTTTGAATGTTTTGTAAACTTATTCAATTTTCAGGGAAATTCTAATAATTTAGCATCAATTGATTTGACGCCTGGCTATATTGGAATGGACAGCTACAACCCTATCGTTGTAGGCATTTTGGTTACCCTTAATACATACAGTGGTCCAATATTGTGTTATATCTTATTGATACACAATGTGTTTAACGAAAGTGACATTAAAAAGAAGTAAGTACATTTTTTCAAAAGGCAGTTAATATAATTGGATACTATTTGTTTCCTAGCAAAACTTCTGATTGTATGTTTCATTTAATCTAAAGTATTTTACTGTAGTAGCAGTTTTCTCCTATGCATCTTATTATGTGAATTGTTGCGTAAATTCATAGTTTCTTATAGTAATCTCCTTATGATCTAAAAAAAGTTATTAATATGGGAAAGATTACAGCAGAGTTAAAGATTTTCTCCGTATTCTTGGCAAAACGAAACAGGTTTGACTCAATTACGCCGGGCAAACTTGTACATGGCGCGTTTTTTAATATCAGTTGTGTGATATGATTAATAAGTGTAAATTATATTTAATCCTTCAAAAACTCCCACTACAGAACTAGCATTCTGATACTGAAATAACAGATCACATAGTTTTAGCACTATAGCCCCTTTCAGGGCTTCGATAGTGCTTATCTGTACTCGAGATGGTGACATGGTCAGTACCACACTTAGTAAATACAATATCGAAATGGTGGGTGAATCCTTATATTTAGGCGAATATTTTATTGAGTTCTGAGAATCTTGAAGACTAGCTGCACACAGGAAAACAATGCTCCAAGTATACAAAAGACCAGTTATATGCTATGCTAACTCAAGCATCCGGAAACATTTTGAATGCCTTTGAGAGGCGAGTCCTGAAGCACAACGAAGCTAGACGACGACCAATGGCGAATTTGATATAATCATGAGCTGTATCCTTGGGAGAATTGAAGGGCGGAGACCAGTGGGGAAACCGAGGAAAACCTGGTCTGACTCGGTTGACGAAGATAATTAATCGCTGCTGGGATTTCAAAATTTGGAGGACACAGTCGATGGCCCGAGACATTTGGAGGCGCTTTTTGTAGGAAGCGAAGGCCCCAGAGGGGCTGTAGTGTTACGAAGAAGAAGGTGTCATCCCTCAGGTATCATAAAGAGTTGGGAACATTTTATTTAAATTAGTCGAAAACCCGGTGCATCATCCTTGAACCAAGCACATAGATGTCAAGCATCATTTCATTCATCAAGTGTTGACATACTATCCAGCTGATCTTTTCTATTTGCCAACCGAGAAAATGCCAGCCGATATATTGACCAAGGGGCTACCAGGACCGAACATCTTGATCACATCTGTAATCTTGAAGTATCATCAATCAAGTCATTCCAAGGCTCGACTCGAGGAATTCGCTTAACTCACACTCACCTCTTATTCACACACAATCTTTTTCGAGTCAGTTACAAAATGTCCTCTCGTCAGTAGAATTAATTGATCTCTATTGACGAGAGAAACTAAGGCGGCAATATTATCGAGAAAGAGAACAGAAACTTATTTGTTCAATATATTTATTGGATAACCAATACGTAAAGGCTTAGATTCAGTAAAAAGGCGTTAAAATAGATTTAAACAATTGCATATGATAATTAAATTCCATAACCATCGATAAAATTAATTTTCATTCAACAAATGAATATAAATTGAACTACTTGGTAGAATTTATTCCACTTTTTCTACGTTTGTCTTGTTATATGCTATGTTAACGCATCCGGAAACATGTTGGATGCATTCGAGAGACGAGTCCTGAGGCAAATAACACACCAATGGCGAATTTGATATAATCATGAGTTGTATGAAATGTTTGAAGAGCCGGAGGTCTCAACGATTGTAAGACTGCGGGAGCTGCAATGGGCTGGACACATGAATCGTATGGACGAACAACGGATGCCCAAAAAAGTATTCGTTGGGAAGGCCGGAGACCAGTGGGGAAACCGAGGAAACGCTGGTCTGACTCGGTCGGCGAGGACATCGCTGCTCGGTTTTTCGAAATTGGAGGCCGCAGTCGATGGAGACAATTGCGAGGCGCTTTTTGTAGGCAGCGAAGGCCCGAGAAGGGCTGTATTTGTATGTTATGTATAATTTCTTTTGGCGCACGAAAAGAAAGGTTGTAATTTTAGTAGAACTGGAATGGAAGAGTATCTTGCAAAATCTGGAGCCGTTTGAGAAAGTCTGAGCAAATGTTAAATATTTACTAGCAGATATACGGCTGACGCCACTCGACAGTAATTCCAAATGACGGACAAAAAAGGCGCTCCAAACATTGCAAGCAGGACCATAAGAAGCTTCAAATTCCTTGGTATATTCTAAGTGAGGAAATATATAACGATCTTAAAATTTAGAGAGTACAAAAATATATACGTGACCCCGCCGTTAAATTTAACAATTAGTGTTATTTCAATTTTTCTGAAACGGTTCACCATCATTTTAACTCTTTGCATGGTAGGAATCAGGAATGAGCTTCGCTTCCATGGGAGCTATGATTAAAGAGCATTCATTCAGGTGTTTATCCTATTGATAGATTATGATTGTTCCGTGGAGTGTGAATTGAGGAGATATTGAATTGAAGATGTTTTTTTTAAAGAAAATACAGATAACTTTTATTTAAACTTAGTTAGCAACTTTACATTGAACTACCCACAATGCTGGTTTTACAAGAGCTAAGAACACAACTTTGATTGGTAGTTGACCAAGGAACAACTAGTGACATCTATCTCTTACAATGTTGCTAACCATGGCAAAGCAAAACATAACAAAATGATATTGAAATTATAACTGAATAAAGTGTCTAAATTAAACATATTATTTTCAACGCTCCCACTTTTAATTTAGGCACGTTTTACATAATTCGCGCCTGAAAAAATTGACATTTTACAATTTACGTTAATTTTTTTACGTAACAACGGTTTTGTTAAAAAGTCTGCTAATTGCTCATTAGATGGTACATACACTGTTTGAATCGCATTATTATGCACTTACTGACGGATATAGTGATATTTCACATCTATATGCTTTGTCAGCTTATGATGGTCCAAATTTGTCATTAAATTCAAGGTACTTTGTTTGTCGATCAACAACTTCGTTGGTGATGTTGGCCCTCCTTCTGTTTCGTTGAGAAACGCGCGTAGCCACTTTGTTTCTTGTGCTGCGTTGGATGCTGCAACGTACTCCGCCTCTGTAGTTGATCGTGCTACACATTTTTGTCTTTATGTACACCATGTCAAAGGACCATTTGCGAGCACGCTAACATATCCTGACGTTGACCTTCTTGTATCTGTGTCACCTGCAAAGTCTGCATCGCTGTAGACTTTCAACTCTTCAGATGGTCCGCTGTAAATTATACGGACATCTCTACTACCTTGTAGATATCTTAGTATTTTTCACTGCTATCCAGTGAAATCTGTCTGAATTCTTTAAATGCCTGCTGGCTTGCCCCACAGCATACATTATGTCCGGAAGTGACACAACTATAGCAAACATCAAACTACCAACAGCTTCACGATAAGGGATTTTCATTTCTTTATTATCATTATTCTATCTTGGGAACTTATTAATGCTTTTGGATCTGCTGGAACTGCAATGGACCTGCAGTTGCTCATATTAAACTTCTCGAATACTCTGTTAATGTAGCTCTTCTGATTGATAAACATGGTTTTCCCGTTTCTGTTTCGAATTATTTCCAACCTAACAAAAGCTTCACGATAAGGGATTTTGATTTCTTTATTATCATTATTCTGAATGTCTTGGGAACTTATTAATGCTTTGGATCCGCTGGAACTGCAATGGACCTGCAGTTGCTCATATTCAATTTCTCCAATACTCTGTTAATATAGCTCATCTGATTGATAAACATGGTTTTCTCGTTTCTGTTTCGCATTATTTCCAACCCAACGAAAACTTCCGGATTGTTTACTGTGATTACCACCATCGAACCCAGTTCTGTCAATGTTACCTTTTTCTGACATAATGTTACCTTTTTCTGACATAATGAATCCATCATCTACATATAGAACGAGATAAACCATAACCTCATCGTAAACTGCTTCGTAGACACTTCTGTCGGATTTGAGTTGTATAAAATTGGAATCACTAAGAAATTTCTTGAATTTCTCATTCCAAAACCGAGGTGCTTATTTAGTTTGCATACGTACTCTGGATGTTTGCTGCTAAATCCTTCTCGTTGGTTGAACAGGTCCTCCTCAAGCTCACCATGGAGAAATGCCGTTTTGACATCAAACTGCTGTATCTACCCGTCGTTGACTGTTGCTTAGGATAACAGAAGACATACCTGACTAATGGTGAGAAGGTCTCTGTGTAGTCGATGCCCTTTTTCTGTGTTAAGCCTTTAGCACACAAACTTGCTTTATAGCGTTCAACTGAACCACCAATATGCCTTTTGATTTTGTAGACCGACTTGCAATCGATAGAACGTCGATTTTCTGGTAATGACTGTAGAGTCCACGTATTGTTAGCTTTGAGTGATTCTATTTCTTCTTGCTACCATTGTTTGGAATCTTTTCTGACCATTGCTTCATCAAAAGTTTGTGGTTCCTCGTTGAATATTGCTAAGCGCGCTATATCAACATCTTCATCAACATATCCAGTATACCGTGAAGGTCGACGGATGGTATTTCTATTTCGTAACTGTCGCTCACCTACTACTGGATTTATTTCTTCATTTTCAAGCATTTCAACGTCGTCATGTTCATCATCTTGCTGTTGCTCTGGTTCTAACACTTCATCCTTGAAATAAATTGGGAATGTGTCCTCAACATCATTGTTTTGAACCTGGCTGCACTGTGTTTCTTCATTGAAATTTATATCACGTGTCATTACTATTTTTCCAGTGTTTACATCAACCAAACGATAGTTAACACTGTCGTTTTAATAACCTACTAACAGCATTTACTTTGCCTTGGTATTAAATTATGTTCTGAATTGTTTTGGAACGTGAACATAACTTCACTGTCAAATTTACGCATTTGCTTCAAATTAACAGGTTTCCCGCTCTAGAGCTCGTATGGTATTGACTGCTTCTGCCCACAGGTGTGGTTGTAGATTTGTTGCAATCAACATAGTACTGGCACTTTCCACGATAGACCGACTTTCTTTTTCAATTCTACCGTTTTGCTCCGCTGTGTAAGGAGTAGTGCTCATGAATTATACCACTGTCTTTGAACAACCGCTGGAACTGTTCACTTCGAAATACAAGTCCGGTCTCACTCCGAACACGTATAATTTTATTTGACGTTTGAGTTTCTACTTAATTTTTATACTTGACAAACTTCACGTATGGGTCACTTTTATGTTTAATAAAGTACACCGACCGATATGAAGTACAATCGTCCTTGAACAATAAAAAGTAGTTCGCACCACTGACTGATGAATGTGTCATGAATCGTTTTCAGACGAGCCCACATTGCTGCTGCCGTCTCAGATATTATAACTGTCTCAAGTTGCTCGAACTCCATTCCTGACGAGATTAGTAACATAGCCTTTGCATTCAAAGTATCGCAGGCTGTCCTCCTTGCCGCATCTGTTGCCGCTGGACGCACCGCTGTTCCGTTTATCAAGTTTTCCATACCTGATTCTGCCCGAAAGATTGTTTCCAGCTGCTGCTTCCATAGCTGAAAGTTTTTCCCGTTAAACTTCTGCAACTGAAATGTTTAAGAATGCCCATGGTTCCTGAATTGCACGAACCGTTTTTCAATCACGATTCTCCCGCGCACTTCTAATTGAAATACCACTAGATACACTCGATACCACTCACGCGGCGTCAAGTTCTTTGTTCAGTCTACTCACAATTTCTCACTCAGTTCCTACACGCGAAACTGGGCCCATCATCTGTTTAGAGATTGATTGTTCCGTGGAGCGTGAATTGAGAAGATATTGAATTGAAGAAGTTTTTTTTAAAGAAAATACAGATAACTTTTATTTAAATTTAGTTAGCAACTTTACATTGAACTACCCACAAGCTGGTGTTACAAGAGCTGACAACATACCCTTGATTGGTAGTTGACCAAGGAACAACTAGTGACATCTTTCTCTTACAATGTTGCTAACCATGCCAAAACAAAACATAATAAAATGATATTGAAATTACAACTGAATAAAATGTACATTAAACATATTATTTTCAACATTTCCTTTTTGCTGATATCTTTTTTCGTCACCTGATAAATATATTTAACATATATTTTCAGTTCTCCCGTAATAGGTCGTGTGATCTACATAACCGCCACCATGGTCGTATTCCCATTAGCTGTATACATGTTTGTGATGACATTGATGCGATCGCATATTTTCATATGGACCGTATTTTCACCAAAAATTTTATACGAATTTTTCAATACTTATTTATATTTCAGTATTCTGTTGATAACTTTTTTAAGTTTTAAATTTATAAATGTATTTTCTTAAGTATATAAAAAATAAAAATAAACGAGTTTAATAAAAATCTGTAAAATTAATATCAAATTTCATCGAATTTACGAACGTACTTAATTATTTGCTAACAAATTTAAAAGTCCTGTGAGTGTGAACAATAAATACAAAATGTAGTCAAAGAAAAAATGTCAATTGTTTTAATAATTACTAAAATCTAAAAGGTAATGTAAGGAAAATAGTAACGTTACTAAACTTAACATTAAAATATAGCTCAATTGTTTTTATATAATAAAATTTACTTGACTATTTTAGACTTGTAAGGCAAAATGAATATCATCACTGCTAACATTTAATAAAATTTTCATGAAAATGTCTGTTCTGGAGTGTTCACAGATTAAAAGTCGTTCGGCTCCAAGTTTCGAACAAATTTGTAGAGCACGACCTATAAGGAATGAGAGATGACGGTCAAGTTAAGACTTTAATTGACAAAATATTAATTACCAGGTACTGGAATAGGTGTTCCCAAGAATGTCCCAAGAGCTTCTAATTGCGTGTAAACACCTAAAAATGTGGTCTCTTCAATTCCTGTTCTAGCTACCTGTAAATTTGGAAGAAAAATAATAATTTTAAACTTAATTTTCAGAATTTCTGTAATATACCAGCTGTTGTTTTTAGGGCTTTCCTAATTATTAAATCACTAACGCATTTTGTCATAGGGGGAAAATATTTAATTACAACAATCAACAAATGTCTAATATGTTTTCGCACAAGAAAAAATCAAGATCCTTTTGAAAATTATACATTTTCGCAACAAAATTCGTGGGCAGTATAGTTTCAAAACGGGGTTTCTCAGTGCCAAACACCAAAGGTAGCATTATATGTTACAGTTTTTTATTCTGTTTTCGTCGAATATAGTCGCTTTCACTGAATTATTAACCGAGCAGAAAAACTTTTGCGAAATGAATTTTAACAGTTTATAAAATAACATGTTCGATATTCAGAAAATAACATGTTATATATTCATAAAATAACATGTTATATACTGACCGATTTGCCATAAAAATTAATCAGAGAACGTGTTAGTATTAAGACATTGGGAAATTCAGGAACTACATGGTATTCATATGCAAACCTTTTAATCTCCAATTAGTTGCACTGTTCTCTCCATTTACAAGTATTTAAACATGATAACCCTTTTATTATCTTCTTTTTCTTAGCACTGCAGCCCCTCTCAGGCGTTCCCTTCCTGCAAATAGCGCCTCCAACTGTCTCGGTACATTGACCGCGTCCTCCAATTTTGAAATCCGAGCAGCGATGAACTGTCTTCATCGTCCGAGTCAGACCAACGTTTCCTCGGTTTCCCCACTGGTCTCCGGCCTTCAGTTCTCCCAACGAATACCTTTTTGGGTATTCGTTGTTCGTCCATACGATTCATGTGGCCAGCCCATTGCAGCTTCCGCAGTCTTACAATCGTTGAGACCTCAGGCTCGTCAAACATTTCATATAGCTCATGGTCTAGCTTCGCTCCGATTATTCGCCTCAGGACCCGTCACTCAAGGGCGTTCAATATATTTGCGGATGCTTGGATTAGGGTCCATGTTTCACAGCCATAGCATAACACAGGTCTTATCATAGATTTGTATACTTGGAGCTTTGTTTTTCTGTGTATGTAGCTGGTCTTCATGATCGGCAAAACTGAATAAAATATTTTATTTGCGAGCTGTATTCTCCCGCGCATTTCGTCTCTTTCATTACCCGTTTTCGTCATGTTGGCGCCTAAATACACAAATTTCGTAATTTTGGCGCCTAAATACACAAAAACCCTTTTATTATAATATAATTAATTGTTAAATATTTCCCTTTTTTCTTATTAAGTAATGTGTGAGGGAAATAATTACTTTTCATAAATAAATAATTCACATGGATTCACACTTAATGTAATTTCGTGATTTGAACTCTTGTATTTTAGGAGTTCAGAAACTTTTCTCCAACAATCTGACCTGTTAGATGAACACAATTGTGGTCGGTATTGATTAAAATTTAATAAGTTTTTCCCCCTTATGGACCCCAAATAATCAAGTTTAAAAATAAAATAATACTTCAGATGTTACAAATGTATTTTATTCTAATCGACACGAATGCATTTCGGTTGATATTGCCGACCATCTTCAGCGCTAGACGTGAAACTACTATCGAAACAATTCGACAAAAGCAAAGACATTAGCTAATAACAGTTAATTTTAACATATATGATTCAGTCAATATTACATAAAAGTTCTGTTATGTTATTTCAACATAAGAGTTTTTGATAAATGATGCAAAAGCTAATCAAGTTAACCGTTAATATATATTATCTAGCCAAATTAAATAAATTTGAATTTATTGGGCTATTGTCGATATTTACTGAATTGTCCATTATATGTATGAATAGAGATTCATATGCGTCGAGTTTTCGCGAATTAGTTACTTTTTTTAGTAATTTGAAATTATCAGCTAACGGTCCCGTGTAGTGCCTTCCTGTGTTGTTTAAATCCAATGCGTGTGTCGCCATACATTTATTTACGTCTTTATTCTTGATGTATCTTTCGTGTTCTTTGAAACAAAATTCAACTGCACGTCTAGTTTGTCCAATATACTTCATATCACATTCTGTGCAATGGACTTGATAGATTCAGCTTTTTTGTTTTGGTGAAAATGGATCTTTCGTAGAGCCAAGGAGTGAGCCAAGCTTGCGGGTACTATTATGCACAATCCTAAGATTGGCTTCGCTAAATTCCTTCTTGAGTTACAAATCTTTGGAACATATGCCATAGACACACATGATTGGGTATTGTTTGCTATGGAGTTTTGATGGAAAAGGGTTGAAGCTCTCTCTTTTTATTTTATGCGTGCATTTGGGAATCAATTTGTCCATAAGCGATTTATCATATCCATTCGTTTCTGCCAAGTATACGATATGCTCATACTCTCGTTCTTATAATCTCCCACTGATAATGGCAAACGACACATAAGATATATCATAGATCTAAACGCTGCAGTTTTGTTTTGATGTGGATAATACGACAGATGTCTGTTGTTAGCTTTCTACAGATCGAAAATTTTATTTTTCTGCTGTTGCGCGTATTATTTAAATCAAGAAAAGGTAAGTTTTTCTTCATTTTCTGATTCGATGTTAAATTTTATACTGGGATAACGGCTGTTGAGCAACTCCAAAGTTTGATTTACACTTGCTTCCTTCACGACAGCGAAAACATCGTCTATATAACGCCGCCAAACCCTTGGTAAAATTCCTTCATCCTTCAGTTCATTTTCAAATTTGCACATGAAGGCTTCGGCTATGAGTGATGACAAACAGTTCCCCAAACTACATCCAAAGACGCTCGAGTAATATTTTTCCCTGAATTTGAAGCAATTGTATTTCATACATGCTTCGATGCAGCGTATGTATGCATCGATATGTTCGATTGAGATATTGCATTTTGGAGATGATCTCTAATTGCTTCGATGGCTAAATCAACGGGAAAAAGAGCTGTGACGTCGAAAGAAATAAGCCGTTCGTCTTCTTTGACTTCTATATCTTTGACATTGACAAAATCTCTCTTCACTGAAAACCCTTCGAAATTGTCAAATCGTTTTATCTCATCGACTATCCATTTGGTCAATTTAGAGAAAGTTGAGTTGACACACGAAACTATTTTTCTCATTTTTTCTCCAGTCTTATGGATCTTCGGTAGGCCATCCATCAATGGCACTTGTGGGTTTGGCACTCTTAAGTAATGTTTATTAACATTGAAGACATTATATATGATGTCTATGATGCACTTAGCATTTTTCACCATTTTACAAGTAGAGGGCAAAGGCAAACAGCATATCGATTTCATGATGTGTTCGTCATAATCGATTTTGTTAATTATAACAACTTTGTTTCCTTTGTCGGATTTCATATAAAATACATCGCGTTGTTTTAACGATCCATTTAATTGTTTTGGAGTCAGGCTTGTTGTTTCTAGCACCTCTTTTAACATCGTCGCTAGCTTGCATGGCCTTTTCTCTTATTTGGTTCTTAAGATCTATCGGGTTGTATGTCAATTACAGGTGGTGATAACGGTTTAGCTGTGAAATTGAGACCAGGATTTGATAAATCCAGCTCATCTTCTTCTAATGTCTCTTCTGATAGATTCACGACTAATCCATTTACAACTTCAACCTCTAGTTTTTGTTCGGTGTTGCTAATTCTGTTATTTATTAGCTTCGCTAGCTTCTTAGATTGAATTTTACGTTTTTTGGGAAAATCCTTTGGCTACGATTAAAAATCCCTTGAAATCTTCATCCGTTTCCAGGTCTTTTGTCATCTTTAGGTGTAATTCATACAATTCTAGCTGCAGTTGACTGAGGTTTCTGTGATGTTGTATTTCAAATTGGATCCATTTTTTCTTTGCTGCACGTATTACGTTATCGGAACGCGCATTAAAAATAGCACAATTTTCATAAAACTTGGAAAGACACTGTTGTTTTTGCATTCTTTGAGAAATATTATGTCTGCTTTAATTCGTTTCGTTTTAATAAGTTTATTTGAGGTCCATAAAGGTGAAAAACTTATTAAATTTTAATCTATATTTTAGCTTTTGCTGCTTTAAAGTTCATAGTATGAACAAATTCAAATTATATTTCTAGAAACCGCATGTATAACTTGTTTCGAAATAATAACCTTATAATATGTTAACAGTACATAATAAATTTAAATCAAAAAAGTAAAAGAATACCGGGCTCAACCGGGATTTGAACCCGGGACCTCTCGCACCCAAAGCGAGAATCATACCCCTAGACCATTGAGCCGCTTAGAAAACTCACTTTCAATTCGTCACTTGAGTTGCTTAACCTTAAAAACAGGTTCTATACCAACTGAATATATATGAATATATTGCTGCAAAAACAAGCAGTATTTCAAATAGATTTGCATTTATCAAACGATAATATTCAATCGAAAAAGTCGAACGAATTGGCTATTCATTTTTGCTGTCTATAATGTATAGTGCACCGCACAGTGAGATTAGTCTGACAAAATTCTTCGTACCCTAAAAGCGAAGTTGGGAAAAATTCATTTATATAGGGTAAACTATACTTATCGTGGCACCCCACTGGTTATTTGCATGTTTCACTTTAACATCGAATTTTAAAATGTTGTTTGTGACACGCAGATTTCTTATTTGGCAGTTGCAGATATAAATTTCAAGGATGCCTAAGGTCGGGAGCAAAGGCACTCATACCAAAAAGTACAGCGACGACGACTTAGTCCAAGCTATACAGGCTGTAAGAATGGAATTTCAAAGAAAACCGCTGCAAGGAAGTTCGGAGTTCCAAGAGCTACACTGCAGTTTCGTATAAATTCAAAGTTTGTGAAATCTAGCCCAGGACCATCAACGATTTTAACAGACATTGAAGAGAAAACTCTGGTTGACTGGATCGTTGTAAGCAGCAGAAAAGGTTTTCCTCGAAGGAAAGAAGATGTTTTAGTATGTGTTCAACACTTTTTAATAAAAGAACCACGAAACAAATTGTTTTAAAGAAAATAAGCCTGAAGAAGGTTGAAAATTGCAACTCCGACATCAGAAGCAGTAACGGCCGCCAGCGCAAATGTTTCAGAACCTAATATTAGGAAGTGATTCATGCAAATTGAAAATTATTTAAATGAACAAGGTTTAGAAAGTATTTTTGAAGATCCAACAAGGATATTTATCGGAGATGAAACAAACTTCCAACTTTGTCCGAAGAATACTAAAGTGCTGGCAGAAAAAGGAATCGAAAATGTATATGAAACTGACCACGCACAAGCCAAAACGTGTCTTACTATTATGTTCACCTTTTCTGCTAGTGGTGAAATAACACCGCCTATGATAATACGAGGCGTGACAAGTAATGAGACTGATTTTATTGCCGCGCTTGTGGTAACCTGCGACCTTGAAATTCAATTCCCCTTCCCTAGCATGCTTCTCCTCTCCATTGATATATCTACAATCGCTCTAGCTTGTTCAGTTCGGCTGCTGTGTCGTGTTGGTGGTGCTCGTCATGAAAATGGAGAAATGAAATCAAGAGCAACGCATCACGATAAAATTTTGTGCCAGATTGGGCGAAAGTGCATGGGGATAGTGCTCTTAGTCGTGCCCAGGTGTTTCGATGGCATAAAGAGTTTAAGGAGGGGCGTGAACGCGTGGAAGACGAGGCACAGAGCGGGAGACCAGTCGAGGTGCGGACTGATGCGAATGTGCAAAGTGTCCGCGCCCTAATTCGCGAAGATGAAACAAACTTCCAACTTTGTCCGAAAAATACTAAAGTGCTGGCAGAAAAAGGAATCAAAAATGTATATGAGGCGTTTAACAGTTCGAATGTAGGCCTCGCAACTGGGTATGAACCGTGAAACAGTCAAGACAAATTTTAACCGACGATTTTGGGATCAAAAAGTTGTGCGCGAAGATGGTTCCAAAGAACCTTTCTGAGGAGCAAAAGCAGCATCGAATGACCGTCGCAGAAGTCTTTGGAACAAGTGGAAAACGATCCCACGCTGCTTGATCGAGTTATTACAGGCGATGATAGCTGGGTTTTCCAATTGGTGGTCAAAGGAACCCATTTTGAGTCGATTACGTATATCCAGGCAGACTTGACGAGGGTACTCGCAGACATCCAAGTCGAAGCGTTCCAGAAATGTTACGAAGCATGGAAAACACGCTGGAATCGTTGTATAGCTGCCCAAGGGGACTACTTTGAAGGGGATGGCAGAGTTGTAGAATAATTTTTAAATATACGGTTTTCATGGAATCAGTCTCATTACTTAATTGTCACACCTCGTATATAGGGAACGTGACTAATACGATGGGCACATGTTGTGTGTATCGTCGCTTGTAAAGTGAGTAAGTTACATTGTCAACATAAATAAAAAGTTTCAATATCATTATCAACGATGAGGAAAAATAAATTCGTAGTTTTACTTCGGTGTGTGTGGCGTTTGTCGCATATTAAATACGGTTTTCATGGAATCAGTCTCATTACTGAATTGTCACAACTCGTATACCCATTAAAAAGAATGCGAGCCGATCTTAGACCTTCGTTACCCTCTTCTTGGGGCTTAGAATTGTGTAATAACGGGTGGATAAACTCAGATTTATTTTAACAATATATCCAAAACATTCTTTATCCATATCTAATTTAACAAAAAATTCGATTCCCCATCATATTGTTTGTAGATGGCCATAAAAGCCACATGAATTTTGAGCTCAGCGAATCATGTAGTCAAAAAGGGATCATCTTGATTCAAACTCGAGTGGAGAAGAACTAACTTAACTAACACTTTAACAAAATTTGATTTTGGTTCGAATCTTGTAAATGCGTTAGAAAAATATATAAATAAGTCGGTTGTTATAAATGGTTTCAAGGCATGTGAACTATATCCCTGGAACCCCAACGCAATCGATTTCTCGAAATGTTTGGGACAAAATACGCATGCTCCTATCACTGCCAATGAGAAACAGAATCCAACTCTGGCGCTCTACGAATTTAAGGAAATAGTGGGACCATTGATTCTGAGAAATCTGGAAACTAACGGATTAAATGATCCGCACGAAGAATCACTGCTCTTTGTAATATTTACAAGTTTTTGAGCAAAGCACATCAACTTAATGCTGACAATATTCAGGGAGACATGCAAACATGCTACATAAATGAAAATTATGTACAAATAGTAGACGAATGGTTATTGCTCGATGATATTCCTATCATTTTTAGCAATAATTTTGCATGACCTTCCAGACTTCTTGAATCCCCAGCCTTAAATACCGACAATTCAACAATTGTTTTCTGGTTTGCCTCAACCCAAAACAGTCTCTCAATCTGCAATCGAGGGGCTTCTAAAAGAGAAGCAAATTCTGCATATTTTGATGAAACGAGTTTGAGTGCTCCTTTACAAAATGCCAAAGACCTTTTTTCCATATGACGACATTTCTCCTGGCCCATCTAATGCGGAAATATCTGCTATAAATGGCACGAAGTGCCGAAAAAAGTAAAAATTCACCTTGCGCTCGCTGTCCACTGTACTGCTATGTACATTTTTCAACGCGAGTAAACTAAGCATATGTTCAGCACCTTCCACTGATAGCTAAGCTTTGAAAAGTAAATAAACTCCTATCCATTCACTTTGGAAGGCAATAAAAATTAAACGGGTGTAAGAGCTGACATAATTTTCACTTCACAAGGAGCTATTGTGTTCTCCGCGGGCCATCTGGATTTCACTGTAGAAATCCGTCTCTAAACCGTACAAAGCCTCGAGTTTTCGTTGACAACTCCACAATTCTTCATATACCGCCATATAAACTAGCGAGAAAAGTCGGCCTACATGTGGTCAAGTGTATGGTAGTAAGCGCTGCTGCCATATGGCTTCCTTTCTTACATCGGTTTTGGTACAGATTGATTATTTTGTTTATCTTAATGCCCAAATAGCCTTTCATCATAGATATGTTCGCGTTGTTTATCATTATATGAAGTGGTGATCGGTTTAATATTCTTTCAATTGCTACTGTGGAGCACAACGTCATCGCTTTCGTGATGTTGATACATACTAATCGTTGTACTTGATCGAGTACTGCGCTTTGCCTTTCTTCTTTCTTGTACGCCCAGACAATAGCCGTCGTAGAAAATGATTGGGCATATCATCATAGTGTAAGCCACTGTCGAATCCTGGGAGTGCATTGCCCGACTTGCATTCATTCCATATTCTAGCACACCATCAGATCTCTAGTGAACCTTACCATTGTCGTCTCTATGTACATATTCCATGTGAACTTGTTCACAATATTCTAAGGTACTTTTTTTTTCTTAAACTCAATCTCTGTTCTTTCGAAGCGTATGGCGCGAAGCTGATTCAATTTTAATCTTCTTGTGAATGGCACCAATGTGGTTTTATTATGATTAAACTTTAGTCCATTTTCCTCAAATCAATTGACAATCGAAAGCTTTCCCAGTGTTTAACATACTAACCTAGCTTCAAACAACAGCGTTAATCAAACCCTAACGCCGTTAGTATCAGGAAAATTAATGCAATCTTCTAGGACACAAACATTTTACAGGTGGGTGATGAGAATATTTCAAGCAGCCTCAGGATCAACTCAACGAAAACTGAAAAATATTTTATATATAGCTACCATGGTGTGTAGAGCCATGGAGAAGAATTATAATATGAAGTAAACATTAAAAAATTCTAAGGAGTATTATGTAGAAGATCTTGGACAGAATTTTCAAATCTCCTTCGTTGGATTCTATATCACAAATTTTTAACTCGCATTTTCCAACTATACCTATGCCATCACTTTTGAAAGTCTTTTGTACAACTCATGGTCATTTAAGTAAAGATTCGAATTCTACTCACCTCTGCAGCAACAGCTTGCAAAAACAATTTCTCCAACTTTGAACATTTTTTGATGGCTTGTACTTTCAACGTTGCTATCATTTCATTTAAAGCCTTTTGTACATGAATCATTGATACAGTCTTATCCTTTGGATTCTCTTCAGCTACTTCAGTCGCTCTTCGACAAATATCCAACGCTCGTCGGGCATCACCTGATACCGCTGCAACTTTTCTATTGACAAGGAAAAATTTATGTTAGTTCCTTGAGATGTTTTTCTTTATTTCCTATCTACATACCTTGCAACTAATTGCAACGCATCACTTTTGAAAGCCTCTGAGCCTAGCAGTCGCGCCGTGACGATTTCTTGTAATTGTTTGTGTGAATATGGCTGGAATGTCAGTCTGGTTAGTCCTAATCGAGAAGTTACTTTGCCTAATGATAAAATTAAATGTTCAAATAATTATCATTTAATTGCCATGGTCAATTATCTTACTCATTAGCATCCGTTCAGGCAAGTCCATTGTGTTTGCTATTGTAACCACTACCAATCTAGATGTCGATTTTGTTGGCCAATCCAATAAATTATAAACTACATCCTGACGTCTATTACATAAAATATCTAATTCGTCAACAAGTAAAATAGTAGTATGTCGTTTTGGTCCTGGCGATGTAAAGCGTTTATCCAATAAGGAATGAGCATGTTCCCACGAAACAGTCTTTCCTGTTAATTGTTTGTAGATTTGTACGTAAGCTTGTCTAGGTTCAGTCAACCGCATTCCATTTATTTCGATGTAATCGAATTCCGGCACCTTTTCCAAATCAGCGTCGCGCTTCAATGCACGAATGACGCCAGTCACTGTTGCGGTTTTTCCGGTTCCAGGGACTCCTGAAACATACATACATCCACCACATTGATCAAAGAGCTTTCCCTCCAAAAATGTGTAGATGTTTTGGAACTCTTCTTCTCGGCATGGTAAACTTTGTGGCACGGCTGACACATGCAGGCGTTCACGAGCTATTTGAAAATCGGATTTGCGATCTTTTGTTTTGCATTCTCGCGTTTCTATTGTAGGATTAATGGCACCAGCACGAATTAACTTCATTTTTTGTGTTGGCGTCATAGTTAAAGACTTGCTGTTGGGTGTAGTGGCACTGTTTCTCCGGCTCTTTGGTGTTTTAGGTTCATCATACTCAAAGTCATCATCCTTTTCATAAATTAATTTTCGATTGCGGCGAGGAGTGTTTGTTCGGTTTGATTCATGCAACGAAGAATGTTTATCAAATAAAACTTCTTCAATAATATTTGATAACTGAATGCTTCGCTTTGGGGTTCCAGCTGCAAATTGAGAAGTAAAAGTAATAAATACTAACTGACTCTCATAACCAAAATCTACCTAAGCTTTGTCTTCCTGTCGGAGTTTTCAATATACTTTTTCGGCGAACCATTCCAATCGATTTGCTACTGGGAGTTTGTGGATAATCACCGACATATTCGTCTCGCACTTTTTTACTGGGACTGATTATTTCATCGATGCTATCTAAACTGTCTACTCGTTTCCTTGCTGACCTTCTAGACACCGGCTCCACTGTAGCTTGTGTATCAGTTGATAATCGCTGGGAACGTCTCACTACGGCAGTTCGGGGAGGACTAGCTTCCGACTCCTTTTGTTTCCTAATTGGCCCAAATAAAATAGAAATTAAAACTGAAACTTGCTCCTCTGCTATAAACTTACGCATCTTTCTGAGTTTCGGAGAGTCGTAATTTAATTTTCAAATCAGACGAGTCTGTTCTACTGGTGGGAGAATCTTGTATAATTGAGTAATTCAGCGTATCTGAATCCGCAGTGGAATTCGCTTCAAGGCTGATGTTCAAGTTACGCCGCGCACTGCTTTTCCTTGGAGTGTAGCTCGACTTCATGCGCTTTATATCTGGAGATTCCAACAAATAATTCCCATTCACTTCAAAGTCATCTATAGTTTTCCCTTTTTTCTTCTGCGACGATAATTGTTTCGCTTTTACCACTGAATTTTTTATTATTTTGATTGGCGAAACCAATGGCTCCTCCTGAACTGGGTCAGCATTCACAAATTCTATTTCTTGTGTTTTCTTCGTTTCACTTTTTCTCTTGCTGCCGGACTTCGGAGTCCGTACACGCTCACGACTCGGAGTGGCAGGGTTTAGGCGAGCTTCAAATTCCATGTCATCCAGAGGGATAAGGTGGTGATTGCCCGCAACCTTAACAATTTTATAGCGACAAACGAAAGTTGGCAATGAACTCTTTTTGCGAGGCATCAGAGATTGTGCTGAGTCAACTGGACCACCACAAACTACAGTACACTTTTTATATATTGTATCAATACAAATTACTGGATCGAATGCACGATGATCTTCTATCAGCTCCACATTGAAGTCAATACATACTGTATCGTCATCAAAAAGCCGATGTGGGATTTTGTACGGTCTGCAGTCAAATTAGGTCATGTTTCGTTGCTCAATGAAATTTGTTTATATTTACCTTGAATACCACTGGACAATTGCCTGATATGGATCGTCATCGCTTTGAAAACCATTTTCCACTTCATACAAGTTCTTGATTCTGGCGATCTCGCAACTTTCCACTGAATCTGAATCTACTGACCCTGCGCACGATATCAGAACAAAATCTCCAACTTTTAATGTTAACGCCCCGTAAATGCACTTCCTGTAACGAGTGTCCCAAAAGTAGACTACATAAACTTAAATTTATCCATAAGCACCGACATACTTGTAAAAATAGCAGTTTTTCGTTTCAAATTTCGTGCGTAAGTTATTGGGTATTTTAACATCGGCTTCTGGATTTCCAACCCAGCAAACTTTTGATTTTATAACCATTTTGCGATCGTATACACTTTTAATGTCCGTGAATCACAAATTAGAGCGAAATTTATAAATTGTGCTGATATACACAATAATTAATTAGAGCAAGCGACGACTGCACTCACAACGCGACAACACAAGCCATTATCAAACACCTTGGCGGGTTTTTGATCAAAAACGTCAGTTTTCGCGCCAATTTATTCAGGGTTGTGTCAGTATCGAGGAAGAGGAAGTCACTTTTCGGGGAACTTTAGTTGGTGTGTGTACACTATGAATATGAGCGTATGAGATATTTTTGAAGATTTACGTTATTATTGAGATACGGAAAAGTTAGAATTATATTAATTTTCACGCAATATCGACGATGTGCTTCACATCCATGTTGATCATTTAAAATTGATAAGGTTTAAATTCAGTATGGGTGGCTGAATGGTGAAAAAAGGCAATCGAAATTTTGTTTATATGATATTCGCAGGCGGGGTGACGGCCCATTCCTGGCATCGGCCCTACGCGTCGCGTCCGCAGACTCTATGTGCAAATCGGTTCGTATTAATCCTTAGTAATTTATTTGCTCCGAGAATCCATGCGAAAATACGCAGAAGATAGTTAACTTCAAGCTGGAAATCTGTTTCGTGCGAAATTTGAACAAAATTTAATGGCGGCGAAGTGTTGTACCAGAAGGAATGTGAGAAGCAGGTGATTGTCAGTTTAAAAAATCTTCTGCGTGTTTTCGCGTCAATTTCCGGGGTAAATAAATTACTAAGAATTAATACAAACCAATTTGCACATAGAGTCTGCAACCGCGACGCGTAGGGCCGACGCCAGGAAAGTGCCGTCGACCCCCGCATGCCAATCTTTTTTTCTTGAAAAGCTATGGGGCTTTGCTTTATTGGGTGAGCAGACACATTTCAAAACGGGCTTCCAACAACACAAAAAACAGAAAACCTAATATCCGTCTACCTGGCCTATCTAAGACCTACCTGCTTAACCATCCTACACCTATATAAAGTTATTTCCATCCACGCATCCTTTAGACACTGAAGTTGACTCAAAAGACTCGAAACGCGTCTGCTCAGCCAATAAAGCAAGGCCCGACGGTTTTTCAATAAAAAAAAAACAATCAAAATTTCTTGTTATAACATAATTGTTAGATTGAGTTTTGTTAATTATTTTAATATTAGTAATTAATTATAAATTTCAGACTGGAGAGTTCTACATAAGTTTGAAATTAAGATATGTTATGAATTTATAGATTTCAGTGTAAGCAGTTTAGATAGTAAGACCCTATACTCATGTATAGAATAATATTGTTGCCTGCTTATATTTTTTAGGAGTATAGTTAAAATAGTGACAGTATTGTAAGATCAAACATTTTATTTGAATTTATAGAATTAAAGGGTGGTCCAACCAAAACGCACGATGTTAATTGTAAATAAAACAAAAATTTTTCAGAGAATTGTGTTAATATTTTTTATTATACCAGAAAGACCTATGACAATTATGTGTGAAACAAAATTTCGCGCAAAGGCTCGCCACGGCTACGAAAGCATACTTCTATCCGATGGTCTATATTTTCAATTACTCTGAGACATAGTTCAGGTGCTCTTGAAATTTTCTTGGCTTATTGACGTACACTTTTTCTTTTATATATCCCCAGAGAAAGAAGTCCAACGGTGTCAAATCATATGATCGTGGCGGCCAATTAGCATCGCCACAACGTGAGATGACACGGTCATTGAATTTCTCGCGCATAAGAGCCATTGTTTCGTTGGCTGTGTGGCAAGTGGCACCATCCTATTGGAACCACATATCGTCCAGGTCCATAACCTTAATTTCTGGCTACAAGAAGTCCGTTATCATCTCGCAATAGCGAACATCATTCACGGTAACTGCTTGGCCATCCTCATATTCGAAGAAGTACGGCCCGATGACGCCACCAGCCTATAAACTGCACCAAAGAGTCACTCTTTGTGGATACATCGGCTTTGCAACAATCTCTCGTGGATTCTCATTTGCCCAAATGCGGCAATTCTGCTTGTTAACGAATCCACTGAGGTGAAAGTGTGCCTCTTCGCTGAAGATGATTTTCTTTGTAAAGTAACCATTCCTTTCTGTCTGTTCAACTGACGCTATTGCGGACGCTTGAAATGGTCAGTAGACTTCAGGTCTTGAGTCAGTTGAACCTTGTAAGCTTGCAAACTCAAATCTTTATTCAAAACTCGCATCAGTGATGTTCGTGAGATGTTCAATTGTTGGGCACGACGACGAGTCAAGATTGACGGCTTATCTGCCACACTATCGCGAACAACAGCAATGTTTTCCATAGAACGAACTACACGAGCATGCACAGGTGATTTCACATTTCCTGCAGACCCGGTTTGCTGAAATTTGCGCACAATTCCCTCTATTGTAGACACATTTGGTCGATTATCCTGACAAAAAAATCACGAAGTGCACGAAATGCATATTGATTGGAACGCCCATTTTCATAAAAGGCTTCATCAACCTTAACGTGCTGCTCAATTGTATACCTCTCCAGGTTGAATTTGTCAAACCCTGAAACAAAGAAATGTCAAATTAAGTTGGGCGAAAAACTAGACGTTAAGGTGTGGCTCACAATTAACATCGTGCATTATGGCATATGTGAAGTGATTTGGAGTATTTAAGTCCATGTAGTGTATGGGTGCCGATGTTCTGGTACAAGCGTCAGCGGGCTATAAAGAAGACCGAGCTCAACGGGTTCTTGTCGCACCACGAAGCTACACTACAAAAAGTTTTTAAAACGCGTTATCTACGTTATTAAAATTCCCGAGCAATTTCTATTATCTATCTATTTCGGCTAAATTTCATCTGTGAAATGTCATGCTTGACAATCTAAAAAGCCTACTTTCGGCCTACTGAGATGCTGCTTTCAAGATTTCTGGACAGCTGTTTTCGGAAATTTAGGACTACTGAGCAGCTGTTTCCGGTCAGGTACGTTAATTGATTTCCTTATGGGCCTGAGTAAGAAGGCAACGATAGTAGGCAGAACTCACTCCTCTGTCCAGTATGTTGTGAAAACATTTAATACAACTGGTTTGATTATATCAAAGCCTCGTTGTGTCGACCCTCCATACTAACTGAACGTTAAAAAAGAAACGTTTTGCAGGCAGTTAAAAAGAATTCTCGAGTAACTGCTTCCCAAATTTTTACAAATATCAAAGACTCTTTTGGCAAGGCTCCCAACGAAGATACTATGTGAAAAATACTAAAGAGAGATGGATATCATTCATGCATAGCACGTAAGAAGCCATACATTTCGGAAGCAAACAGGGAAAAACGTGTGAATTTTGCAAAAGAATATATAAACAAGCCACCAGAGTTTTGGGAACAGGTCCGATTCTCTGACGAAAGCAAATTTTGTATATTTGGTATTAAATGAAGAAAGTTAGTGGGCGGAAGAGCGGTACTGCCCTCGAAAAAGAAAATCTCATTCCAACTGTGAAATATGGTGGAGGTAGTATGATGGTCTGGGGGTGTATGCCGGCAGAAAGAGTTGACCAACTTGTGTTTATAGAATCAACCATGGTTCAATACGGTTGGCTTAATATTTTGAAGGCGAATTTGAAGCAAAGCGCTCAGCAGTTGAGGCTTGGTGACGATTTATGGTTTCAGCAAGATAATGATCCCTAGCACACAGCACATAATGTGAAGCTTTGGTTGCTCTACAACACAAAACATCAACTGTGTACGCCACCCAAATCCCCAGACCTTAATCCCATTGAGCATTTGTGGGACTTGTTGGAGCGCAAGATCCGTCAGCACAGCATAACCTTGAAGACACTGCTGAAAAACGTCACCATCGATGAATGGGGCAAAATTACCAGGCAGGACACAGCATTATTGGTTCACTCCATGCCCAATCGACTTAAGGTGGTCCTTAAGAGAAAAGGTTATCCAACAAGTTATTAAGCCCTGATAAGTAATAAAATATTTGAATATTTCAAATTAATATTGTCATGTACGGATGCTTTTTCTGGTTCGTTTAAGTGATGCTTTTTTGTTTTTATTTTGTAAAATGTAGTTTTTAAAGGAATACCACACGAAAAATTTATAGAAAAGAAAGTTTCATTAATGAATAAATTTAGTTGCTTACATATTTAAATGTAGCAGCTTTCTTTAGCATAATTTCCTAATATGTTGCTTTCTTTTGATGTTGTATGGATACTTTTTCTGGCAAGTGTATATATTTAACGAGCAGATAAAATAAAAGCAATTAACACGAATACCAGCTAAGGTTATGCCTAATCTGACGGTCTCCAAAGATAAGGTTGTAGGTCCCTCGCCTTAAAGATGAGGTTAAATTTTACCCCAGTTAGAATATCCGCAGCAGATTAGTTGATGCGCAAATCCACAAGCCGCCATGTTTTAGCCAGAATATGCTCCTCGTCTTGTAGAGGGTTTTATAGGTTTCATCTAGTTCGCGATACCTATCGAATCTCTACTCAAGTGTAGCATTCAGCCCGGTCACCACTGCCAATTTTCTCTCCCAACCCAGTTGGTGACCCAGCGTCAGGTGTTTGCAGATGATGCACCCTAAAGGGCTTCAGAGCTTTAGGTCCAGTTCTGATCCGTATCCCTGCATCTTCAACAATGAAAAATCCTGTACTGTTTTCAAAAACCGGAAATAAACAAAAAATTATTTTATGCTCCAAACATCTTTTAAGAGTGGCATACGAAGATGTTTAAGACATATCCCGTTATCGAAGTAAATCCTCATACAGGATGTACGGGCAGGAAGGTATGAATAACTTTTTTTTAAATTGCTAATAATATGTAAGCCTTCGGATTGCTACCATTTTAAGGTACATGGTAAGTACGCGTAAATTAACTAACTAACTAACTTCGTGTGCAATCCTACCTTTTCAAGGCATTCAAGTATTCTGCGTGCGTTGAAAACTTTCAATAGTTTGAAGATGTAGTCCATATCAATACGATCCCGCTCGTCTTGTGCTCGTTTAGATAAAGGTTGACGATTTGATGGGATAGCTCTTGATGTAATCCTTCAAAGTTGTCCTGCTGAGTCTTTTCCCATGGTGATGAAATGCGGTGATTAAGGATTCTGGTCACAGTTCTATTTACAATTCCATCTTATCCTTGACAATCGATTTAATTTTTCTTTTTTCCACCGACTACATTGTTGACGGTCTTCCACTGTTGCTCAAGTCCTCGAACTATGTTGCGGGTGATCTGGTTCAGGATTTGCAGCATTCCATGAAATTCCGAGTTGGCAGTTGATCGATGCGATACTATTTCCTCCCTTAAACAGTCCTGAATTTTTCCGCAGTGTTTCGTTAAAGTCATCGCCCTAGGCAAATAATACCAAAAAGATGAAAATTGTTGCGACTTTTTAAAAACTACCAAAATTCGGTATCGGTCGTTATCATATCTTGACTATTTTCGCAAAAAGTTCCTTTCAAAACGAAATTGATACTAAGCTAAAAGTACACTGTCAACCTTTATTGTTTAACATATGTATCACTGATCAATTGAACTCCCCAAAGTCAAAGTCAAAAGCGCTTTATTTAATACTAATAGTTATAAATTTTAAAAGAATATTAAGCAAATTCCAAACAATAACAATAAAAAAACTTAATGGCCCAAATGGCTCTCTAAATTTATACGTTATCATTAATCACATTTTAAAAAACTATAGCAAATTCAAATCAATTATGATTATTACATATTATTTCATTCAATTGGAAAAAGAAGAAAAAACCAACCAACACTATCCTAGAATTATTTATAATCTTAACACAACAGTGAACTTTGATCCTACACCTAACATGTTTTAACTTAATTCTTATAAAATGAAATCAAAAACTTTATCTTATACTAAAAAATTCTATAACAATGTTCCTAACCTAAGCGTTTAACTTTATCTCTAACGTAATATAGTAAACATAACATATACCTAATTTTTAACACAAATAAACAACAATACTAAATGTAGCAATAATGAGCTGAAACTCAAAAACTAAACGAAAAAAACAAAAACTGGAAATAAACACAAATAATTTAGACATTGTCATTCAGCCACCAATACCTGGACTGCGCCGTCTCAATTCGCTCTGCTTCAACGAATCTAGCAAATGAGTATCTCCATTGGAATTGTTGGTCTCGTGAACTCAAACTCGGAGGATATTTTATCTTCTTATCGGTGGCCCGTCGATATATGTGATATATGACTGGAACGCCGTCAGAATCAAAAACGTATCGATTCATGTCCAAATACACGAATGCTTCTGGAGGAATGAAGCCAGTAGCGAGGCAAGTCGCTATATACCCGTCTGTAGGGTGGAACGGCTGCAATTGAACTCCCCTCAGCAATACAAATTTTCCCACGAACATGTCCTTGTATAGAACGATTTCGCCAGACGGAAGTCATTAATTATCTATTATGAACTGGAAGTATCGGCTTACTTACCTATGTTACAAGTGTAAAACAGCTTAAATCTCTCAAGTGAAGAAAATATAATACAATACATTAAATTTAACTACAATAATTTCAGTTTTACACCCAACTATTCGTTCACCTTATAGATCAAAATTACCTAAGACTTGAATTGCAATCTAATGTTTGCATTGTGCTTTCACAAAGTGGCAAGTGTTCGATGTATGCAAACTCCAAACCGTGAATTTGTGTGATTGTGAATGAAAGTTGAAAAGTAGAAACACGTAAAGTTTATTTTTTGAATTTGATCTTTATTTCTTATTTCTACTCATTCGACCATGTTTTAAATTGAATAGTTTTCTGTTTTTAAGAAATATATTAACTATAATATTGTTGCAAATGTTTAGGTTCACTTTATTTTTACGGTCCTTTTAAAAATTTTTTTTATTGATTTTGCTATCTTGATCATTTACATCTTTTTTGTGTTTTGTTTTCGCTAAATAGTCTGGCTACAATGTTTAGTCCTAAAAGGATAATGTTGATCACAAGAGGGAAATATACTGTCTTCATAATGCGAGAGGTATCTAAAGTTTAGATAACAAAACGGTTCAGTTTCAATTGAAATGAATTATTTTAATATAGAAAGTATGAATTTTTATTTAAAGTTTGAAACGATCAAACAGGTAAGAAAAATTTTAAAATCTTCTATCCGAAATCTTCGAAATTAGTTAGAATTCAAAATAGTGGAAGTATATCGCAATCAGAAACCTAACTCAAACATCTATAAATTTCAAAGACAAAAAATTTGTGGAACAATACCACTATCGAACTGTCTGATCTAACCACTGTTATTTGCAAGAATAAACTCTTAAATTTTAACTACGAAATCCGCGATATTAAATTAGAAAATTGGAATAGGAACTGAGTACTGCGATAAAAAAAAACAACCGAAAACTGTTTACATGGTCTATAAAACATTCTAATGCATTTCATTTGAAACATTTTTATCCTAAAGCTCCTAAAATTCATCAATGATAAAATGGCGGTTTTAAAAATTGTTAAATATACCAATCAAGCAATTATATTGTATTTAAACTCAACCTCTTTGAAACTATAATTCATAAGTAATAAAATGAAAATAATATACAAAACATTGAAAGTATGATTCCAGCCAATGGAGGCTTCTACAACCTTTCTGGGGAAAAAAACTACAGGGATCTTTTTGATACAAATAACCATAAAAACTTTACCTCGTTGCTCCTTGTAGTAGCACATCATACTTTTCAATTAATATCTTTATTTTGTGTTATAGGGTACTATATTTCACAACTATACAATTATGTGGGATTTGTTTGCTGTATTTCGCCTGGTTAATAAACATTTTTTTTTATTTAGCCGTTTTTATATCTTAGATTTTCGTATATTTTGTAGAACATTATACAAAGTTTTTCTGTTAACTAATATACACTTAAAAATTAGTCTTTCGTATTGATGTGGAAAAACTACTTTAGAAAATAAAGCAATTTCATATAATACGAAGTGAAAGGTAAAAATCAAATCATTCGTACAATTAATTAGAATATAACTTAAGATAAGCTTTCATTTTTGTATTATTTACAAGTCAAATTTGAAATAAATAAAGAATGCAACATACTTCGGGTTTGTTGAGTAATGCTTGGGGGCACATGATAGGATATTCGTGTGATTATTATTACAACTTATCACTTATAGCCAAAACAATATCATTTAAATAGAATTGTAGCAGATAAGTATTCTATGAAACTACATGTTCAATTTCATCACCATCTTAGTCAAACATTTTTCAATGTTTAGCAATTTATGCGATTAGTTCCTTTTTCATAATCTCATACAAAGTTTAATTTACACCGGGGTCGCACATGCTATAATTACATATTAATGAATTTTATTGGAAATCACGCTTGTATACAATAAGTCTTCTTCAAGTCACCGTTCAGTTGATTTCTTCTTTACCGTAAAATACAGTCTTAGAACATAAATTTAAATTGTATTTTTGTGTATCTACTGAAAAATTCTATCATACAAGTTTTCCTATTCCATTTAAGATAAAATTAAAGCAATGCTGGTTTAGTAGAGTGATTTGTATCAATTTTATTCAGTTTTATTTATTTCTAATTTTAACCTTAGTTTTAAAAATAAACGTCAACATATTTGTTTTGTCTTATAAATAATGTGTTCAACGATCACCACCATTCTTATGAAATTAGGCTCCGACTATAATATACGTGTTTATTACTAGAGAACTAGAAATATCTAACAATTTGAATTTCATGACGACGGCAACAATGCTGTCGAGTGTTTCGTACACATGCTCCTGAATTCGTTTTCGTCGAGGATCCAGTTGCCGGTTCGAGCGCATGGTATGTGCGCCTTTTCTTCGCAACCCCGTTGCAAACATGAAATCATGGCACCATTTTTCGAGCAGATACTGCACTTGTAACGTGTACTGCTCCACACAGCTGTATCCAAATCGACTATTCGCGCTCCAATTATGTACACTCCTGATGCCCACACTACACAGTTTTCATGTACCCACACTTCGTATGATGTTTCCGAAACTTTTGTCATCCCAACATATATTTCGTTCAAATCGAAATTGCAAAGCGGCAATGGCGATGACGATGATGTGCTATTTTGAAGGCTTGGTGAGTCGTTGGTTTTTCTTTTCTTTTTACTCTGCAATGAGAAATAAAGCATAATAATGGAATGTTAATCATCATAGGTAACCCAGTCGAAATCAAAAATGGAGCTTCAATATTTCCAGAAGCGTCCCCAACAACTACTGAAGCAGTGAGAATTCCAGAAGCAGAACAAGAGGTTCTAGTTTCACTACCAACAAGAGACGGAGTACAAAATAAGGCTTCTGGAATAGGTGGACTACCAGCAGAACTGCACCAGAGGGGGTCCCCATCTAAGTATCCTCCATCGACTAATATGCAGAATATGGCCAGAGGAGCAGTTACAAGAGACCGGCGAAAACGTATAATATGCCCTTGTACATAAAAAGGGGGGCAAGCTAAGGTGTGTAAATCATATAGGTGTCGCTCTACTCTGTACGTCTAAACCCGTGAGAAGGGGCGCTATGAGCATTTTGCTCACGCAAAATTTTTTGTCGTTATTATCAATGTTAGGGATATCGTATCGTCGCAAGCTTCTCAGTACCTTCCTAAAATTTGTGCCCTTTCACCTGTCTACCTCACAACATTTAATGCCACTGTAATCGCGTAGTAAAGTATTTGTTCGAGTCGTGTCTACAAGTGCGGCATTTTGCTCATCGCGCGCCTATCTCCGTAAGTATTTTTTTCTTGATGAGAAATTTTGTGTCATTATTTATTCTTGTTTTTTTCCATTGAAACATTCAAGAAGTGATCAATATATTCGCAATAATATATCTAATAGCCGTAAGGAATATTGATTTTTATTTTCAGCATACAAATAGATAAAAGATGGAAAGCCGGCAAACTCTCCAAATTTTAGCTTGGCTTGAAGAGCCTGATTCTGATGAAGCATTTGCATTAGATCATGATGATACAGACCAAGGTCGCGCAGACGGGCCTGAAAGCGATTGCTCCGACATCAATAGCCCCCACAAAACAGATACCGAGCAATCTTCAGTTGAAGCAACATATAATGAGTTGCAAGTACAAAGAGGTAAGCACTAAACGGGCAAAGATAATTCTAGAAAATGGCTCATGAATAAGCCATTACCCAACGTACGAACCAGGAGTTGCAATATAGTGATCCATTTGCCAGGGGTCAAAAATGTAACTAAGAGTGCAAACACGCCCTTACAGTGCTTTTTATCATTTTTGGATGATGAAATAATAGCAAAAATAGTTGCGTATACAAATAAATATATCACATAATTGCAGAACAACAGATAAAGCACTAGTTGCAGTGTTATACATGGCTGGATTAAAAAAAGGATCCCATTCGAATGTAAAGGAAATGTAGCTTTGATCGAGAGACGTGTGTTTTTAAAAAATGTGGCTCTAGGGTTGGCAAAGCCACATATTTCACGTCGGCTTTGTACGCAAAGCATATTACCTGACCTCAAGAACAGATTCGCTCAGTTCCTCATGCTGAATTACTATGCACCGAGCACGTGACATTCATGTGCAATGCATGTTTTGTAAGGCACACTTATCAATTTCCTATGGAGGAATGAATTTTTCGCATACTTGCTGTTGTCTTTTTATGATTGATTTTTTTCCGAAAATGTGCAAAAACACTGCCAAAGATTGGAAGATTTTTAATTTTTGAATAGAATTGAATTTATGTTACTTAATTCTAATAAAACATTTTATATGATAAACTAAGGCTCTGGTATTTATTAAAATTTAATTTTTGTTGAAATTAGTTGCCCCATTAATTTTGAAAATGCATTTGTAATGGTGTGAGCATTTTTAAGCGGGTGCTCGAAAAGTGCTGGGAATACATCATCGACGTACGCCAACTATTTGTAGACTTCAAGCAAGTATATGACAGTGTCGTCAGAAATGCCCTGTACAAAAATAATGCTTAATTTTGGCGCCCCAACAAAACTAGTCCGCATAGTCAAAGTCACCATGCTAAACACATAGTCCCAGGTCAAGATAAACGGCGAACTAACGGATGGGGGATGAACTTGCCCCAATGCTCTCTAACCCTCTACCTTCTTCTTCTTCGTAGCACTACAGCCTCTCTCGGGCCTTCGATTCCTGCAAAAACCGCCTTCGATTGCTTTAAAAACCGCCTCCAACTGTCGGTCCATTGACCGCGTCCTCCAATTTTGAAATCCAAGCAGTGATGAACTGTCTTCGTCGATCAAGTCAGACCAGTTGCCTCGGTTTCCCCACTGGCCTCCGCCCTTCAGTTCTCCCAACGAATATCTTTTTGGGTATTCGTTGTTCGTCCATACGATACACATGGCAAGTCCATTGTAACTTCCGCAGTTTTACAATCGTTGAGACCTCCGGCTCGTCAAAAATTCCCCCGTTTAGTTTCGCTCGAATTATCCGCCTCAAGATCCGTCGCTCAAAGGCGTTCAACATGTTTGCGGATGTTTGGGTTAGGGTCCATGTTTCACACCCATAGTATAGCACAGGTCTTATGACAGATTTGTATACTTTGAGCTTTGTTTTCCTGTGTATGCAGCTGGTCTTCAAGATTGTCAGAACTGAATAAAATATTTTATTTCCGAGCTGTATTCTTCGGCGTATTTTGTCACGTTCATTAGCGGTTCTCGTTATTTTGGCGCGTAAGTACGCTCACATTTTCGATACTGTATTCGCCAAGTGTGATATTTTGGCCATTTGATATATTTTTTTCTCGACTGCGTCATGAGCTTCGTTTTATTCTCATTGATTTGTAGCCCTGCTAGTTTTGCTTCGCTGTCGAGTTTCAGGAAGAGTTCTTTGGCAGTTGTTAATGACCCTGACAAAATGTTGATGTCGTCCGCATAGGGTACTACTTTGCTCGACTTATATAGTATGTACCTTGTGTATCGACAGCTAGCTTTCTGATGACGTATTCGAGAGCCAAATTGAATAGCAATGGGGCCAACTCACCTCCCTGCGTTAGTCTGATATTTGTGTCAAAGACATCGGTGAGTTGGTTATTGATGCGGACTTGGGAG
Source organism: Odontomyia ornata (assembly GCA_963969285.1). Classification (NCBI taxonomy): domain Eukaryota; kingdom Metazoa; phylum Arthropoda; class Insecta; order Diptera; family Stratiomyidae; genus Odontomyia; species Odontomyia ornata. The sequence goes on along the minus strand of OZ017738.1, from coordinate 475,505,514 downwards.
GTCGTCGACGTCATTGCCATTTTAGTAAGACGGACTTAATTTGGCTAGGATACCTAAGCAAAGCATTACTTGGTACAATACGTTAAGATCAATACTGTTGTATGCTTGCTTAAAGTCAATGAAAATTTAGTGTACGTCTATGTATGCGTGCCGTAAAAAGTAGTGATATGCCTCTGTAGTTTTCGCACTGTAGCTTGTCACCTTTTTTGTGGATAGGGAATATAAATGATTGACTCCACTCTTTCGGCATATGTTCTTGTTGCCAAATAACTTTATGAATGGCTTTCCGAATACTGTTGCCACCATATTTAATGAGCTCCACTGGAATCTCATCGATGCCCAGCCCTTTTTTATTCTTCTTCTTCTTTTGGGTCAGGGCTATGGAAGCTCCCGGGAATATCTATAGGCTCCTATGTTCTGGAGCTGTGCGGAGGATTTAGGAGGTTCTTGAAATATGATGCCCATTTTTCCTTAATCCTGTTTTCTACAGCCATAATGTTGCCGATGTCGGCACGGCAGAGCGATGTCTTAGGCTGATAAACTCGCTTCAAGCCTTTCACTACTGTGTATGCTTGTCTTAGGTTGTTGCTCGCTAGACTTACATCGACACTTCTTAATTGGTCGTCATCGTATTTTCTTTTCTTCACTCTAATTATCTTATTCGCTACTCTTCTGAGATTTTCATAATTTCCTCTTCGTCCTGGTTATTTTTCCTAAATATTTTTTGTACGCCTGATTCTTTTTAATCTAACGCATCCTGGCATTCGTCATCGAACCAATCGTTTCTTTTGCGCCGGGCATGATGACCGATCGTCTGTTCTGGCACGGTCTTAATTTACGCTTTCACTTCCACCCATAGAATCCTCCGCCTACCATGTGTTCAGTATATTGTTTTTGCATTTTTACACACCATGCATCTAGGTCACTTCAGTGCTGTCATACTGATATGTCGAACGAGGAAATTGATTCAGTCATTCATCAATTGCGCACACGGCGTTTGCAGAGTAGTACAATGAGTAGAGGTATAGCTATGAAAGTGCAAGTGAAGGAGTTTTCTGCGAAGAATACCAATAATCCGACACCGAAGATGCTGACACGGACGATGATGACAATATTCAAAGGGAAACAATAATTGCACCAGAAAGAAAACGAAGCCGATACGCCATCATTTATGAAAAGGGCGAGTAAGGATCAGCTGATCGAGTTAAATGATTTGTGGAGCCACCAGAAAGACGAAGGCGGCACTCGCCATGTGACTTAAAGGTGATTATTCCTCAATGTCTGGGAGCTGCTAAAAACGTTTCTAAGCCTCTTGAATAATGGATGCTGTTATTTTCTGATGAAATTTTAAATTTGATTCTCCTTCATACCAACGAGTAAATAAATAGATCTAAAGCTACTTGTGATGGACCAATTTCATCACATTACAGGCCGACTAACATGACAGATAAAAGCTTTTCTGGAATTACTATATCTAACTGCAGTACAAAAGCACCACGTTGACGTCGAAGAACTTTCGAGTCCGCAATTTGGTGACAATCTATTCAGAAACGTAATGAGCCTTTCAACAAGCCAGAGGCGACGAGAAGTCCACTGGAAATGAACGGAAAAAACATGCATTGATTCCTATCAAAGAAATATGGGGTATTTTTCTTAAAAATTGCAAAATGAAGTACAAACCTTCACACAATTGCAGTTGCTAGCATTTTGCGGGTGCTTTAAAGGAAAAGTCTTTATTGCGACAAAACCTGGGTAATATGGAATAAAAATCGTCTCTTGTAACCAACGTGCATGTTCATTGCCGAACCATAGCAGTTGCTAGCATTTTGCGGGTGCTTTAAAGGAAAAGTCTTTATTGCGACAAAACCTGGGTAATATGGAATAAAAATCGTCTCTTGTAACCAACGTGCATGTTCATTGCCGAACCATACGTTGGAAAAGGACCAGGATCCATGGATAATTCAGCGCAACACTATCTCACAAAGCTCACCGAAATTATCGTAACATAACTTGCGATAACTGGATCACACGGGTTTCTTCGGTGTAATACTTGAAGAAAAGCTGGGTTTAACGGTTGTGGGAACAGAAAAAATTAACCAGAAATCCCACCAAGTTGGTCCAACCAGGAACTGCAAAGTTCGGTTATGCGGATGGGATGACATTACTATCCTAGTCCCCTAAAACATTACTATCCTAGTCCCCTAAATTGGTATTGCTGGCGAACTTGCATAACGCTGGGAAAATGTTATTATTTATGGTGTGCTGGATCAAGCAGCAGTAAATCTGAATATTTTGGTAAGTCTTAGTCCAAACACTGAAAGAAAAATATATCGACGAGACTATCTTCAGCAATTAGGGCTAAGTTTGGTCAAGCCACATGAAAAGTCGCGTGCGCCAATAATATGTCCATTCTAGCATCCAAAGTCAGAATAAGGGAAATTGTCTAAATAAAAGAACGAAATGGATTTGGAAACGCGGCGCTTGTAATAACCATAGAATGCACTTATGCTTTAATTGTAATTAATTTCTTAATTGTTTTTTCAATTTTCTATCGTTTTGTATAGTTATTTTTTTAATTTTTTTTTCATGAAAATATTGTGTTTGTCATATGTTTTGTTCGTAAAAAAACCCAATTTTTTAAGCTAAAATTTAAGGAAGCTTTGAAGACAAGATCAAGATGAGGGGGATTTTTGAAAAGGTAATTTTGTTTGCTAAAATTGCCTAAGATATTTTTGGCTAGTGAAGATTCAGAACCAACTTACTACTTTTTAGGTCTTTGTAATAATTTTTTTTACGAAGACTAGTTTGCGTCTGTCCGTCCGTTCGTCACAAGTTTCCTCAGAAACTATGAAAGCTAGAATGCTCAAACTTGTGGAAATGTCAGAAATGATGGTCTCTCAAAAGTTTAGGTCTTACCAAATATTTAAAATTTTTTGAAGAGGGGCTCCCCCTAATAACGAAGTAGCCCATAAAAATTTTTTTAATCAAAAGTAGTCGAGCGTGGTATCAAATGAAAGGTCTTGATTAGAATTATAAGAAAAAGGTCAGTTTATGCATCAGGGGATCCAGGGGGTGGCAAAATGTACCAAAATTTGGTGTCCCCCCCTCACGATTGGAATCTTTTGAGCCGAAAATCTGAAAATAATCACGGAGGTGGGTCTTAATGAGTACAAAGGCAACAAATACCTCAGAAATCAAAACTCGTTCAACGTTGTTAATAATAGTATATGTAGATTTTACATTTCCGCCCATAAAATGAAAACGGTATCTGTGCTTGTAATTATATAGATAAAATTTTATGGAAATCGAATCGTAATTGAGTGAGTTATAGCCATTTCAATTGAATGGAATTAAAACAACAATAACACGCTTTTATGGTTGATACATATTTCAATGAATGCCGCAGAGAAGTTCTCAGCGCAAGAAGCTGAAATCAGCCAAGAAGAAATCAACCGAACTTCCGAGGATTGACAGCATGAATGCATAATAGCAAGAAAGTATGTACGGACAGACATAACTAGGGGAAAAAATGTGAATTTTACCAAATTCTGTGTCAACGGAGACATAGACCGGTCGGGAGGTACATACAAGGTGGTGATGTTGAAAATCAAAGGAAAAATATATCTCATTATATGTCGAAAAGCACTTAAACAAACATTGACACTTTTTACATTTCAAGACCGAAGTCTCTCTCTTTTTTTACACACACTTTGATGAAGACAATTATTTTGTTTATTTAATATCCGCAGGCAAATTCTCTTTTTTCTTGAAAAGCTGTCGGGCCTTGCTTTGTTGTGTGGCAGACGCGTTTCGACTCTGATTCGCTTCACATGAAGATGACTCAAAGGAGTCGAAACGCGGGTTTTCTGATGAAGACCTTGAAGCGGCGAGCATCAGTAAACAAGCAGTCACCTCTAAAAGTAACTTAATCACGTCGACTTATTTTTCTCTATTGTTGACAATCATTATCGTAATTCTTAAATAAAATAAATAAAACGAATTTAATTCTAGTTTAGATCCTTTCTGTGGAACATAATGAATAGCGGAATATTCCGTTTGAGAGTACCCAAACAAACGATCATAATAGGTTTCGTAGATGACATTGGAATAAACACTCATGCGTCCAAAGTTCCAGCATTTATCTAGTAGAATAGTTAACAGGAATATATGTACTTGTATAGTGGCGATATTTTGTGGGATAGCTCGCAACGAAGTAGATACAAAAGAAAGCGCAAAATTAAAAAAATGTGGTGATGTGTAAAAATAGGAGAAAAAATATAAAAATAGCCATTAGTGGGGTAATCCAGTTCTGTGGTATTGTAGCCAATGTATACGGTAGTCTCATGGGACAACAGTGTTCTACCACTTGGTTGATTCTGGTTTAAATTTACGCAAAATAAAATATACTTACCGTTGATGAATTGCTTGAACAAGCATTTAATGCAGCCATTGCTTGCGCAAAACTAGATGTTGACGCTGGTACCACTGGCATTCCATTGACTTGCTTTTGCACCATATTTCCCTTTGTTCGCTTGCTAATGAAATCATCATCTTTTGGATCTTTCTGACTATACACGAATCCATCGCAAGTGGTCGTTATTATATATGGCCCGAATAAATCACCCAAACCGATTTTGTGCGGCCCTTTCTTACAGAATACACACATCCACGACGTATCCGTTGTGTCTGCGTCATATTTTGTACTTAACGTGCTGACATGTAGTCCACGTATTTTACTGCGATCAGAATTTGAATGATTATGAATAGATTTTTTCACTTTGTTTTGTTTTTCTACTACATCTTCAGTTGTAGGGGCGTTGATAACGTTTATCGTGCCATCCGATTTAACTTGAATGAAAGGGCCTTTATATTCAACCGTTATTGGTTCCTCTTTAACTTTTTCTTTTGCTGAAGTGGATGGATGTTTTTCATTCGATTTTGATGATTTGTTGGCATGAGACGATCCGCTCGATGAATGTTGTTTTGATGATTTGGATGATGTCGATGTGGATGTTGTAGCTGATTTTTGATTAGAGGAGGAAGATGATGATTGATTTGACTTCTTAGATAATTTCTTTTTTTTGCTTGGTGGAGTGCTATCTGATTTGTTGCTGTTGTGTGGCCGCTTTTGGTTCGAATTGTGATGATTTGATGACTTTGTGGATGTGTCGTCTGTGCTTTGACTTGACTTCACATGGTCCATATCTTCTGAAGAGGCTGACGTTGAAGGAGGAGGCGGAGGTTGTTTTAGGGGAGACGATATTCCACCCAATCCAAGCTCTGATATCACTTCTGGCGTTATAGGCTCGTCTATTGTCGGCGGCGCCAATATACAAGGAGGGGGGTCACCGTCCTCGATTCCAGCGAACATTTCCTCTAGTTTATTTTCAACCTACAAGAAAATAGTTAAATTTAATACAAATATCATAATTATTCCCTAGTTAAATCAATCTAAGCATAAATATACACTACCTCTTCGAAGCAATTTTCAACATTTTCTTTTGGTTGAGGTTTTTCGCCGTCTGGTATTGTACAGTCTTCTACCAAGTCCTTGCTGGGACTAGTACCTTCAGGGGGTGTTTCCAATAACTCAGCTAAGTCACTAATTTTACTATTATTATTCGTAGGCTGTATTTCATCTAATTGTGCTTCCTTTTCGCTACTTTCTAAGTAATCTTTTTCCTTCTCTTCTACTTCTTTACTAAGCAACGCCAAATTGTCCTCATTGTCCTCATTTTGCAGTAAACTTTCATTTGCTTCATCTTCATTACTATGTGTACCTGCGATCATAGCTGCAATCTTATCAATAGTTTCAATATCATCCGAGTCTCCCTTTCGTTTGCATCGTTTTTGTGGGCTATCCAGATGTTCTTCCGTTGGAGCAGATTCTTGCACTGGTGACTCAGGAGTGAGGATTGGTTCTGTAATGGTTGTTGCAGGTTCGATTAGGTTTTCTTGATTAGTTTCTAATGACGTCGGTGGTGATTCCGGCCCTTGACAGCTATTTAATATTTTTGCATTGCTATGATTTGGTTGAACGGGCGAATTCGATTCGTTCCTATGCACTGCATTCAGAGATGTATTGTTTACTATAACACTAGGGGATTCTTCGGGAGGTGATGGAGGGCGCAGAGACTGTGGCTCTTCTTCACATCTCTTTTCCACTTCAATACTTAGAGATTCACCGTTGGTAACGTCCTTATTTTGATTTACTGTCAATTCATACGGCTCCGTGGGCTCTATGAATTTTGAAGAATCAGAATCATGCACCTCTTTAATTGTATTGCTAGTCGAGTCTTTACTATCGTCTTGTTTTAAATTATCACTTTGGCAAGCTGTATTATTGGAATCTATCACTTCAGCTGTTTCATTAGTATTGCTACTTATTAACTTTTTACTGTCTAAATCGATAAGCGTTTCACTTCGGTCTGGAACTAGGTTCATTTGAGTTTGCTGCTCGTGCACCATTACAGCCGACTTTACTAGCATCGGTTCGTTCTCTCCCCTGTCATGCATACTCTCATCACTGTCGTTTGATACTCGTGTAGTCTTATTGGGCTTCCGTTTCCTCCGACTTTTACTTGTTTGAGAATCGACGGAGTCTTCGTTGGACGCTGTAGTAGTTGGTGAAGGTGGGAGAGCTAAAGATAGCGGAGAGTTTTCCGACGGTAGTGCAGATGTTACTGTTGCTTCAAGCTTTTGTGATGCCTGCAAGTTTATTCCGTTACCCGTTGCTTTTAGATTGTGATTGTTGACTAAATCGGTCGCTGATCCGGTGTTTATGAATGTTGCTAATGGACTTCGTGATCTTGGCGACATAGGAGTACAATTCGGAATCGAGGGTGGTCGAGTCGGAGACACTGAAATGCAAATGAAAACACAATGAAATAGTTCTACACGTCGTATCGACACGTACATCTTTTAGGTGACATGGGAACAGCAGTGTGAGATTTCGTCAGTTGGTAAGGACTTTCCTTGATGAGCTCAACGGGCTCATTGAGGGGTAACATGGAAGCCTAAAAAGATTTCTATAGTGGTCATTGATATTTGCATAAGTGTGTTGTATGTTCCACCTCCAACGCGGTTGGGTCTCTCGCCGCCATTTTGGCGATTTCATTGTTAATCTGCCTCGCATCACGTATAAAAATATTTCCTGCCGTTGGCGGCAGTTGTGCTTGAACTATTTCACCATTGTTACTATTTGATGAACCGCATTGAAATTTGTCTCTCACACTGCCTGTTGATTGAATCACACCTTGCCCAGGTAGCGGGGGTATGCTGGCGCTGGAAAATGGAAAATGAAGGGCGCTGACTTGATAAAACATAGTGTTTGACAGAACCTGTTATGATTATTTGGTGTTAAGCTGCGCGGGATTTGCTGATGTTGAGGATGTTGTGAATGGTGCTGCGGTGGGTAGGGCTGCTGTTGTTGTGTTTGTGGGGGTTTGTTATGTCCTGGATATTCTTGCGAAGGAGGTGGCGATGCTAGATTACGTGGAGAAGATGTTGTACTATTTCTAGCTGACTGTATTGTTAAGTCGACGGAGCCGAATGGCGGTGGACCGCGTACAAATGATGGTAGTAAAGGATTCAGTTCAAGCTGAAAATGAAAGGATTAGTTTCTTCTTATTATCCCTCAACGTTACTTACGTTTTTATGATTAGAAAGAAAGCTATAGAAAGCCTCTGGAGGCGTAGGAGGGGCAGGTGAATGCCATGTTAATGGTGACCTTACCAAAGGCCTTTCATTAGACATATGCGCTAATTGTGGCTGCCGCGGAATGTATGATGGAATCTGTGAAAAGTCGGTAGGACAATTTAAATAAAATGTGTGATTTTGATTTATGTGATATATTACTTGTAATGGATTCCATGATGAGTTCGGTTGGCTAAGATGACTGTGCGGGTTGTGACCTGACATGATGTTTTGATTTTGTAAGTCTGGAGACCCAAATTAATAACCGCTTCTTCTAAGGGTGTTATTATCTTTACTCACATTGTGAGCCTGCAAAATCAAGGTAGTGGAAACCTGCAATATGAGAACGAATTACGATATTATTTGTTTAGCTGAGAACATGGTTTTCATGTTCCAATTATGTCTATAAAAAATCTATAATAAAACTAGAAAAATCAATTATGTCTATAAAAAATCTATAATAAAACCTGAGGTTCGCCTAACACGATGAAGATTACAAAGAAAAGTTGCGTTATTCAAATGATCGAGAGAAGGTAAATCATACTCCATTATCTAGACATTTCAATAAAATTTAGAACCAATGTTTCATACTTTCAGAGTAAATGCAAACTTCAACCCATGGCAATTCTAACTTTTTCAGAAAGTATCCCGAAATTAACAAGTACTAAAACAATTTTTTCCATTTTCAAGTGAGTTAAAAATGTCGGTATTGCTCTGCAAAAATTCTAGTACTCTCAGAAAACATCCTCGCCAGCCAACTCTAAACTACTCGAATTTTTTTTTTGAATAGACGATGATTGGGCATTTTAGTAAATGTGACATGGCAATTGAAGCTTAAACAAAGTAGTACACGTTAGTCCCAGCTTACATGAATCCTACTCAAATGCATATTGTCTCCTTTTTAGTTTCTCGTTGCACTGATTGGGGATTCTATCGCTTTTCATATAACGAGTATTTTGTGCTGGTTTCGACGTTTGATGAGGCGAATTACATAACGCGTTAATTTAATATAAAACAATTTATTTGTTTTCAATCAATTGAATGTTAGACTCAAACGTAGATACAACTTTTGGGGCCAAGCGAAAAGTGGATCGTGGTACCGCTCTGGGAATGCTTTTTCATTCTGCTGAGGGCGGTTCGATAAGTACTTAGCCCCACCGCCCGATGGCGCCACTATCACAAGAGAGATTCACTATTGTGTAGTACATTCTCGTAGACGGCTACTGTCAAAATTTCAGCCGAATCGCACACGTAGTTTTCTTTTGACCGCGTGTGGAAGTGGGCGTGTCCGCGGATTTTAGAAAAATGGAGAAAGAACAATATCGGTCGGTGATTCGATTTTAGTTTTTGTAAAGGAAATCGCGCAGCGAAATCAAAGAGCGCTTAGATGCTGTGTACAGTAACTGCTCCTAACATGGCGACTGTAAAAAATTGGTTCAACGAGTTTCAACGTGGTCGCACGTCGGTTTTTGATGAGCCACGCCCGGGTGCCCCAAAAACGGCTACCATGGAGGATAACGTGACAAAAATCCAAGAGCTCGTATTAGCAGAACTTCGATTGAAAGTGCGCGAGATAGTTGAGACAGTAGGCATTTCAAAAGACCGCGTGGGTCATATCCTGCATGAAATTTTGGGCATGAGAAAACTGTCGGCGCGATGGGTGCCGCGTTTGCTCACTCTGGACAACAAGCGCCACCGTGAGAGCACTGTTTAAATGCTCGAAAGAGTTTCTGCGTCGTTTCGTGACCGTCGACGAAACATTGCTCCAAGGCAAGGAGCAGTCGAAATAGTGGACTTCACCCGGCGAACGTGATCCGAAGAAGGCGAAGACTAACTAGCGGCCGGAAAGGTGATAGCCACCGTTTTCTGGGATTCAAATGGTGTGATCTGCATCGACTACTTGGAGATGGGTAAAACGGTGAAGAGTTTTATTATGCCGAATTATTGATCCGATTCGAGGCCGAATTGCAGAAAAAAGGCCTCATTTGGCGAAGGAAAAAGTGCTCTTGCACCATGACAACGCACCGGCTCACACCTCCGTCGAATTAGGCTATGAACTGCTACCCCATTCACAGTATTCTCCAGATTTGGCCCCCGTGCGAGTTCTTTTTGTTTCCAAACTTGAAAAAATCACTCGCCGGGTAGAAATTTGAGTCGAATGGGGAGGTCATCGCTGCCACGGAGACCTACTCGTACTTTGCAGACCTCGAGTAAACGTTTTTTTTTTCAGATGGGTTAAAGAAGTTCGAGCATCGCTGGGTCAAGTATATCGAGCTAAGAGGAGATCATATTGAGAAATAAATTGCCAGTTTTCCAAAATGTTCGTGTTTCTTTTGTAGGCTAAGTACTTATCGGACCGCCGCCGTAAAACAATATTTCAAGGAATATTGCCAGAGCAGAGATTTGCCGACTGTATCTCAACCCACAAAATGCGTCACTTGGATGAGTAATTTTATTGGATAAATGTTTAGTAGTCAAGATAACATTCAATTGGAATGCTTTTTTTTGGAAAAGGGAGAAAATCTAGTTTTATTCAAGAAATTAAAACGAAAGGAGTTTAAGTAGAAGCAGAAAGAAGTGAATTTTATTGAAGAAACAAAAACGGTTGGTTAGACACAACTACGCTCATTTCAGATCCCAACCTCGCTTTAAAAGAAAAACTCCATTTTAACCAGGCGCATTTTTGTTGCAATATTATTAAAAACCATTTGCTGAATGAAATCTTAAAGGTGATATATTATTCATTTTAACTGCAAATTAGAAGAAGATCCATTTAAAAGTATAGTGTCTGTTCCGATGAAAAGCCCAACTGGTAGAAAAACCGTACATTGTATTTGTAGTGTTCGGAGAATTTTCAAATGGCTATTACTTCCGTACATGCGATTTAACTTTATTGAAACTTCCAGAGTATAAGGACCTTCCTTTGGACTATTTAAATTTAAATTTATCCATATGAATTCACTGGGAAAACGATGGTTCAAATATGATGGAAACAAACGCTGTATAACGTTTTTCCCAGTGAATTTTGTGTGTTTTGAAGGTCAAGGCTTGAATATGTGATAGCTAGGTCCCTTAAGAACAGTGTGGCATAGTTTTCGTCGGAAGTGCATGCTTCACGCGCGTGCTACGACCATGAGTGAACGTCAGCGCCGACCGCCGTTGCGCAACGTATTGTCATTCGTTTTTTAGTATGGGAAGTCATTAAAAACAGGAAATTTTTCTGCGTTTGTGAAATAGTTCGGTAGTGAGTGCCTAAGTAGGACTGCAGCATTTAAAAGGGCCAAAGCATTCAAGGATGGTCGGAAAACCGTCGAGAATGAGCCGCATCACACCAGACAACATTTGCCGCGTAAAACAACTCATTTTGGAGGAACGTAGGATGAACGTTCGAGACATTTCGGCTGAACTCGGCATCAGTATTGGTAGTGTAGAGTCTATCATCCACGAACACCTTCAATATCGCAAAATAACGTTCGAAACGGAGGAGCATTCTAGCACAAAGTGCGATTCTTCTCCAGGATAACCAGCGCCGTCATACCGCGCGTCTCACGCTCGATACAATATTGGAATTGGGGTGTGAGGTACTGGAACACCCCCCCTACAGTCCGGATTTATCACTCTGCGACTACTACATGTTTGGACCACTGAAGGAAGCCTCGGAGGTGAAAGATTCAACACCTGCAAAGAGGTAGAGGAGTTCGTACGCACATGGCAGTCCTAGTTGCCCAAGGAATTCTTCGATACTGGCATCAAAAAGCTCCCGGCAAGGTGGACAAAATGCGTAACTTGTAAGGGGAAAACCCAGAAAAACTAAATTTTTGTAATTTTTTTCGATAATAAATAAACGTGTCAGAGCTTTTGTCTCAATCATATTTGAACCGCCCTCGTATTTAGAAATTCTACTATTATTAACAAAGTTGAGTGAACTTCTATAGTATTTTTTATTGTTGTACTCATGAGAACCTACCACTATGATTTTATAACCTTTAAAATGTACGTTTTCATCACGAGTTAATAGCCTGTACTTTCAATGCTGAAGGTGGGGAAAAATAGCACAAATTTACTTATTATTCTCATTTAAAAGGGCCACCGTTTTGTTTTAATATTATTGCCACTTGTTGAACATATTCTCAAAGATATGCATGACATATATCTTTCCTGGAACTATCATGCAAATCCTAACTGTCCGTACTGTCTAAATCGATTAGAAGCGCATATTGCTCCATAGGCATTTATGGTTGTTATTGTAACACCGAACATTTAAACCACCATATTTTCGTTAAATACTATTCGATTCTTCTGAAATTTTCATGGTTGATTATTCTTATGTTGCCATGGGAAATAAAATTCCATTGGATTTAAAGATACCCATACGATTTTATACAAGAAAATTTTGAAAAAAGTTTAGCTTCGCTGTTGCATTCATAAGGAAATAATTCCATGACTTATTTCAGATTTTTTGGTCCGCATGTGTCTAATCGCGAGGGAAGGGGGCGAACACAATTTTTTCGAGTTTTTCCGCTTCCCCTGCCTATCCCGTCATCAATATCGCGGTTTTGATGACGGATACTAAAACATCTTATCATCACCCTACTCGACTATCTTTAGTGAAAAATTTGTTTAAGGGGTCACATCCTTATATGGGGACACCCCCCTTAAACGCCTTTGCATTTTTTGAATATGAAATTTTTGTTGACTAGAAACTGGAAACGACATTCAAGACATGAGATCGCACACAATATTCAAAAGTGGGAAGCCTACTGGAAAACGAGAATTCGGAGTGGCCTTCATTGTGGATAGCGAGTTCAAATCGCACGTTATTGATTTTAAGGCAGTCAATGAACGGTTGTGTGCGATCCGTATTAAAAGGCAAATTCTTCAAAATCTGGCTGATTAATGTTCACGCCCCGACCGAAGAAAAGGACGAAGAAACGAAGGAAACGTTTTACAATCACCTGGAAAGACTGGTCGACACAACAATAATTCTGGGTGATATCAACGCTAAGGTTGGCAATGAGCTATCTCATCGGGGAACGACTGGAGGCTACAGCAATTGGTTCCCACATCGACGCATTCATAAAATGACCTGGGTATCACCGGATGGCAACACAGAAAACCAGATCGGTCATGTTCTGATCCAACAACGTTGGGCCTCGAGCATACTTGACGCCCGTACATACCAAGGAGCCAGTTGTAACTCAGATCATTACTTGATCAAATTAACCTATCGATAGCGTATGTCAAAGGCATATTCAGCGAAGATGAGCCCGCTACAAAAATTTGACATCGAAAGGCTCCAAACGGCGTCTGTAGCCAAACATTTCACGGAGACCCTCGACAACCAGCTGGCTCCCATCTTATTAGACGCATTTTTAAAGACGAGCAACGAGCTTTGGATGGAAGTGAAAGCGGCTATCAGAACCGTGGCAGAATCGGACATCAAGCCCGGCGCAAGAGGAATGATTGGTTCGATGATGAGTGCCAGAATGCGTTAGATAAAAAGAATCAGGCGTACAAAGAATATGTAGGTAGGAAAACCAGGACGAAGAGAAAACACTATGAAAATCTCAGAAGAGTAGCGAATAAGATAATTAGGATTAAGAAAAGAAAATACTATGACGACCAATTGAGAATTATCGATGTACGAGTAAGTTTAGCGAGCAACAACACAAGACAAGCATACAAAGTAGTGAAATGCCTGTAACGTGGTTAGCAGACTAAAACCACGTTGTCGTGATGACATTGGCTATATCATCGCTGATGAAACCAAGATCAAGGAAAGATGGGCATCATATTTCAAGAACCTCCTTAATCCTCCGCACAGCTCTAGAACATCGGAGCCTTTATATGTTTGCGGAGAGCTTCCATTGGGCCCATCAACTCTGGATGAAGTTTGCTCTACCATTAAAGCCCAAAAGATAATAAAGTTCCAGGCATCGATGAGATTCCAGTGGAGCTCATCAAATATGGTGGCAGCAGCGTTCACAAAACTATTCACAAAGTCATCCAGAACATTTGGCAACAAGAACATATGCCGAAAGTGTGGAGCCAATCAATTATATTCCCTATCCACAAAAAAGGTGACAAGCTACAGTGCGAAAACTATAGAGGCATATCACTACTTTGTATGGCGAACAAAATATTTTCAATGATCTTAGAAAATAAAATCGAATCATACGCCAACTGTATTATTGGGGAGTATAAAGGTGGTTTTAGAGCAGGTACGAGTAGATCGACGATAGAACAATTGTTCACTGTCAAGCAGGTACTTGAAAAATGCTGGGAGTTCAACATAGACGTATACCAAATGTTCGTTGACTTTAAGCAAGCATACGACAGTATTGATCGTAACGTACTGTATTAAATAATGCTTTGCTTTGGTATTCCAGCCAAATTAGTACGTCTTACCAAAATAACAATGAGGTCGACGACCTCCCAAGTCCGCATCAATAACTAACTCACCGATGCCTTTGAAACAAGTATCGGACTCAAGCAGGGAAATGGGCTGGCCCCATTGTTATTCAATTTGGCTCTCGAATACGTCATAAGAAAGCCACCTGTCGATACACGAGGTACATTACTAGAGAAGTCGAGCCAAGTAGTAGCCTATGCGGACGACATAAACATTTTGTCACGGTCGTTAACAACTGCCAACGAACTCTTCCTAAAACTCGATAGCGAAGCAAAACTATTAGGGCTAAAAATTTATGAAAATAAAACAAAGCTCATGACGCAGTCGAGGAAAAATACCTCAAGTAAATAAAACATCACACTTGGCGAATACAGTATCGAAAATGTTAGCGAATTTGTGTTAACGAAAACGGGCAATGAAAGAGACGAAATACGCCGAAGAATACAGCTCGCAAATTAAATATTTGATTCAGTTTTCACGATCTTGAACAACAGCTGCTACACAGGAAAACAAAGCTCCAAGTATACAAATCTGTGATAAGACCTGTGTTATGCTATGGGTGTGAAACCAGAACCCTAACCCAAGCATCCGCAAATATATTGAACGCCTTTGAGCGACGGGCCCTGAGGCGAATAATAGGAGCGAAGCTAGACGCGGACCAATGATGAATTCGATACATCCATGAGCTGTATGAAATTTTTGACGGCCCGAGGTCTCAACGATTGTAAGACTGCGGAAGCTGCAATGGGCTGACCACACGAATCGTATGGACGAAGAACGGATACCTAAAAAGGTATTGGTAGGGAGAACTGAAGGCCAGAGGCCAGTGCGGAAACTGAGGAAACGCTGGTCTGACTTGGTCGATGAAGACAGTTTATCGCTCCTCGGATTTCAAAATTGGAAGAAGCGGTCAATGGATCGAGACATTTGGAGGCGCTTGTTGCAGGAAGTGAAGGCCCGAGAGGGGCTGGAGTGCACCGAAGAAGGATCAAAAATATTACAAGTCAGAGCCAGCAATCAACTGACCAATGTCTTCAACACACTACTATAGCATACAAAGTAGTGAAAAGCCTGAAACGAAGTTATCAGCCCAAAACCACGCTCTGCAGTGATGACATTGGCAACATCATCGCTGATGAAAACAGGATTTAAGAAAAATGGGCATCATATTTTAAGAGTCTTCTAATTCCTCCGCACAGTTTCACCCCATAGAGATTTCGGGAGAGCTCCTATTGGCTCCACCAACTCTGGACGAAGTTATTTCCAGAATAATAAAGCCCCGGGCATCGATTAGATTCTAGTAGAGCTCATTAAATACGGTGGTAGCAGTGTCAGAAAGCTATCCAGCGCATTTGGCAACAAGAACAAATGCCGAGTGAGTGGAGCCATCAATTATATTCCCTATCCACAAAAAAATGTGACAAGCTACAGCGCGAAAACTAGAGGTATATGACTGCTTTGTACGGCGTACAAAATATTTTCAGATCATAGAAAATAACATCAAATCATCCGCCCACTGTGTTGTTGGGAAATATCAAGTTGGTTTTAGAGCAGGTACATCGACGAAAGATCAACAGTTTACAGCCAAGCAGGTACTTGAGAAATGCTGGGAGTTCAACATAGATGTACACCAAATCTTTGTTGACTTTCAGCAAGCATACAACAGTATTGATTGTAACGTACTGTACCAAATAGCGCTTACCCGTAGGTTTGGAGTTCCAATTAAATTAGTCCGTCTTAACAAAATGACCAAGACGTCTACAACCTTCCAAGTTCGCATTAAGGATCAACTCACCGGTGCCTTTGACACAAATATCGGACTACAGCAGGGACTATTCAATTTGTCTCTGAAATATGTTATCAGAAAGCTACCTGTCGATACAAGAGGTACGTTACTAAACAAGTCGAGCCAATTGGTGGCCTATGCGGACGACATCCACATTTTGTCACGGCCGTTAACAACCGCCCAAGAACTTATCCTAAAACTCGATGGCGAAGCAAAACTAGTAGGGCTGCAAATCAATGAGAATAAAATAAAAATCCTGACGCGGTCGAGGAAAAATACCTCAAATACCCAAAATATCACACTTGGCGAATAAAGTATCGAAATGTGGCAGAATTTGGTATCGCCAAAATAACGAGAGCCGGTAGAGTACAGCAAGGAAATAAAATATTTTGTTTCAGTTTTGGCGATCCTGAAGACCAGTTGCATACAAAAGAAAACAAAGCTCCAAGTATACAAATCTGAGAGAAGACCTGTGCTATGTTATTGCAGTGGCACAAGGACCCTAACCCAAGCATCCGCAAAAATATTGAACGCCTTCGAAAGACGGGTCCTGAGGCTGTCTCTCCCCCGTCACGATTGGAAAATCTGTTGACAAATTGATGAAGATAGTTCTCTATTAATAAAGCAACAACAAATACCTTAGAACGCGGAGATCGCTCAACTTTGTTAATAACAATATGGTTTTTAAATTTTATATACTACAAAGAATTCGCCCTTAGAAGAACCTTGCTTTCTGTAAGTTTTAAAGAAATGTTATGTTTGTTGAGGTTGTAGCTATTTGTATTTTACTGATTACAACTTCTGGGTTTCTACGAGTACTACACGGGCTTTCCATCACACCAGACACTAGCTTATTTTTTTGGTGGGATCTATTTAAATTTCATGCCAGATGAACTACGTGATATTCGTAATACTGCATTACAGTGGCGGTTGCTAAAATTAAGCAAAAATGATTTTTACATTCAACCAAGTATTTTATGTAGATGTCATTGCAATTATTGATATCTGCATACCAAACGTGCAGTACAAAACCTGACAGCATAGTTCTTTAAAATCTGCAAAAATTAGGGTTGTAATCCAAAAAATATTACAATGATATAATTTCATGGAGTTTGCGAGTCTAATATCATAGGATCATCTTTATTAATTGCTAAATTTGCCATTTATAGATGACAAAAACATCGATGAGCCGTTATCGATGCTTCCTTTAGTTTCATGTATTCCAAACCAATCTACTCGTAATAAATGTTAACACTAACGGATTAGCTTTGCTGTTGAAAACAGGGTCTTATAGAATTTTCTCCTAAAATATTAACGTTAAAATAGGAAAGTTACGAAAATATGTACATATATTTGTTTAGTTTTCGAAACTACAAAAATGCTTCCCTGTCCGTACATTTTTGTTATACGACACTGGCCCAATTTTTAAGAATGATGTGAAACGATTTGAATACTTTGTTTAGCATGTTCCCTGCTTCCTTTTAACGAATTAAACAGCCTGTGTCATACGAGTAAAAAGCAGTGATGAATATATATCGTGATGCATTCTCATATTATTCACATAAAAAACTTGGCAACTACGTCATTGGGCTGCGAAATCCCACGTAAACAACCAACCATGCACAGCTGCAATTGCTGGAACCATTAAAGGACACCTATTCCTTCAACACTCATCACTTAAAGGTTCGGTGGAAATGTTAATCCTCGAATTGTAAATGCGCACAACTACGTCCGATTGCTAATTTTTTTCGGCAAATTTATGCTCAGTGAGCGAACACGGAATGCGGCGGATTCCGAAGTAGTGAATCTCGTGCTACACCCTAAAATTGCAACATGACCACTTTGCCACATACAAGAAGCAAGATTAAGACCTCAATTGACGTTCCTTACACTGAAATTGCTTGCATCAAATGCCGGATGGACTTTTTGCCCGTTCCTTACTCTGCCCGTATGGAAGGATACTGGCAAACGTGCACCTGGCACGTAAAACTATTCTACAAATACCCAATAAACACGCACTCGGCTATCATAAGACGCTACTCGTTGTCCACATAATGCTTTTCGTTCGTTTACAGACACACATCAAACCAACCAGCTCCAGCAGCCGAGCTCGAGTTTACAAGATTCGTTTTCGTACCTCGTTGAATTTTTTTGACAGCTCCAACGACCACGAATCAACGCCGCGATTCCAGATATCAACAAAATGCCACCGCAAACGAAAATTTCATATCGATCGGCGCCGTCGCGAACTTCTAAACACACGATTCTTGCGAAAATCTCGTGCAATTTCCGAATGCCGCACTTTACTTTCAGCCACGATATCGTCAATCATCAAATTATAAAACGCTTCACTTTGAAAAACGAAAATGCACTCAATTCAAACTCGCTTCTCGCCCTCGGCGGCGACTTTTTATATGTTGTTTTTCGGGGGCCTTTCGGGGCTCACTTCTTGTACTACACTCGCCCGCTTCGTCGTCTCCGTCCCCACCTCCTATCAACTCGAAAAGAGGTTCAGTGGTTCCGTTCCGGAAAATCTGCGGGTATGATCCAATCTTCGCAGGATTTCACACACAAATCACGCCGCGTCACTTTCAAAACAGTGAAATGCGATAGCTAGCGAGTGATTGCGGATAACTGTCGATAGTTAACATTGCTGGGGTTTGAAATAAGAATATGTCTACCGTGTTCAAAAGTAAATTTTCGGGACAATGCCAAAAATTCTCAATGGCGTTTCGTTATTGATAACGTAGGTTGGCGGCACTGCGCTATCGACGGATGTGGATAAAGTAGAATTAGCAGGGGCTAAGGGTGGTTGCAGGAGATAAATTAATGGATATTTGACGTTAATTGTAGTTAATGCGAGGGTTACACCTGACAAATTAACTGTTATACATAAGTGGTGAGTCTGAAAATCTAAAATGAGGTCAGTCGATCGTACGCGAGGATGGTATGGTTCTATTTTCGTTTGAAGTCTTTGCGTTTAGGCGTGTTTAATGTTGTTTTCCCTTCTGAAAGGATGATCAATTATACAGCGTGATCTATAATGATTTACCTGGAAAAGTACGCCATATACTGTATTTTTCACTGGCTCCTTCACTTTCTCTAAAAATATAAAAAAATATTCACAAAAAATTAATAGCAAACCAAAAAATTATCACTGAGGGAAGCAATCAATCTTAATTTGAATTTTAACTTTAAGAAAACATTTGGACTAGTGACAAATCCGTAACTGGCAATAGAATTGGATAATAAAACCAATCAGTACGGTGTATACATTTAATATTATATATAATGTATTAAACAATCAGATAAATGCTGCTGAGGGAAATTCTAGAAAAATATGGCAGATTCTAAATAAATAATTATTCTCCTCTGACAGGACTAAGAATCAAATTTCGGATGTTTCTGTTGAAAAAAAATTAGCGGAAGAACTTGACCAAAGATTAAATCTTTTAAATTTTGAAAGAAAGCAAATTCCTTATAACTCTAAGTCTATATTCCTTGAGCCTACCAATACTAAAGAAGTAGTGTTATGCATTAACTCTTTAACGAACTCTTCGGCTGGTAGTGATGGTATTTCGGTAAAACATCTAAAACTCGTCAGTGATATAATAGCTCCACATATGGTATCCGACTTTAATAATTTCATATCTAATGGGATCTTTCCTACGGACTTTAAGGATGCTATAGTTGTGCCCGTTTTCAAAATGTAATGACCCTAATAACTATAGAACTATTAGTTTAACTAGTACTTTGAGTAAGGTATAATTAATAAACGTCTGATTCGCTTTATTGAAGATTCTTTGGGATTTGATGTAAACCAATATGGCTTTATTGAGAAAGGTAGCACAACATCTGCTATTACTGATGCCTTACAGTTCATCAACAACGAACTAGATGTAGGTAAATATGTTGCAGCAATATTTGTTGACCTAGCGAAGGTCTTCGACACTGTTGATCACTCGATTCTGCTTCAATGCTTAAGTGAGCTAGGAATAAGAGGCACTCCTTTGAAATTGTTTGAAAGCTTCCTGAAGGACAGAACAATTGCTGTTTGCTTGAATCAGAAAATGAGTGATAATATAAAATCAACATAGGCGTTCCGCAGGTTTCCATATTGGGTCCAACTTTATTTATTTTATACATTTATAATATTTATTTTTCTAATTTGAAGGGCAAATATGTTGTCTATGCGGATGATACATTGCTATTATATTCGGATTTCTCTCCTAGTGCATTAGAACGAAAAGTGAATGACGATTTAAAGGAGTACGGGTCATGGTTGTTAGGGAATAAGTTAACTATAAACATTAAAAAGTCCAAGTTTATGCTGTTTAAACAACTAAACAAAGCAGATATTGTGTTGGACATTAAAATGTTCAATGAACGTATTGAGCGTGTAGCATCGTGGAAATACCTTGGTCTTATCACAGATGATAGATTGTCATGAACTCAACAGATTAGTAGTCTGAAATCGAAATTGGTTTTTTGGATTAGGGTGTTTAGGTGTAAAAATTACTTATATATTGGTCTCAAAAACTTAATTTATAATGCTCATGTTTTGCCTTTGATTACTTATGGCATTATGAATTGGTGTCATACTTCGGAATCGAACATTGATTCAATTCATAGAATGCTGAATAAGATTGTCAAGGCAATGCATGGCTTGGATAGACTGACCCTTAGTATTACCCTTTATCCACTAACGAAGAAATTTAGTATCAGGCAGATGATATACATATGGAAAAAGCTAAATTTATTTTCAGAATACTTAATTCTGAAATGAAATCGGGTGTCCAGCTAATCAAACACTGTGACATTCATTCTTATAATACCGGATATAATGATTATCTTAAGTTGTCGTTTGCTCGAACTAAAAGAAATCATAGCGACCCTGTTAGATTAGCAATGGAAGTATCTAACTCATTACCAATTGAGTTAAAAAAAGGTTAAAGTCTTCCCAATATTTAAGAAGCTACTTAGGGAAAACACTGTTGAGGTTTGGAGAATCTGAGAAGTCATGTTTTGCGATCCTGATTAAATTTAATTTATGTTGTTTTTTGTTTTTTTTCTTTGTTTTTTTTTTTATTTAAAAAGCTTTAAGATTTTGAACATTAAATAACTTCCCTTACACCAGCAGCCTTAAGTTGCTGACTGGGAAGTTGCAAAATTTGTTAGAAGAGTAAAATTGTTGGGAAATTTTGAAATTAATACGAAAAGAGTTTCTTCTTCTTCTTTTTTGTTCTTGTTTTTAGTCCCTTTTAGTCCTCTAATTGGTTAAATGTTTGTGCTATCCTACAATCCAATAGTTAGATTATGTGTCTTGATCATTGTTAATAATAATATTACTAAAAAAATTAAAAAATATATAAAAATGAAAAAAAAAATTAATAATTAATTTGAATATTTGTGTTGTACCAATCCATATCCTTTCTCCTTTCGGAATATGATGAAAGAGGATATGAAAAAGATGAAATGAATAAGTGTATCACTGGTTCTTTCTGAAGTATCAGTATCCAATCTGATTCCACTGTAAAAAAAAAAAAAAATAATATAGCCAATAATATATATATATATATATATATATATATATATATATATATATATATATATATATATATATCGCTCAATACGGTGTATGCATTTAACCTAATCAAAAATAATCTTGATGGGAAGAAAAATATTACATACAGCCATGTCCATGTCCTACATACATATGGCCGCCGCCTTCGATTTGGCCCACAACATTAGTTGTGACGTCAGAATGATATTCATAACGATCCGCCATTTTTTCACGTTGACAGTTATCTTTGAGAACTTAAAGAACATCGGTTCACCATAGTGCATTTATTTGAATTAATCTAAAAAAAGTGCTATTACTACGGGAAGTTAAATCAAGTTGAAGAAATGCCGATCAAAGAAATTTCATTACTCGGAACTTAATGACAATAAACGCAGTTATCACCGTGAAACAAAAATCGAATTTTAGTGTATTGTGCTAATAAATGAATTTTTATTGCTTTTAAAAATAACGTCAACTGTTGGTTTTTTCTTTTAAAAGGATTTTCCTTGGTTCTCGAAAGAATAACACGAGTATTTATAACACAGATAAGGTATAATTCGTGATATCGAAATAGACTTTCACCTGAAGGAGTTTATAGAAATAGCAAGGCCTTGCAATAAGATGGGGATGATATTCAACGATATTAAGTTTACGAATGCCACAATACTCAACAGAAGAGATTCTGAAAGGCAAACAACTATATTCCGACAAAATTGGTTAAAATAACTGTCTCGGAGAATACCCTTCCAAATTGCGTTCTTCAATGCGAAAGTCGAATACTTCAAATTCCGACCAAGACAGTGCAGGAACTGTGGTAGGTTAGACCACTTCACCATTATCTACAAAGATAAAGCATAGAGGTGTCTGACAGGCAGTTCAATGAATCCAATGGAACTTGAAATCTCTCGTTACTAGCAATGCAGGATATCCAAAACATCTACATTTGCTTACTAGACAACTTGTCTAGATACCTTACTCAAGTTCAATACGAAAAGAAAGAACATATCACGAAAGGTCCATAAATGAGCATTTCTCGTGCAATGAGATAATTAACCTATTCATTACATTAAGAATCTATATCAAATTTTATTTATTTTTAACATGTCGCTAAATTTCGAGAAATTACCATCATTCATCAGTAGTTATTCTGTCCTTATACTATTGGGATTAATTTTAATAATACTAAAAGCAGATTGCATAGTCCTTTTCCATTAATGATCCGCAAACCAAATTACTAACTTTTCTTACCTAATAAATCGAACTAACATATAACTGTGAGGAACTATACATTTATCAGTCTGACTTCAATGAGAAAACACTATGAAATAAAAAAATGTCTATCAAAATCTCAACAGCCTACCGGACTTCCTCTCATATTGAAGTCATCACTTTTTTTGCTTTCTTTTGATCAGCTGAGTTGACATTTCTTCCTACCACGAACTTTTTGAATTGTACCTCACTGATTAAAGATAATCGTTATAGAAGTCACGTGTTTTATGGATCAAAATGCCGGAAAGCAAAGCTCAAAGTGTTTCGTTAGCGATAACAATTGGCAATCTACTATATATTTTGCAGCATTAAATTATTCAGCTAACTTATGGCACCAACTTTAGCGGATGATTTCGCATATTTTAATAATGTAGGTTTGTGAATTCCTTTCACTACAGCAATTCTATAAGCTTCACTCATTGAAATTTATCAAATTAAATCGCTCGGTTTCTACATGTAAAACTATTTTTAAAATTCCAATACAAAGTTCGAAGAATCCAAGAAATGTCACTTATTGACAAAAGTTAAAGTGCAACAGTATAAGCAGGGCTTACCATAGTACATTCACCTTGTACCCACACTTTCCATTTACCTTGTGTTGCACACTTTCAGCATTTTTCCCAGGGGCCGGTCAGCTGATCCGGGGCACGTCAGCTGAGCCCAGGCCTGGCGCGTTCAAGAAACAAAGAAAAAAGCAAATAAAATTTCCGACGCACGTATTCTTTGACGCATTTCAGAACATGGGAGTGCTGCCAGATCCTAGTAAAAAATTAAAAGATTGCATAGAACGAATTTGCTTTTCTGCAAAGTTATTGATTTTTGAGATATGATAATCCTGAAATCTTTCATCGAAGCATATGTTTATATTCGCACCAATCCTCGCGTCAGCATTTACCTACCTGACTGCTATCGAAGATTTATGGCTCGCTGTTCGGCTTGTTTTTGGATTTTTCCGGAGGGTTGGTTGAGTGTGGATACTATATGAGTATACTATGGGCCTTACCACAGCTTAATAAGCAAAGTTCACGTAAGATAGGAAGCCATATGGTTGCAATTTGCATATGTATTAGTTGGCCTACTATTGGGCAAGCTTCTGTGAGCTGTCAGCCAACTGTGGCATAAGCAAATGCTTATGTTGGGTAATATATACTATTTTCCGAATTAAAAAACGTACGAAACGCATTCCTTGTATGCTTAAAATTCACCTTGCACTATCCACTGTACTGCTACACTTTGCAAGATGAGCAAATGAAGCACATGTTTTGCACCTTCCACTGACAGCGAAACAAGAAGTAAACAAACTTATATTCATTCACTTTGGAAGGTGATAAAAATTAAACGGGTATAAGAACTGAAATAATTTTCACTTCACTAGGAGCGCTATAGTGCTTTCCGTGAAACATCTGGATTTCACTGCATAAATAAATCTCGACTCTCTACAAAACCTCGAATTTTCGTTGGCACCTCCTCAATTCTTCATATACCGTCATGTAGGCTAGTGGGTAAAGTTGTCCTACTAGTGGTCATGTGTGGGATAGTAACTGCTGCTGCCATATGGCTTCTTATTTTACGTGAACTTTGTTTACAAGCCATGTACATGAAAGTCCTACAACTACATGCATGACCACATGTAGGCATTCATTGGAAGAACTGAAAGGCGCAGACCAGTGGGGAAACCAAGGAAACACTTTTCTGACTCGGTCAACGAAGACAGCTCGTCGCCTACAAGAATACCTTTACTGGTGTCCCTCTAAAAAAATTTACTTTTCACTGCTCCTGTAGAATGTGTGGGGGCAAAATAGTTGTTTCGGCTTCTCTTTCTCTTCTTGTCTTTTGCACTTTTATACCTTATAGGTCTCCTTTTTCGGTCTACAATATCTTCCTCATCGAAATATCTAGTATTTTCTTATCGCGTTTTTCAAATTGTCACCATATTTTATGTGGAGATTTTAACCTTCCTAAACTCTCATGGGATGGCAAACAGGTTGATTCTGACTCATCTCAAATTTGGACTTTAATTTCTTCTTTTATGTCCATGTACTTGCTGGCTCTATTTAATAATTTTCTTAACGTTAATAATTATATCTTCGACTTATTCTTCTGTAGTATGGAGCAATCGTTGTTATGCTCACCTCCGGTTCTTTTTCCTTTTCTTTCTCCTGATCCCTATCATCCCCCCTTTGAAATTTCCTATATTGCTTTCATCCGTTAACGTCGGAAAGAGCGTTAGCGCTATAAATTTTATAAAACTAATTATGAGCACCTTTCCGAAACAATTCACTCTGTTGATTGGCCCTCTTTCTTTTGCGGTCTTGACTCCGATACTTGTTGCAACAATTTCTATAACTCCTTAAGCGCTCCTATTTCTAACTCGACTCTGCTTGTCAGTATAAGAAACTCTTCTGACTGGTTAACTCTCGATGTGAGACGAGCCTTGAAAGCTAAACATCGAGCACGTCAACGTTTTTCACGTAATAGATCCCCTTTTTGTCATATGAGGTCGATAGCTAAGAAAGAGATGCAGATCGCTAAAGCTTCTTATTTTTAAAGTATTGAAGGCTCTCTAAACTCAAATCATTCAAAACAATTTTGGAACTATATACGCTCTCTTAAATCCTCTTCCAGTTTCCCATCCTCACTTCATTTGAATGGCTGGTTAGCAACTTCACCTCTCGAGATTTGTGAACTTTTTAGAACTCAGCTTTCTTCTATTTTTAATGCTACTCCTAGCAATAGCCCTTTGTTCCCAATCATATAAACGCCATCTTCATTTCCTTTTACTTGCTATCCAGAAAATGCTATGAAGCTTATTTTAGAACTTGATGACTCTATTATCTCATGTCCCGATGGTATTCCTAATCATTTTGTGAAATCATTAGCTGCTTCTATTTGTGTCCCCCTTTCCTTCCTTTCCTTCCTCTTCAACTCTAGCTTATCATCAGGCACTTTTCCTTCGTGTTGGAAAAGATCCTATGTTACTCCTATTTTTAAAAAAGGTTGCACATCAGACGTTGCGAATTATCGGCCTATCTCTTTATTATACTGGTTGTTCAAACTACTGGAAAAAATCGTCTACTTACACCTTTTTTCACTTACTCATGATTTGTTCGTTCCTAAACAACATGGTCTTATCGAAGGACAATCAACTTAAACGAATTTGTTAGAATTCATGAGCGTTGCTTCAAAAGCCATGGAGGGCCATTTACAAGTTGAAACCTTTTATTTAGATTTCTCTAAAGATTTCGACTCAGTAAATCACAATGTTTTGTTTAGCAAACTTAAATTTCTTAACGTTCCTGATTATTTGCTCCACTGGTTATTCTCTTACTAATCCAATCGTGTCAGTCAGGTATCTTTTCAAGGCTGTCTTTCTACCCCCTTCCATCTGTCTTCAGATGTTCCTCAAGGATCTATTCTTGGCCCACTATTGTTCACTCTGTTTATAAATGACTTACCATCCATTGTCATCAACTCCTCCTGCCTTCTTTATGAAGATGACGTCAAAGTTTTCAAAGTAGTGTCGTCTAACGATGACTGTGCCCTGCTTCAAGAAGATTTGAATGCCATTTTATTTTGGAGTTCTTATAATCAACATACACTAAATGTTTCTAAGTGCATCCATCTTACATTTTTTAATAACTCTTGCCCTATAATCTTTTAATTTTCGTTAAATAGTTCGTACCTAAGTACGGTGACAGATTTCAGGGACTTAGGTGTCACTTTTGACTCTAAATTAAAGTTCGAAAGTTCATATTTCTGAAATTTCTTCTAAAGCCTCTCGTATTTCTGGCTTGATCTTAAGAAATTCCTATATTTTTTCCTATCCTTTATCATGTGTCAAATTATATTCTTGTTTGGTTCGTCCCATCCTTGGTACTGTTCGCCAGTTTGGTCACCTCATTTGAAGTGTTTGAAGTTCATGCTAGAAGCTATACAAAAAAGATTTACTCGGATCGTCTTCTTGAAGTTCCAGATTCCCTACATTTTTCATGAACCACGCTTATCTATCCTTAATATTCCTTCGCTGGAAAGGCGCCAACTCTACCTTGATGAATGTTTCCTTTACAGGCTTTGCCATGGTTTGCTCGATACTCGGCTAGTCAACCAGGTTCCAGTGAGGCGCGTTATGCGTTCTACAAAATCGTCGAATATCTTTGATGTTCCATTCGGACGTAGCTTGGTGTATTTTCATTCACCCATGCTCAGATTACCTCGTAACCATAATGATCTTCAGCTTGGGCCCTTCCCCCTCCTCCACCTCGTTTCTGCACTTTTTATTACTTTTATCTTGCTATTTGCATATCTTTATTTTTCTTTCTCCTTGCTGTGACATTACTTAATATATTTTGCTGTGCTATTATTTAATCTATTTTGTAATTGGATTTTCTGTTAAGTAGAAATAAATAAATAAATAAAAAGTCAGCCTATATGTCATGTATGTGGAAGTAGGGTTTTAAGGTACATGGTTTGTTATACTATAATAAGGCTTTGGGTAGTAGACTACTTTCTACTGGAATACTTGTTACACTTACGTTGGTGTTGGTAACAAACCTTCCAGGTAAAATTTGCATTTGTGTAGTCAGCAGCCTATATGTGGCCAGGTGCCGTGAGCTGGCAGGATACTTCGGCAAGATGGAAATGTTTGTACGGTGTGATATACTCTATGTTTCACATGAAGAAGCTACAAATCACATTCCTTGCATGTTTAAAATTCACTTCGCACTCTCTACTATACATTTACACTTTTGAGAACAGAAAAATGAAACACACGTTCAACTCCTACCAATAACAGCTAGCTTGAGGAAGTAAACAAATTCTTAATATTTTAACTTTTAATCTCAACGAAATATAAACGGATGTGTGAGCTGAAATGAAATTTACTTCAGAAGGAGCGCTACGATGATCTCCACGGACCGTCTTGATTTCACCGTTGAAATTCTCCTCAAAACCGTACAAAAGCTCGATTTTACTATTGGAAAAGCTTCCGTGAGCTCTCAGCCAACTGTGGCATAATTAAATGCTTATATCACGTAATATATACTATTTTCCAAATGAAATCGTACGAAACGCATTCTGTGTATGCTTATAATTCACCTTGCCCTGTCCACTATACTCCTACAATTTTCAAGATGAGCAAATGAAGCACATTTTTTGCACCTTCCACAGAAAGCTAAGCTTTAAGAATTAAATAAACTTCTATTCATTCTATTTGGAAGGCGATTAAAGTTAAACGGGTACAAGAACTCAAATAATTTTCACTTCACTAGGAACGCTATTGTGCTCTCCCCGGACCAACTGGATTTCACTGCAGAAATCCGTCTCGAAACCGTACAAAACCTCGAATTTTCGCTGGTAACTGCACAATTCTTCATATACCGCCATGTAAGCTAGCGAGTAAAGTCGGCCTATTAGTGGTCACGTGTGGGGTAGAAAGCGCTGCTGCCATATGGCTTCCTATCTTACGTGAGCTTTGGCTTAGCCCATCCAGTTCTTGTTCATCTGAGGCAGAATGTTATGAGTTGTTCAATGGATATGGCAGTACTGAGCATGGAATGGCATATGTAATTTGACAAATGTTTAAGCGCGTAATTTTGACAGCTAAACGTATACGTTTCCGAGACATTGGGATGTTAACTGCTGTTTAGATTGCTCCCGTTTCGTGTTAATAAAGTAAGATTAATCTTATTTGCCTAATTTTATATGCAGTTAGGCAAACACCCTTGCTTATCTATAAACGTGTTGTAATTTTTCTGATTTTATTTTTAGGGAGCCGGAATCCAACACATTTCATCAAGATATGCTCCTTGATTTTTATGCCTTCATCAAGGTTTAAGATAAGGAGATATTATTATACATAAACTTACCGTGCAAGTCCTAACTGCAAAAAAATTGGTTCAAGCAATTCCACGGTAGCTTACAAAGCGAAGAGAATAATAATGAACGGGATTAAAAAGCGCGGAGCATTCATAGTTTTTGAAGGCTGCGATAGATCGGGAAAGTCGACGCAATGTAAAATGTTGGGTATGTTTTTGTTCTAAACGATGAGTATCTTAGATATCTTTATAATCATTAATATGAACTGACAATTTCTATACTCAATGGTATAACATAGCTTACTATGAATGGTATAACATTAGCTTACTATGAAATTCATATTTGATAACCATAAACATGCTTCAGATAGTTATAAAATATGATGGAAACACTAATTTTCCCATATAATTTGGTAATTAGAATGCAATTTCAGCTTTCCCTAATTATTCGTAAGATATTTCGCCACAGCGCTTGAACATACATCCAGCGATTTTGCAGAGGCCGTTTCTGTTTCTGGCAAAACGGTTATCTTTTAGAAAATGGGCAGTTAATTTTGTTGGGATTTATTACGCTTTAGAATTTCCCCGCTTCGTGTCTTTATTTCTCCGTACTATGAGGCATTTTCTTCAATCTTGATATTTTTCATGGAGTGTGTGCTTATATCAGTTTTAATCTTCTTCAGTTTTTCTACATTTTTTACAAGAGTTCATTTGCATGTCTCCACTCTGATTTGTATATCCGAAGCTTATTTTTCCTGTGCATGCTATTATACTTTTGCTAAGATTCTACCGAAAAAAATCGTAACCATCTATTGATCGCGTAATCAAGGTAAGAGCTGAGTATGCACAAGGATTAGGTTGAAAGGAAAAGATTCTCGAAAGTTTTGACCAGTGCATCCGCATGCTTGTTATTTGTTTACCTGACACCCACAAAAGCTTTAGCGTGGTACCTGTCCACTTCGCTCAAACTTAAATGAGCAAATTTTGTTGTTAAAATTCATTCGATGAGGTCAAGCTATGCTAACTAGCTGTCGCTGGGAATATTGATATGCGTGCCCCTCTACTTTTTTCTATGGTCCATGATTGCCCGTCTAGCATTGCTTGCGAGCACTTCTGCTTGAAACACAGATGTCAACATTTTTAATAGTATAAATTTTTGAAAGTCTTGGTTAACCATTCTACAAAAGTTCCATCATAGGTCCTGCATTTCTCCTTCAACAAAAAGAAACTCGGAATGTAGCCACTTGGTCCTATCAGGGAACTGATTTGGTACTTAAGTTATCTTGACAGATGGATCAATAACATCTTGATTCATTCCTGAAAATATTTTGCTGTCACGGAACTCTCAGCGCTAGTTTGAGGATTTCTGCATTGAACACTTTAAAAGCTGGTCAATCTAGTACAGCTCTTATGGTTTTACCATGTGATGTGCTAAGCCCCGCAGTATGTCCCAGACACATCATTCATTGCAGGCTGGTGGAGCTAGATAGATTGCTTTGTCTTAACAAGAATATGCCTAATAAGAATTTGCTTCATAAATTACAAGGTAACTCCCAAGATATTTGGCCTCCGATGGCTGGATGGTGACACCCGCTAGTTTGCCCAGATTAAACCAGAAGTTTGCTTTATTGCGTGAGAAGAACTGCAAGCCCCTTATGAAGTTTAACCCACAGCCATCCGTCTATTACTATAGCATTGCATCCAGAAATCTTTGTGAGTTTCTGCATAGAGCTTTCAGGTACCTAACCGTGATAAACAAGACTATATTATCCGCAAATGCGTGTAAATAGACATTTTGCTCCTAAAGATGCACGTTAAAGAGTGTTGATCAAAATACTCCATTTCGGTGCTGAAAGAATGTCACCATAAGAACACGGAATAGTAATAATCTCTAATTCAACCATATAAGCTCTTGCTACTTTACAAAAGGAGTAATGCGATATACAGTCAAAAGTACGTTTAATATAATCAAACTATGTCCTTTTCACTTCTTCAATTTTCGACACTATGGGATGGAAGACAGTTTCACAGGATATGCGTGATGTACGGCGTATAGAAGGTAACTCCTAAGTGTTGTCTTTACAAGTGTTGGTTTACTAACTGCAATATTTACAATGATAATGTGATTTTCAGTTAGATACTTTTATCCTCAAATTCTGTTGGGTTTCGGAAATGAAGATTAGCACAATGAAATTGCACACTTTCATACGTTTTGGTTTCTGATTTATCTTAACAGAGTGGCATTCATATTCTTAGGAACTACCACGCTGGCGATCTGTTTTTCCATTATAAAAGTTTTATGTTCCACGAAGGTTCAACCAGTTGAATTACTTTTTATTTAATCAATTTATTTTCATTTAATTTCTACAATTTAAATTCTTCCTTTTGGGTATCCGTTGTTCGCCCATACGATTCAGCTCGTTGCAGCATCCGCAGTCTTACAATCGTTGACCTCCGGTTCGTCAAAAATTTGATACAACTCATGGTTGTATCGAATTCGCCATTAGTCCCCGTCTAGCTTCGCTCCGATTATTCGCCTTAGGACCCGTCGCTCAAAGGCGTTCAATATATTTGCGGATGCTTGGGTTAAGGTCCATGTTTCACACCCATACCATAACACAGGTCTTATCACAGATTAATATACTTGGAGCTTTGTTTTCCTGTGTATCGTGTATCGTCAATACTGAATAAAATATTTTATTTACTAGCTGTATTCTTCGGCGTACTTCGTCTCTTTCATTATCGGTTCTCGTCAAATTGGCTCGCATTTTCGATACTGTACTCGCCAAGTGTGATACTTTGTGTGCTTGAGGTATTTTTCCTTGACTGCTTCATGAGCATTGTTTTATTTTCATTGATTTGTAACCCTACTAGTTTTGCTTCGCTTTCAGAGTTCTTTTGCAGTTGTTAATGACCGTGACAAAATGTTGATGTCGTTCGCATACGCTACTACTTGGCTCGACTCATGAAGTAATGTACCTCGTGTATCGACAGGTAGCTTCCTTATGACGTACTCGAGCCAAATTGAATAGCAATGGGGCCAGCCCATCTCCCTGTTTTAGTCTGATATTTGTGTCAAAGGCATCGGTGAGTAGATTATTGATGCGGACTTGGGAGGTCTCGACGACCTGTCATTGTCATTTTGGTAAGACGGACTAATTTGGCTGGGATGCAAAGCAGAGCATTATTTGGTACAGTACGTTACGATCAATACTGTCGTATGTTTGCTTAAAGTCAACGAAAATTTAGTGTACGTCTATGTTGAACTCCCTGCATTTTTCAAGTACCTGCTTGACCGTGAACAATTGGTCTGTTGTTGATCTACCTGCCCTAAAACCACCTTGATACTCCCCAATAATACTGTTGGCGTATGATCCGATTTTATTTTTTAAGACCTTTGAAAATATTTTGTACGCCGTACAAAGTAGTGATATGCCTCTATAATTTTCTTACTGTAGCTTGTCATCTTTTTTGTGGATAGGGAATATCATTGATTGCCTCCACTCTTTCGGCATATGTTCTTGTTGTCAAATGTGCTGGATGACTTTGTGAATAGCTTTATGAACACTGCTGCTAACA
The DNA here is from genome assembly GCA_963969285.1 of Odontomyia ornata. Lineage (NCBI taxonomy): Eukaryota > Metazoa > Arthropoda > Insecta > Diptera > Stratiomyidae > Odontomyia > Odontomyia ornata. Next base: position 475,473,397 of record OZ017738.1, on the reverse strand, counting down.
TATTTGATGAGCTCCACTGGAAACTCATCGACTCCCGGCGCTTTATTATTCTTTTGGGCTTTTATGATGGAACACGCTTCATCCAGAGTTGGTGGGGCCAATGAAAACTCCCCGCAGACATCTATAGGCTCCGATGTTCTGGAGCTGTGCGGAGGATTAAGGAGGTTCTTGAAATATGATGCCAATCTTTCCTTAATCATGGTTTCATCAGCGATGATATTGCTGATGTCATCACGACAGAGCGTGGTTTTGGGCTGATAACCACGTTTCAGGCTTTTCACTACTTTGTATGCTTGTTTTGTGTTGTTACTCGCTAAACTTACATCAACAGTTCTCAATTGGTCGTCATAGTATTTTCTTTTCTTAATTCTAATTATCTTATTCGCTATTTTTCTGATATTTTCATAGTGTTCTCTCTTCGTTATGGTTTTCCTACCTATGTAGTCTTTGTATGCCTGACTCTTTTTGGTTAACGCATTCTGGCACTCATCATCGAACCTTTCATTTCTCTTGCGCCGGGCTTGATGTCCGATCGCCTGTTCTGCCACGGTCTTAATAGCCGCTTTCACTCCCATCCAGAGCTCGTTGCTTGTCTTTATGGATGCGTCTGATAAGATGGCAACCAGCTGGTTGTCGAAAGTCTCCGTGAAATGTTTGGCCCCAGACGCCGTTTGGAGCTTTTCGATGTCAAATTTTTGTAACGGCCTGGTCTTTGCTGAATATGCCTTTGACATACGACATCGATAGGTTAATTTGACCAAGTAATGATCTGAGTTGCAATTAGCTCCTCGGCGTGTCAAGTATGCTCAAGGCCCATGTTTGTTGGATAAGAACATGGTCGATCTGATTTTGTGTGTTCCCATCCGGTGATGCCCAGGTCATTTTATGAATGCGTCGATGTGGGAAGCAAGTCGAACGTATGAGTAGATTTCTGCTACATCGAAAGTCAATCAGGCGCTGGCCGTTGTCTTTTTTTTTCATTGTGGAGGCTATATCTTCCAGTCTTTCTCCGATGAGATAGACTACTAATTGGGCGGTTTGGAATGAGGAATCATGAAAGCTATGGGTTGGGGAAACAAAGGGGATTCCCTCCTCCTTTCTCAAGCGGGCTTGGGACCGTCTATGGCGGTGTTGTGCTGGAAATTCAGTGAAGTGATTTTGCTTTGTCTAATAATTGTGTGTTTTTTGTAATTGATCTAGTGATTTCCCAATTGGGAAACGTTTCCAACCTGTGTGAGGGCCTAGTTCGCGACCGTTTGTGTGTTTTGTTTGGTCGCAGCTACGACCAAGATTTTGGGAGTGAAAGCTGCAAAGACAGCGCCGAGCACGGAGATATTTTATACGTATATAATAAAGAGAATAACCTTAGGAATCTTTCGGGTATTCTTTTACGAAAGAAAAACAATAGTATCTACTAAAGAAGGAACGAGTAAGAGTGATTTATCATTTTGTCAATCGTTAGAACGAACGTGTGTGGCATTTCAAGTGGTAGGGAAGCAACGAGATAATCAGCAATAGTATCTCCTCTAATACAACCCCCCCTTATTTTCTCCGTTCCATACGTCAAAGATTAAATTCAGATTAAACTGTGATCTCGTAAAAAGTGAATAATAATAATGTTAGAAAAAGTGCGAGCTTGTGAATAATTCTGTTGGATGAAGATTTATCAAGGTCGAAGAACAGAGGATTCGAATGCTTCAAACAAGGGGCCTGTTACGCGTATGCAATTACTCGAATGTGACACGTTTTGCCATGTGACTCCGTGTCCATGAACCAAGAATTTCGTCTATATGGTAATTCTGCTTGGGAAAATTTCCATTCTCTCCCAAGATTTGCAAATTCCATATCGCATTGCAACGTAAGCAATGCGATATTATAAATTAACTTGAACCGTGGCGAAACGTTGCTATTAGTTAAAACAAGTCTGAAGTGTACAAAGTGTGTGTCAATTACCATAAGAAAAATAATAGAAATAAACTTGTATGTAGTGATAGTGAAAACTTTCAGTCTTATTTTTTTTCTTTTTAAAGAGTTCGCGCTTAACAATTTCTGGTGGCAGCGGTGGGATAGCCATCTGTAATTAATTTTCGTGGCTATCTTAATTATATACATAGTTAACGCGACTCCCAAGAAAATAGTGAAAGTTATTAATTGTATCACTGCAGTGCTCGAGGTGTGGAACTGGCACCAAAATCTTTGTAAAAGTGTAATTGTGTTGTTAAAAAGGACGGAAAAAAATAGTATCTTTGAGATAGTCTTCAACGTGGGATTTAAGGATACGTTGTTCTCCTAGTGCGAGCACAACCAACGTTGAGTAGTACAACTTTAGTCTGCGTGAAGCAGAAACTACTCCAACAGAAGCATTCAACCGGTAATTTTCAGTGGATATCGAGAGGAGAACGAGCAGAAATTACAAAGGAATTCGAGCTACAGTTAGGCGTCAACTTCAGGAAGGAACGACGCATCGCAGGAAGAATAAACAAGACATCGCATCGAACCTAGGAAGGATGCATCTGTAAGTTATTCTTTTTGATTATGTTTTGTTTATCAAAGTGAAATTTAAATTTAACCGAATAGCCTTTAGCCTAAAAATTACCCTGGCTAAGTAGAAGGGAATATAGATTTAGAGATGAGGGAAAGTTAAGGATATATGTAATATTACTACAAGTATTGGAAAAGTAAAGTTCAGAAATTTAATAATTGTAAGTGTGGAAATCCAATTACGAAAAATTTATGTTTGAAAATGATTAAGTAAATGAATGATTTATATCGCGTAAAAAACGGTCAGAAGAAAGTTCGGTTGAATATAAGTGAAATTTTAATTAATAAATATCGCGAAAATTTCCAAATCTGTGTTAAGAAAAGTATCTCGATTTCAAGTCTTTTTGGAATTATTTAGGAATGTTTTCCGTCGGGCAAGTAAAAAATAGTTGTGAGTCGTCAAGTGAAAGTGATAGAGTTTAAAAATTACCGGTGGTGAAAGTGTCTCATTTAGTGAAAGTGAAAATTTGGCCGAAAGTTTTCACAGTTTATTTGAAGAATCGGATTTTGTTTCAAGTGTGTCGAGAGAAAGCGGGTCTAACTCAATAAAAATGAGTTTGGAAAACGGTGATGCAAGTGCAAGTAGTAGTGCCGTAGATGCAAACACAAGACCGCAATTCTTGATAAGTTTTTCAGACTTGAAAAGCTTCATTCCAGTGTTCGAAGAACGAGCTGATGCGTTTAATTTCATACACGCATGCGAAGAGGTACTGAAATTGGCTCAAGGTCCGATTCGATCCATCCTTTTTAAGTATATTTATATGCAACTCCGAGCTAGTACAAACAATTATACTTAATGAGGAATTCGAAAACTGAAGTGCGTTCAAAATGAAATTGAGACAGGTTTATGCGGAACCACATTCTATGTTGCATCTTCAAAGGGAACTTTTTTCATTTAATCAAAAGAATGGAGAAACTGTTGTGCAGTACCACCAAAGGCTTCTCAGTCTTCATCGAAGGATATTAACAGCGCGATCGGGGCAATCATCGGCTGATGAAAACGCTTTCATTGAGGAACAGGTTAAAACAATGTTCATTAGTGGATTAAAAGAAGTTTTAACTGTGTACGTCATCACACAGAAACCAAATACTCTGGAGGAGGCAAGTCGTCTAGAACAAGAAGAAGAACAGAGACAAGGCTTAGTGAATGTTTCAACGAAAAAGGACTTCACAGATCGAAATGTCCATGTTTGCATGCGGAAAACTTGGACATATTAAACGAGATTGCAGGACGAGACGCTTCGATTAAAATCGGGCAACGGAAGACACTCCCAACTGAAGGAAATTCCACAAAGAAAGAAGGATCTTCATCAGGTTCAAAGTTTAAACCTTCGAAAAAAAAAAACATATTATAAGAATGATGAAAATGTAAATGAATTTAGAATAAATGCTTTAGATATTGAGGGAAGTCTTTATGTTTTTCTAAAATTTGAAAATCAATTTTTAAAATTTTTGGTAGACACAGGAAGTTCCTTAAACTTAATTGCAGCAAAATATGTTTTCGAGAAAGATATAGAAAAGTCCAAAGGAATTAAATATCGTTGCATCAATGCAATAGATGCAGAGACATTTGGGCTTACATCATTGCAATTAAGTTACGATTGTAATGAATTTGATATCCAATTTCAAGTTGCAACTAATAAATTATTTGATAAATTCGATGGTATACTTGGATCTCCATTTCTTGTCGAAAATCAAACTATGGTAAAGTTTTAGAAATTGGCCAGAGCAAAATTCATTTAAGTAAGAAAAATCTTCTTACAAGGCGAAGATCTGAAACTATTCGTTTTCTACATGTAAGTGAAAAACCAGGAAAAAATCTCTTTGTAATGGGAATCCAGGAGGGAAAATTGAAAGTGGCAAATTCCCTTGTTGAAGTTAATGATAGTGGAGAAATTCCAATTGTTATATTGAACGAAGATGAAAAAGAATTGACAATAAATTCAGAACTTATCACTGAAAGTCGAAAAGAAATAGTCATCCGAGATGAACACATGAATGCAGAAGAAAGAAAAAGCTTATGGGATATTTTGAATAACTACAAATGTTTGTTTGCTGAAATAGATCCACAAAGTCTCACGAAAGCAGCGGAACATTCAATCGATTTGTTACCAGAAACAAAGTCAATTTACACAAAAATCTACAGGTTTCCCAAAATACACGAAGTGGAAGTCAAGACACAAATTCAAAAAGTATTACAGGATGGTACTTTAAAGGAAAGTAGCAGTCCTTGGAATTCACACCTGTGGGTGGTACCAAAAAAGGTTGATGCAAGTGGTAATCTAAAATGGCGCATGGTAATAGACTACCGTAAGTTAAATGAGGTAACTATTGCGGATAATTATCCATTATCAAACATTTCTGATATTTTGGATCAACTAGGCAAAGCAAAATATTTTTCCACGATCGATTTGACGAGTGGTTTTCATCAGATCCCTGTGAAACAAGAGGATCAGTGCAAAACAGCCTTTAGTACTCCATATGGGCATTATGAGTATACTCGTATGCCCTTTGGCCTGAAAAATGCACCAGCTTGTTTCCAGCGTATGATGAATACGGTTTTGTCAGGTTTACAAGGGTCAAAATGCTTTGTTTATTTGGACGACATCGTCATTTACGGAGATTCCTTGCAGGATCATAACGAAAAACTAAGCGCAGTTTTCGAACGTTTGAAGCGCAACAACTTAAGGGTTCAACCAGACAAGTGCGAATTCCTCAGAAAGGAAGTAACATACCTTGGACATATCATCTCCGATAATGGGGTCAGTATGGATCCCAAGAAGCTTGAGGCTGTTGACAAGTTGCAGGTACCTAAAAATTCAAAGGAAATTAAATCCTTTTTGGGTTTTACAGGTTATTACCGCAGGTTTGTAAGGAATTATGCAAAAATAGTCGAGCCTATGAACAAACTTTTACGGAAAAATGAAGATTTTTTGTGGACACCGGTATGCCAAGCGGCATTCGAGAAAATCAAACAAATACTGAAAGAAAATGTAACTTTAATGTACCCAGATTTTGATAGGAACTTTATACTTACGACTGACGCGAGTAATAGTGGCATTGGAGCTGTATTATCCCAAGAAGATGATGACAAACTTGAACGGCCAATAATGTTCCTAAGCAGAACATTGAATAATGCTGAAAGAAACTATTCAAGGACCGAAAAGGAATGTTTAGCAATAGTTTGGTCAGTGAAACAATGTTGACCATATCTATATGGGAAAGATTTTATTATTCGAACCGATCACAGACCTATGGCTTTTCAGTGTTAAGGATCCGGGTAGCAGATTGGTACGTTGGAGATTGAAACTAGAAGAATATCCATATACAATGGAACACACTCCAGGAAAAAATAAAGTAGCAGACGAACTAAGCCGAAATTTTCCTGTCAATGCTATTGTACCTACTGGTAATGGCAAATATAAAGAAACCATAGGGGAACATGAGAACGATGTTTCTGAAAGTATCCTGGGTTACAAACATACAAAGTTAATTGAAGACATAACGTTCAACAAACATGGCGGCATAATTGTTAGACAAGGTGATAAAAATGTAAGAGTTTTTAAAGATGGACAGATTAAAGAAATTTCCCTAGACGAAATGGATGACTCCTTTCAAAAAAAAGATGGAGGACAACCGTAAACTAAGGGGGAAGATGTTACGTGCATGCAATTACTCGAATGTGACACATTTTGCCGTGTGATTCCGTTTCTATGAACCAAGAATTTCGTCTATGTAGTAATTCTGCTTGGGAAAATTTCCATTCTCATGAAGTTTTCCCAAGATTTGCAAATTCCATATCTCATTGCAACGTAAGCAATGCGATATTATAAATTAACTTGAACCGTGGCAAAACGTTGCTATTAGTTAAAACAACTCTGAAGTGTACAAAGTGTGTGTCAATTACCATAAGAGAAATTATAGAAATAAATTTGTATGTAGTGATAGTAAAAACTTTCAGTCTTATTTTTTTTCCTTTTCAAGAGTTCGCGCTTAACAGGCCCCCAAGTGTTTTTTTTTTATTTTGTTTTAAATATAAATTTTTTTGAAAGACAAATACTTCAATAATCTATATTCTGTACGTAGCCAGAACTGGATAGGGGAGTTTGGTTTTTTACATTTATAATAGGATACTCCCATCAAATAAATTGTATTTAGAGAAATTTAATTTAAAGTAATGCATCTTTCTTTTAAAACACTACATAATTCGTTCTAAACGCTACTACAACCTCTTAAATATATATAATAAACCATTGATTTCAGGACTAAAAAAATAAAATAAAACTTCAAATTTTGGACTTACTGATATTTTCCTTAGTCAAGTATTCGTATATATGCAAATACTGGATTATCGTATTATTAAAATTATATTAAATTTTACTGTTTGTAATTTTTTATAAGATATGATTTCGCAGTGAGTGAAATTTTCAGGAGGTGAGATCTGACTTACCTCTCGTGCTAGATGTCGCTCTGAAATTGGAAAGTCCCTACTTCTGATTCCGTTTTGGTCGGTGACTCAAGAGAGCTTATCACACTCACAGATGTTTATTACTATTATTTTATTCGGATATTTTTATTTTGTTTAAATTATTAATTAAATATGACAACAGAATCACTCTGTTCCTCCATAAGTGCCACTGAGGCTCCCTGAGATGTTTGAGGTTGGTTGTCACAAGTAGATGTGGTACTGGTGGAGCTTCTCATTTCAAGCATGAAGGTAGAATGCCTTCATAACACGCATTTGATTGCGACGTAGTGTGCTGAGTAGCCATTCAACACCAACGGATGCAGTTTGGGGCGGTGGCTCGCCAGGAGGTGTGGTAACTGATCGTCTGTGGCTTGGGCCTCGCTGATTGCTCGAGCAGTGAGTGCGGTGGGTACTGCAACCGTCTCTACGCGTCGTCGGCGACGATGTTGTCTTCGACTGGTGTGTACACTAACCGCGTTTCTGCTTTGAAGGGGCAGAAGCTTTGTCCGAGTGTACAACCTTTCAGCAGCTCTGAGAATGGGGCTTAGAGTTTGGCGGCACATGACATGCAGCGACGTTAAAAGTTGATCCAAAGGAACTGCATCAGCTGCAAAGAGTCGGCCTATTTGGAAAAATCTACGATGGCTTGCGTCTTGAGAGCTGGTGGTCGAAATCCTGTTTTCCAGCTGCTCGAAGTGACGCTGTTGATGTTCGTGGCTAGCCGAGAACACTAAGATGTCGGCCTAGTAGACGCGGACGAAGTCGAACTTCTCCTCAGTAGGTGGTTGAGTGTCCGCTGCATCGTTTGGGCAGCGTTGTGTGGACCAAGATGCATTCCCAGAAATTCAAATAGCCCGAAGGGCGTCGTTGCGCACGTTTTGTAGATGTCTTCGGCACCGACCGGGATTTAGTAAAAGGCACTCTAGAGATCGATGACTGAAAATACTGAGCCAGCCATTCGGTGGCCACGTATGTATGTGTATGAGCCAGGCAATCGGTCGCCACTCATGTGTGAGTGTCTGCTCGATGACGGAGCCAGGCATTCGGTCGCTACACATGTGCTTGTGTCTGCTCGAAGACGAAGCCAAGCATTCGGTCGCCAGGCATGTGTCTCCTCGATGACGGGATCGGACGTCGCGACGCTATCAGGCGGAAAGCGAATATGACCGGCAAGAGAAAACGATGCAGGGTCAGAGTTCGCTTGCGCCAAGAGGGATGCATCGACGTCGGGAAATTCCGAGACGCCACATACTTCTTAATATAAAAATTATAGGAAAGTACATGTCTGATTTATCCAAATTACGAGGGCGGCTCAAATATGATGGTGACAAACTCCGTAGATGGCGCGCATGTATGTTTTGAAGGTCGTGGCTTGAGTATGTGAAAGCTGGGTCCCTTACGAAAAGTGTAGCATAGATTTTCTCGAGAGTGCATGTTTCCCGCGCGTGTTACGACCATGAGTGAACTTCAAGTACCGACCGCCGTTAAAAACACGGAAATTTTTCTGCGTTTGCGAAATCAGTTTGGTAGTGGTAGTCGCAGGGTGATAAATCCGGACTGTAGGGGGGGTGTTGCAGTACCTCCCACCCCAATTCCGATATTGTATCGAGCGTGAGACGCGCGGTCTGAGGGTGCGCGTTATCCTGGAGAAGAATCGCACTTCGTGCCGGAATGCTTCTCCGTTTCGAGCGATGAGCGGGTTTCACGTGTGTTTTCATTTCATTTCATTTATTTACTTATTTACTCCCACCAAATAGGTTGTTACTTGTAGCATAGTGTGAGGAGTAACATTGTACATATAATATACACAATTCAAGACCTCATTTTCCTAATTTACTAACACTGCATATTGTTTTAGAGAGATTGTTATTTTGGAACTTAATTTAATTTCATTAAATAATAAACTTTAATAATTTAGTAGATAATAAACTTTAACATTAGTAATTTCATTAGATAATAGACTTTAACAAGGTAATAAAAGCTTATTTTTGAGTTCAAAAAAAGCAGGAATTCTAGTTTGCTATAGCAATTGTTGTTTGAGAATCTAGCCCCTTAGGATTTGTATGGCTTGTTCATTTTTTAAATGTATCTTAAAATGTTTTTTGAAAATTTCATAATTTTGTCTCATATCTTTGAGGTTAATTCTTGTCACATTGGCCATATCTACTCTCTCAATTTCTGCGAATGTATAATGCTCTGGATTTTTGCTTATATAGACAAATATCCCCTCACATTTATTATTTTGTTTATGTGTAAAATGCAATGTGTAATTGGTTATTTTAAAGGCTGACTGGAATAAATGTTTTGGTAATACATAGCTTTGGTGGTGTGTTTTTATTAGGACTATAAGATGTATATTTTTACCTAAAGAGATAAATTCATTTAATAAAACTCGGAATTCATCAATGTGTTTTTTTATGCTTCTAATATGCTTTTGTATAACATTAAATTTATTATCTGTAAAAAATATTTTTTTTATGTTGAACGTTTTTCTGTATAAGACTTTGGTTCAGCCATTTTTCTAACTACTATGTCCTACGTTTTGCTAGAAGATTTTAAATGATGTCACTTAAATTTAAAGTCCTAAAGGGCTTTGATTCATCATTTTTCTTAAAAAATATATTTCCTTCCTTTTCCCAAGTGTATTTGTACGCTTTTTCCCGGGCTACAACTTTTGCCTGTTTAAGAAGCTGCGCCGTTGTTGTGGTTAGTTACTCTCCAACGCATATGCGACTTTCACCTATTCCATTGTTTGACGTACCGTACTTAAGACCAGCACCTGAATTCTGTTCCCTCATTTTTTGCTTGAATTTGGCCACAAACCTTTTTTTGGTGTTGATTCTGGGGAATTTAACCTGTATTATTTGAATAGCATTTGGTTTTGCACTAATGATATACTCGTATCCAGTACTATGTCCGTTAAACTTTCATTTCGAGTTATTGTGACACCGTTTATGTTTACTACGTTCATATTGTTTTCCTCTTGTAGATAATCATTTCGGTTTTGCAATTTCATGATGTCGTTCTTTAGAGATGAGTTTTCAACTTTCAAGGTTAGCGAGTATGCACCATTGTTAGAACGTTGGATGCGCAGGAAATCGACGTACAGCACGCCCCGCCGGTCCCAGAACATAGTACACATAACCTTACCCGCGGACCTGGTGGTCTTCGCTTTGACTGGTGCCCCTTCCTCCACTCTTTAGACGATACCTTGCTTTCGGGAGGGTAATAGTGTACCCATGTCTCGTCTGTAGTGAAGATTCGCGTTAAAAACCGTCCCCTCTACCTCGTACCGCGTCAGCAAGCGGCGACAAACTTGCAACCGCGTGAATTTTTGCTCAAAGTTCAATAGTTTAGGAACCCAATCGCGCCGTTATTTTGCAATATTGAAAGTGTTTGTGTATGATAGACTCTACACTACCAATACTGATGTCGAGTTCAGCCGAAATGTCTCAAACATTCATCCTACGGTCCTCCAAAATGAGTTGTTCCACGCGGCAAATGTCTGGTGTGGTGCTGGTTCGCGGTCGACGATCATGCGGCTCATTCTCAACGGTTTCGCGACCATCCTTGAATGCTTTGGTCCATTTAAACACAGCAGCCCTACTCAGGCCCTCACTATCGAACTGATTTCGCAAACGCAGAAAAATTTCCATGTTTTTAACGCTTACCCACACTAAAAAACGAATGACGATACGTTGCGCAACGGCGGTCGGCACTTGACGTTCACTCATGGTCCTAGCAACCGCGGGAAACATGCACTCCCGACGAAATCTATGCCACACTGTTTGTAAAGGACCCAGTTATCACATACTCAAGCCACGACCTTCAAAACATACATGCGCGCCATCTACAGCGTTTGTCTCCATCATATTTGAACCGCCCTCGTATTTAAATTTATATTTTTATCGATTGGTACCATCAACAAAACACAAATGGCGTGTTGCAATCAATGGCCGTGAGTGCAAATTCCCAAAAGATAAGAGTGCTGGAGGTCAATCTCATGGTAAGGAAGCTCTTCTTCGTAGCACGACAGCCCCTCTGGGGCCATCGCTTCCTGTAAAAAGCGCCTCCTCGATCTGTCTCGGTCCATTGACCGCGTCCTCAAATTTCAAAATCAGAGCAGCGATGAACTGTCTTCGTCAACCGAGTCAGATCAGCGTTTCCTCGGTTTCCCCACTGGTATCTGCCCTTCAGTTTTCCCAACGAATACCTTTTTGCGTATCCGTTGTTTGTATGAGCCAGGCAATCGGTCGCCACTCATGTGTGAGTGTCTGCTCGATGACGGAGCCAGGCATTCGGTCGCTACACATGTGCTTGTGTCTGCTCGAAGACGAAGCCAAGCATTCGGTCGCCAGGCATGTGTCTCCTCGATGACGGGATCGGACGTCGCGACGCTATCAGGCGGAAAGCGAATATGACCGGCAAGAGAAAACGATGCAGGGTCAGAGTTCGCTTGCGCCAAGAGGGATGCATCGACGTCGGGAAATTCCGAGACGCCACATACTTCTTAATATAAAAATTATAGGAAAGTACATGTCTGATTTATCCAAATTACGAGGGCGGCTCAAATATGATGGTGACAAACTCCGTAGATGGCGCGCATGTATGTTTTGAAGGTCGTGGCTTGAGTATGTGAAAGCTGGGTCCCTTACGAAAAGTGTAGCATAGATTTTCTCGAGAGTGCATGTTTCCCGCGCGTGTTACGACCATGAGTGAACTTCAAGTACCGACCGCCGTTAAAAACACGGAAATTTTTCTGCGTTTGCGAAATCAGTTTGGTAGTGGTAGTCGCAGGGTGATAAATCCGGACTGTAGGGGGGGTGTTGCAGTACCTCCCACCCCAATTCCGATATTGTATCGAGCGTGAGACGCGCGGTCTGAGGGTGCGCGTTATCCTGGAGAAGAATCGCACTTCGTGCCGGAATGCTTCTCCGTTTCGAGCGATGAGCGGGTTTCACGTGTGTTTTCATTTCATTTCATTTATTTACTTATTTACTCCCACCAAATAGGTTGTTACTTGTAGCATAGTGTGAGGAGTAACATTGTACATATAATATACACAATTCAAGACCTCATTTTCCTAATTTACTAACACTGCATATTGTTTTAGAGAGATTGTTATTTTGGAACTTAATTTAATTTCATTAAATAATAAACTTTAATAATTTAGTAGATAATAAACTTTAACATTAGTAATTTCATTAGATAATAGACTTTAACAAGGTAATAAAAGCTTATTTTTGAGTTCAAAAAAAGCAGGAATTCTAGTTTGCTATAGCAATTGTTGTTTGAGAATCTAGCCCCTTAGGATTTGTATGGCTTGTTCATTTTTTAAATGTATCTTAAAATGTTTTTTGAAAATTTCATAATTTTGTCTCATATCTTTGAGGTTAATTCTTGTCACATTGGCCATATCTACTCTCTCAATTTCTGCGAATGTATAATGCTCTGGATTTTTGCTTATATAGACAAATATCCCCTCACATTTATTATTTTGTTTATGTGTAAAATGCAATGTGTAATTGGTTATTTTAAAGGCTGACTGGAATAAATGTTTTGGTAATACATAGCTTTGGTGGTGTGTTTTTATTAGGACTATAAGATGTATATTTTTACCTAAAGAGATAAATTCATTTAATAAAACTCGGAATTCATCAATGTGTTTTTTTATGCTTCTAATATGCTTTTGTATAACATTAAATTTATTATCTGTAAAAAATATTTTTTTTATGTTGAACGTTTTTCTGTATAAGACTTTGGTTCAGCCATTTTTCTAACTACTATGTCCTACGTTTTGCTAGAAGATTTTAAATGATGTCACTTAAATTTAAAGTCCTAAAGGGCTTTGATTCATCATTTTTCTTAAAAAATATATTTCCTTCCTTTTCCCAAGTGTATTTGTACGCTTTTTCCCGGGCTACAACTTTTGCCTGTTTAAGAAGCTGCGCCGTTGTTGTGGTTAGTTACTCTCCAACGCATATGCGACTTTCACCTATTCCATTGTTTGACGTACCGTACTTAAGACCAGCACCTGAATTCTGTTCCCTCATTTTTTGCTTGAATTTGGCCACAAACCTTTTTTTGGTGTTGATTCTGGGGAATTTAACCTGTATTATTTGAATAGCATTTGGTTTTGCACTAATGATATACTCGTATCCAGTACTATGTCCGTTAAACTTTCATTTCGAGTTATTGTGACACCGTTTATGTTTACTACGTTCATATTGTTTTCCTCTTGTAGATAATCATTTCGGTTTTGCAATTTCATGATGTCGTTCTTTAGAGATGAGTTTTCAACTTTCAAGGTTAGCGAGTATGCACCATTGTTAGAACGTTGGATGCGCAGGAAATCGACGTACAGCACGCCCCGCCGGTCCCAGAACATAGTACACATAACCTTACCCGCGGACCTGGTGGTCTTCGCTTTGACTGGTGCCCCTTCCTCCACTCTTTAGACGATACCTTGCTTTCGGGAGGGTAATAGTGTACCCATGTCTCGTCTGTAGTGAAGATTCGCGTTAAAAACCGTCCCCTCTACCTCGTACCGCGTCAGCAAGCGGCGACAAACTTGCAACCGCGTGAATTTTTGCTCAAAGTTCAATAGTTTAGGAACCCAATCGCGCCGTTATTTTGCAATATTGAAAGTGTTTGTGTATGATAGACTCTACACTACCAATACTGATGTCGAGTTCAGCCGAAATGTCTCAAACATTCATCCTACGGTCCTCCAAAATGAGTTGTTCCACGCGGCAAATGTCTGGTGTGGTGCTGGTTCGCGGTCGACGATCATGCGGCTCATTCTCAACGGTTTCGCGACCATCCTTGAATGCTTTGGTCCATTTAAACACAGCAGCCCTACTCAGGCCCTCACTATCGAACTGATTTCGCAAACGCAGAAAAATTTCCATGTTTTTAACGCTTACCCACACTAAAAAACGAATGACGATACGTTGCGCAACGGCGGTCGGCACTTGACGTTCACTCATGGTCCTAGCAACCGCGGGAAACATGCACTCCCGACGAAATCTATGCCACACTGTTTGTAAAGGACCCAGTTATCACATACTCAAGCCACGACCTTCAAAACATACATGCGCGCCATCTACAGCGTTTGTCTCCATCATATTTGAACCGCCCTCGTATTTAAATTTATATTTTTATCGATTGGTACCATCAACAAAACACAAATGGCGTGTTGCAATCAATGGCCGTGAGTGCAAATTCCCAAAAGATAAGAGTGCTGGAGGTCAATCTCATGGTAAGGAAGCTCTTCTTCGTAGCACGACAGCCCCTCTGGGGCCATCGCTTCCTGTAAAAAGCGCCTCCTCGATCTGTCTCGGTCCATTGACCGCGTCCTCAAATTTCAAAATCAGAGCAGCGATGAACTGTCTTCGTCAACCGAGTCAGATCAGCGTTTCCTCGGTTTCCCCACTGGTATCTGCCCTTCAGTTTTCCCAACGAATACCTTTTTGCGTATCCGTTGTTTCTCCATATGATTCACGTCGCTAGCCCATTGCAGCTTCCGCAACCTTACAATTGTTGAGACCTCCGGCTCGTCAAAAATTTCGTAAAGCTCAAGGTTGTATCAAATTCGCCATTAGACCCCGCCTATCTTCGCTCTGATTATTCGCATCAGGACCCATCGCTCAAAGGCGTTCAATATGTTTTCGAATGCTTGGGTTAGGGCATATGTTTCATAGCCATAGCATAGCGCAGATCTTATCACAGATTTGTATACTTAGAGGTTTGTTTTCCTGTGAATGCAGCTGGTCTTCAAGTTTGTCGGAACTGAATAAAATATTTTATTTGCCAGCTGTATTCTTCATCGTCTTTCGTTTCTTTCATTAGCGATTTTCGTTATTTTGGCGGCTAAATACACGAATTCGCCCACATTTACGATATTGTATTCGCCAAGTGTGATGTTTTGGGTATTTGAGGTATTTTTCCTCGACTGCGAAATGAGCTTTGTTTTATTGTCATTGAATACAGTACGTTGCGATACATACTGTCGTACCCTTGCTTAAAGTCAACGAAACATTGGTGTACGTCTATGATAAGGAAGTTAATAAATATGAAACATTTCTTCTGCGGCTTTTCATATTAAACAAGTTGGGTAAACAGACCTACGCTCATGTCAGAAGGGTTTTGTATTCAATTTACAAAATGCAGTCACCAGATCGAATCACATCAAGAAACATGTCAAAGACGATTTTATTGGAGAAAATATGAAATACGAAGATCATACTATTATTAACAAAGTTGAACGAATTTCGACTTGTGAGGTTTTTGGTATTGGTATACTCATAAATATTATCTCCCTTGATAATTACTTCACATGTCCAGCCGCGACGGAGGAAACACATTTTTCATGTATTTACCCCCTGTGCCCCACTGAAGCAAAAACTGGCAGTTTAACAACTGTTTTGAAAAGCTCCCATGAAAACTTTCATTTCATACTCATATCGGCTACGTTTGATGAATATTTTTTTTCAGGGGCCACTCTCCTGTACTGTTATCATCGATTAATGGCCAATTTTTTCGAATCCTAGAATGGTTACAAAACCCTTTTGCTAGGAGCTCTCTCCCGCCTCCTTGACTTGTTTCACTTATAAGCATTAATTGTAGGTACTGATCTACAGTCATTCATTAAATTGATTCAAGTGTTCAAAGCATGCACCTTAAACGTTGAAGTTGGGGAAAAATAACTCAAAATTATTCAATCTTCGCATTTAAAACAGCCACTTTCTTGTTTTACGATTACTGATACCACCAGCTCAACCGATTCTCAAAAATATACATGACACCTATCATTCCTGAAATTTTCATGCAAATCCTAGCAAAACTGTAGTGTCTGAGTCGGTAAAAAGCGCGTGTTGTTCCATAGCCATATGTTGCCATAGTAATAAATGCAGCGCATATTGTTCCATAGTAATACGGGAAAATTCAAACCGCTATAACTTCGCTAAATATGATTCAATCTTTATGCAACTTTCAGAATAGATCAATCTTATAAATAGTCATCTGTGTACTGAATTTCATTGAATTTAAGGGCACCGTTAAGATTTTATTCAAGAAAACATAAAATCGATAAATCATACTATTACTAACAAAGTTGAGTGAATTGTGACTTCTGACGTATTTGTTGTTGTTGTACTCATCAAGGCCTACATCCTTGATTTTTTTCAGATTTTTCGGATCACAGGTGTCCAACCGCGAGGGGGGGGGACACAAATTTTTCGTGTATTTCCCCTCCCTGTGCGCCCCTCGAAGCAAACTTTGCCAAACGAAGACCTGTTTTGAAAAGTTTTCATTTGATACCCATATCGACCACCTTCAATGAAATTTTTTTTTCGGGGGGTCACTCCCCTATATGGGGAGACCCCCCTTAAATGCCTTATAAATTTTTTTTATATTTGAACTTTGAAGAGAACACCACTTTACACCTACACACAAAATTTGATGCTTCTAGCTTAAGTAGTTTCCGAGAAAAACTGCTGTGACACACGGACGGACGGACGGACGGACGGACGGACGGACGGACGGACGGACAGACAGACAGACAGACGGACAGACAGTAAAATTATTTTACAAAACCCTAAAAAATTATTTCCTTTTTCAGTTGACCATCTCCGCCAGCAAGGACATCCCATTGAGCGATTAGTATTTCCAGATCGGACGACAGAATGCGGTAAAGTTATAGATGCATATCTACAAAAAAGAATAGATTTGCCTGATGAATCGATTCATCTTTTGTTCACAAGCAACAGATGGGAGTTGGCACATAAAATTAAGAAATTTTTAGTTGAAGGGACAACAGTCATTGTTGATCGGTATTCATTTTCCGGTGTTGCATTTTCTGCCGCAAAAGGTTTTTATTCGATTATTCTAAAATATTTTTTACGTCTCTTAAACTTTTATACAGGACTTTCGCTTGATTGGTGTAAAGCACCCGAAAGTGGACTTCCAAAGCCAGATCTCGTTTTCTTCTTACAAATAAATCTATCAGCATTGGAAGATAGAGGAGGGTTTGGTGATGAAAGGTATTGTAGCTTAGATTTCCTTTGATATGATAGATTTATGATTTGTTCTTATTTACAGATATGAAACAACTTCATTCCAAGAAAAAGTGCTGAAGGTGTACAAAGATCTTCGGGACGACTCGTGGATTAATATTGATGCATGCCGCGATCGTGAGATAATTCTAAAAGAAATTGCTGACTATACTTCGAAGGCAATAGAGCAAAGCAAAAGTGAACCTTTACGAACATTGTGGTAATATAAGTAATCTCGCTAGTTCAGAATTATATATAATTTAGCAAATGTTGGGTACAGATAATAAATTTAAATAGATAATATGTATAGTCTTGAATGTAAAAAAAACTATTCTTATATAAATATACCAATTTCAACAGATTTCAGTATTTAAAATGTTCAACTTAACTGTTAAAAGATTCAGTAAAAATTGTTCATTGTTACTCAAAAGCCACGGAATAAGTCTGTTCTGTATCACATATGATGAAGCATTTCCGTTAAATTTCTAATTCGACTATCAATTTTTTCCTGGAATGTCACGTTGAAATCTGTAATAGGTCGAAAGTAGCGCATGTCCATCAGCTGTAGTCCTTTATATCCAGACATTGCTCCTGTACCAAAGCTCCAAGTGCAGATGATGATGCTCCCCAAGATGTGTGTTCATCTCGTCGAATTCGTTCGCATATATTGCGGGTCGTCAACAGATGAAGCTTTCAGTTCAGCATCCTACAGTTGTCGTGACGGTAGGGAATTGATCTCGGGCTTGCAGAATCCTTTAGACTTTTGAAATCTCCGATTCGACTCTTGCTATAGAAATACGAAATAAAACGGCATATCAAATGTGGAAATAGAATTTGTACGTGAGAAAATTGTTGAGTTTTATTTTGGAATACGACAAACATTATACAAAGTTGTTCGCTTCAGTGGTGGTGGAAGAGGTGCCAGGGTTATCCTTCGCTAGCAATATTTCAGTAGAGAACATTTTTTTCGAGTTTTTCCGGGAACACTTGTTGAAATCTTCTGGGAGCTGTTGTTGATTCGTGCTGTCTTTCCATTTGTTTGTTTGTTGTGTCGTTTGTTTTGAAGTTTTATCGATAGTCGCATCATCCCCTTGGATCGTTTTAAAATTGCTTTCACGAAAGTTTGCCGGCTTTGGTGATGTGTATTTCGAATATGGTGGATGTATAGCAATGAACGTGATGAACGGTAGTTGAAGTTGAATCGTGCTTGAATACGATGCAGTTTGAGATATCTATTAGTGCAGGCAGAATGGATGCTTTTGCATGAATTTCTTGGTGCAACAGTGAAACGTGGCCGGTAACTACATAGAAGCAAAGACTAAATGTTTTAGTTGACGTCGGGTGAACCGACTACATTGCTCGCATCGAAGAACGTGTTGTGTGAGGGATACACGGGACTGTTTGTGTTTACCAACGTACTTATCCATTGAATGTCTGAATAATCTTCCTGGTAGAGAGTTGAAAATAAGTCCTTGCTACACAGAATATAATACGGCAAAAGAATGACAACCGTATAAAATTTGTTTGCGCTTATTGAATTCATTGTCTCGATTTTCAGAATAGTAAAATTCTGCCGAGGATTTTCGGGTATAATATGAAGCCTGTTTTATGTGTTTAGTCTAGAAGACGAAGGGATTGAGTGGAATATATGTGCAAATTCGTTTTAAGGCTTTTTGTAAGACAGTCATTCGCGTTTGATGAGTGATGCACATGGCGGTTGTGCTATCAAATTTTCGGTATGTGCTCATAAAAAATTAGAACGTTGTATACTTGGCTTGCAGTCAATGCGTACATGTGAAGCAATGAAATTGTTACTGGATCTTTTATGTGTATTTAGAACACGCGAAACCTTTGAATGTGCATTACTGTTTTGGTGAAGATTTAATTCACTCGCATAGCTAATAACAATACGAAGCAATGGCCGGTTGCAGTATAAATAATATTGGGCAAACCACCTTTCTATGGCTATTAGTTGGGTGTTTGGTATCAGGTGGTGAGTAAAAATATTAAAATATGAAATTAGATATACGAGTACATGTTAAATTAGAAACCATTTCAAGAATGTATTTCTACATACTCACTTGAATAAACTTGCATTTTTCAAGACAAAAGAACTTGAGATATGATTACGAAATAGTGCAGCCACATTAGACTTCCAAAAACTAAAGTGGTTGTTCATAAAGTGAAGAGAAGGCACTATTTTGCTGATGTACTTATACATTCTTCGAATTTATTGATAGAGTGACAAGTCATTCCTTGTGATGGTAACTTTTCACCATACAGGCTAGGTCTCATCTAGTCTATCTTAATGGAAAAGTTATTTAAGCGAAGTATGTGCTCGTGTTGTTTTATATATATTCAACTTATATAGATGTTTAATATTTGTTATCACGTTTGCGATCGAATTTGAATATGAAGGTCAGATTTGGGTTGTCAACGGATTGGGACGGTAGAAAATTTAAATTCCATTGAGATATCATTGTCATATTTCGAACGGAAGGTCTCTAGCTGAATTACCTATAACGATAGGGGTAAGAAAATCGGTTACTCCTTTTCATGACTTATTTCATGTCAACAGCTAAGAAAGATATAAAGACTCGATGAATACTTAGGATATATGAATAAAAAATATGGAGGCATAGTTCGTCAAAAAGTTATTACTTTGAAAATATAGAAGCAGCCAATTACTACAATTGAAATGGATTTTGTGTCATCAGTACTTTAAATTACTTGACTCAACTCTCATGTAGAGTCTAAACTAGTGGGGGCATCTTCAAAACTATAGTGTAAATAATTTTTTGTAGGTGAATATTCGTAAAATAATTTTAAGGTATACTCTTATTTATAGATTAAAACCTCGAATAGTTTTTATCCTATATACAAGCCTAGTATTAAATTATTTTATTATTTTCTTTGAACAAAAGCGCGATCGGGTTATTATAGTCAATGCTAATTAGAGTCTCGTACCGCGAACACGTTTGACATTTTCTCAACTTTGTAATTGTTCAATATATATATATGTATGATAGTTCTGAAAGTCGGAGTGTTATATATGCCCGATCTTTTATCAATAGGTTATGTGCCCGGAGCGCAAACGGCCATAAAGGCGGCCATTTTGCTCGAAGTCCTTTTTTCCTATAAATAAAGATGATTACTGCAGGTATAAATTCAAAGTTTTGAGAAAGGACAACTACGACACATGGAAACTTCAGATATGTGTAATCTTAATTAAAAATGATACATGGGTATATGTGAACGGAGAAAATGTAAACCCAGAAATCGTGAAAGGTGACGAGACAACAGCGGCTGCGGCAAAGCGATGAATAGACGCAGATTTGAAAGCGAAATCGGATATAATTCGTGCAATGAGCTCCTCTGAGGTCAAACAGGTTAGGAATTGTAAAACTGCTTAAAAATAGGGATAAAATTCGAAGTAACCTATCAGTCGAAAAGATCTGTTTGAAAAGCGGATTTACTAAACACACGATATCGACAAAAATGCAAGATGGCGGTAATGTTTGGGAACATACTCGATCGTTCCTTGATATTGTAGACAAGTTGGCGGAACTTAACATTGAAATCAATCAAGAATTATTAGTTGTCATGCTCCTACACAGCTTATCAACATTATTTAAGCAGTAGGTAGCTGCTAGAAAAAGTGCAACGAGAAGAATAAGTATCCTGAGCTCCAGTATATTCTATGGTCCTATCTAAAAACCGTCTTTCAGTATATCAAGTTGCCTTCAAAAAAGACTTAGATCACCATATTACAAAAATCCTCTTTACTCGTTATCCTACCTCAATCAGCTTAGATTTGAAAAATCATTTGATCGCATTGATACTCACACTATTTTGGATAAACTCATTCGATGGAAATCCGGCCCGAAAATTTATAATTACGTAAAAAGCTTTCCCACAAATATAAAATCCCAATATAGGCTCAACTATTCTCTATCAGAAAACCTACTACTCAACGGTATTTCACAAGGTTCCCCCTTTCCTCGGTACTCTTCTTAATGGGCTTTGAAGAAGTTAATCCTACCATTCAAAAATAACAAATTTTCCATCACTGCATTTATTCAGACGATTTTTATATTTACGCAAGAGTAATAGATACACAACTTTTCTAAGATAAATCTAACATAATAAATAATAATGTAGTCCGCGTCGTGTAGTGGTTAGAGCACTCAGTTCGTAAGCCGAAGGTCTCTGGTTCGAGTCTCGTTGGTGCCAACAAGATTTCGTTCGAGTGATTCTTCGGACGGATCTAAGCCCGTTCAGTTATGATGCGTGCTGGTTTAAAATCACAACGTATCGCAGCTGAGTGGACGGACGCATGACCGGAGCGTGGAAGTGATCGTATCACCTTGTGGAATGAGATACTCCAACTATCTCTAAGTGAAGGCCCGAAAGGGGCCATAGTGCCAAAGCAAAAACAAAAAAAAAATAATAATAATAATAAGCAAAATAATTCACTCTGAATTTAACACTCTCGCTTCAAATATCTCAAAATGGTGCATTATATCGGATATAAAAATATCACCAACACAATCACAACACACTTATCTCTGCATAAAGTACCTTTGCTCCCCCTTTTACCTCACGTACAAAAACTATTCAATCGCAAATACAAATAGTCTTTAGATACTAGGTTTAAAAATTACTAACAAACATTCCTGGTTAGAACATGCAATGATTTCGTCTGCGGTCTCTTGAAGGAAATTTAAACCAACTTCTCATCAGTTTAAGACGTAAAATCTTGAGGTGCATCAATGAACTGTACCTTCTAAGGCCTGCAAGTTCGGATGCTCGCAGTCTACTCCGAGGCGACTGTTTCTTAGCCAGCTAGTTCGGTTGTGGGTCTTAACGCGGGTGGACTACGCTCGAAAACAATTTTCCAGCCACCCACTCAAATTGCCCATTTCAAAATGCGTTCAAAAATTTTCCGAAGGAAAATTCAAACTTTACTCTACCGTAGCCTTTTTAGGGCTTCTAACAATTCAAAAAGAGAACAACTTCAATAACAAAAAATTGAATTTACTTGGTTGCTTCAGATGGCCAATCTGGTTGATTGGATGGATGATGCTGAATGAATTTCTAGCTCATGATCATGAAGGTGGGAGCGCATTGCGTAAAAAACTTGTGGAACTAAACAGCAATCATCCATTGAGACTTTATCTCCGATACAAAATTTGCCTGCTACTGTTTATAAAACGTTTTCAATGGCACGGAAGCCACGTGCAATCTAATACTGAGGCCAGTTTTTCCTTTTCTTTTCACCAACATGAACAAGAACGATCAAATTTTGAAGTGGCTGAGTACTAAATGCACGTTCGTGGACATCTTATGGTAACAATGGCCGTTGTGGACGAGTTTGTTCTAAATAATGCATGATGGCTACAGAATCGATGAGGGTATGGCCATCTTCGCTATCACCGAGTACAACAAAGCTCCATGACACCTGATGTCGTTTATTGAAATTTGGGACGAAAGACATCAGTCGTGTGGTTGTCTTCTTTTAGGCGTTCTTCACTTTGCACAACCCACCCGAACTTGACAAGAAAATTTGGCGAAAGGTAGTTAAGAGGTTTCGTTGCTTCGGCCTGTCCCCCTTCATCCAAATCTTTGCTGACATTCTTTTTTTTCAGCCCGTCAACGCGCTACAGAGGTTCAAAATTCAATCGAGGTTATGTTGCACGGCACATAACCATTAGCCGACTGCTGGTCGTTTCAATTTTCCGGCTATTGCCCACTTATTTCACGAATCTAAGCGCTGACCTCAAATTTTGTTTTCTTTTTTTTCCAAAAAAGTTTCATAGCCATACCAGACCCCGACGGCACCTTTATACCATTCCTAGGTTTTATTTCCTCGATTGTCATTTCTGATATCTGGACTGCCCTGCCGTGTAATTTGGTTGCGCTAGAGCGTGTACATGATAACGCCACGATGTATTACAGCGGGGTTGTGCAATTCGTTCCTTCCAGGGGTTTTGCGTGATTGCGAAAATCTCTTGAAAAAAATTTTAATTTGAAAAAATGCTGGAGTAGTCTTAAATTAGAAGCTCATCATAGCTGCACTTTCCAGGCCGTAAGATTCAAAGTATTGTCAAGGATTGATTACGCACTCTTAATGTATGGGTATACAACCAAAACATAACTTCAAAAAATATTGTGAAAACGGCATATCACTCAACAGCAAGGCTGTCTATCGGCGCATTTCGGACAATAACTATAAGATTCATCTTAGCAAAAACCGGATTACCATCGATCGAAAACAAACGTTTAAAACTCTCAAGAAGACCCATACCAAAAATGCTTGCGTCAAAAACTCAAATTTGGAAGAAATGTCGTTTCCTACCTAAGAAGGGAAACACAACCAAAGTACGCATCATACATTTTTCGTTCTTTGAACTCAATGAAGGAGCTAGGAATTCTTAATACTCGTCCACCATAAAATTAAGAGCTACGTACCACCACGAAATTTTTTCTTAAGGACCTACAAGTTTTTGCTTTGAAGACATCAAACTACTTACTTTTTCAACAAGCGTACCACAAAACTACTTAACTACTCAAAGCTTAAGGATGAAAAAAAGAAAATTTACAGACGGTTCGAAAATTGAGCAAAATATAGCATTTGCAGGTACAGCTGGAGATGGAAAAACAATTAAATCAGCTCTACTTGCACGTAAAACTCCATTTCCACCGCTGAATTGGAACTCTATTTAGCACTAAGTTACCGGGTAAATAAGTAATCTACTCAGATCGTAAATCCTGTATTGATGCATTTTTCCACATAAAAAAAGCAAATCCTTCCATCCGCAAAATAAGGAGCATAATGTGTACCCGACAAATAAATTGAAAATTATGTGAATACCAAGCAACTCGTATGTTATATATCAGCCGATGAATATGCTGATATTCTTCTTCTTAGCACTATAGCCCCTCCCGGGCCTTCGATTCCTGCAAAAAGCGCCTCCAACTGTCTCGGTCCATTGACCGCGTCCTCAAATTTCGAAACCCGAGCAGCGATGCACTGTCTTCGTCGACCGAGTCAGACCAGCGTTTATTGAACGCCTTTGAGCGACGGGTCCTGAGGCAAATAATTGAAGCGAAGCTAGACGGGGACCAATGGCGAATTCGATACAACCATGAGCTGTATGAAATTTTTGATGAACCGGAGGTCTCAACGATTGTAAGACTGGGGAAGCTACAATGGGCTGGCCACATGAATCGTATGGACGAACAACGGATACCCAAAAAGGTATTCGTTGGGAGAACTGAAGGCCGGAGACTAGTGCGGAAACCGAGGAAACGCTGGTCTGACTCGGTCGACGAGCACAGTTCACCGCTGCTCGGATTTCAAAATTGGAGGACGCGATCAATGGACCGAGAAAGTTGGAGCCGCTTATTGCAGGAAACGAAGGCCCGAGTGGGGCTGCAGTGCTACGAAGACGGAGAAGAAGATAAGATCTGTTCTCATCAAGACCTTTCATTTGATACCCATATTGCCTACATTTGGTGAATTTTTTTCCAGGGGCCACTCCCCTATATGGGGAGACCCCCTATATGGGGAGTACCCCCTCTATGAGGAGACCCTCAATATGGGGAGACCCCTCTATATGGGGAGATCATGGAATCAGATACCCTAACAATAAATCTCAACGCCAACGATCGGATTTGAACTGTTGTGCGAGGGATTATTGTTATTATTATATTTTAAAGAGAAAACACCCAGATTCATGTCCTTCACGCAGCCACTCAGACATCTCTTTACAACATCTGCCAACTGAGTGCCAAATGGTAAGATAATGTAAAACATTATCTGAAATTCAATTTGATTTACTGTCACTCCTCTCAACAGCTTCTACAGAAAACAACTAAAAAAATTTTGCTTAGTCTATTGAAAATTAAGCTGTAACTAACACTAAAATATAACCGTACCCCCAAAAACAAAAAATATAGAGAAATAGAATCAAACTTCCACTTAAGATACCACACTGTAAATTTAAATAGCATTTTTGATTTCATATACAACCTTTTTATTAAATAAAAAAAAAGATTTTGAGTGATGGAAATCTTTATTTGGATCTTTAAAATTTTTCCTGATGAGTAGAAAAGATTATATCCATCAAGTGGGTGCTACCAGTGTTGATATTTGTGCATTGCATTTTCCATGACTTTTCGTAAGATTTCCGGTGATGACTTTTCGCATTCCTGTCAAATATTCTCCTTAAGGACTGGGATTGTCTGAGGCTTATTGGCAAAAGCCCGCAACTTCAAGTAGCCCCAAAGAAAGAAGTCTGGGATGGTTAAATTGGGCGATCTTGCTGGCCATGCCAAATCGCCAAAAAAGGGGATTTCCCGACCAGGAAACGCTTCCTTCACAATATCCATTGCAGTGTTGCCAAACATACGATTTAAATCGTATTCATACGACCTTTTAAGCCCTGGTACGATGTAACGTACGATCATTTATTCGAAATCGTACGCAAAATATACGACCTTCTCGACTAATAAGCATCAATTAAGTGAAAAATAAAATCAAATAAGTTCATTTGTTTATGTGAACGAAGCATGTACTTCTTTATTATTTTTCTAAACTATTTTCCGGACCCATCCAGAAACGATCTTGCCTAATTGCCAGCGGTTCGGAAATTCCCCGCACAATACACATTGCAGTGTTGCGCTTTTATTAGTTGGGTGCGCTTGTTGGCTTGTGAGTAACGAGAGACAAGTTCTGCGGAGAAACGTGTAGTAATATTTCGATTGTTGGAACCTCGGTGGCGTATTCAGTGCATTTTTTGTAATTTTCCTTTTCCAATCGTTTGATCGTTTTCGCGGTGCTAATTTTCAATATAATGCAAAAACTTTTAGCTGCGTTTTTACTTGGAAAGTCGAAGTTATAGTTAGATCTGCTCGTACACAAAGAGTTTACACCTTTTTAAAAGGAGTATTGTGATAACTTCATTGAGCGGGAAATACTCAAGTAATGATGAAAATTTGACTATATTCAGGGACGGATCTAGAAAATATTTTTTGGGGGGGGGTTTCCCGATCAAAATATTTCAAATTATACCCTCAGTCCCTTACGAAATTCTATATTGCATTTCTGCGCACAAGTATCAGTTCATAGTAATTAAAAAGGTATAATATGAGCAGTTAACATACTCCATGTCCACAGTTACCTAAAGAAACATGTGTTGCGTATTGTGCAACATCATATAAAATACGTGCTACTGTTTGAGATGATTGGGTTTACATTAATTGAGTATGGATGTATGAGTAGTCATTTTGATCTTTGAACAATGAAAATATTGTTCGTATCGTGTTCTTCTTTAATTCACTAAAAAATATGATGATTCTTTATAATTAATTCTCTTTGTTTGTTAAAGCGTAGTTTTTCATTGCGATTTATTGAAATAAGTTACATGCAAAAACAGTTGAGCATTTACAAAGTGATGTCTATTCGTCTTTTTTTTCGCAAAAGTATCCAGTACTTGATCACTAGTTACTGGAATATCGCGATGAATATTGAGTAACGCCAGCCCATTGAGACGTTGCTCTCCAGTTTTGTTTCGCAAATACGTCTTCAATCTGCGTAAAGTTGAAAATGACCGTTCACTTGAAGCTACCGTGACTGGAAGTGTAGCACTGATTTGAAGGAGCCGGTAAATGTGTTGGTACAACTGCACATCACACAGATCGAGAGCTTCAAAAAATGTTTTTGGTCGCTCCCTGAGAGGAATTTTAATGCAAAACCTGTAACAGGACGCATATAATTGTGTAATTTTGAACTACCAAATGAAAATTGCATAGTTCCTGGAGCTATTTCATACCGTTTCCACATTTTGAAATCTGATTGCATTTCTTCGGTAATTTCTGTAAATTCACTCGGCCATATTTCCTTGAAAGCAGAGATGGTCCTGTCTATTTCAGCTTCATCGATCTCTGCACATTTTGCTGAGATAACATTTTGTATCTTGGAAAGCAGATCTCGTTGCTTTAAAAATCTCCATTCAAGCTCCTCAGAGTACTTATCCAAGAATGGGATGTAGATTGATCGCCTCTAGTACTCTTCAGCATCCCCACCATAATTGTCTCGATTTTTCTGACGTCCTGCTCGTCGAGTAACAGTCAGTACGGCACCAATTGATTGAGCAATGTGTGTCGCTGATTCGAAAATTCCTCGGAATGTTTCATCTGCTTTGGTACGCATGTCCTTTATTTCATCATGGGCATCATTAGCGTATTCAATGCATTTACTCAAGTCACAGTCTTCCTTCTGTAAATTAAGACTCAAACTTTTTGTCAATCCGAAGATTGGTTTGAGCACTGTCAACGAAATTATGAACTGTGGTGTTTGAACTGCAGCAAGTAGCTCATTTGGCTGCACGCCATCAGATTTTACTCTCAGCTCATTCATTTCTTCTAGAGCGGATCCGATAAATTCAGTGCTATCGTAAAATAGATTGAGTGATGCAAGGTGTTCGATCCAACGCGTTTCGCAGAATTTCAAAAGACGAGTCTGCTTGGCACCAGTTTCCGACTCAAGTATGTGTTGCTTTAATATGATTCCAGCTTTGTTGCAATTTCGAATGAAATTGACCACTTTTTTGAGCGTCCCCAAGCAGTTGCGAATCGGTGCAATGTCACATGCGTGACAAATAGCCAGATTCAAATTGTGGTTTGCACAATGGAGATAAGGTGCATCTAAACCTGAATTTTGGACAATAGCTGCACATCCCTTAAACTCACCACTCATAGCTCGAGCTCCATCATATCCTACAAAATAGAACATTGTTAGTAACATATTTCGCAATTCCTCAATTTGTAATTATAAGATCGTTGTATACTAGACTAGTAGTTCACCTTGCCCTTTAATGTACTGAATCTCGATACCAAGTTTTTTCAAAGTTGTTAATAGAGTATTGGCCAGCCCTGCACCTGTCACATCCTCTACGGGTTCAAAACACAGGAAATCTTCTCGTATGACGTGTTTCCCTGCAACTTTTTGGACATACCGAACTCCAATAGAAAATTGTTCTATCCCACTTATATCAGTCGTTTCGTCAGCAGTGACTGCGAAACACTTCGTCTCATTTACACGATTCACTATTTCATTTGTAATTATGTCCCGCCCAGCATCAATGATTTCATTCTGTGTCTTATAGCTCAAATAGGTTGCATTAGCTCCAGCTGTCAGCAAGTGGTTTCGCAAAAAATCATCCCTGCACTCTACTGCATAACGTAGAAGAGCTCTAAAATTTCCGTCGTTCTCTTCCGGCATCTCCAAGGATACAGGACCATCATCTCGACGACCACGAAGGGCTATTCCTTGACGACAACAAAATAAGACTGCACGAATAATCGAAACCAATTTCTTTCTGTTTTCGATCTGCAACTTCTTGCGGCTTGAATCAATGTCACTAATGACATCGTTCTTTTTGTTTTCGTAGATAAGCCGAAAGTTGCTCGCATCGATACGGGCGTCGTCGTGATACTTCGCTGCCGCATGGTCTTTGAACTTCTCTAACGCTTTCTTCCAATTTTTCAAACCAATTTTGATGAGCATGTTTGCATTTTGATGACGACCTTTCCCAACTTCCTCTTTAGCAAATATGATACACCATTTACAATACGCTGCATCTTCGACTGCTGAGTAAGACAGCCACGGATACGTTTGCAGCCAGGACAGCTGAAATTTACGATTTTTATCGCCGATCATCGATGCTGGAAACGCGAAAGAGGCGTCTGGTGTCCATACATTTGCTAGAAGTTGATACTTCTCCTCATCGTCCAATGTTCTTCGACAAAAGCGTTCCACGTCATTATCTCTATCTAGCAACTTTCGCCCCTTCTACAAATTGTAAAAAAAAAATATCCAAAAAGCAACAGGAAATGGATGTAATAGTAATAATTTCCAAATTTTTTAAGCGGCTGAAGCTACCATTTTCATTTCAAGGGCATGAATTGTGTATGTTGTAATGATAATTGTTTAAGTTGCCTAAAAATTGTTTACCTTTGTTATTTCTCTAAGCGTAAAAGGCTGCCCTATTCTATTTGCATATTTTGATGAGAAATTTGTCGATGGATTTTCTTGCACAATATATTCTTTCCGGGTATTTTGTCGCACATATTTTGAATGTTGTACTTGAGGCGTCTCACCCTTTGCTGCTTGCTGCAATTCATTAGAATGGCTACTGTTTCTATGTCATTTCGATCACGCAATAAATTTTCGTATTTCAGCTATTTAATTGTCAGTTTTACTTTGAGCGGCCTGTATTTTGAATCTTCTGGTGATTGTTCCGATGCAATTATGTACGTACTTTTATTTTCTTTTAGTTTGTTAGTGCATATGTTGCTTTTCTTCATCAAAACCATGGCAGAAATACATAAGCAAAGCACATAAAAAAAAACTCTTCAAAAACGACAAGAATTGCCAAAATCAGATCGGCAAAAACACAGAACACAAAAATATCATCGAGATTGGGAGGAACTAGACATTTTTAAGTAGTGGCTGAAACCGAGTCCTGACATATTTAAAGCCAAATGTAGAGCCCGTGACTCTATTTTAACTGCAGAACTCGGTGTTCTGAAAATGCATGCAAATAGGCAAAAGCATCTTGAGGCCATGAAAAGATTACTAGCTACTAGTAAGCAGATCTCAGCGTTAGCATCATTTGTGACAAAAAAGACCCACCACACGTTCCAAATGTAGAAGTCGGTTTTTAAGCAAAGTCGGTTTTTTAAGCGAACATAGTTTGGCATTCAAAGTTGCAGACCACTTGACAGAATTACTGAAGACCATATTCCCTGGTTCGAAGATAGCGCAACAAATATCTTTAAAAAGAACCAAAGCATTTGCTATTGCTACAGCGGTCATAGGAGAGACTGAAAAAGAAACCTTAGCGTCAAAATTAAAACTAACTAAGTTCACTGTTATAAGTGACGAGTCCACTGATATAAGCACTCAAAAGTCGTCTTGTATCGTTGTGAGATTTTATGACGAAAAATCAAAACAAATTGTAAGTAGATTTTGGGAGCTATCGAAAATATTTGACTCTTCAAATCCAGACTTAACTAACGAAAGAGCCGACGGTAAATATCTGTTTGATGCTCATATAAGATCGTTCAAAAAAGAAGATATTCCCAATGGCTAGCTTCATCGGATTTGCGGCTGACGGGTGCACTGTGATGATGGGAGGGAAGAATTCAGTTTCCAGTCACTTTAAAGAGCATTTTCCTGGTATAGTGGGGATGACATGTGTGCTTCTGAAGCATGTAAAGAACTGCCAAGAAAATGAGACGCTTTTTTCACAAGTATTTTCAAGAGACAGTGTCAGTTTGCAGAGTTTCAATAATTTTTTTAATTGAAACCACACAAAATGCTCCATCCATCTCAGACTCGTTAGCTTTCTCTTGTCACGGAAGTAAAGAGAATACTCGAGCAGTAGGATGCATTGAAATTTTTCTTTACGAAAACATGACTAAGCGAGAAGTTTGTTTCAACAGAAATTATATTTAACAATCTTAATGATCCGTTCATCAAACTATATTTCAATTTTCTAGTCTGGGTCTTACCTGAATTCACGGAGTTCAATAAGTGCTTTAAATCCGAGAGTGTTTTCATAACTTCACTTATGACAATGTTCGGCAAATATAACAAGAAATACTAGTCTGTTTTCTAAACAGAAAATACGTTATGAAACATGAACTTGGAATATTAATATAGAAAATCGAGAAAAGTGGCTGAGAAACGACCAGCTATAACTAGGCGTTAGGGTTATGAATGATCTCAAAAATCCAGAGCTTTTAAAAAATAAGTCTGAACTTGACAAACTTTATGTTTGCCGCAATTTTCTTGCAATGATCGCTAAAGAAATTGAAAAACGTTATCACATGGATGATCCTTTACTTTTAAAACTTTCTGTGTTACATGCTCTGAGTGCTGCGTCGTCAAAATTTAGAGCAACCGTTCCCTATTTATTCCCACTGATTCAGTTACTACCTAGGGTAGTGGCGAAAGATAACACCAACTTCATACAAAAAACCGATGATCAAAGGAGGAAACTTCCAACAAAATTTAGTGAACTAGACCTGACTTTATCGGTAGACAAATTTTGGAGTACGCTATATTTATGTGAAGATTACAAGGAACTATCGCAGTTCACTCTGGACACTTTATGTATTCCCCATTCTAATGCGCAATGCGAAAGAATATTCAGTCCTATTAATTTAATAAAAACAAAGGTTCGCAATAAACTGATGACAGACGCAGTGAATGAGACATTGTTGGCTGCACAGCATATTAAATAAGCAGGATCATGCGTCGATTTCCAAACATCTACCAAGATATTGAGCAATTTAAATTCAAGCATGTATAAGAAAATTATCATTGCGGTTTCTGCGGCTATCGTAGTGATCATTGACTCTGATAGTGAACAAATAACCCTGTTTATTGGGTCGCGACTATGATAAGTACCCAACTTTGTGAAACAACAAAATTTGCGAGTAATATCGAATTATTATTAATCTAGGTCATAAGTAACGTGGTGCTTAAGTCAATTGATATTGTTTTATTGAAATCTTCAGTGCCCTAAAAACGAAGATTTTGCTTATTGACGTAACCGCTTAGTTGGAAATGCGCCTTGTCGCTCATGATGATTGTCGATACAAAATTGTCCTCTTCGTTGTTGGGATTGAGGATGGCTTGACAGTAATTCACACGCAACTGGCGACGGTCAGCATGCCTTAACTGATGCACTGTTTGCACATTTTGCGGGAATATGTTGTATAAATCGAGAAGTTTCACAAGCAAACTGCTCGAAAACCTTCCAATCCCCTATTTGTGATTTTATGTGGCAGATTTTAAAAAATTATTAATTATTTGCATTCATAATGGTCATTTGTAAAATAGTTTTCTTTCTTATTATTATTATTAAATGTAATTCTATATCAATGTAAAATTTTTCTTAACAATTTTCCTTTAAACTAAATGTAAAATTTTTCTTTATCAATTTCCCTTTATATTAAGTGTAATTTTATATCAATTTTCCTTTATACAATATTAAATTTAAATGTTTCCCTTTAATTATATTTCTCATGAGATTTAATTTTATTACTACTTAAAATTTTCTTCATTTTCTTTACTTCAGTTAAATTTTGTTTTCAAAAATTTAAATCTGCCGCATCAAATTTACAGTGTACACCTTACCGGTGTACTCAATTGGGGATGAAATGGAATCGAAACGGAGCGGAAGATTGTCAAAGAATTTTTTGAGATAAGGGCGGACGAAATAGTTGAGTAGCGCGGTTCGAAAGAGTGTGTTTGAGTTCGGGAGTTCTTGTGTTAAAGTATATTACGCGCTGGAGGAACTCATCATCTTGGCGAAATCTCAAGCAGTTGAAAACTGCCGTAGTCGACTGGGTGTATCCATGCTAGTTGCAGCGAATTGCAAGGTGCCGCCTGGACGGAGTAAGTCATAAATTGTAAGGTTGGAAAATTTGTATTAATATGTTTCATAGTAAATTCGCTGTCCCAATATAAAGTGGGAGAAGTTGAGTTTGCCAGTGGAGCGGCTGTGCCAATGAATCGCGAGTAGAGGCAAGGCAGTCAGATGAGAGACATTGGTGTTGGACGTTGTGGGCTTCCTTGTTGGGAATGCGGGCGCTTCCCGGAAGAAGTCGTCGTGAAGATAAGATCGACGTCAGGTGAGTAAGTGCGAAGAAAAGCCTTCATCTTAGTCGAGAAAAAATATATGTGTTTCCTTGTTCACAGTAGCGCATGATGCCTCGGTTGTTCACGAACCGGTCTGTCGCGGTTTGGGGCGCATTTTCCGACGACGAAGGGCTGACCGAGACCCGGAAGCTGTAGCGGAACATCAACGAGGCAACGGCTGTTGCTCTCGTCCACAGGAAAGTGTGCAAGTTTCTTTAGTCATAGGAATCTTTTTTTTGCAACGAAATGGTTTCATAAACAATAACGAAGTGAAGCATAAAGGAGTCTCTTCGATTTGATATAATTTTTCATGGACTTATTTAAACTTTCATTACTAAACGATAGAGCAAAGAAGATTAAAATGCAACACGAAATTTGACAATCAAAACGGCGTGAAATAAAACACTTTGTCTTAAAATAAAACGCGAAAACGTCATTAATAGGAAAAACTTTGAGGAGGCGCACTATCGTAAAGTGTGAACGGGAAAATTAATAACATAAAAATAGAAGTGTCGTAAAACGAACGAGCGATTAATTTAACTATTTATCGGGCAGAGAAATTTTTGGTAAAAAAACCGGCACAATTATTCCACGTGCTTGCGGAGTATAGCGCTCCATTGCTAGCTCACAAATATCAAATCTGATTAACGTATGACGCCAATAACCAACCCACCGATGCATCAATAATCCGATCCCTTTGACCTTTGAGACGGGCTGGCCCCATTGCTATTCAATTTGGCTCTGGCAAGTCGAGTCAAGTAGTAGCCTATGCAGAAGACATAAACATTTTGTCACGGTCATTAACAACTGCCAAAGAACTCTTCCTGAAACTTGATAGCGAAGCAAAACTAGTAGAGCTACAAATCAATGAGAATAAAACAAAGCTCATGATGCAGTCGAGCAAAAATACCTCAAATACACAAAACATTACACTTGGCGAATACAGTATCGAAAATGTGAGCGAGTTTGTGTATTTAGGTACCAAAATAACGAAAATGGGTAATAAAAGAGACGAAATACGTGTGTTATGCTATGGGTGTGAAGCACCCAAGCATCCGCAAATATATTGAACGCCTTTGAGCGACTGGTCCTGAGGTGAATAATTGGAGCGAAACTAGACGGGGCCAATCGCGAATTCGATACAACCATGAGTTGTATGAAATTTTTGACGAACCGGAGGCCTCAAAGATTGTAAGATTGCGGAAGCTGCAATGTGCTGGCCACAGGAATCGTATGGATGAACAACAAATACCCAAAAAGGTATTCGTTGGGAGAACTGAAGGCCGGCGACCAGTGGGGAAACCGAGAAAACGCTGGTCTGACTCGGTCGACGAAGACGGTTCATTGCTGCTCGGATTCCGAAATTCGAGGACGAAGTCAATGGACCGAAACAGTTGGAGGCACTTTTTGCAGAAAGCGAAGGCCCGAGAGGGGCTGTAGTGCTACGAAGAAGAAGAAGATGACACCGTTTGCAAAAGTTATAACATCTTCCGATAGGGTGATTAATTTTGGGCCACCTTGTATAACAAGCCTAAGGCCTTTGTTGCTAGCGCTTGTTTTTTTTTCGTTACACTTTAATTTAAATTGCTTTGTTATATTAATCAATAATAATAATGTAAGCTTCGCGATCACAACATTCGCTTTCCGATATACAAAATTGCAACAAATCAATTGCGATTACCAGCACAGCATCTCGTGCTGAAATTTCACGGTTTAAAATGACCTCTTTCCACATTAAAATCTAAATTTTCTCTGTCGGTGCGTTTAAAAAGTTTTTTCAACATTTTTTAAGTCTTGGCAACAAATTCGTATATACGTGTCATGAAGTTTCGTTGGTATTGAAGTTGATTCATACTGAACTTAGTTGATTTATAATTGAGATATCATGTAATATCAATCCAAGTCAGTCTTTCTCCCTATTCAATCATTTACATACATATGTTTAATTTTACAGCGTTCGACCAGACAATGAAAAAATCCCCCAAACATCCTTTAGTGAATTCCAACATTCAAATAAAACCGTTCATCAATGTTTTCGACTCATTCAATATGTACAAGGGTTTCTTACTGCCAAGTCCGTAGCAAGCATTACATTACATTTTTGTCCTTTTTATCTTCCTCCACATGAGCTACACGACTCTTGACAGAACCACTTACTTATACCGCTCATATGTTACTCATTCCCCAATAGACGTTTTTGCCTAACAAACTTTGTACGACGAATTCTGCTGTGTAGTTGAGAAAATTGCTCCTTAAGTATATACAAAGTATCTGGGGAGGAAAAAAACAACGACCAACAACAACTTGGAGGAAATAGCATTTTTCGTTACAGCTTCTGTACAAGGACTTGTGTATAAGCATCGACGAAGCTATTAATCCTCTTTACAAAATTACATTTGCTGACAGCCACTCAAAAACATATCGTACTCACACCACACCCGCTTAAGGATGGTCAAATGATTTTTTTTTGCGAATAAATCCTTACATGTGTACATACAAATAGCGATACTGAAACGCATGAACAATTGTGTGATGGGATGAACGAGTATGTGAATATATAAATACATTACGTATCTGAATAAGGAATTTAATTAGCAAACTGCAAGTATTAGGGCCGTTATTGTAATAATGTTCAATGAGATTGATGACATTATGATGCGGGTTGAAGTATTTTTTTGAGGAATTGCCGGCTAAAGATCGTTTAAGTTAATTAATTTTCTTTTTATGAAATGTATCAGCGAGCATGTAGAAAATATATTAATGTGATTTTTTGATCCATTAGATATTTATTGGCATGCAAATGCCTAAGATTGACATGGTACGGTGTTGGATGAAATGTGTCACGGAGATGTTAGAGGAGTCAAATATGGTAGCTAATTAGATATCAACAATATATTTCCGTATATCGAGTACCTGTATTAATGCTAGAAAAGGATGCCGTCGAAAATTTCAGGCTTTATTCAGTTTTTGCTGTTGTCGATTCCCTACAATAAATTTTTATAGTCATAAATGTGCACTTTCATTTAGCTCTTAAACATTAAATCATATAATATAATAATGTTTCTTCTTTGAACTGAAAAAAAAGTATCTTAAGCATTGTAAGTGTATCATAGGTATGTACTAAAAATCAACACAAGAGCAAGCAGCAAAACTAATGAACGCCTACACTCCACCATTGACCGCGTTACCGATAAAAACATAAACCAGACACTCCAATTGACCGATAATCAATTATAAATTGGGTCCTGCAATGTCAAATCACTTAATTACCCTGGCGCTGTTAAGGACCTTTTATAACAGGCCAATCAATATAAATTAAAAATACTGGCAATCCAGGAAGCAAACTGGACTGGAATTGGTGTTCAAGACAAGAGATTGCACACAATATTCAAAAGTGGGAAGCCTACTCGAAAACGAGAATTAAGACTGGTCTTCATTGTAGACAGGGAGTTCAAATCGCGCGTTATTGATTTTAAGGCAGTTAATGAATGGTTGTGTGCGATCCGTAAAAAGCGAATTTCTTCAAAATCTGGCTGATGAATGTGCCTGCCCCGACCGAAGAAAAGGACGAAGAAACGAAGGAAATGTCCTACTATGACTTGGAAGGACTAGTTGACACATTGCCAATAAATAACACAAAAATAATTTTGGATGATTTCAACGCTAAGGTTGGCAATGAGATATCTCATCGGGGAACGACTGGAGGATAAAGTCTCCACGATGAAACAAATGACAACGGCCAGCGCATGATTGACTTTGCCTGTAACAGAACTTGCGTTCAATTTGCTTCCCACATCGACGCATTCATAAAATGACCTGGATATCAATACATGGAAACACACAAAACCAGATCGATCATGTTCTGATCCAACAAAGTTGGGCCTCGAAATATTTTCAACAAAAAAGTTGGGACACGAAAAATTTTCAGACAAAAAAGTTGAGACCCGAAATATTTTCAAAGGAAAAACTTGGGACTCGAAATATTTTCCGAGAAAAAAGTTGGGACTCGAAATATTTTCAGACAAAAAAGTTGTGACTCGAAATATTTCGAGAGAAAAAAGTTGGCACTCGAAATATTTTCAGAGAAAAAAATTTGGGACTCGAAATATTTTCAACAAAAAAAGTTGGGACACGAAATATTTTCAGAAAAAAAAAGTTGGGACTCGAAATATTTCAAGAGAAAAAAGTTGGGACTCAAAATATGTTCAGAGAAAAAAGTTGGGACTCGAAATATTTTCAGACAAAAAAGTTGAGACTCGAAATAATTTCCGAGAAGAAAGTTGGGACTCGAAATATTTTCAGAGAAAAAAGTTGAGGCTCGAAATATTTTCAAACAAAAAAGTTGGGACTCGAAATATTTTCCGAGAAGAAAGTTGGAACTCAAAACATTGTCAGAGAAAAAAGTTAGGACTCGAAATATTTTCCGACAAAAAAGTTGCGACTCGAAATATTTTCAGAGAAAAAAGTTGGGACTCGAAATATTTTCAGAGAAAAATGTTGGGACTCAAAATATATTCAGACAAAAAAGTTGGGTCTCGAAATATATTCAGAGAAAAAAGCTGGGACTCGAAATATTTTCTGAAAAAATGTTGGGACTTCAAATATATTCGGACAAAAAAGTTGGAACTCGAAATAATTTCAGAGAAAAAGTTGAGGCTCGAAATATGTTCAGACGAAAAAGTTGGGACTTGAAATATTTTCAGAGAAAATAGTTGGGACTCAAAATATGTTCACAGAAAAAGTTGGGACTCGGAATATTTTGAGAGAAAAAAGTTGGGACTCGAAATATTTTCAGAGAAAAAAGTTGGGACACAACATGTTCAGAGAAAAAAGTTGGGACTCGAAATATTTTCAGACAAAAAAGTTAGGTCTCGAAATATTTTCAGAGAATAAAGTTAGGACTCGAAATATCCTCAAACAAAAAAGTTGGGAATCGAAATATTTTCAGAGAAAAAACTTGGGACTCGAGATATTTTCAGAGGAAAATTTGGGACTCGAAATATTTTAAGAGAAAAAAGTTGGGACTCGAAATATTTTCAGAGAAAAAAGTTGGGACTCGAAATGTTTTCAGACAAAAAAGTTGGGACTCGAAATATTGGCAGAGAAAAAAGTTGGGACTCGAAATATGTTCAGACGAAAAAGTTGGGACTCGAAATATTTTCAGAGAAAAAAGTTGGGACTCAAAATATGTTCAGAGAAAAAAGTTGGGACTCGAAATATTTTCAGAGAAAAAAGTTGGGACTCGAAATATTTTCAGAGAAAAAAGTTTGGACTCAAAATATTTTCAGACGAGAAGGTTGGGACTCGAAATATTTTCCGAGAAAAAAGTTGGGGCTCAAAATATGTGCAGAGAAAAAGTTAGGACACGAAATATTTTCAGACAAAAAAGTTGGGACTCGAAATATGTTCAGAGAAAAAATTTTGGACTCGAAATATTTTCAGACGATTTTTCGAGAAAAAAGTTGGGAATCGAAATATTTTCAGATACAATGTTGGGACTTCAAATATATTCAGACAAAAAAGTTGGAACTCGAAATATTTTCAGAGAAAAAGTTGGGGCTCACAATATGTTCAGACGTAAAAGTTGGGACTCGAAATATTTTCAGAGAAAAAGTTTGGACTCGAAATATTTTGAGAGAAAAAGTTGACTCGAAATATTTTGAGAGAAAAAAGTTGGGACTCGAAATATTTCCAGAGAAAAAAGTTGGGACTCGAAATATTCTCAGAGAAAAACAACGGGACTCAAAATTTTTTCAGACAAAAAAGTTGGGACTCGAAATATTTTCAGACAAAAAAGTTGGAACTTGAAATATTTTCAGAGAAAACAGTTTGGACTCGAAATAGGATCAGAGAAGAAAGTTGGGACTCGAAATATTTTGCGAGAAAAATGTTGGGACTCGAAATATTTTGAGAGGAAAAAGTTGGGGCTCGAAATATTTTCAACAAAAAAAGTTGGGACACGAAATATTTTCAGAAAAAAAAGTTGGGACTCGAAATATTTCAAGAGAAAAAAGTTGGGATTCAAAATATGTTCAGAGAAAAAAGTTGGGACTCGAAATATTTTCAGACTAAAATGTTAGGACTCGAAATATTTTCAGACAAAAAAGTTGGGACTTGAAATATTCTCAGAGAGACATATTGGGACTCGAAATATTTTTAGAGAAGAAATTTGAGACTCGAAATATTTTCAGAGAAAATGGTTGGGACCCGAAATATTTTCAGAGATAAAAGTTGGGACTCGAAATATTTTCAGCGAAAAATTTTGGGACTCGAAATATTTTCAGAGAAAAAAGTTGGGGCTCGAAATATTTCCAAACAAAAAAGTTTGGACTCGAAATAATTTCAGAGAAAAAGGTTGGGACTCGAAATATTTTCAGAGAAAAAACTTGGGCCACGAAATATTTTCAAACAAAAATGTTGGGACTCGAAATATTTTCAGAGAAAAAGTTGGGACTCGAAATATTTTCGGCGATAATATTTGGGACTCGAAATATTTTCAGAGAAAAAAATTGGGACTCGAAATATTTCAAACAAATAAATTTGGACTCGAAATATTTTCAGAGAAAAAAGTTTGGACTCGAAATATTTTCAGAGAAATAAATTGGGCCTCAAAATATTTTCAAACAAAAATGTTGGGACTCGAAATATTTTCAGAGAAAATGTTGGGACTCGAAATATTTTCAGAGAGAATAGTTGGGACTGGAATTATTTTCAGAGAAAAAAGTTGGGACTCGAAATATTTTCCGAGAAAAAATTTGGGACTCGAAAAATTTTTGAAACGAAAAAATGAGCTCGAAATATTTTCAGACAAAAAAGTTGGGTCTTGAAATATTTTCAGACAAAAAAGTTGGGACTTGAAATATACTCAGAGAAAAAAATTGGGAAGGGAAATACTTTCAATGAAGAAAGTTGGGACTCGAAATATTTTCCGAGAAAAAAGTTAGGACTCAAAATATTTTCAGGGAAAAAAGTTGGGACTCGACTCAAAATATTTTGAGAGAAAAAAGTTGGGACTCGAAATATTTTCAGAGAAAATGTTGGGGCTCGAAATATTTTCAAACAAATAAGTTGGGACTCGAAATATTTTGAAAGAAAAAAGTTGCGACTCGAAATGTTTTCAGAGAAAACGTTGGGGCTCGAAATATTTTCAAGCAAATAAGTTGGGACTCGAAATATTTTCAGAGAAAAGGGTTGGGACACGAAATATTTTCAGAGAAAAAAGTTGCGACTCGAAATATTTCAGAGAAAAAAGTTGGGACTCGAAATATTTTCAGAGAAAATAGTTGGGGCTCGAAATATTTTCGAACAAAAAAGTTTGGACTCGAAATATTTTCAGAGAAAAAAGTTTGGACTAAAAATATGTTCCGAGAAATAGTTGGGACTCGAAATAATTTGAGAAAAAAGTTGGGACTCGAAATATTTTCTGACAAAAAAGTTTGGGCTCGAAACATTTTCAAACAAATAAGTTGGGACTCGAAATATGTCCAGAGAAAAAAGCTGGGGCTCGAAATATTTTCAAACAAGAAAGTTTGGACTCGAAATATTTTCAGAGAAAAAAGTTGGGACTCGAAATATTTTCAGAGAAAAAAGTTGGGCCTCGAAATCTTTTCAAACAAAAATGTTGGGAACCGAAATAGTTTCAGAGGAAAAGTTGGGACTCGAAATATTTTCACAGATAATATTTGGGACTCGAAATATTTTCAGAGAAAAAAGTTGGGACTCGAAATATTATCAGACGAAAAGATTGGCCTCGAAATATTTTCAGACAAAAATGTTGGGACTCGAATTATTTTCAGATAAAAAAGTTGGGACTTGAAATTTTTTCAGAGAAAAAAATTGGGACTCGAAATATTTTCAGAGAATAAAGTTGGGACTCGAAATATTTTCAGACAAAAAGTTGGGACTCGAAATATTTTCAGAGAAATAAGTTGGGACTCGAAATATGTTCAGACAAAAAGTTGGGACTCGAAATATTTTCAGACAAAAAAGTTGGGACTCGAAATGTTTTCAGACCAAAAAGTCGGGACTCGAATTATTTTCCGAGAAAAAGTTGGGACTCGAAATATTTTTAGACGAAAAAGTTGGGACTCGAAATATTTTTAGAGATAATAGTTGGGAATCGAAATATTTTCAGACGAAAAAGTTGGGCTCGAAATATTTTCAGAGAAATAAGTTGGGACTCGAAATATTTTCAGATAAAAATGTTGGGACTAGAAATTTTTTCAGAGAAAAAAATTAGGACTCGAAATATTTTCAGAGAAGAAAGTTGGGACTCGAAATATTTTCAGACAAATCGTTGGGACTCGATATATTTTCCGAGAAAAAAAGTGGGACTCGAAATATTTTCAGAGAAAAAAGTTGGGACTCGAAATATTTTGAGAGAAAGAAGTTGGGACTCGAAATATTTTCAGAGAAGAAGGTTGGGACTCGAAATATTTTCAGACAAATAGTTGGAGTAACGAAATATTTTCCGGGAAAAAATTGGGACTCGAAATATGTTCAGAGAAAAAGTTTGGGACTCGAAATATTTTCAGAGAAAAAAGTTGGGACTCAAAATATGTTCAGAGAAAAATGTTGGGACTCGAAATATTTTCAGAGAAAAAAATTAGGACTCGAAATATTTTGAGAGGAAAAAGTTGTGACTAGGAATATTTTCAGAGAAAAAAGTTGGGACTCTAAATATTTTGAGAGAAAAAAGTTGGGACTCGAAATATTTTCAGAGAAAAACTGGGACTCAAAATATATCCACAGAAGAATGTTGGGACTAAGAATATTTTCAGAGAAAAAAAAGTTGGGACTCGAAGTATTTTCAGAGAAATAGTTGGGACTCGAAATATTGTGAGAGAAAAAATTTTGGACACAAAATATGTTCAGAGAAAAAAGTTTGGACTCGAAATATTTTAAGAGAAAAAAGTTGGGCCTCGATATATTTTGAGAGAAAAAAGTTGGGACTCGAAATATTTCCAGAGAAAAAAGTTGGGACTCGAAATATTTTCAGAGAAAAAAGACGGGACTCAAAATATTTTCAGACAAAAAAGTTGGGACTCAAAATATTTTCAGACAAAAAAGATGGAACTTGAAATGTTTTCAGCGAAAAAAGTTTGGACTCAATATACGTTCAGAGAAAAAAGTTGGGACTCGAAATATTTTCAGAGAAAAAAGTTGGAACTCGAAGTATTTTCAGAGGAAAACGTTGACTCGAAATATTTTCAGACAAAAAAGTTGGGACTTGAAATATTTTGAGAGAAAAAAGTTGGTATCGAAATATTTTCAGGCAAAAAA
Organism: Odontomyia ornata; assembly: GCA_963969285.1. Classification (NCBI taxonomy): domain Eukaryota; kingdom Metazoa; phylum Arthropoda; class Insecta; order Diptera; family Stratiomyidae; genus Odontomyia; species Odontomyia ornata. Next base: position 475,431,333 of record OZ017738.1, on the reverse strand, counting down.
ATTAGGACTCGAAATATTTTCAGAGAAAAAAGTTGGGACTCGAAATATTTTCAGGGAAAAAAGTTGGGACTCGTAATATTTTCAGAGAAAAAAGACGGGACTCAAAATCATTTTCAGAGAAAGAAGTTGGGGCTCGAAATATGTTCAGAGGAAAAGGTTGGGTCTCGAAATATTTTCAGAGAAGAAAGTTGGGACTCGAAATATTTTCCGAGAAAAAAGTTGGGACTCGAAATATTCTTAGACGAAAAAGTTGGGACTCGAAATATTTTCAGAGATAATAGTTGGGACTCGAAATATTTTCAGAGAAAAAAGTTGGGACTCCAAATATTTTCAGACAAAATGTTCGGTACTCGAAATATTTTCGGAGAAAAAAGTTGGGACTCGAAATAATTTGAGAGAAAAAAGTTGGGACGAAACACTTTCAGAGGAAAAAGTTGGGACTCGAAATATTTTCAGAGAAGAAAGTTGGGACTCGAAATATTTTCAGACAAATAGTTGGGACACGAAATATTTTCCGAGAAAAAATTGGGACTCGAAATATTTTCAGACAAAAAAGTTGACTCGAAATATTTTCAGAGAAAAAAGTTGGGACTCGAAATATTTTCAGGCAAAAAAATTAGGACTCGAAATATTTTCAGAGAAAAAAGTTGGGACTCGAAATATTTTCAGGGAAAAAAGTTGGGACTCGTAATATTTTCAGAGAAAAAAGACGGGACTCAAAATCATTTTCAGAGAAAAAAGTATGGGCTCGAAATATGTTCAGAGGAAAAGGTTGGGTCTCGAAATATTTTCAGAGAAGAAAGTTGGGACTCGAAATATTTTCCGAGGAAAAAAGTTGGGACTCGAAATATTCTTAGACGAAAAAGTTGGGACTCGAAATATTTTCAGAGATAATAGTTGGGACTCGAAATATTTTCAGAGAATAAAGTTGGGACTCGATATATTTTCCGAGAAAAAAAGTGGGACTCGAAATATTTTCAGAGAAAAAAGTTGGGACTCGAAATATTTTGAGAGAAAGAAGTTGGGACTCGAAATATTTTCAGAGAAGAAGGTTGGGACTCGAAATATTTTCAGAGAAAAAGTTGGGACTCGAGATATTTTGAGAGAAAAAGTTGGGACTCGAAATATTTTCAGAGAAGAAAGTTGGGACTCGAATAATTTTCAGACAAATAGTTGGGACACGAAATATTTTCCGAGAAAAAGTTGGGACTCGAAATATTTTCAGACAAAAAAGTTGGGACTCGAAATATTTTCAGAGAAAAAAGTTGGGACTCGAAATATTTTCAGGCAAAAAAATTAGGACTCGAAATATTTTCAGAGAAATAGTTGTGACTCGAAATATTGTGAGAAAAATTTTGGACACAAAATATGTTTAGAGACAAAAGTTGGGACTCGAAATATTTTGAGAGAAAAAAGTTGGGACTCGAAATATTTCCAGAGAAAAAGTTTGGGACTCGTAATATTTTCAGAGAGAAAAGACAGGACTCAAAATATTTTCAGACAAAAAAGTTGGGACTCAAAATATTTTCAGACGAAAAAGTAGGAACTTGAAATATTTTCAGCGAAAAAAGTTTGGACTCAAAATATGTTCAGAGTAAAAAGTTGGGACTCGAAATATTTTCCGAGAAAAAAGTTGGGACTCGAAATATTTTCAGAGAAAAAAATTGGTGCTCGAAATATTTTCAGCGAAAAAAGTTGGGGCTCGAAATATTTTCAAACAAATAAGTTGGGACTCGAGATATTTTCAAACGAAAAAGTTGGGGCTCGAAATATTTTCAAATAAAAAAGTTGGGACTCGAAATATTTTCAGAGAAAAAAGTTGGGACTCGAAAAATTTTCCGAGAAAAATGTTGGGGCTCGAAATATTTTCAGAGAGAAAATTTCGGGCTAGAAATATATTTAGACAAACAAGTTGGGACTCGAAATATTGCAGAGAAAAAAAAGTTGGGACTCGAAGTATTTTCAGAGGAAAAAGTTGGGACTCGAATTATTTTCAGAGAAATAGTTGGGACTCGAAATATTGTGAGAAAAAATTTTGGACACAAAATATGTTTAGAGAAAAAAGTTGGGACTCGAAATATTTTGTGAGAAAAAAGTTGGTACTCGAAATATTGTCAGAGAAAAAAGTTTGGACTCAAAATATGTTCAGAGAAAAAAGTGGGGACTCGAAATATTTTCGGATATAATAGTGGGGACTCGAAATATTTTCAGAGAAAAAGTTGGGACTTGAAATGTTTTTAGAGAAAAAAGTTGGGACTCGAAATATTTTCAGAGAAAAATGTTGGGACTCGAAATATATTTAGACAAACAAGTTGGGACTCGAAATATTTCAGAGAAAAAAATTGGGACTCGAAGTATTCTCAGAGGAAAAAGTTAGGACTCGAATTATTTTCCGACAAAAAAGTTGGTACTCGAAATATTTTGAGAGAAAAAAGTTGGTACGCGAAATATTGTCAGAGAAAAAAGTTTGGACTCAAAATATGTTCAGAGAAAAAAGTGGGGACTCGAAATATTTTCCGAGAAAAATGTTGGGGCTCGAAATATTTTCAAACAAATAAGTTGGGACTCGAAATATTTTCAAACAAAAAAGTTGGGGCTCGAAATATTTTCAAACAAAAAAGTTGGGACTCGAAATATTTTCAGAGAAAAAAGTTGGGACTCGAAATATTTTCAGAGAAAAATGTTGGGACTCGAAATATATTTAGACAAACAAGTTGGGACTCAAAATATTTCAGAGAAAAAAATTGGGACTCGAAGTATTTTCAGAGGAAAAAGTTGGGACTCGAATTATTTTCAGACAAAAAAGTTGGGACTCGAAATATTTTGAGAGAAAAAAGTTGGTACTTGAAATATTGTCAGAGAAAAAAGTTTGGACTCAAAATATGTTCAGAGAAAAAAGTGGGGACTCGAAATATTTTCGGATATAATAGATGGGACTCGAAATATTTTCGGAGAAAAATTTGGGGCTCGAGATTTTTTCAGGGAAAATAGTTGGGACTCGAAATATTTTCCGAGGAAAAAGTTAGGACTCAAAATATTTTCAGGGAAAAAAATTGGGACTCGAAATATTTTCAGACTAAAAAGTTGGGACTGGAAATATTTTCCGAGAAAAAAGTTGGGATTCGAAATATTTTCCGCGAAAAATGTTGGGACTCGAAACATATTCAGAGAAAAATGTTGGGACTCGAAATATATTCAGAGAAAAAAGTTGGGACTCGAAATATTTTCAGAGAAAAAAGTTGGGGCTCGAAATATGTTCAGACGAAAAAGATGGAGCTCGAAATATTTTTCGAGAAAATAGTTGGGACTCAAAATATGTTCAGAGAAAAAAGTTGGGACTCAAAATATTTTCAAACAAATAAGTTGGGACTCGAGATATTTTCAGAGAAAAAAGTTGAGGCTCGAAATATTTTCAAACAAAAAAGTTCGGACTCGAAATATTTTCCGAGAAAAAAGTTGGGACTCAAAATATTTGCAGAGAAAAAAGATGGGACTCGAATCATTTTTCGAGAGAAAAGTTAAGACCCGAAATATTTTCAGACAAAAAAGTTGGGACTCGAAATACTTTCAGAGAGAAAAGGTGGGGCATCGAAATATTTTCAGAGAAACATTTTGGGACTCGAAATATATTCAGACAAACAAGTTGGGACTCGAAATATTTTCAGAGAAAAAAGTTGGGTCTCGAAATATTTTCAGGGGAAAAAGTTGGGACTCGAAACATTTTCAGAGAAAAAAGACGGGACAAAATATTTTCAGACAAAAAGTTGGGACTCGAAATATTTTCAGAGAAAAAAGTTGGGACTTGAAATATTTTCAGAGAAAAAAATTTGGACTCAAAATATGTTCAGAGAAAAAAGTTGGGACTCGAAATATTTTGAGAGAAAAAAATTGGGACTCGAAATATTTTCAGAGTAAAAAGTTGGGACTGGAAATATTTTCAAACAAATAAGTTCGGACTCGAAGTATTTTGATAGAAAAAAGTTGGGCTCCAAATATTTTCAAACAAATAAGTTGGGACTCAAAATATTATACGAGAAATAGGTTTGGACTCAAAATATGTTCCGAGAAATAGTTGGGACTCGAAATAATTTGAGAGAAAAAAGTTGGGACTCGAAATTTTTTCAGAGAAAAAAGTTTGGACTCGAACTATTTTCAGAGAAAAAAGTTTTGCCTCGAAATATTTTCAAACAATAATGTTGGGTCTCGAAATATTTTCAGAGAAAAAGTTGGGACTCGAAATTTTTTCACAGAGAATAATTGGGACTCGAACTATTTTCAGAGAAGAAGTTGGGACTCGAAATATTTTCCGAGAAAAAAGTTGGGACTCGAGATATTTCCAGACGAAAAAAAGGGCTCGAAATATATTCAGACAGAAAAGTTGAAACTTGAAATATCTCAGAGAAAAAAATTGGGAAGGGAAATATTTTCAGCGATGAAAGTTGGGACTCGAAATATTTTCAGAGAAAATGGTTGGGACTCAAAATATTTTAGAGAAAAAAGTTGGGACTCGAAATATTTTCATAGAAAAAAGTTGGGGCTCGGAATATTTGCAAACAAATAAGTTGGGACTCGAAATATTTTGAGAGAAAAAAGTTGTGACTCGAAATATTTTCAGAGAAAAAATTGGGGCTCGAAATATCTTCAAACAAAAAAGTTTGGACTCGAAAAAAATTGGGACTCAAAATATATCCACACAAAAAAGTTGGGACTAGGAATATTTTCAGAGAAAAAAGTTGGGACTCGAAATATTTTCAGAGAAATAGTTGGGACTCGAAATATTGTGAGAAAAAATTTTGGACACAAAATATGTTTAGAGAAAAAAGTTGGGACTCGAAATATTTTGAGAGAAAAAAGTTGGGACTCGAAATATTTTCAGAGAAAAAAATTGGGACTCAAAATATATCCACAGAAAAAAGGGAAAAAAGTTAGGACTCGAAATATTTTCAGAGAAAAAAGATGGGACTCGAAATATTTTGAGAGAAAAAAGTTGGGACTCGAAATATTTCCAGAGAAAAAGGTTGGGACTCGAAATATTTTCAGAGAAAAAAGTTGGAGCTTGAAATATTTTCAGAGAAAAAAGTTGCTGCTCGAAGTATTTTCAAACAAATAAGTTGGGACTCGAAATATTTTCAAACAAAAAAGTTGGGGCTCGAAATATTTTCAAACAAAAAAGTTGGGACTCGAAATATTTTCAGAGAAAAAAGTTGGGGCTCGGAAAATTTTCCGAGAAAAATGTTGGGGCTCAAAATATTTTCAGAGAAAAAAGTTGGGGCTCGAAATATTTTCAGAGAAAAATTTGGGACTCGAAATTTTTTCAGGGAAAAAAGTTGGGACTCGAAATATTTTCCGAGAAAAAAGTTGGGACTCAAAATATTTTTAGGGAAAAAAGTTGGGACTCGAAATATTTTCAGACTAAAAAGTTGGGACTGGAAATATTTTCAGAGAAAAAAGTTGGGATTCGAAATATTTTCAGAGAAAAATGTTGGGACTCGAAACATATTCAGAGAAAAATGTTGGGACTCGAAATATATTCAGAGAAAAAAGTTGGGACTCGAAATATTTTCAGAGGAAAAAGTTGGGGCTCGAAATATGTTCAGACGAAAAAGATGGAACTCGAAATATTTTTCGAGAAAAAAGTTGGGAATCAAAATATGTTCAGAGAAAAAAGTTGGGACTCGAAATATTTTAAGACAAAAAGTTGGGAATCGAAATATTTTCAGAGAAAAAAGTTGAGGCTCGGAATATTTTCAAACAAAAAAGTTCGGACTCGAAATATTTTCCGAGAAAAAAGTTGGGACTCAAAATATTTGCAGAGAAAAAAGTTGGGACTCGAATCATTTTTCGAGAGAAAAGTTGGGACCCGAAATATTTTCAGACAAAAAAGTTGGGACTCGAAATACTTTCAAACAGAAAAGGTGGGGCATCGAAATATTTTCAGAGAAAAATTTTGGGACTCGAAATATATTCAGACAAACAAGTTGGGACTCGAATTATTTTCAGAGAAAAAGTTGGGACTCGAAATATTATCAGGGGAAAAAGTTGGGACTCGAAACATTTTCAGAGAAAAAAGACGGGACAAAATATTTTCGGACAAAAAGTTGGGACTCGAAATATTTTCAGAGAAAAAAGTTGGGACTTGAAATATTTTCAGAGAAAAAAATTTGGACTCAAAATATGTTCAGAGTAAAAAGTTGGGACTCGAAATATTTTGAGAGAAAAAAGTAGGATTCGAAATATTTTCAGAGAAAAAAGTTAGGGCTCGAAATATTTTCAAACAAATAAGTTGGGACTCGGAATATTTTGAGAGAAAAAAATTGGGACTCGAAATATTTTCAGAGTAAAAAGTTTGGGCTGGAAATATTTTCAAACAAATAAGTTCGGACTCGAAATATTTTGAGAGAAAAAACTTGGGACTCAAAATATTTTGAGAGAAAAAAGTTGGGGCTCCAAATATTTTCAAACAAAAAAGTTGGGACTCAAAATATTATCCGAGAAATAAGTTTGGACTCAAAATATGTTGCGAGAAATAGTTGGGACTCGAAATAATTTGAGAGAAAAAAGTTGGGACTCGAAATATTTTTAGAGAAAAAAGTTTGGACTCGAACTATTTTCAGAGAAAAAAGTTTTGCCTCGAAATATTTTCAAACAAAAATGTTGGGTTTCGAAATATTTTCAGAGAAAAAGTTGGGACTCGAAATATTTTCAGAGAGAATAGTTGGGACTCGAATTATTTTCAGAGAAAAAGTTGGGACTCGAAATATTTTCCGAGAAAAAAGTTGGGACTCGAAATATTTTCAGACGAAAAAATGGGCTCGAAATATTTTCAGACAGAAAAGTTGGGACTTGAAATATTTTCAGAAAAAATTTGGGACTTGAAATATCTCAGAGAAAAAAATTGGGAAGGGAAATATTTTCAGAGAAGAAAGTTGGGACTCGAAATATATTCAGAGGAAATGGTTGGGACTCGAAATATTTTCAGAGAAAAAGTTGGGACTCGAAATATTTACAGAGAAAAAAGTTGGGACTCGAAATATTTTCAGAGAAAAATGTTGGGACTCGAAAAATATTTAGACAAACAAGTTGGGACTTGAAATATTTTAGAGAAAAAGGTTGGGACTCGAAATATTTTCAGAGAAAAAGTTGGGGCTCGGAATATTTTCAAACAAATAAGTTGGGACTCGAAATATTTTCAGAGAAAAAAGTTGGGGCTCGAAATATTTTCAAACAAAAAAGTTTGGACTCAAAATATTTTCTGAGCAAAAAGTTGGGACGAAATATTTTCAGAGAAAAAAAATTGGGCCTCGAAATATTTTCAAACAAAAATGTTGGGGCTCGAAATATTTTCAGAGAAAAAGTTGGGACTCGAAATATTTTCGGAGATAATAGTTGGGACTCGAAATATTTTCAGAGAAAAAGTTGGGACTCGAAATATTTTCAGAGAAAAATGTTGGGACTCGAAATATTTTCCGTGAAAAAAGTTGGGACTCGAAATATTTTCAGAGAAAAACGTTGGGACTCGAAATATTTTCAGACAATAAAGTTGGGGCTCGAAATATTTTCAGAGAAAATAGTTGGGACTCGAATTATTTTCAGAGAAAAAAGTTGGGACTCGAAATATTTTTAGAGAAAAAAGTTGGGACTCGAAATATTTTCGGAGATAATAGTTGGGACTCGAAATATTTTCAGAGAAAAAGTTGAGACTCGAAATATTTTCAGAGAAAAAAGTTGGGACTCGAAATATTTTCAGAGAAAAATCTTGGGACTCGAAATATTTTCAGAGAAGAAAATCGGGACTCGAAATATTTTCAGACAAAAAGTTGGGACTCGAAATATTTTCAGAGAAATAAGATGGGACTCGAAATATTTCAGAGAAAAATGTTTGGACTCGAAATATTTTCAGAGAAAAAGTTAGGATTCGAAATATTTTCAGGGAAAAAAGTTGGGACTCGAAATATTTTCAGAGAAAAAAGTTGGGATTCGAAATATTTTCAGAGAAGAAAGTTGGGACTCGAAATATTTTCAGACAAAAAGTTGGGACTCGAAATATTTTCAGAGAAATAATTTGGGACTCGAAATATGTCAGAGAAAAAATTTTGGACTCGAAATATTTTCAGAGAAAAAAGTTGGGATTCGAAATATTTTCAGGGAAATAAGTTGGGACTCGAAATATTTTTAGAGAATAATTTGGGACTCCAAATATTTTCAGAGAAGAAATTTGGGACTCGAAATATTTTCAGACAAATATTGGGACTCGAAATATTTTCAGAGAAAAAGTTGGGACTCGAAATATTTTCAGAGAAAAAAGTTGGGACTCAAAATATTTTCAGAGAAAAGTGTTGGGACTCAAAATATGCTCAGAGAAAAAAGTTGGGACTAGACATTTTTTCAGAGAAAAGTTGGGACTCGAAATATTTTAACTTTGTTTGTTACAGAACTTGCTTTGATTTTTCTTCCCACATCGACGCATTCATGATATGACCTGGATATACTCGTAAATACATGGCACAAAACCATATCGACCATGTTTGGATCCAACAAAGTTGAGCCTCGAGCATACTTGACGTCTGTACATACCAATTGTAACTCAAATCATTACTTGATCAAATTCGGCGAAGACCAGCCCTCTACAAAAATTTGACATCCAAAGGCTCCAAACGGCATCTGCTGGCAAAAATTTCACGGAGACCCTCAACAACCAGCTGGGTTGCACCTTTTCAGATGTATTGCTGAGTACAAGCAATCAGCAACGAGCTCTGCATGGAAACTGAAAGTGGCTATTAAGACCGTGGCAGAGCGCACAATTGGGCATTGAGCCCGGCGTGATTGGTTCGATGATGAGTGTCAGCATACGTTAGACAAAAAGATTCAGGCATACAAGGAATACGTAGGTAGGAAAACCAGGACGAAGAGAGGACATTATGAAAATTTCAGAAGAGTAGCGAATAAGATAATTAGAACTAAGAAAAAAAGTGCTATGACGGCTAATTGAGAAGTTTAGATATAAGTCGAGCGAGCAACATCATAAGACAAGCATACAAAGTAGTGAAAAGCCTAAAACGAGGTTATCGGCCCAAAACCACGCTGAAGAAACTAAAGTTAAGGAAAGATGGGTATCATATTTTAAGAGCCTCATCAGTCCTCCCCTCCGCACAGCTCCAGAACATTGGAGCCTATGGATATCTCCGGAGAGCTTTCATTAGCCCCCCCCCCTCCCAACTCCGGAGGAAGTTTTTTTCACCATCAAAGCCAAAAAGAATAATAAAATGCCGGGCATCGATGAGATTCCAGTGGAGCTCATTAAATATGGTGACAGCAGTACTCATAAAGCTATTCATAAAGTCATCTAGTACATTTGACAACAAGAACATATGCCAAAAGAGTAGAGCTGATCAATTATATTCACTATCCACAAAAAAGGTGACAAGCTACTCTGCGAAAACTATAAAGGCATATCACTACTTTGTATGGTGTACAAAATATTTGTAAAGACCCCAGAAAATAAAATCGGATCACACGTCAACAGTATTATTGGGGAGTTTCAAGGTGGTTTTAGGCACGTAGATTGACGATAAACCAATGATTCACAGTCAAGCGGGTAATTCAAAAATGCTGGGAGTTCAACATAGACATGCACCAAATATTCGTTGGCTTTAAACAAGCATACGACAGTATTGATCGTAAAGTACTGTACCAAATAATGCTTTGCTTTGGGATCCCAGCCAAATAAGTCCGATTTATCAAAATGACAATGCCGTCGACAACCTCCCGAATTCGTATCAATAACTAACTCACCGATGCCTTTGACACAAATATCGGACTAAAGCAGGGAGATGGGCTGGCCCCATTGCTATTCAATTCGCCTCTGGAAAACGTCATAAGGAAGCTTCCTGTCGATACGCTAGGTACATTACTATTAAAGTCGAGCCAAGTAGTAGCCTATGTGGATGATATTAACATTTTGTCACGGCCATTAACATCTGCCAAAGAACTCTTCCTGAAACTCGACAGCGAAATAAAACTAGTAGGGCAACAAATCAATGAAAATAAAACAAAACTCATGACGCAGTCAAGGATAAGTACCTCAAATACACAAAATCACACACTTGGCAAGTACAGTATTGAAAATGTGGGCGAATTTGTGTATTTAGGCACCAAAATAACGAGAAACCGTATTGAAAGACACGAAACACGTCGAAGAATACAGCTCGCAAATATTTTTTGTTACGTTTGACGATCTTGAAGACCAGCTGCATACACAGGAAAACAAAGCTCCAAGTATAGAAATCTGTAATAAGACCTGTGTTATGCTATGGGTGTGAAACATGGACCCTAATCCAAGCATCCGCAAATATACTGAAGGCCTTTGAGCGATGGGTCCTGAGGTGAATAATCGGAGCTAAGCTAGACGGGGACCAATGGCGAGTTCAATACAACCATGAGCTGTATGAAATTTTTGACGTGCCGGAAGTCTCAACGATTGTAAGTCTACGGAAGCTCCAATGAGCTGGCCACATGAATCGCTTGGACAAACAACGGATACCCAAAAATCTATTCGTTGGAAGTACTGAAGGCCGGAGACCAGTGAGGAACAGTTCATCGCTGCTCGGATTTCGAAATTGAAGGATGTGGTCAATAGACCGAGACAGTTGGAGGCACTTTTTGCAGGAAACAAAGGCCTGAGAGGGGTTGTAGTGCTACGAAGAAGAAGAAAAGATAGCCTTGATTTCCCACCGAGTGAACAATATCCAACAGCACAGAACTAATTAACAAACAAACCAACTCAGAAATATCAAAAGACACTAAATTAATATCATTTAATATTAAGGATTTGTATCCATCGATTGCAGTAGCAGAAACACTAAATATATAGTTCTCTGACATTTGGCTGAGGTTGCTAATAGGCATTATTGCATATTGTTCAACAACATCTTGAGCGATTCATATTCCCCAAATTAGTGGAAAATGGCTAAGGTATTTCCGATCTTAAAGAAAGGAAAAGAATCTTCATGCCCTAAAACTATCGCGCAATTAGCTTGCTGCCTAACATCAGCAAGGTGTTTGATGTGATACTAAACAAAGCATTAAACGCCCACATTGAAAAATATGAGTTGATGCCGAATTGCCAATTTGGTTTTCGTGCCAGGTCTTTGAAATTCATGCAATAAGGAAAGTAACCTCAGACATCTGTTGGAAACTAAATGATAGAGAATGTGATGGAGCGTGTCTCATTGATATGGAGAAAGCCTTTGATATGGTGTGGTTAGATGGACTAGTTTTTAAACTTCTTCAGGACAAGTTCCCCAGACACTTTGTCGCCATAATGTGCAATATATTATACGGGAAATCGTTTGTTGTAACTGATCTGACAGTAATGCGCGAATTCAAGGTCTTGAATGGTCTACAAGATGGAACAGTTACTGCGCCTCTGCTCTTCTCAATATTCATTCGCAAGCTATTGAATGGCTTTGATTTTAACATCTCGCCAACGCGGTCATTAGTAGCGTTTGCTGATGATCTGATCATCTATACGGCAGAAAGAAAAGCTACAATACTTCAAAGCAATCTCCGAAAAATCTTCAATGATGTTCAGCTGTACACTGACATTTGGCGAATGAAAATCAATGCGTAGAAGTGTGAAACAATTTTGTTTCGGACAACGCTGCAGGGGGTCAGGCAAGACTGGCTTGCGAGGGTAGTTCAGAACGGGTTCCATATCCTGTGTTCGATACCTTGGTGTCCATATCGACCAGTATCTGTACTATACTGAACATGTCAAAATCAGTAAGGCATAAAAAGTAGTCATGGCCCTACGGAGACTCTTTCATTCCCGATAATTGATCAAAAGGTCAAAATTATCTGTTACAAGACGCTAGTTAGACCAGTTTTGACATATGGATGTCAGATCTGGTACAACCAGAGTGCTAGTACTATAGAAAAATTAAGAGTTGAAGAAAATGTCTTCATGCATGTACGAGTTTGTACAGAAAGCCTGAGACTGATTGGAAGCATTATAATCGAATAGAAGAATTTATCAAACTGCTAAAGTGACAAGAGTCGATATCTTCATATTGAAACTTCTTCAGAATCATATCGAAAGATCTGTGGCTGTGAGTGAAAACCCTTGGATTTCCACCCTACAGACGGGTATATTGCAATTTTCCTCGCTACTGGCTTCGTTCCTCCAGAAGCATTAGTGTATTTGGACATGAATCGATATGTTTCTGATTCTGATGGTGTCCGAATCATATATCACATATATAGACGGGCCACCGATAAGAAGATAAAATATCCTCCGAATTTGAGTTCACGAGACTAACAATTCCAATGGAGGTACTCATTTGCTAGATTCGTTGAAGCTGATCGAGCTGAGGTGAGGCAATCTAGGTATTGGTGGCTGAATGACAATGTCTAAATTATTCGTGTTTATTTTCAGTTTTGGTGTTTTTTCGTTACTTAGTTTTTGAGTTTCAGCTCCTTATTGCTACATTTAGTGTTGTTGTTTATTTGGGTTAGGTCAGGTATATGTTATGTTTATTTTATTAGTTAGAGATAAGGTTAAACGCGTAGGTTAGGAATATTTTAATAGAATTTATTAGTATAAGGTAAAGTTTATGATTGAATTTTATTAGAATCAGGTTATAAAATATTAGGTGTACGATAGAAGTTCACTATTGTGTTCAAATTATAAATAATTTTGTAAAGAATTAAATAAGCTTTCGGAGCCATCCGAAAGAGTGATTGATATCCGTGCGACGTAATGAAAAAGTTCAATGTAGAGCAAATTCTGTTGTAGAGATTTACATTAAATTGATGTGAAAAGGGTGAAATGATCCAATTAAAGTTTAGCTAATATTTGGAATAGTTTTTTTTGGTTTTTTCTCCTTTTTCCAATCAAATCATTAAATATGTAATAATCTTAATCAATTTGAATTTGCTATGGTTTTTTTTTGATAAAATGTTTTTTTAACAGATAACGTATAAATTTAGGGAGCCATTTGGGCCATTAAGTTTTTGTAATATATTCTTAAAGTTTGGAATTTGCTTTATGTTTTTTTAAAATTTATAACGATTAGTATCGAATAAAGCGCTTTTGGCTTCTGGTAGTTAGTTTTTTGGCATTGATTCTCTAAATCTTGAAATAAGTCAATTTATTTTCGGCTGCCAATAACCAAACCATATCCTTTCAACTTTGACCGAACAGATTAATTGGCGGAACTTTCTCTGTATTTTTGGCAACTTTTTGATGAGGACCAGCAGAACTGTGAGCTGGATTCTTCTCCTTATTTTTAAATAAAGGATAAAATAATTGTTATCTTGACTAAAATTACCTTCAATACCTTCGTCACCGTACATTTGTTATTGGAGTCCGTCCAGCGCTGCACAGTAGTCGTTAGTGCCTCCAGCACTTAATATTTCTTCTGGGATGACTTGTTTGACAGCTTTCTTCGCCTTAGTTTCCATATTTATTGGCCTTACCGGTTCTGCATCTTGATTTTTCTTCCCTCTCTGGTACATATCTTCGAACGTTTTGAGTCTTAGTTTCAATTCCTGAATTTCAGCTTGAAGTCGACTCACTTCTTGTTTGTCCTCGACTACTTGAGTCTTACGCCCGCCATCTGTGGAGGCCTGGTTACTTGTGTGTCTTCTTTTATTGACGCTTGCCACCCGGGGCCCCCAACGGAGGGAAGCCGTCGGGCTCCCTATACAGGAGCCCCGAGTTAGTCTTTGGCTTATTTGCTTTTGTTGGTTTATCGAAGTCAGATAATATTCGATATGATTCCGTGGGTCGATTTCTTCGACGATAAATACTCTTTCCAATAAAAATCAAAATTTGATTTTGACTGACATAAAAAATTAATTTAATTTTTTGAAACTGACTTTTGTGAAAAATTAATTAATTTTTAAAATTACTGACAATAGCGATTAGAAGCACGTCTACGTTAGACGTAGAATCTTGTTTCAAGTGCAATATTGGATTATGTGTCAAATGTTTTGCATCGTAACACATAAAATAAAAACTTTTAATAATGTCATACCACAAAATATTTAAAAAATTCAAATAAATTAGTTGTTTGTACTAAAATGTCGCACTTCGACTAGAAAAAACCCATCTTCCTATCAATATCCTGATTGTCGTATAACAAGGCCACCCTGAGTCTAATCATACAAGTTTTTTCAAAATTATATTTGAAAAAGGTAGGGTGCAATTCGGGTTAAGCTTTCTGAATTTTTTAAATTACTACTTTTTAGGTAAAATCTCATCCCATTTTCTTGTTCCAAAATTAAGTCAATTGATAGTTCAATTAATTTTGACCGTTCCTTATATTTGGTTATTAACTTTGAAGTATTTCCAGTTAGTAACCCATCAAAGTCCATAACACATGATGCGTGGCCCAAGCTATGTATGTCAACAGCAAATTAAATGAACAATTATTTCTCACAAAAATCATCAATATGGACCAACTAATATAACTTAAATGTAGAAAATACTTCGCGCACTTACATTAAATTAAAAAAAATATTTTAAGCAAAACAACATCCCAACACATTTCAGTTGTTCAGTTGCGAACGACAAGAAAATGAAACAAGTTCAGTAAGCAGGAGAGTGCTCCTACCAGAAGGTCTTTGTAAACATCCTAGGATTAGAAACAAGTTTTCTAATGAAGTGAATCGATAACTTGAATTATTCATCCAATACTTGGATATGAAATCGTTCAAATTTATACAAAAGATGCACTGTTTCTTTCATAAGCACTGTGCAGCCGCCATTTTAATCTAGTTTAAGTGATTTTTCTGAATGCTCGGCCGATATAACATGTTCAAATTAAACACTATTCATTAAATTTTCATGAAAATTGAAAGAAAATAAAAGTGCCTTAGTCAATTTGAAATATATATAGGGTTTTCCAATAAGAGGTGTTATTTTGAATAGATCTTGTGATTTAACACCTTGCGACTTCTTCCTTTGGAGCCACGTGATAGAGAAAGCCTACGCCGATTGCCCAACATCCATTCAATATCTCAAAGATGAAATTCGTGAGGCTATTGAGGACATAGGGTAGCCACTTTGCGGTTTGGTTATGGAAAATTTCATGAAGAGGATATGGTCCTGTAAGCGTGGTCGTAGTAGTTATTTGCCTGATGTTAATTTTTTCTATTAATGGCATATCTTCTTCTTTATAATGAAATAAACATCCAATCATTTATATTAAAAAGTGGCATTTTTCTTTTAATATCAAAATAACGCCTCTTATTGGAAAGCCCTATATCAACCATAAACACGCGTTATTGTTGTGGTAATTCCATTTAACTGAAATGGCTATAACTCACTTGATTATAATTCGATCTCAATTAAACTTTGTGAGCTTATATATCTTATGTCAGTTTATATAATTGCAAAATTTCAAGAAGTTTAAGGTACCGTTTTGATTTTATGGGCAAAAATGTAAAATCTACAAATCATACTATTATTAACAAAGTTGAGTGAATTTTGGTTTCTCAGGTATTTGTTGCCCTTGTACTCATAAAGGCCCACATTCTTGATAATTTTCAGATTTTTCGGCTGAAAGGTGTCCAATCGAGAGGGGGGGACACAAATTTTGGGTACATTTTGCCTTCCCCTGGACCCCCTAATTCATAAAATGATTTTTTTATATCAGATTCTAAAAGTTCTAATCAAGACCTTTCATTTGATACCCCACTCGACTACCTTTGATAAAAAAAAATTGTTAAGGGCCAATTCGTTATTAGGGGGGACCCCCCTTAAAAAAATTTTAAATTTTTGTTAAGGCCTTAACTTTTGAGAGACCATCACTTCTGTCCTTTTCACAAAGATTGGGCAATCTAGCTTCTATATTTTCTGAGGAAATCAGCTGTGACGCACGGACAGACGGACGGACAGACAGGTCGCGAAACTAGTAGGTCTTTGTAAAAAAAATTTTTTACAAAGACCTAAAAAAAACTTGAGACTTGAATTTTAATGGGAAAAACAACCCAGAACTTCCAGAATATATTGATTTATTCTATCTTAAACCGATTCTATTATCGAGCAGAACGAGGTACTTTCGTAGAAATTGATAAGGAACACGCAAAACATAAATGTCACATTCCAAATTTGATTATACCCAAGGTTGTTGTGTGTCGAAAGAACTCAACATCAACCCACTTTTCTTAAACTTAATATTTTCGGGAATTTTTCGACCCTTTATCGATTGAAAAATTTCCGAAATTTAAATAAAGTTGGTGCTCCATTTATTAACGTTTAAATTAGTAACGACCTTTACTTTCACCTCTGGTAAGGACCCATTTTCGGAAATGTACGTTTGCTTTCTTTTTGGTATTGAATCAACATGAATACACGCTTTTGTCCGAAAAAACTCTATTCATTCAGGATGCACCTTTTTTAATGCTATCAAATATTAATTTACTTTTCTCGTTCCTATCAGCTCTCTTTGATTTTCTGTTGTGCTTCATCCGGTCTAAGGATATTTTCATCGAACACAAGGCATATAAATTGATGCCTGAACAAATGTTATAGCATAGCACGCTTAGCTCACGCTTAACTCCTTTCACTTTTTTTATTATTGCCGGGACAATAAATGGACTCTCTATTTATTGCCACTTGCTTCAAGCCTCCTCCCTAAATGAAGTACGCTTGATTTATAAAGCATCCAGTTGACTTCAAGGTCTCGTCGATGCTGATGGTAGAAAGCGGACTTTTTAGCGAGCATTAACCCTTTTTTTTGTGCTCCTGAACAATACCAGGCTCACCCATTGCTCAAACAACGCCGCCTGGTCCTGGCGGCAATCCGTTTTCTCGTTGTGACGTTTGCAGTCCCTTGTGCTCATGTTGCTCTTATCGGGTCTTCTGGGGACTACCATAAAAATTAGATTTAATTAATTTAATTAGGGGAAAAGCCGTAGGCAACCCATCATCTTTTGCTATCATCTATCCTGCCATCTTCTATCGTGGCCGACTGACGAGAGCAAAACATGATGGTTTTGCTGGTAGCGTCACATCCATCTTAACAATGCTCTCAACGAGGGTTCTACTTCCGAGTATTCTAATGGCTGATAGAGCCAACCGGCAGCGAAAAATCCTTGTACTCCCATCCACCCTTTTTGAGTTGTTGCTGTTTTTGTTATGTCAGTAATACTGCCTGATGCTTAATTCTCAAGTTCGTGCCAAGTGATGTTGCGTTGTTGGTAATGAGAAATGATGGAGTGGACGAGGAGAGACCAGTCTGAGTTTTGAGGCTATAAATGAACTTAAGGTTGCAAGTTTCGTGATATACGTTCTGCAAAGATGTCAACTATTCAAGGGAATTGCGTATTGTACAATTCGCATACTTTTGGAATACGTTCTATGAGTGAAAATTACTTGAAAGTAGATGACGAACAGAAAGACATGTTTTACACAAACAGTAATTAGGACTAGGCAGGAAGAATGCACGTGAGCTTTGAAACCTCTCTCTTTTTGTTGTGTGTCAAATTTTGACTTTACGGTTACTAAACGAGATTTCGGAGCACTAGTAGGTGAAAATGTATGTTGAAAATTATTTTGATCTGAAAAATTATTGCAACCACGGTGTGTTTAAACTCAAGAATTTGTAAATTCTATTTCAAATTTTTTTAACAATCAATAGGAGTAGTCAATTTTATTTTTATTTGATGACTCAAAGGAGTGGAAACGTGTCTACTTGCAGAACAAAGCAAGGCCCGATGGCTTTTTAAGAAAAAAAATCAATAGGAGGTTTACTTCGAGACTAACACAATAACCTTCAGGGACTTAATTTAATACGTGAACTTTACAATTCTTATTTTAAATGGACAAGTGAAAATGCATTGCCAAGCGCTAACGAGAACATATCCCATCGCTAGCTCAATTTGGCACTATGTAAAGCATATGGTGTGTGCTCTAATTCCAATGTATGACGCATATTGTTACACCCCTATAAGGTTGGGTACTCCGGCGGGGCTTACGGACCCGGGTAAGCTCGTCCGGAGACGGGTGTGGGAGCGCCACTCGCTTGTCCAGTAGAGCCCCGATAAACTGCCAAGCGAGAACTCAGTTTGCAGGTACAAATTGTAGTGAAGGATAGATATGAAAATGTCCGTAAAGGACTGCAGCGATGGTCTGCTGCCTCGGCGAAGGAAGATGTTGATATCCACCGAGAATGTCCGTGTCTGGGGATGCGTACTTGCGCTGGCAGGCTGGAATTGCGTTGTCGTGGGGCGGGTTCATTCCCCCAGCACAAGGACCCAGTACAAAAGAATTTCGCATTCACGAATTCTTGGGTCTCAGAAGAAAGGCGACCGACGTCGAAAAATTGTAGGTAACTACAAAGAGGGAAAATGACTTGTTCAGAGAACAAGTTGAACGAGTGAAAACAGACGCACATAGGGAAACCTCGTCGTTACCTGACGATTCTCATGGCCCACAAATAAGAGTGGGTCAACCGGATGGTGGTGGTGCCGCCTCGCACTCGCCCAACCGGATCAAGATCCATTAACGTTGCAGTGGCCATATATTTCCATCCTGAGTAGAAAACTCATACAACATAACTTGTATGAGCCTTCCCATCCGAAATGAAATATACTGGTGACCAATTTATATCATAGACCCTATGTCATAAAAAAGCACCTTGCTCGAGGCCACTCAACCCGCGAGAGTCCCTGAAACAAAAAAAGAAGGTTAGAACGTGCCCGATGGCTAGCTCATTTTTTTTGTGGTGCTAAAAGCCTTCCACCGTACCGGGTCCTGTACCCGGTCAGAAGGAGCCAAAATGAAAAGACCGAAGTTGTGTGGTTAACAATTCATTTTATTCATTCTTTCCAGGATAAAATATTTATATTATAATCATCTATATGTTCAAAGAATTATCACAAAAATGGTGCAGAATAATAATTCTTCAATCGAAGAAAAAGAGATGTATATTACCCCGCAGTGACGTATAAATTTTTGCTTTATATTTAATGAAATGAACTCATTTTTCGTTTCCCTTTGCAGCAGATCGAATTAGAGATAGAATATTATTTTTGACTATTAAATACATAATATGGAAACAGTGAGATGGTGGGGTATTGAAGTCATCTTGAAACATTATTCTTAAATTACATAAAGATAGGCATTTGCTTTGAAACTATTATTAGGTAGATAACAAAATCACAAATAAACACCCTATATTCTCAAATATGTTTGTGATAAAGATTTGGTGTAAAAAAGATATTAATTTATTAGGTGGAAAATGCTAAGTATGACCAATTATTCCTAAATTTACTATTATTAAATTCCAGGAACGAATGTTAATAACCAGATATTCTAGTTTAATGGAAATTTTAACCGGGCTTTGAGCTAGATTCAATAAACCTGAATTTATGTTTGTGATCTTGTTATATGAGTATAACAATAACAAAATATTAGTAAAATTCGAAGATTATTTTTTTTGTTTTTTATTATAAGGAAGACGTTAAGGCAAATCATTTGGCAATAATACCTCTTGCGGTGGACAACCCATTGAATAACCTGTCAGTTCGCATCTTTCGCCCATGTAGCCTTCCTTGCATTCACCCGATGGATGCGAATAACACTGGTTAACAAATTTTAAGTTTTTGTTAATCCATGAAATGAGTTGTGCTAATTGCGAAAGAATACCTCTAAACATACATTTTGATGTAAGTTTTACGGTCGAGTTAGCCCGCGTTTTTTGTGGAATCAAATAAAAATCTTTTGACTTAAGATAACACTATATTCATAAATCAAATATTATAAAATTTAAAAATGAGTTAATATATTGCTTTTCCGTTTATAAATAATATCTACAGCCTCTCTCTTCAACGTCCAGCAGTAGTCTGCTAACATAGCAAGACTCCATTTGCCCTGGTATCGTTGTTCCATGCCTGAAATTCCTGGTGAAAACGTTCACCATATTCGTCGCTAACATCTCCCATATTTTCAGGACAAAAATCCAAATGTGAGTCGAGAATATGTATTTTGAGGGACATTTTGCAACCGAGAGCGTACAATGCTTGGATCATATTCTTAACCAGGTTTTCATAGTCTTCAGATTTTTTTTACCCAAGAAATTTTGAAAAACTTTCATCATGGATGTCCAGGCCTGTTTTTCCTTGCTATTCAATGTGCTTTTAAAAGTCTTGTCATTCATTAATTCTTTTATTTGAGGTCCTATGAAAATTCCTTCTTTTAACTTGGCATCAGTCATTTTTGTAAACTTTTTATTTAAATATTGAAAACTTTGACCTTCGCGATTCAGTGCTTTTACGAAGTTTTTCATCAAACCTAATTTTATATGCAGAGGTGGTATAATAATATTTTCTTTTTGCACTAAAGCTGGATAAAAAATATTTTCAGTTCCTGGGGTAAAAGATTTTCGTAACGGCCACACTTTTTTTATGTAATGGTTTTCCCTGTCGCGACTGTCCCAAAGACACAAGAAACAACAATACTTTGTGTAACCCTGTTGCATGCCTAAAATGATTTCAATCACTTTAAAGTCTGCACATATTTTCCAAGAATATCTTTCATATTTTATAATTTGTAATAGATGTTTAATATTTTCATAGGTTTCTTTTAAAGATACAGCATAATCGACAGGAATAGAAGGATACGTGTTACCGTTGTGCAATAATACAGCTTTTAAACTGGTTTTAGACGAGTCTATGAATAATCTCCAAGCATTTGGTTCATGCTCCATTCCGAAAGCTTCGAACAGCGCATCAATATCTTTGCAGTAAACAAGATGATTCTTATCGTCCATACTAAAAAAAGCTACAAGATCATTGTGTCGGTTCCGAAAAACAGTAATTTTTGTTCCCTTTGCCAAGAGATTCCATTGCTGGAGACGCGAACCAAGAAGTTCAGCTTGTGATTTTGATAAACTTAGGTCTCGTACTAGATCATTTAATTCTGGTTGAGTAGTTAGATGGGGTTGCAGTACCTGGCTGTGAGGACTAAAATCAGGATCCGTAAGATTGTCTTCTTCAGTGCTAAGCTGGTCAATTTCTTCAGAAGCATCCATTGGTGGCGCCGGAACGGGGTGATTTTCATCATGCGGGCGAGATCTTTGAGCAGATGGCGTTTCAATATAACTATGTTTTCTCTTTTTGCGCGTATTAAGCCCTTCTGTTTTATTTATGCAAAAATAACAATCTTCAATGTGATCCTTTTGTTCTTTCCACAGCATCGGTGTTGCGAAAGGCAAAAATGATCGGCGGCCGGATAGCCAATCTCGCAAGTATTTACCACAAATCGAGCATATTACATGCGTAACCCAGGGCTTGTCTTGATTTTTCACTGGTATTCCGAAATAGGTTTCGTAAGCACGACAGATTCTGGGACTGAAGTTTTCACATGTATTTTTTTGTAGTGAATTCACCACACGCATAACAATAATTATAAGGATTGCTTGCACAGGAACGACGCATATCAAAAATATAAATTCACAAAGTTTTAGTTCAAACTTCACAATAAAAATTAAAAACAAAATTTGTTTGATACACTTAAGACGTTGCTGTATGTTACAGTGCTATAACTACGTCATACACTAATTGTATTTTCACGGTGTTTGATAGCGAATGCCAGCGCAATCTTAACGTTCTTTATGATGTATTAAATCTAGTAAAGTAAAGCCGTGCTATAATAACGTACAAATCGAAACTTGCGAGAGTGCAGCGAACGCAATACAAGATTAAACTTGCATAGCTTGTAATATTATAATTGATGATTAGTATTTACCAAGTACTGCCTTTTTTTGTATTTCATCATTCATGGCCAAAACCATTGTTAACCAGTGTAATTAGCCGACAATACAACTCGTCAAATTCCTTTGGGCATTTCCGATGCAAAACACTGTATTAATGCTGAATCTTTCTCGGACACTGGTCGGCGCTTCAAAGAAGTATTCTTGGCATTGAAGATGACGAAAATACAAAGGGGCATAGTTACGCCGGAGTAAAGTGATCGGTCTCCCGTTGCTCAAAAAATCCGCTCGAACAACAATTTATGTAATGCCATGTTCATGTTGAAACTCATCATTCGATCGCAGTCGACGTGAAATACATCCATCATCATGACAATTTATTTGAGCGAGGCCCTTTATTCTTGGAAATATGCTGCAGCTGTCCTTGATAGATGACTCTTCCGTGTATACATATCAAGTCTTCACAAGTGTGTTTGCTAAATAACGAGTAACCGTAGCATATTATCGGTTATTCATCGTTTATGTGCACGCTACAATTTAGCCAAAAAAAAAATATATATTTTTTGTAACAATTTTAAACACTTTTAACGTTTAGTTATCAGTACTGAACATTATATCTGATTATTTATTAGCTTTCTATTTAACACTTTGTTTAACTTATTAGAAATTAATGGAACTTTCGATTCTATGTGATCACCTTTGTCACACACTAAAAGGTCTTACGTGATTAAATGTACTTATTTTGGACTTTTATAATGGAATTGAGTCACTAGCGCTGATGACATGTAATTTTCACTCGTTACAACCAAACCCCCCCAAATTCATTGCGAATCCAATTGTCCCCCTGTTTCAAATCTTGCAAGGCAAAACTTACACATGGCGTGCTCACTTCGACAGTGTTCTTTAAATACATCCTTGGGGAATTTTTGTTGGCCTATTTCGCAAAGATACCCTATCTCTTCCTTATCAAATAGGTCATGACCATCTAAATCTTCAGTTATCAAATTGTCCTCAACTTTTTCCTGGGTGTCCGATTCATCAACATTTTCCAAATTGTCAGACGCGTCTTCAACTTCTCTGTTATCTGGCAAATCAACTGTAATTTCAATTGTTTTTAGAGGTTCATTAATTTTGTTTTATTTTCGGGGTAAGCACTAGTCTTAAAAAAAAATCGTGCACGTTTCCACTCAATTTTTGCAGTCTTTATAATTCGCAAAGTGTCCACTACTACTTAAATATAAGTTTAAACAAATTTTCTAATATGCAACTATAAGATTGGTGATCGTGGTCCAGCACCGTGTTTTGCGATAGTAACTGAGCACGGTAGACTTATTTTGCGCGGTAGACAAATGTGTAGCCAAAGGATTTGATTGTTGCTGTTCGGTCGCTTTACCGAAGAGTTGGTTTGGAGGCTCCTCGTTTTGAGATATTGATGAGTTTCCAACGATTGTTGCAGCGTTATGTTCCTTTCCAACACGAATGTTATTTAAACTTGCTTTGATCGATGTCTGCCGTAAGTTGTGGGCTGGGGTACTGAAGTTTTCTGATGTTCGCGATCGTGTTTTAGAAGCTACACAATCGCGTTTGGACGAGTTATTCCTCTTCTCACTTGAATCCTTCTGGTGAAATTTATCGTGTTCTCGATTAGTGTTATTATCGGTTGTAAATGAATTTGAAGTCATAACATTAACGTGGTTAGCATGTTTCGCGCCAATTGACTTTGTAGACTCGCACGCATTGACTACTGCACTTTTGGCTGTATGTCTTTCCACTTCAAGTATTCTTACTTTTGAGCTTACTACGCTTTGTGGTACGTCGAGAGAAACATCTCACTGATTACTGGTACTTGATAAACTACTGAGAACATATGTTGCATCAGAAACTGTTGGTTGGTAAATTACATGACATTCTTGCACGCTCTTAGGTTGAGCTACGAACATTCGAATGACTACGCAAAAAGCAGCATTGTTATCTTTTTCATAGTCATCTAAGTCATCCGCTAGGAGGCTTTCAGATTCCTGGTATTTATACTTTCTGATTGTGGCGTCCACAATGGAGAAGCTTAAAATTGCGAAGAAGGTGGAAATTCCGAAATGGACTTCATAAAAAAAATTAATTTTACTATTAACTTCATCCTTAATATAGGCCGGAGATTTTAGTTCATTTTTCCCCAAGCATATTTTTTTCCCCGCCATCCACTGTACCGTTTACAACTTGAACCACATACACAACATTAATTTCAATGCTGGAAACACTTAAATATGATGCCGTCAAATCAATTTCAGCAATAAATGTTAATTCATCTGTGTTATTTGAACGAAGAGACAACAGTCCCATGTGCCACAAGCCCAGATTTTAAACTAGGGATTTCTATCTGCTCCGGCCAAAGCGTATTTTCAGTATGCGTTCGTGTAACTTTTGGCAAAATTATTCAGGAAGGAAAACGACGATTCTTTAGCGGTCTCTGAATCTCCACGAAACTGCACGCACCACGATTTTCACTTTTCGCTGTGATTTCACGCAAAATATTGCTCACTTAACTAATAAGTTAAAACTTTACCTTTTCGCCTTTCCTTTCAGTCTCCCACCTCGACAACATCATCCTCAACAGCTTCAACCCCCTTCCGCACTTAGATAGTGGAAGCTTTTGCCGAAAACCGCTTTGAGAACAGTTGACACGCCTTAACTGTTCTTCCTTGCCAAACAGCTCGTAGATTATCTGTAAATCACAATTTTCATGTCATGAGCAATGTGCACACCACCGTATAACCAAAAGAATTGATTTCACTTACTGCTTGCCTTATGCGATATTTCTGCGCCTCCGAGTTTCGCAGTTGATTTTCTTTTATTTTTCCGATTGGTTTCGCCTCTGCACACGGCCACCTCTCATTAACCTTCGCGAAAAACTCCACGTCCACTCATCTGTCATCCTCTTCTCATCCCCCACAGCTTCCCCAACTGTTCTAGCTGCTCATTTATGGGTTGCTATAAATTTAAATTTTGATAGGAGATAGGAGGGTTTCCAAGCAGTTTGCTATTGTGGCTGGTCGAAAACAAAAATTAACTGAGATAAAAAAAAGGAAAATGAAAAAGATCTCAAATAGTAATAAAACTTAAATTTGAGATAAAGAAAATTTTTATGAATTACAATTAAAATTTCGGTTAAGGGTAGCAATGTTTTCGAGCAGTTGCTTGTGTGATTGCTCGATTACTACAAAATTTAGAAGGAAGCTATTCCTACCACACCATCTTCTTACACACTCGTGAAAACCGTACACTTCTTTTCTTTTTCCCCCAGTTCTACCACTAAGCACTACCTAAAACTCACTATTAATCACCTCTCTTACTTGAGTAGCCGGTTCAACTTTCTGAACACTACCTTACTTTTATTCCACATGGGGATTCACCATCCAAACAGACCTGTACAGGATTTGTTCTAAGTGAGTTAAAAAATTATTTAATCTTTTCAATGCTATAATTAAAATAATGAAATCACAATCATTTTCAACAAAGTTCATAGCACAATTTTGTAATCGTATCAAGTTATGCCAGGATTCTATTCAAACGCAAATCCACGACTCCTGCTGAGTTGCTCATAAGGAGCCCCTTGTGTGTTTAACATTCCAGTTTCAGATGTCTCCGATTTTTGCTGACTTCTCGTAGATGATGTCTACAATCAAAAATATCCTTCTTGGATACCCTCTTCGAAGGCTGCGCTGTCTTCTCCTGTTCACCGCTCTGCTAATCCTTGCTGGAATACTTTCGCCAGCGTCTTGTATATTTCCTGCAATTTACCTGTGCTTCCAACTTGAACACCTTCCTTTCGTTGTCCTCACTCCGTAAAACTACGCGTAACGCTTGTGTGCTAAATTCTTGCCAATCGCTCTCAAACCAGCTAGTTAAAAAAGGGCCCTTTCCGTTTTCCGTCGAGGCTTATATCCCCTCCGTCCAACGGATCGCCGCTATTTCTCCCGGTTCATCTCCAAGAATCCACCTTATGAGCATCATCACGACTGCTTGCAATGCTTCTATGCCCCGTGGAAAACCCCGGCACGGCTAGTTATGCGGAAGCTTGGTACCCTACGGAAACCTTGTATACATGATGCGGATAAGATAGATGAGATATTGCGGGTACTCTTTCCCGCCCATCACGTCCGCGGTGACGCTGTCCATGGTGAAACAGCAGTCGAGTGCCCACTCTTCACACAGCCGAAACTTGAAGAGGCAGTCCTTTGGTTGAAAGCGAGGAAGGCTCCAGGTCCAGATGGTGTTCCAGCTGAGGTGTTGTAGCTTGTCTATCACCATTGTCCTGATTTGCTACTCAGCAGATTCAACGTTTGCCTACGGGACGGGGTTTTCCCGGTACGATGGAAGGTTGTGAGGCTCGTGTTGATCAGCAGGGGGAAGGGAAATCCCGAATCGCCGTCTGCATACCACCCGTTATACATGCAAGGCACGACTGGGAAAGTAGTAGAGAAACTCATCAAGGGAAGACTCACAGACGGAATTCGTGCTGTTGGGGACCTATATCCTCGGCAGTACGGCTTTAGAGCAGGACGTTCTACCATTGATGCGATTGCAGAGGTGGTGAACGCGGTCCAAAAGGCAGAGGCATATAGTCGCACCAAGTAATAGATCGTCCTATCTAATGCGGCTTTTTAGGAACTATTTAAAGGACCGAAGCCTGCTTACGATACGACACAGGGCCAACGAAAGATGGAAATTACATCGGGTGTTGCCCAGGGATCTATCCTCGGTCCGGACCTGTGGAACGTGTCTTACGACGGGCTTACGACTCGAGATGCCAGATGAGTTGCGCTTGGTCGTCTATGCAGATGATGTTGCGGCTCTGGTCGCTGGACGCACCGTTGAACAGGCGCAACTTAGGCTAGGTATGCTAATGCGCCAAGTGAGGGACTGGGTGACGGCTTGCGGGTTCAGTTTAGCACTGGGGACATCATCTTGACAAAAAAGAGAATCCCCAGAGTAAGGATGATGAGTATTGGAGATATGCGAATCGGATCCAAGCTATCGGTGAAGTACCTGGGGCTACTGATCGACTCAAAGATGAGTTACTCTGAGCAAATCAGGGCAACGGCTGAGAAGGCTGCTTCGGGAGTATTGGCTCTGAGTTGACTTATGGCCAACGTAGGGGACCCAGCCCATCAAGAAGATGCCTCTTGATAAGTGCTGTAGAATCAGTGCTACTGTACGCAGCAGAGGTATGGGGCGACGCTCTCAGTAAGGACATTTACCGAAAACGCCTGGCACAGGTACAGAGAAGAGGAGCGCTGAGGATTGCATCTTCGTATCCGACAGCCTCTGATTCGGTGGTGAGAGTTATTGTAGGCGTGATATCTGTCGGCGTCCTTGCTAGAGAACGCTGCTCTATTTATCTGCGTCAAAACGAGAATGCGAGGGAGGTGGTTGTCCGTGAGGAGAGACAGCACTCGCTCAACGATTGGAAGCAGTCTTGGGTGAATTGCACGAAGGGAAGGTGGACTGCGCCTCTGATCCCGGATGTGAGACCGTGGCCAAATCGAAGGCATGATGTGACTGACTTCTATCTGATGCAGCTTTTGAGCGGGCATGGGTGTTTTCAGTCTTGCCTGCACAAGATTGGTAAGTCACGGTCCTCCGATTGCCAGTGTTGCCCAGGAGAGGAAGACAATGTTTGCCACACATTTTTTGCGCACACCAAATGGGACAGGCTGCAAAGAGCCCTCTACAGGAAGACGGGACAGCTCACCCCGGATAATATAGTTGCAGTGATGCTCGAATCGGTTGACAAATGGAACCAGGTGGCACATTATGCTCAGGCAGTCCACAGCAGCCAGGGGTTTAGGGGCTGGGGGATCGCTTGTCTGGCGCTTCCTCTTCCCCTCTCCGCTCCCGCTAGAAGAGTGGTCCCCCAGCTTGAAGGCACCTCACGGTGTAACAAAACGAGATCTGGCCCGAAGTAATGTGTCAAACGGTTCCAGGCTAGGGTCTCACGTTGACAGGGAAGGTGTTTATTGGGTAGGCTGGTCGCCTTTTTGCGAACTTGTGAGTCTCACACTGCGTAAATGGGCATTCACATCCCTACCACAAACAAAATTGGATCCAAATCCCCCGGTTTCAATTCCATTGCCGGTTATTTCATGGTTTCGGTAAAATTTATATCACATCCAACGCAGCTGGCCTGACGTTTCGGAGTCTGTATAATCTTCCCATGTATTTACTTCCATCTGACGTTTGGTGGCAGTTGTCATTTTATTGTTTATTTTGATACCGAGTGATTTCTTGCACTATGGACCAATGTCAAAGTCAAAGTCAAAAGCGCCTTATTCAATACTAATCGTTATAAATTTTAAAAGAATATGAAGCAAATTCCAAACAATAACGATACACAACCTTAATGGCCCAAATGGCTCTCTAAATTTATAAGTTATCAGTTAAACACATTTTATCAAAAAAGAAAAAACCATAGCAAATTCAAATTAATTAAAGATTATTACATATTTAATGATTTGATTGGAAAAAGGAGAAAAAACGAAACAACACGTTTCAAAAATTATTTATAATTTTAACACAACAATGAACTTTAAACCTACATCGAACATGTTATGACCTAATTCTAATAAAATTCAATCAAAAACTTTAGCTTGTACTAAAAAATTCTATCACAATGTTCCTAACCTACGCGTTTAACCTTAATTCTAAACCTAATATAATAAACATTACAGATGCCTAACTTATCCCTAATTTTTGACACAAATAAATAACAACACTAAATGTAGCGTAACGAAAAAAATAAAAACTGAAAATAAACACGAATAATTTAGACACTATCATTTAGCCACCAATACCTAGATTGCTCCGTCTCAGCTCGACCAGCTTCAACGAATCTAGCAATTGAGTATCTCCATTGGAATCGTTGGTCTCGTGAACTCAAATTCTGAGGATATTTTATCTTCTTATCAGTGGCCCGTCTATAAATGTGATATATGATTGCGACGCCGTCAGAATCAAAAACATATCGACTCATGTCCAAATACACGAATGCTACTGGAGGAATGGAGCCAGTAACGAGGCAAGTCGCAATATATCCGTCTGTAGGGTGGAACGGCTGTGAAATGCAAGGTTTTTCACTCACAGTTACAGATCTTGTGATATGATTCCGAAGAAGTTTCAATATGAAGATATCGGGTCTTGTCACTTTGCAAGTTTGATAAATTCTTCTATTCGATATATAATGCTTCCAATCCGTCTCAGGCTTTCTGTATAAACCTGTGCATGCACGAAGACATTTCTTTTCGAATACTCTTAATTTTTCCATAGTACTAGCACTCTGGTTGTACCAGATCTGACATCCATATGTCAGAACTGGTCTAACCAGGGTCTTGTAACAGACAATTTTGACCTTTTCATCAATGTATCTGGAATGAAAGAGTCTTCGTAGGGCCATGATTACTTTTTGTGCTTTACTGAGCATGATTGTGATATGTTTAGAATAGTACAGTGTAGGGAATGTAGGTATATAGATGTCCGTAAAGGACTGGAACGATGGTCTGCTTCCTCGGCAGAAGAAGATGTTAAGACCCTCTGAGATTGGCCTTGTCTGGGGACGCGTGAACGCGCTGGCAGGCTAGCGTTGCGGTACCGTGGAGCGGGTTCTTCCCCCCCAGAACAAGAACCCACTACAAAAAGAATTTCGCATTCATGATTTCTTGGGGCACCGAAAAATTTGACCGAAGTCGAAAAAAAGGAGGTAGCTCGCTAAGGGTTGGAATTGCTTCTTCAGAGAACAAGTGGAAACGAGCAAAAATGGATGGACTGGCGGAGACCTCGTCATTACGACGATCGTTATGGCCCACAAATGAGAGTGGGCATCCAGATGGAGGTGGTGCCCCCTCGCACCCTCCCAACCGGATCAAGATCCAAACGTGTGTTTCCCATTGAGTGAAAAACTCATACAAAAGCACTTTGTATGACTCTTTCCCACAAATGGGAAGCACAAACGTAACCAATTAATGCTATAGAGTTATGCAATGAAATCACATAGCCCTGTATCATAAAAGGGCCTGCGAGCGGAGGGCCACTCTACCCTGCAAGAGCCCCTAGACACAACAAAATAATGGAGCACGCCCGATGGCTAGCCCATATCATCCGGAACACCTTCTATCGTTGCGGGTCCTATACCCGGCCAGATTCGACGGAATGGAAAGACCGACGGTTCAGTTTAACAATCCATTATTGTATTTTCTTTTGGTTTAGTTTCTTCATACCGAGGTGAATTAACCCTACATGATTTTTCTATGGCAACCAGCAAAGAACAACAAACGGGTACTCACCATAATCCACGCCTGGCACCCGCTGTTGATGTGATGATGCATTTAATAAAAGCGTGAGAAAAATTCCAAATGGCAGTTACACTGTAATTAAATTGAATTCGTTTTCAAGTATGACATCGCGAAAAACCTTTTTTCGGTCAGTTATGTAAGCACGTGGTTTTCTGAAGTTCACCAGAAACCGATACTAAGCTCCTCCACCGATTTGTTTCCCAAGAGGGGTATAAAAGTGCCTGAAACTTCTGGAACAAATGGTTATCGACTTCAATCGTTGAGTATGCTGGGAAATCATCTGGCAATAACATTACAGGAACATTTCCATAACTAATTTCGTTTCTGGTGTGATTAATACTCCACATGAAAATGCTTATAATAGGCTCATTTGCACGAAAAGTTTGACTTTTTGATATTGGACATGGAAAAGTTATTTTTTCTTTTTTTTCATATTTCGAGGCTGGACTAAGGATTTTTCTCCAGAGTGTGCAGTATTGATGCACTCTCATCAGATCTTTCTAGTCGGGCTTGGGAGTTTCAAAAATAAGCAGGCTTTATCTAATATGCAAAAACCGAGATATAAACTTTCAGCAACACACTTTGTTTTTAATGTCAGACTAGGATTCGTAATTAAAATGACCAGATATGCGAGTCGGCACAAAAGAGAATCGCTACTATAATTTATCTTTTCTTTTCCTCTTGATTGCAACCAGAATTTATGTAAGTTGCAGCGCGAAGGAATTTATTTTTAAAAAAATGGGACGACAGCGGAAAATGTGGATTTCTTACAAAAATCAATCGCACGGCAACTAAGTGGTCAAAATTCGGTACACTCAACCCTAAAATCTACGCTGACACATTCACCTTATTGAGTGCGCGAACTCCTCCTTTCACTTCACCAAATACAATATATAAACATTCCACCAATGTATTCCACTGCTAACAATGAATTGGTTAAGGGTTTTATACATTGCATCCCATAAGTCACATGTGCGTGGTTCAATTTACAACTATGCAACTTCCAAGCACTGTACTTGAATTCGGTAGTTCACGATAATATGCGTTATAACTTTATTCTTAATATCGCGGGCGCAAGTCTACATTGAAAGTTCAAGACTTTCACTTCATGAAGAAAAATAACACCAATTCCACTTGCGTTGAAATATATTAGAAAAATAATTTATTGGCAATACGGAACGACAATCAGGAATCCGCAATTAAACTCTAATATTCCACTAAACTACCACAGACACTTCGTCTATCTGCCCGCGCTGGCGTTTTCAAAGCAACTTCCCCGTTTTCGCTTTTGGATTCGTCCAACTTGTCTTTCTTTTCATCCATCCCGTACATACGGTGAATCGCCTCAGTTGATTCCATCAGCTCTCTTCCCTTCCTTTCCGTGATGTAATACTCGTACACCGTCGAGGAGTATTACATCAGCGTTCCTCAACCCGGAATTTTACATGCAGATTGGAAATTTTTAAAATAGAATTTAATTAACGTAGAAAAAATTAAAAATGAGGTAAAAAAATTTGCAATGTAGGAAAGAAATTTAAATGGGGTAAAGAAAATTTAAATGGTGTGAAGAAATTTAAGTTAAGTGAAGAAATTTTAACTATAGTAAGGAAACGAAAGTTTTAATTTGTTACGAAAGTTAAATCTCAGGACAAATAAAATAAAAGGGAGACATTTAAATTTTAATATAAAGGAAAATTGGTATGAAATTTCCGTAAAAAAAATAATAAGAAAAAAAAGTGTTATACGAAATCCGGATTAAAAATAGAATTAATTATATATTTTTTCCCAATCTGCCACAAAATTTCGAGCAGGAGATATGAAGGCTTTCGAGCAGTTTGATTGTGCGACTGCTCGATTAATACAACGGATTAGAGCAGGTGCGGCGGAAATTTTTCGGTGCATTTTATCTCAATGTTATCAAAAATTGTGTGGCATAGTTTACGATAAATATTATAGACAGTAAAAAAAATTGTATATTCGCTTGAAATTCCATTTTATTATTAACTGTCTCTTATCATACATGTAAGTACAATTTCATTACTTATTTATCCGAAGTCATCGCAAACACATTGGTGCGCTTGGCATTTCTTTGAATGAATTCATCGATCAGTCGTTCGTCATCAATTTTGTCAGCTAAGTCATGATATATGTGTAAAATTGCGATGTAGTTCAGACGCTTCTGACCCATTGTTGAACGGAGATAATTCTTCAACGTTTTTAAAGTTGAAAAACTTTGTTCGTTTGTACAAGATGAAGCAGGAATCGTCAATAATAATTTAACAAATCGAACATATTCCGGGACAAAGCCCTAGCACCATTCATGTTCTCGTAAAAAATTCACAACGTCTTTCAAATTCTGAGCCTTTACATTTTCCTTTGTTGTCACCTCTAGAAACATAGCCCTATCAGCGACTAGAGAATTTTTGTCGAAGTCATCTTTGTAAAATTTAACAATCTCTTCCCAATCCAAATTTTTAGAGATTATGAAACTTTCAAGGGATTTAAAAAAAATTTCAGATTCAGTCCCAAACCTCCAATTTAAAGATGAAATTGCCTGGTCATAAACTTCAAAGTAAGTTTTCTTGTACATTTCTTTCGGTGACTCGCAAATATGATCTCTACATTTTGAGTCAGGATTTAACCGTTTTGGGACGTTTCGCACTCGCGGAAGTTTTGCATCTTCAATATCTAATTCTTTAACACTTGCTTATGTTTTGTCCCAAATCGTGTCAAATTTAGATTTGCGAGATAATTCCAAGACATACTGTACGGCATCCACTTTTTCGAACGCGTCAACAACACTGAGTTGAGAATTTTGCAACTCCCTATTCAAATTTTCAATTTTATGAAATATTTCGATCAACATTGTTAAGAAAAACGAAAAATCGAACGTTTCCATTTTTTGAAGAAATCCAGATGCTTTGGCGGAGGCTGTGGCATTTACAGAAGAGTCTGATCCTAGCTCATGTAGAATCGTCATTATCGCTGTGCAATTTACACGGACAGTCCTGAGAGAACCTATTCTCATGGTAAACCTGAAACAATCAACGTAAAAATAATACATATAACTTGAGTAGCTAAGGAATTCAATTCTGAAATGAAGTTTAAATATTAATCTGGCAATAAGCAGAAACGGTAACGCTTTTTTCTTCGTTGTCTTCGCGCAGTTCTTCTTGAATTTCTTTGAACCGGGCACAGCGTTTCGGTGAATCTCGAATAAAGTTAATGAGCTCCTTGACGATACCGACGAAGTTTTTCACTTGCATGATTTTTTCCATTGAATCTTGGACGACCAGATTTAAATTATGTGCATTACAATGCATAAAAAGTGCTCGGGATTCAATTTCTTTCACTCTCGCCTGTAATCCAGTCAAACCACCAGAGACGTTTGCAGCACCATTATAGCACTGACCTCGACACTTGCTGGATGAAATGCCAAAACGAAAGAAAACATCCATGACGATTTCTGTCAAGGTTGCCGCACTCGTGTTTGTCGTTGAATAAAAACCAAGGAAAAATTCTGATGACACGAGGTCTTCGGATACGACTCTAATGCAGATGGAAATTTGTTCAGTTCTTGAGCAATCGGGAGTTTCATCCAACAAGAAAGCAAAAAACTCGCAATTTTTATCTCTTCGATGTTTGTCAACAAAACATTTTCTGCCATCATTTCAAGAATTTCATTTTGTATATCGTGATGAAGCCATTTATTTCCAGAACGTAGAAGCCACGATTCCAGCACAGGAACATCTCCCGCGCGCGCTTTTAAAATTCTCAGGAAGTTTGAATTCTTATCATCGTGGCCACGTAGCGGCAAACCTTGTTGTCCTAATAGCTTGATGGTGCTGAATATTTTTCTGAGAGCTGTGCAATTGTCCCACATTTGTTTTTTCGTTGCAGTCGATAAATACTGAACAACACTGATTTTACTGTCTTTCTGAAGGATTTCTGCGTTTCTGATGTGAAATGTGCTTGTTGAATGTTTCTTGATTCTGCAAGATGCATTAACCCACGTGGAATATTCGTTTTTCACCCAAGTTTTGCGTGAGTGTGTATCTTTGGCATTACATGATTGTGCTAAGTTTTTAGCACACGCTTCTGTACATATAGTGCAAATTGCCTTCTCAAATCCATTGAGACCTAGCCAAGGATTTTCTTTCTTCCATTTGCTGTATGCGATCGGTACTGTTGCTGGCAGTAGCGTGGATGCTGGAAAAAAGTTCGATAATTGTAGCGTCAATTTAAAAAAATAATAAAATTTTTATATATTTGTTTATCTGTTGCTATTGATACGGGAGAAAACGGAGTAAACAAAACACTGCTCGACTGCGCTTTCACTTGACCTTTTTCACATTTTTAAAAATTTATTCGAATATTAAACTTACGATTTTTCGATTTCTCGGGATTTTCAGTCTCAATTATTGGATGTTTTTCCCCGGATTTTTCTTTCGACGAGTTGGTTGAGTCGAAATCATCCTGTTGGCGCGTTTTCTCACTCTGGCTTTTTTCAAATTCGTCCATTCTAATTTCTTCTCTCTTCCGCTCCACTCTCATAACGAACTTACCCATTTTTCTCGCAGCCACACAAACACGCAGTGTGTTTCTCCGGTCTCCACACCTTCTACAGTACACTTCACTACACTTACCATCAGCTGAAATTAGCCTAAGCTAGCACTTATGGGTGTAAGTGGGGGAAAGTGCACTCTCCGCCACTAGCCCGAAGCTGTTTTAAGATGACTCGGAAGACTTTATCTATTCATCCTTCTTCCTGCTCTCAACTGATGTCCACATTTGGGTGAATCGTGCGTGGTCTATATAGATATAATAGATGTGACTATATGCGCTAGAACGGTGTTGCGCATGAGTGTTACATGAATTTGTGAACGCGAGAACTTGTGTACTCAGCGGTGCTAATTCTGATTACTCAATTCAGTTTTGTCTTTTGGGGCATGTTGAATTCAACATGCCAAAAATTTGGCCTGTACTAAGCTCAACATACTCAACATGCCTTCCGCCGCCCCTGGATTAGAGTATCTCATTATCATGATCGAATGTGTCTGCACTCCACAATATGACATTGTCATTATCACGCTTTGCCCGTGTGTCCGTGTACCCAGCTGCAATATGTTCTGATTTTTAAACCAGCACGCAACATAACTGAACGGGCTCATAGTCCATCCGAAAAATCACTCGAACTAAATCTTTTCGCCGTCAACGAGAATCAAACAAGGGACCTTCGGCTTACGGGATGAATGCGCTAACCACTTCACCACGCGGACGTGTGTTGCCTAAATGAAAAATGATTTATTCTTCTGTAAAGCGAATCTTTTTTTCACGAACTTTTTTATCCAACTGGTTTGAAAGGTTACAATAATACTCAGAGCTAATTGTTTTACCTTTTTCAAGTTGATCAAATAACACAATCCCTTTTGAATCCCAAAAAACTGATGCCATAACCTTTTTCTCCGTTATAATTTTTATTGAATTATTAACGAACGCGGTACTTTAGCTCCGAATAGCTTTTTCAAACGTTATTCTTCCTGTATAATATAGAATACTCATTTGTCCGAGATGCCTATGTTACCAGCAATTGCATGCTTAGTCGCCCTTGGATACTTTGACAAGCAATATCTTAGACTTGCTCAATAATTTCTGGTATTGTTGAATTTTTTGGACGTCCACTACGTGGTTCATCTTCAATGGTTGTACAACCACGTTTAAACTTTAAAACCCATCGATGCACAGTTGGATATGAGGGAGCCGATTCCTTTAACACTTTCATCATTTTTATAAGAATTTCTTTTGCTGGTAAACCTTCCAAAACAAAAAGTTTTATCACTGCACGATATTTGGTTTAATCCATTGTTTGAAAATTCACTGACAAGTCAATTTCAAATGGCTTGCAAACAAAGAATGAATTCACAGATAGAAATAAACTTTTGTGTATGTTCATATAAAAGATGAAATAATAAAATGGTAATAGATTTTGATTCCCTGTACTGGGTAATAGGTGTCACTTTCAAAACTTTTAAGCCAACCTGTATAATGCAACAAATCATTTTAACACCCTCAATGTAAATAAAGAGGAGTTAGAGCGAAATCAACGCCAGATGAAGCCTACAATGAGCAATTGGAATTTGCAGTAGTCGATCTGTATCCAAAAAAAATGACTAAATTGGTTGTAAACTTATATGACATAATTTACTGCATATTTCACATAAAAACGGGATGTTACAGAGTTCTTGCAGACTAGCACTTCACTTTAAAATGTTCATTGAATACGTGTAGCTTTCACAGTGGCCAAATCAAGCACCTGTTCAACAGCGTTTGCTCATTTTCACCAATTTTCACTGATTGCAGAGCTTTTGAGTGTAAACAAACTATTTTTGATTTGAGTTGCGACGGAATTTATAATTCAATGGAATTGGAAACGAAGAAAAGTTCACTTTACAAGGAACTTTCCCTTTTCTTCCGTAGGCTGTCAAAAACATCGATTTTCAATGAAGATTTTGAAGATTCTCCATTAAACCCTATTTGATTCTTAAGCAAAAGTCGGCCTGCATTTAGTCCTGCAAGTGGCGGTGAAAAGAGCCAGTTGTAGGAACTATGGTGCAGGCTACATTGTTGACACGTGCTTGTTCTTTTGCAGGTGTGACGTTGTATTGATGTTTTGTCAAACGTATAAAAGTTTTGATATGTAGTAAATAAACTCATTCTGAACTATGTACATATATCTGAACATATTCGGTATATTTAACCTTTCACCAAACTTCCCGAAAGAACAGCATAAAGAACAAAAACTGATATAGTCTCAGTCCCAAATAAGCCACTTTTACAACCTTTGATCCTTACCATAAAATATGCTTCTTTTTTTTTTTCCTCGTTTAGGAAGCTGTACAAGGATCCGGACATAACACCATTTCTCGAGTGCATGGTGAAGAAATAAAAATCATTTTTTATAGTGACTACAAGTGGCTTTTGAAATACTCAGTTACCGAAAATTCTCCACTTTCCCATCTCATATAATGTGCTTTTACGACAGGACTGCCCCGTGAGAGAGAGAACATA
The DNA here is from genome assembly GCA_963969285.1 of Odontomyia ornata. NCBI lineage: Eukaryota > Metazoa > Arthropoda > Insecta > Diptera > Stratiomyidae > Odontomyia > Odontomyia ornata. Next base: position 475,394,204 of record OZ017738.1, on the reverse strand, counting down.
ATTTCCCAACATAAAATCTCCAACTCCAACCCTACAACGAGTATTTTATATTTCTTTCAACAAGCACTTTCAACGCTGGTCAACACTACAAATCCACGGAAGATTATTTATGGATACTTAACCAACGTGGAAATGGAGGGCAAAAACAACCCCAACGACGAAACTGTATACTCTCGTAACTCCATTTTCTTGTCTGTAGCAATACAATTGAACCATATATTTTTTCTTCATCAACGGAAAGAGAAAAAAAAAATGAAATAAATTGTATAAATTGCAGACAAGGTTGATCTTTACTTTTTTTTAAAAAAAAGTATTTACTTCCACTTTCTGCCGTTGTTGTCCTTTTTGCAGTAAATTGCCATCTCTTGAAATCGTCCAACAATTAGGTTGTTTGCTTCTTACCATCTTATACTTTTTTGCAGCTTGAAGCAGCAGCAGGAGCTGCCGCAATAGCTTGAAAGGAGCAGCAAGGATGGTGCGGTTGTTTGATGTTATGTATAGGATGGTAGGTGAAAGGGAAAAGATTTATGATTCGATAAATTCAATGAAAAATGTTCATGCTTTTCCTATTCACGAATAAAATTAATCGTTGGTGATAATGTCGAGGATAACATATGTATATAATATTGAGGAGCATGATGTTGTTTGTATGAATACAGGAAGACAGATATTAACGATTGGCGATGAAAGGATATTTTTCTCTGAAAACTGAATCATTTTTTATAGCCTTTAAAGATTCTGATTGTCCACAGGATTGATACGTGACGCGGAAAGAATAATTGCTTGTGGCTTACATACACAAAATTGATAGATGTTATTTCGATTCTCTGCACTTGTCGGTGATTTTAACAAGCAGGTTTAGCATCACTGGAACCCTTTATTTATGGGGTGATTCAGAAAATAGACCAATTTTTTGAATCAAGAGAATTGTCTCAAGTAAGAAACTGATCAAGCTGCTAAAGGGTGGTCCAACCAAAATGCACGATTTTAATTGGGAGTCACACATTAACGTCATGTTTTTCGCCGAATTTAATTTCACATTTCTTTGTATCAGCATTTGACATATTCAACCATGAAGAGGTACACAATTGAGCAGCACGTTAAGGTTGTTGAAGCCTTTTACGAAAACGGGCGTTCAAATCAAAATGCATTTCGTGCACCTCGCGATTTTTTCGGTCAGCATAATCGACCAAATGTGTCCACAATCGGGAGAATTGTGCGTAAATTTCAGCGAAGAGCCGTCAACCTCGACTTGTCGTCGTGCCCAACAATTGAACATCTCACGAACATCACTAATGCGAATTTTGAATAAGGATATGATTTACACGCTTACAAGGTTCAATTGACTCAAGAGCTGAAGCCTACTGATCATTTCAAGCGTCGACAATACGCCGAATGGTTGGTTGAACAGACAGAAGGAACTGGGGACTTTACAAAGAAAATCATCATCAGCGACGAGGCACACTTTCACCTCAATGGGTTCGTCAGCAAGCAGAATTGCCCCATTTGGACAAATGAGAATCAACGGGTAATTGTTGAAAAGCCGATGTATCCACAAAGAGTGACTGTTTGGTTGCGGTTTATGGGCTGGTGGCGTCATTGGGCCGTATTTCATCGAAAATGAGGACAGCCAAGCAGTTACCATGAATGATGTTCGCTACTGGGAGATGATAACGGACTTCTTGTCGCCAACGAAACAATGGCTCTTATGCGCGAGGAATTCAATGACCGTGTCATCTCACGTTGTGGCGATGTTAATTGGCCGCCACGATCATGTGATTTGACACCGTTGGACCGTTCTAAAGGATGAAAAATTTACATTCACATTTGGTAAATTTCAATGGCTAAAACTAAAACTTCTCTTCCCCTTCTCTTTTTTTTCAAAGTAAATAATTGTAATTGTGAACTACACAAGACTAGCAAGTGGTAAAGAGTGAAGAGTGACTCATACCTTCGGTGTGGCTATTCTTTTTGGAAAAAAAACAAAGGATAAATTATCGTGGATAAGCTGTAAAGAATGCAGCAGTGTTAATAAAAGAAATAACAATAACAGCTGGAAAATTTACAAATTCCATCCTCCCTCTGTTGTTGTAATACGCTACAATATGTCTTTTTCTGAAAAATTATTTAAAATAAAAAATTCATATTAAAAATAAGTCAATTCTAATCAAATATGGAAAAAATGGTAAAAGATTTAAATTTTAATAAAATTTGGTGTCACCAATCATACGCGATACTCCTGTGCGAGTCGCACCAATATCAATACCAACCAATATGTGTGTACCATTATGAACTGTGAGGGAGACGTTTTGTTCGGAGTCGGGAGTTGGTCGTGGTCTGTCATCATATTAAGATCGTTTATAACTAATAAAAGTAATGATTACACGTAACGGAATAGTTTCCTTGATATTAAGTCATTTGGTAGCCATTATTCCCCTCTGACCATCCTGACAGAATCAGAAGTGGGATACGGAACCGTAAAATGCCAACCGAGAAAATCGAATCATTAACAGTTAAGCAGCTACCCGCCGTGCTACAATCGCGAAATCATTCCACAGGAGGAACAAAAGTCGAACTAATAAACCGTATCTCGGAAGATGTGGGCTCAGATGAAACCGAATTGGACGATATTTCAACAAATTTAATGCCACCAGTGTCGCGCAGTGAATTTAACGAACTTAAAAACGGAATTGCTGCTATTGCATCGCTACTAAAAGGATTCATCGCAGTAGTGCCCAATGCCGCTACGTCACACGCACGCCAACCATCCGACCGCCACCGCTAATACAACCACCGCAGAATGCCTGACCAATACTAACGTATCAGCCGATAGCAACCAAGCCGTCGATCCACTCTCGCTGCCGCCATCATAAACAGTTGCACCACCAAACCCACTATAGTTGCCGCCATTGGCTGCATCAAACGACATGGGTACGCTGCCTCTACACCCGTCCATCGCCTGGACACCACCGAATCCGATAGCTCAGTCAACGTAAATAACATACTGCGCCGCCGCATAGAACATCACGACGCCATTAGATACCGTACCAACTCTTCGTACAGCCGACCATTCAACATCAACACCGATTCACAACAGTGGACGCACACCCTTACAATTCGTGAAGTGAGCGACATGCTACCGGCATTTGACCCACTGTCAGAACTATCACTGACATCCAAACAATTCTCGACGTGTATTAATATGCTGCAACATATGCTCGGATAGGAGGACGACACGATCCTTCTTCCCGTGCCGTCGAAATTGAGGAACACAGTTCGAGTATGGTTCGAAAGCCATCCACAACCACACACGTCATGGAGATCTCTCGCAGCCGATCTCGAGAGAGATTTTCCCAACGACATCGACGAAAGCGTAATACATTCAGAACCAATTGCCACGTATAGGAACTCAGGCGAATCGCTTGAAACATTCTTTTATCGTATGTCTGCAATCGAGCAACTTGGTAGTGTTAGTGAGAGAGCGATATACGATATATTCGAACAAACATCCGACTCCCCGCTCTTCAGAATTCCATCGCATGTGTAGACATAACGAGCACAACAGAGCTCCTCACCACGATACGAAGATATAGTCCAACGCGCAGCAGCAGCCGCAGGACTGACGAAAAAATGACACAACAAAATGACGAGAGAATAAGTCAAACAATAAGCGACACGATTGAGGGAATGTCACCAATACGACCGCTCTGAATAACGAAAACGAAAGGACATCGTGTGTTACAATTGCTGGGGTAGCGGACACGTCTCAATCAATTGTCAGCAACCGTAACGTAGAGAACGCTGCGTGGGTTGCTCTCGCACTGCACATTCGACCGCCCAATGCCCCGACAAACAGAAACTAGCGAATGTCTGCCACATAGCACATGACACAGCATCCATCTGCCACAAACAAATTGTTCTAGACGGGAAACCCATGAACGCATTCATCGACCCAAGAAGTGATTGCTCGCTCATGTGAATAAACACCACTCAATGCCAAATTGTCGAGAGTAACACCGTAACTTTGAAGGGCTCCGCAGGAAGGACAACGCAAAGCAATAAACACGTCATCGCTGAAGTGATTATGGACGATTGCACGCAGACAGTGAAACTCATTGCCGTGCACGACGATCTCATCCCATATCCTGTGCTACTCGGCAGAGATGTACTGTGCACCGAAGATAGCCAACTCATAATGAGTTCGAACACATGCCGATTGGTGAAGTTTGACACCAAAAATGTCCATATCAGAATTATACCGCATTTTCGATGAATTAATTCCCCAATTGTCTTGCAAATCAAATACCCAAGCTAGGACGATGTCGAAGCACCAAAATAAAGATAGAGGTTAAACCATAGGTGAAGATTAACTTAAAACCGTACAAGATTTAGTTCGCAAAACGGAAAGTTGTTAGCAATATAACAAGTGACCTACTCAAAAACGGAATTATCCGACCAAGCAATTCCGAGTACCCGTCACCCATCGTATTGGTGAAAAAGTCTAAGCTTTGCGTCGACTACCAAGCATTGAATGCAATCACCGTCGAGCAATTCGCACTAATTTCAAGAAATCATTTCTTTACAACGTTAGACCTAATGGCCGGATACTATCAAGTTCTGCTGGAAGAATTCTCGAAGAAATACACCGCGTTCATCACCCATGATGGTCTATACGAATTTAACGTGGAACCCTTTGGTCTCGTCAACGCGTCATCCGCGTTCCGTAAGGCTATGTTGTAAATAATGAAAATATTGACGCCCGTCGAAGCAGTTCCATACGTAGACGAGGTGATCATTCCAAGCCGTTCAGTTGAAGAGGGTATGAATTACTTTAATACAGTTGTCAAAATGCATCTTCTTCACCACGGAACATCGTTCTTAGGTCATCAAATCGTTGGAGACCTCATGAAACCCGGACTTGAGAAAACATCCGCCATCGAATTATATGCGACACCGACTAACGTGAGCAATGTCTTAAAATTTCTCAGTCTAACGAGCTTTTCGGCAAGTTTATACGGAACTACGCTATGGTTGCTCGACCGCTATCAAACCTCCTGAAAACGAAGGAAAATCCAACTTTCTCCTGGTGCACCGACCAAGAAAACGCTTTCCGTCACCTAAAGCGCTTATTATGCGAAGAACCGGTATATACGATCCCAAACGAAACCACGAGCTGCACACTGACGCAAGGGACTCGCCGCAATCCACATGCAGGAAACCAAGACCGGAACCAGGGAGCCGACGTTCTTCTTCAGCCGAATCTGCAATGACGCCAAACAGAAGTACCACAGCTATGAACTTGAGACACTATTTTTGCATGTGGGAATTCCCGGACAAAATAGTGTCTGATAATGGACCATAATTGTGCTCTAAAGAATTTGAAAATTTCTTAGGTGAAAGGGGAACCCGCCATATAAAGTCAGCGCCGTATCATCCAGTATCAAATAGAGCGGCGGTAAAAGCTTTTAAAAGCAAATACAAGTTGCTAAGTAGATCAATGTCGCCCGAAAAAACAGTGCAGTATTTGTTCCATTACAGATCATCTCCCCATTGTACGACTGGTGTATCGCCATCAGAACTGCAAGTGGCCAGAAAATTTAGGACATTATGGGACTTGTTGAAAGTTAGGGTGAAGGAATCTGTAGAGAAAAAATAGAATCAGCAAATTAGATTTAATACAGGCAATCGGCAAGTTGATTTTGATTCAAACGAAATCGCTATGTGAAGAAACTATGCTACAGATAAATGGGAAAAATCTTGTATTGTCAAACCATTGGGTCCAGTACGTTTGAGGTTGAAATGCTAAATCTAGAGATCACGAAACGTCAATCCGACCAATCAAAACATAGTAAATTCAAGTCCCGTTGGCGTCAAAGCGATTTAGTTCGAGTGGTTCTTCGGACGGACTATAAGCCGCCTGTTCAGTTGTGATACGTGCTGGTTTAAAATCAGAACTTATTGCAGCTGGGTGGACGGAAACATGGCCAAAGCGTGATAATGATCTTATCACCTTGTGGAGTGCTGATACATTGGATCATGACAATGAGATACTCTAATTGTCTCTAAGTGAAGGTCCGAAAGGGGCTGTAGGGCTACAAAGAAGAAGAAATTAAATCTGACTAATGACAGTAAGGTAGAAACTGCAAAAGAACAATCAAAAATTATCGACGAAAATATGGTTCGTCGTTCTCATAATGTAAGTGTCACTGATAGTAATAATAAGTCTATTGTAATAAATGACTATCATAGAAATTCGAGCGATAATAAATCCACAGGAAATGTGTAGTGAAAAGTAAGTATGACTGTCCGTGTAGGACTGCAGCGATGGTCTGCTGCCTCAGCGGAAGAAGATGTTAAGATTTGCCGAGAATGGCCTTGTCTGGGGACGCGTGGATGCGCTGGCAGGCTAGCGTTGCGGTGTCGCATTCACGAATTCTTGGGTCTCAGAAAAAGGTTGACCGAAGTCGAAAAAATGTAGGTAACTACCTGTGGGTGGAAATGGCTCGTTCAGAGAACAAGTTGAAACGGGTAAAATTGACAGACTTGTGGAGACTTCGTCATTACCCGACGATTCTCATGGCCCACATATAAGAGTAGGGCAACAGGATGGATGCCCAACGGGATCAAGATCCAAATGATGACGTGGCCATATCTTTCCCGTTTGAGCAGAAAACTCATACAAACATACTTTGCATGAGCCTTCCCATCAACGAGAAATATAGATATGACCGCTTTATGTCATAGAATTATGTGATCGGATCACATAACGCTATGCCATAAAAACGCGAGCGGAAGGTCACTCAACCCAGCAAGAGCCCCTGAAAACAACAAAATAGGTGGAGCGCGCCCGATGGCTAGCCCATTTTCAGTGTACCACCTACCATCGTAGCGGGTCCTATACCCTGTCAGAGGGGACAAAATGTTTAGTTAATTCATTTTTGTATTAAATTTATGCATGAATACAATTATTATGTTACAATGGTACAATATTATTCTCATGACGAAAATGCTAGTCAAACTAACTACTCAAAAGAATGCAAGAAATTAATTAAATAATATTACTATTAGTTTAGTTCTGTGTTTATGCACTTTTTCTTGGAAAGAGACCGCAATAATGTACCTTACTTTTGTTGCAGAAGTTGAACTAAATTTTTCTATTTTTGTTTACGCTCCAATATATATAAATATTTATCAAAATAAATATTTAGAACACAACTATAAAAAAATATGAAACCATAAGGGTACTTACCCATCCTCCTCGACGAGCGCTCATATATGGGGTGGGTGCAGCTGTAATTCTTCCAGCTGGGCTATGTAACTCATGGACTTGCAAGCAATCATCAAAAAAATGTTAATTACAAAATTTGAATCTTGAATTTGCTATTTTTCTTTTCAGATGTACAGTAAGCAGTAGATGAAAGATCTGATTGGAACCGGTTTTAAATCTTCACAGAAATGATGATATCTTTAGGTTCTACCATTGCACGAATAGTGCAGACGTAAAGACGCGATGATAGAAGGCAATATTCACACAGGCGCCACTGTTCAGCACCGCAACAGAATTACACTTTTCAAAAGTCGATTCCATTAATTTCTTCCACTTGGAAAAATTCATATGCCAGTAATATTCACGCATAGACTCAAGTCGATTAGTTTGGAAAGGTAAAATACAAGCGCAAACGCGTGGTGACGATTCGATTACGTTCTTGAATTCCAACAAACTTCTTCAGTGGAAACAACGAACCACGTTCATTATCGCGATTCCAAATCAGGAATCAAAGGAGTTGCACTGATAATTTAGATTCATTCCACTTAAATGCGCCAAAATAACTCCCCCGAATTAATATTTTCGTATTTAAATAAAAAAAATCTCAGTAATCCGTGCGATATATGCAAAACACACCGCACCGCGTCCAATTGTTGGCAATGCACAACCTCGACTCTCATTATCCGTAACTAAAAGTGACTCAATAGAACCGCTAGCGATGATAATAGGCAAGATACCGTTCAAAACATACTCGGCACAACATATTGTATGGCGAATTTCAATCACAAATTACTTTCGAAGTTTCAATTAGGGATATTTCACATTCGCATAGCATTTACTTTGCTTTTCTTTAAAATTTATTACTATTCCATAATATTTCTACACTTAAACCAGCAATCCTTTAGCACTAAAATCTCGTAATCCAAATAATAGACGCAAGCGAAGGCCGTTTTTTCCCAATAGTTCGCGTTAATACTCTTATCGAAAAAAATCTGATCCGACAATATCACGCACATATGATAAAATTTCCAAATTCATCTCCCTATCGAACTCCCTCGTCATTCACTCATCTTCTCCAGTGCCACAATCCCGACTTGCTACCTACTTCGCACTTCTTCCCCCTGACACCCACACTCCCATCTGGTCTTAGCCGTGGTCCCGTTCAAAATCCCGTCCACTCGCTCCCTCGCGCACAAATATATGTATCACCTGTCAGATGAATTTCCAATATCCAAAATTTTCACTCGCTCATTTCAGCCGAGCAATACCGCAATCTGCGTCATTTTTCCCAAGAAACAATGCAATCTTGGTACGAGCACATCATGCGGCCCAAACTGCGATAAACGAGCCCACTTTTGGCTATTTACGGACCCGAGTTCCGCAAAAATTCACCTCAAAACTCGCCTGCCGTCACCATCGGTCGAAGGAATTCCACTCACCAGCCTTCGATGATCCAGTCAATCGAAAACCGTTTGCCTCGAAGGCAAGATTAATGTAGTTGTTTCCAATGGTAATTTGATCTTCTTCTATCACATTGGGATTATCTGCAAGTAATTGAACTTCGGGGGTGAACCCTTTGACGAGCTCCCCTCTCTTGAAAAGAAATATGATTTATATCCAAGCGGTGGAACTTCTCCAGCGCGGAAAACAAGCTCTGCTGATGTATTTGACGTACGATATTTGAGTTGTTTTACGAAAGTTGGTACTGGAACGATCTGAGACTCAGTAGGTACATTTCTATAGTCCATAACTTGATAATTAGCAGTTGCTATTGGAATTCTCACATACTGGAATGTTGAGTGTGGTAGTGGGTTATAGATTGTTACGCTATTTTCAGGTATGTCACACAGCGCTGACATTCAAATCAGGGCAGCTTTGGAACTGGAATTTGTATTTGATTCCTGCATCATGATTAAGACCTTCAGTGTTCAGTTCTCCTGGGACCGTTGTGTTTAAAATAGCTCAGCGTTCGCGTTACATGCACGCATAGCAACGTCAAATCGCTTTGCATAATCATATGCTATTTTTATTTCTCTGTTTCTGTTACAGCGTCATGATGTTGCATTATACCCATTGTTTCTCGCATGAACGTTAAATGTGGTTCCAACATTTTTTCATTTTGAAGAGCCATAACCAATGGGCTTTTTCAGAAGCAGCGTTAAAAGTGAGCGTTTAACAGGTTATATGGGCAAGAAGAGTGAGAGGCATTGAGGGAACCTGATGGTAAAAACACGCCAAAATTTTTTAGGGTGAACGAGCGTAACGCACTTACACAAATGCATTTTGTTGATCATTTGGTGGGGGAAATTTTATACAAACGCGGACATTCGAAAGTCGAAATTGTTAATTAGTGAGTGAGTTCATATAAGCAGTGATATTATAGTTAGTGAATGAATAGTGAAAGTGCGAACAGGAGGGAAGATTTCCAACTACCAGGAAAAGAACAAGCTGGCAAAAAGGCACGGATTCTTCTGGGTGAGTGATATTTGCTTTCCTTGTTTACGAGAGCGTGTTGTTTTTATTATTGTTATTGATCCGAATAGAAATTGTAAAAATTGTTGGATAGGTTTCTTAGTGTGTGAGTTTGGTTTGGGCGCATTGTGGATATGACAGACATATCCACAATGGACAAAGATCAGCAGATCGCTCTGCTGATTGGACAATTGCAAGCTTCGCAAGCTGTGCAGGCACAGCTTAACGAAGTCATAGAGCAGTTGAGGCAGGCTGAACAGCAATTTTTAAGAGGTTAACTCGTAGTTGGCAGAACAACGCCGAGTTAACAAAGAGCTCATGGGGCAATTGAGGGATTTGGCGCTGGCAAAATCAAAAAAGAAAACCAAAAACAAAAAGAGAAAAGTGGAGTCTTCATCTTCCTCATCAGAGGGCCCGCCGCCCTCTCCTCCTTCTTCAGAAGAAGAAGTGATGGAAGAGGAAGCAATCCAAGAAGAAGAAGAAAATGAGTCGATGCAGGAAGACTCTGCTGAGGAGGATGAGGAATTTCCTGCTCTGCCACCACTGGGTCCCTCAATGGCTCTACCAGAGCTGGCCATCCCACCAAAAAAGAAGACCACTACCACAGCGCCCACCACATCTGAATCCCCAGACGACGACAAAAAACGGACAACGGTATCTGTCATCCTCCGAGAGCCTGAAAAGTGGACACAGGTCCTAAAGGACATGAAAGACCTCGGAATAAAACACGAATCCGCCAAAAGGGTCTACTTAGGGATCCAGATAGTTCCAGAGACACCACAAGACCACAGGAAACTTACAAGATACTTGACGGAAATGGCGATTCAATACCATACGTATATCCTTCCTGAAGAAAGGAATCTAAACGTGGTAATCAGGGGTCTGTATGGACTGTCGATTGACGACATCAAAGAAGATCTGGAGAGCCAGGGATTTCACCCCATTGGAGTCCACTATATTAAGTTACGAGATGGGCCATCCAGGCTGGTGAAGGTCCTCCTTCCCAAAAGCGAGACTGACATATACAATATAAGGGCAATATGTCATCTCATATGCACTGTTGAAGCGCAACGCCCCCGTACAGGACAAGTTATGTGCCACAACTGTCAGCAGTTTGGACACTCCTCCAGAAATTGTCACGCCCAGGCCCGTTGTATTAAGTGTGATGGGCTCCACCATTTTTCCAAATGCGTTAAAAAGCAGAGGAAAAGCCGAAATGTGTGAACTGCGGTGGAGAACATCCAGCCAACTTTGGCGGATGTCCTCGGAACCCAGTGAATGTCAGGAAATCGTTCGCACAAGTTGCAGCTGCTAATAACAACAAAACCACCACAACATCTACACAACAAGAAAATAAAAACACACAAAAACAAAAACAAGCAAACACTCCACTAAACACAAATAACAACATGGACACACTCTTTGCCACCATGCAAACACAATTCCAAACCATGATGCAAGACATGATAGTGAAAATGATCCAGGGAATGTTTGCATCACAAAACAGTTTCAACAGCACACTGACAAAGAAACAATAATGAGCTCTATGGATCATTTAACCATTCTCACATGGAATGCAAATTCCCAGCTTCATAAGACTGGTGAGTTGACTCAACTTATATTTGATTATAAGTTTGACATCATCCTTATCCAGGTAACCTTTCTGAAGCCTGGAAACCGTCTACGCTTCCCTAACTATTTTCTGTACAGAAATGACAGAACAACAGGCAGAGGAGGCGGAACGGCCATGCTTGTGAGAAGGAATGTGAACCATAATCTCGTATTGACACCTACGCTACAAACACTAGAAGCGACTGCAATTCAAGTGCGGACGGATTCTTTTGAATTCATGGTTGTCTCGGTATACAGCCGCTCGAAGGCAGCTACACTCGTTGAAGACATTAAAAAACTTCTGGACTTTCAGGGTCCCATACTCCTTGCCGGAGACTTCAATGCCTATCACCGAAGCTGGGGAGCTGTGAGAAGCAATCGTGCTGGGACTGAGTTAAACCGATTCATCACAGATAATCCACTAAGCCTGCATATCCCCAACGAACCAACACATTACGGCTACCGAAATAGTTATCCTCTCGATATTGGTATATCACGTACCTTTGAACACGATGTACGCATCGAAGTCCTCGACGAGCTTTCATCTGATCACAAACCGGTGCTCTTCTTAATAGGAGGAATATACATAGACGAACCCCTACAAGTAAAGAAGAAAACTGATTGGCAAGCTTTCCAAGTCGCACTGGCTAAAGAAACCATTATTCAAACACCTGAAACAGCCAGCGATACAGAGAAAATGATAGAAGAAATCACAGACAAAATAATACAGGCAAAAGAGGACAACACAGTCACAACTCTGACAAGGGTGACAAACCCCTATGAACTCCCTAACGACATCAAAAATTTAATAAGGAGGAGGAATTGAGTTCGGAGAAGGGCTAGGAACACAGGTGATCCTAGATTACGCGAGGAAGCAAATCAAATTAGGAACAAAATACGTGATCGGATATCGAAATTCCGCAATGAACAATGGGAGGGCTTCTTGCAAAGTCTGGAGCCTGGGAGCGATGCTTTCTGGAGGGTTTCCAAATACTTTCGTATTAAAAACAAGCTTATGATACCACCAATTCACGGCCCTTACGGTATCAAATTCGACAGTTCTGGTAAGGCGGAGGCCTTCGCAGATAGAACAACAATTCTGTGAAAATTCATCCGATGAGGAGGACCTTGACGAACACGAAGACAACGTCAATCGGTTGACCAACAGGCTCATGAGGTCAGACATTACAGACTCCGACCTAATACAAAGCACCTGTCTTCAAGAGGTTAAAGACATCATACAAGTACTGAACAGACGGAAAGCACCGGGATTTGACTTAATATCAAACGCCATGTTAAAATGGCTCCCGGATAATATTCTCGATGGAATAACAGCGATAATTAACGAAATTTTCCGCTTGCGAAAATACCCCAAAATATGGAAATCGGCAATAGTTATTGTTCTTCCAAAACCAGGTAAAAACCTCATGTTCCCACAAAACTGGCGACCCATTAGCCTATTATCCTCTCCGTCGAAAATAGTAGAGCGGGCGCTACTAAATCGACTAACTGAAGTTGTTACCGAAAAAGAGATACTTCCAGAAGAACAATTTGGCTTCAAGCCACTACACTCCACAGAACTCCAGCTTACTAGGGTGGTCCAATACATTAGAATAGGGCTAAACCACAGGAAATCAACGGGTTTGGTTATGTAAGCCTTCGATAAAGTCTGGCATGCAGGACTTATTTACAAAATGCATGAATCCCAAATGCCACTGCAGCTCATCCAAATCATTGGCTCCTTTCTATAAGGCAGATCATTTCGTGTCGAAATTGACAACCACCTCTCAACCATGCGGCTAATTCAAGCTGGAGTCCCACAAGGATCACCCATCTTCCCCATACTATACAACATCTTTACTGCAGACCTATCTCGGCTGCCTTTGAATGTCCACAAGTCGCTATATGCCGACGATACCTGTGTTTTATACTCATCCAGACAAGCAAGTGTCATCACCACCAAACTGCAACTCTCCATAGACATACTTTTGAAGTATTTTCGCAAGTGGACGATCAAGTTAAACTCAGACAAGACCCAGGCATTATTTATAATCAGAAAAAGACAACAACAACCGAAAACTTTGACTGTAGAAAACGAAAATATTGCCTGGTCAAGAACAGCCAAATACTTAGGACTGACATTCGACAACAAGCTCTCCTGGACCGACCACATACGCAACAAACTCTGCCTTCGCTTTCATATTGTCCGACCGATGTTTAACGATCAAATGATCCTTTTGACACATACACTCGCAAGCCATGTATCGTATACAAAAATAGCTTGGCTGAACTATGCAACGTGTAAAAATAAGGGCGTAAGCGCGAAACCTGTTTGGATATGGGTTTTTACCATTCCCGTGAGAAAAAGCCCAATAGCTGTTTACTAATTTGTAAGAATTCGTCGCCAACTCACTCAAAGCGTTTCAGTGTTGGACGTGAGGTAAAGTAGCCAATCCAAAATGCATGAGGATCTGACGAATATGGGAAAAAGTTGTCTGACTCTGTTGGCAATTTTTCATTCGCATCGTGAAGAGATTTTAAGTAGCATGAAGGTGTGGAATAAAAGAGATGGACGTCGGAACCATTCGCTTGTTTTTCGTTGGCATATCTGATTAACTTATCCAAATTCTTATAGTAACATTGGCATCCATATATGTGAAATCTCCACCCATTGTAAGAATGATTTTATTTGTTTTGTAATATTGTTAATAAAACTGATAAATTCTAAAACCCTTCTATTCATATTATTATCAGGACTGTGTTTTCCATAGATAATTGGTTCATCTGTGCAAAGTATATCAAAGCAAAAACCTGCTGGTGGCCGATATTGGTTGTAAAGTACTCCAGTAAATAAATCAGAAGACTCTCCTTGGTTGGCACTTGCTTGCCAAATCATTTCAGCGGACTTTGTTTTTAATCGTTGGTTTTTGTCTTGACAATCCAATCGTCCAAAGAATAAACCATCATAGCCCATATGAGCAAACATTGAAGCCATTTACCGGGATTGGCCAAAGGGATCGATTTGCGAACCGATTCTAGCACGTCCACATTTACCAAAGGTGTCATTGAGTCTCCGTAGACCCCATGCAAATTGATCAATGATACTCTCGTAGTGAGTCGTTGCTCCATCATTCATACTCCAAGCACCTGCAATGAATTCTAGGCGGCCTTCATTGACAAGCTGCTTCACTTTCTCTTGGAGTTCCACATCTTGCTTCCATCACCATTTGAAGAAGAAGGCTGATTCAACGTAGATGAATCTCATCGATGGGTCTTTGAGCAACTCTTGGACAACAGCATCAATGATATATTGTACTCCAGCTTTTTGAATGAGAATTTGGCTGCCATAATAATATTGGTTCACTGAAAACTATCTACCGTTGAAATTTCCAATGGGAGATAGGAACGTGTTCGAGCAGTGTGCTAGTGTGACTGCTCGATTACGACAAATGGACCTCAAAAATTAGAACCAAGCGTTAATGAAAATGCAACGCAAGATTATAATCATAATCCTCGTTTTGTTCCTAGATGTTCAAGTCGTACTCTGAAACCAAAAAAAAGTAGGATTTATAAGTGTTCATATGATTGCGAAATAACGGTGGAGGAATGTAATGTAAGTGTACTGTACTGTAGAGTATACTTGTATGTGTATGTGTGTGTAGTAGCAAAAGCTGTGCCCAGCAACAGCTCGACAAAAGAGCACTGAAAGATTCAGATCGCAGCCACGCGTCAAGCCACGAGCACCATTCAATTTGTACCATCATCCCTCATTATGCTTTTATTAATAATAAATCCTTTTTGTTCTACTATGAAACTGTGCGTTTTAATCTAAGAACAAAATAATCATGAGCTTTGCACCCTGCATTATCTGGTTTTGGAGGGTAGATGCTGTTAAAAAGCTATTAACGCAGCCCTGTTTAGGCCCTCACAAGGTTCTGGAGTGGCATTTGAATGTTATGTGTGCTATCGAGGTCAACGGACGCAGAGCTAACGTTTCAATGAAGAGGTTTTAACCCGCATTTATTGAAAATAATCCAGCCCTGTCATCCGAAACCCGCTCTGGTCCCCTAACTCGCAATCGCCAATCATTTCGAAAATGACGCAAACAGTGCAAACTGTATCACCCGACTCAACTTCTCAAAACGTTCGCACAGCATCAACGCTTCGGTTTGTCATCGCATTTTGCCTCAAGTCGTGAGCTGTCTCTACTTTTTCCATAGAGCAACATTCAGTTAAGGCAGTACGAAGTCACCATCATAGCCACTCCCAGCCAGGCTTTGGGATGCACTTTTTTCTTGACAATATACAAAATGTACTTAACCATATTAGCTGCCAACCTTATTGTGACATTTTCAATATAACCAAAGTTCCTTTGGGGGGGATAGTGATGTAGCACTACTGTCGCCAGCAACTCTTCACCAGAACGGTTCGTTGGAGGTATAGTACATTACGACATTGAAATCAAATGCTTAAATTTATGCTACGACCGACTCTCTCGTGTGCGAATCGTCCTACATTTTGAAATCAACGTAATTTAGATTGAATAAAGTTTAGTTTTTGTCCTTTGACTAAATTGTTAGATTTGTTCGATCTTCTGTTGTATTTCAAGTTGACCCATACAGGTTCAATCCGCAATCTCTTCAAAATGTGTCAAATGCACACGCAATAACAAAAACGTGCCCGTCGCGATGCATGTCTGAGCAAACCGAATTCTTGTCAAATCCTAATTCCAACTATGTTACTAGCAAAATGTTAATTTGTTTACTACCACTCAGAAGACAGACATTGAAATTAATCTAACAAATTGCTCTTTCATCTCAAGTCCTCGCAATGACAGCGACCAAATAGCTCCACTCAAGCGTCATTAGACTTGACTAATCCTCTATCATGAGCTCTGATTCTCCCAAAACAGGAGATTGACGGTTTCACTGATTCTGGAATTCTTTGAAATTAATATTAATAGTCCAGGTAGGCACTTGTATCCGTCAATATTTCCGTTACTTTTAACATTTCATGCTGAATAAAATCGCATAAAAGGATCTTGTCAGTCAGCATGCTAACGAAAAGGCGAAGTGCACAAAGAAGAAGAAGATTGACGTTAAACATGCTCTTGGCTATGCGAATACCTCTCTCTCCTCATTATGGTCAGGATGAGAACATGAAACGAGAAATGCTTGTCCGTTTCCAGAAAGTCATTTTCTGTAATTAATGGCAGTTTGATTATTCCCGACAATTTCACCTAAAATCTCCCTATCTCAGACCATCTGTCATTGATATTTTTGGGGGAAGGATAGGATAGGAAGCGCCAACGCACAAATAAACCTCATTTAACGGCAGCAAGGATACATTTCACTTCCATGTTATGAAAAGACCGGGAGGACTGCAGGCATAAAAATTAATTCACCAGGACATGCCACTTGTCACAGTTTGACTGATTGAACTGAAAGCTTTTGTTCGTTGTTAAAATTCCTGTGACTCGAGAAATCTCGGCTTCCAGGAATTCACCATCTGCTACCTAATCGAATTTTTAAATTGCCCGGCAGATATTTTGAGGACATTGTGGATTTGTGAGAAATGGAGTTGAGTTCAGTTCATAGCGTAGGAGCCTTAAAAAGGTGTGCC
The DNA here is from genome assembly GCA_963969285.1 of Odontomyia ornata. Lineage (NCBI taxonomy): Eukaryota > Metazoa > Arthropoda > Insecta > Diptera > Stratiomyidae > Odontomyia > Odontomyia ornata. Next base: position 475,377,232 of record OZ017738.1, on the reverse strand, counting down.
TTAACGTGCCTTTAATTCATAGACCTTTTTTAAACCTGGTATACTTTTATAAAACTTGATCCGAAAGCTTACTGAAATTTATTTCACTCAGGAGGGATAAAGATTAAAGAATATCCTCTTTGAAAGTACGATGTGGGTCGGATATATACATTAGGCTTTAAGCCTTCCCTGTTGAGCTCAACAGGCGAACCAGGAAGAGTACGCCATGAGTCATTCACTTACTCGTGCGAACACCGTTACACCTCCTTTATATCTGTTATATCAACGCCGGTAAGACTTTTATCACAGCATCGAGATCTCTAAGTAAACATTCATTTATTTATACTTTTATTGGAGCCAGATAAGATACGAACACGCATGAGGTAAGCACCTACAATTTATCTTTATTCCCGCATTATCTTACCTCGTAAATGTTTCAACACACACAGGTAATAATTCTAAAAAGGAAATTGATTTTTACGCCGTTCAGCAGAAATAAGGACGAGATGAAAGTAACGGCACGACTTCGAGTGATTGGGATGGGAGCAATGAGTTGGTTGCCTTGGCCGATGCAAGCCAGCCAAAGGCAGGCCCGAGTTCTCAAGGAGGATTTTATTCCGAAAGTAAACTGTTAACGTCAAGACTATAAAAAGGTGAAGAAAACTAAATTGGATTACACACGGCCAGAACGATGCGAGATAAGATGACTATGGTCATAGCAGTGATCAGTCTCTCCCCATCGCCATCCTCATCCTGTTCCTTGTATCCTTTTTGTCCTTTCCTCCCGCAATGTAGCATTGCGCCATTTTTATTTGAGCTTTTCTGCTTATACAAGCGAAATCTCTTGTACTCCTCCTGGTTTATACATTTTCCTCATGTTTGTCGAGAAGATTTGTTGAATTCAATTTTTCCCTGTAGCGATTTCCTTTCAGGTGTTATGAAAAAAGTATGACACTTTGCTAGTCCTCTTTTCCGTTTGCCGAGGGTGATTCTCTTTTATTCAAGATGAAAAATAGGGCGGTGGGTGGGTGGCGATGCGAGTCAAGGCTGTAACGGCTGTTGCGAGGCGCCGGCGAAGGACCGTCTATTGTTGGTGTTTGGAAAGATGCTGGCAGTGTTTAGTTTTGGTTTTTAGATTGAAAATCAATCAGGCCTGGAAAATTGGATTGAAACTGTTCGTAAAGAAATTGCCTATTTATATTCGCAATGATGATTTAATGTGCTTACTTTTCGGATTAGCTTTATGTGTTGATGAGATAATGGTTGGGTATCGAAGTTTTTTCTTTCCTTCTCTTTGGGGTTGATCGGTTGCAAAATAGGGAGATAATCATGTTATTCATCCAAGCATAAGGGATGGGAAATTCGGTTTTGCTTTGCGTATGGCTTTGAAAGCTGGCCTTGATTGAGTTAAATTAAATCAGATCTAAAATGGATGTTGTTGATTTCAGTAGAATTAAACACCTCTCCATTGTTGAGCTTTTTTGTTCAGCATTGCTGGTTTCAAATTCAAAGGATGTGTTTTATGCTATGTTTTATGGTTTCGTGGCAGGTTATGTTGATAAAATAGAGACGGCTAAAATGACAGGGCAGGAAAAATCAGGAGCGTCAAGTAGGTGCGACAAAAACATAAAAGTAATGGACGCGAAATGAGCTTATTTTCATCCATACGTGAGTGAAGGCCTTTTACTACATACATGCCTTCCACTCCCATGCGAATTGAAATCCCCCCGCCTTTCATGCCACTAGAGCATCCACACGCTCAAGTGGCTCTCTAGTTGTTCCCGCGAAAATCCCACTCCTCTTATACTTCAACCCCCGAATTGTCAACGAAATATCAACCATATGATTGAAAGCATATGATTCGTGAAAATTCAACAGATGCCGGGAAACATCTAGTCAAGTTGAATTTGAAATTGTACACAAAACAATTTTTTTAAGATAAATCGTGTTGAATGTAGTGCAAAAGCGTTGCAAAAGTCATAATTAATTAAACTGAAAAGTTTGCCAGGGATCGCGAGCGTTTTTGTGTCGGGAAAAGTGACATGTAGAGTAATGTGTGAGATTGTAAAAACAACTATGGGAAGCATGTGAGGGACGTATCATTCGTAGGGTAAGTCATGTTGAATTTTTTATATCGTTTATGTTAAAATACCCGCACGGAAAATTGATTTAGTTCAAGATGCGAAAATTAGTGGGAGACGTCATGTCATATTTATTTGAAATTCGAATCAACACATTTGAAAGTGCATTTTACATCCATTCTCTCTGACATCTATGGAATGCAACCTTTCAATGAGCACGTGACATACAATTCTTTGGTATACGTTTCTGAGCCTTTTATTTGATCTCCTGACTTTGATACGCATATTGCACTCAAATGAATTTGACGACTAAATTACAGCGGTATACGAGGGCGGTTCCAAAAGTACCCGACCAGACATTTATTTTTCAACATACTCTCCTTTCAGCTCGATACACTTTTCCCAACGATGTTCAATAGCTTCGATACCCGCTTTATAGTAGGAATCGTCAAGCTCCTCAAAAAAGCTATTAACCGCAGACTCTAACTCTTCATTGTTGCCAAATCTTTTGCCGCCGAGCCATTTTTTCAAATTCGGAAAAAGAAAATAATCCGAGGGTGCCAGATCTGGCGAAAAGGGTGCGTGAGGAAGCAATTCGTATTCATTCACTTTAGCCATCGCAATGACGCACCTGTGGACTGGTGCGTTGTCGTGCTGAAACTACACTTTCCTTTTCGTTAGAGTGGGCCGTTTTTTCTTGATTTCATCACTCAAATGCTGCAATAAGGCTGCATAATATGAAACGTTGATTTGTAGTGATAATATGTTCATTAAATATGTCCGTGAAGGATGCAGCGATGGTCTGCCACCTCGGCGGAAGAGGATGGTAGTACCCGCCGAGATTGGCCTTGCCTGGGGACGCGTGAATGCGCTAGCAGGCTAGCGTTGCGGTGCCGTGTGGCGGGTTCTTTCTTCCTAGCACAAGGACCCACTACGAAAAAAATTTTGCATTCATGAATTAAAAGGGTTGAGTGCCGATCCACTGGTGTCGAGGCCAAGGTAACCTTATAAGGGTTGAAATTGCTTGTTCAAAGAACAAATTGGACCGGGCAAAAATGGATGGAGAAACTTCGTCGTTACCGACAATCCTTATGAACCACAAGTAAGAGTAGGGTATCCAGATGGAAGCGGTACCCCCTCGACCCTCCCAACCAGATCAAGATCCAAACGTAGACATGGTCATATATTTCGTATGTAAGTGGAAAACTCATACAAACATAATTTGCATGAATTTTCCCATCAAATGAGGAATATAGTTGTTATAGAATTATGTGATGGAATTACATAACTCTATACCATAAAAGGGCACGCGAGCGGAACTCCACTCTACCCGGCAAGAGCTCCTGTCAACAACAAAAAACAGAGGAGTGCGCCCGATGGCTAGTCATGATAAAGGAGGAGCTTGCCATCGTTGCGGGTCCTATACCCGGTCATGCGAGTCAAGGCTGTAACGGCTGTTGCGAGGCGCCGGCGAAGGACCGTCTATTGTTGGTGTTTGGAAAGATGCTGGCAGTGTTTAGTTTTGGTTTTTAGATTGAAAATCAATCAGGCCTGGAAAATTGGATTGAAACTGTTCGTAAAGAAATTGCCTATTTATATTCGCAATGATGATTTAATGTGCTTACTTTTCGGATTAGCTTTATGTGTTGATGAGATAATGGTTGGGTATCGAAGTTTTTTCTTTCCTTCTCTTTGGGGTTGATCGGTTGCAAAATAGGGAGATAATCATGTTATTCATCCAAGCATAAGGGATGGGAAATTCGGTTTTGCTTTGCGTATGGCTTTGAAAGCTGGCCTTGATTGAGTTAAATTAAATCAGATCTAAAATGGATGTTGTTGATTTCAGTAGAATTAAACACCTCTCCATTGTTGAGCTTTTTTGTTCAGCATTGCTGGTTTCAAATTCAAAGGATGTGTTTTATGCTATGTTTTATGGTTTCGTGGCAGGTTATGTTGATAAAATAGAGACGGCTAAAATGACAGGGCAGGAAAAATCAGGAGCGTCAAGTAGGTGCGACAAAAACATAAAAGTAATGGACGCGAAATGAGCTTATTTTCATCCATACGTGAGTGAAGGCCTTTTACTACATACATGCCTTCCACTCCCATGCGAATTGAAATCCCCCCGCCTTTCATGCCACTAGAGCATCCACACGCTCAAGTGGCTCTCTAGTTGTTCCCGCGAAAATCCCACTCCTCTTATACTTCAACCCCCGAATTGTCAACGAAATATCAACCATATGATTGAAAGCATATGATTCGTGAAAATTCAACAGATGCCGGGAAACATCTAGTCAAGTTGAATTTGAAATTGTACACAAAACAATTTTTTTAAGATAAATCGTGTTGAATGTAGTGCAAAAGCGTTGCAAAAGTCATAATTAATTAAACTGAAAAGTTTGCCAGGGATCGCGAGCGTTTTTGTGTCGGGAAAAGTGACATGTAGAGTAATGTGTGAGATTGTAAAAACAACTATGGGAAGCATGTGAGGGACGTATCATTCGTAGGGTAAGTCATGTTGAATTTTTTATATCGTTTATGTTAAAATACCCGCACGGAAAATTGATTTAGTTCAAGATGCGAAAATTAGTGGGAGACGTCATGTCATATTTATTTGAAATTCGAATCAACACATTTGAAAGTGCATTTTACATCCATTCTCTCTGACATCTATGGAATGCAACCTTTCAATGAGCACGTGACATACAATTCTTTGGTATACGTTTCTGAGCCTTTTATTTGATCTCCTGACTTTGATACGCATATTGCACTCAAATGAATTTGACGACTAAATTACAGCGGTATACGAGGGCGGTTCCAAAAGTACCCGACCAGACATTTATTTTTCAACATACTCTCCTTTCAGCTCGATACACTTTTCCCAACGATGTTCAATAGCTTCGATACCCGCTTTATAGTAGGAATCGTCAAGCTCCTCAAAAAAGCTATTAACCGCAGACTCTAACTCTTCATTGTTGCCAAATCTTTTGCCGCCGAGCCATTTTTTCAAATTCGGAAAAAGAAAATAATCCGAGGGTGCCAGATCTGGCGAAAAGGGTGCGTGAGGAAGCAATTCGTATTCATTCACTTTAGCCATCGCAATGACGCACCTGTGGACTGGTGCGTTGTCGTGCTGAAACTACACTTTCCTTTTCGTTAGAGTGGGCCGTTTTTTCTTGATTTCATCACTCAAATGCTGCAATAAGGCTGCATAATATGAAACGTTGATTTGTAGTGATAATATGTTCATTAAATATGTCCGTGAAGGATGCAGCGATGGTCTGCCACCTCGGCGGAAGAGGATGGTAGTACCCGCCGAGATTGGCCTTGCCTGGGGACGCGTGAATGCGCTAGCAGGCTAGCGTTGCGGTGCCGTGTGGCGGGTTCTTTCTTCCTAGCACAAGGACCCACTACGAAAAAAATTTTGCATTCATGAATTAAAAGGGTTGAGTGCCGATCCACTGGTGTCGAGGCCAAGGTAACCTTATAAGGGTTGAAATTGCTTGTTCAAAGAACAAATTGGACCGGGCAAAAATGGATGGAGAAACTTCGTCGTTACCGACAATCCTTATGAACCACAAGTAAGAGTAGGGTATCCAGATGGAAGCGGTACCCCCTCGACCCTCCCAACCAGATCAAGATCCAAACGTAGACATGGTCATATATTTCGTATGTAAGTGGAAAACTCATACAAACATAATTTGCATGAATTTTCCCATCAAATGAGGAATATAGTTGTTATAGAATTATGTGATGGAATTACATAACTCTATACCATAAAAGGGCACGCGAGCGGAACTCCACTCTACCCGGCAAGAGCTCCTGTCAACAACAAAAAACAGAGGAGTGCGCCCGATGGCTAGTCATGATAAAGGAGGAGCTTGCCATCGTTGCGGGTCCTATACCCGGTCAGGTAAAGCGAAATGGAAAGACCGAAAGGTATAGAGTTTCACAGCCGATTTTATATTTTTCGCATTCAATTGCAGCTAATGTTCACAAAAGAGGACTTACGAGTTTTTCGATCTGACATTTAGTTAAATTAAAGTGAAATTCAATCGCTGTTATGGACGATATTTACATTATTTTACTTATTTCAAAAGATTTAATTGAAGTTGTTTTTAAATTTGCTGCAGTGTTGAAAAAATGTAAATTTTGTAATTTAGAAAATGCTACGTATGCTTTTTGACCAAAAAAGAGAAACGTTTGATTACTAGTTCAACAAGAAGTATTCAATACAAGAATTATCACGGTGAAAACAAATGACAATTTTATAGAGGGCATTAAAGGAATCATTTACTCTACAATTAGGATATAAGATATTAAGATCAATCAATTTACTAAACGACAGACGGTTAATCTGACATTCGCATGCTTAGCTTAGAGCCCATCTTTCAAGTCTTCTACTTCTATTGGTGTTACGATCGAATAATCGCTTGGTTTTAGCCATGATTATCCAAGTAATTATTAACGATTGTAGTTCATGTAAAGGGATCACCCGGGTAATCGCGCTGAGGTCTCCTCGAATGTAACAAGCTGTTTAAATATAAAAGGTGTTGAAACACGATTATCTTTAGCTATGCTCAAGTATGTTTTCTTTCAGATACTGAAAATTGCCACCATTCGCCGGCCCATTCAATTCAATATGCGATTTAAAGTGTATAGTGCAGAACCTAATCGATCCTTCAATAACCGCATCTGGATTTGATAGCCAGACATTATTAGGAATATCGTTGAAATTTCGTCCATTTAAAGACGAAACTTTGGAGGTTTTCAAAAATTGCCGAACCACCAGTCAGTTTTGCAATTTCCGATTGTCCTGTTAAGATGAATTGTAGCTTTATTAAATTAATATTATTGAACGAATTGAAGCCTGTGAGTTTGCCTGAGACTTTAATATCGCCGTCAAAATATCGGATACGCGAAATTTTATCCTGTCCATTAAAATGAGGTTCTTCACTTTATTTTCCTCTTAGTGCTCATACTACATGCAAATTGTGCATTTTATACAATTTATTCTTCCGTTTTTTAACGATTACAAGTCTCCATATAATTTACCAAAATAAAGCAGCGATCAGGAAAATAACGGATATACTCAAAGTGAGAAGAGTTTAAACCGAACCAAAACACTGTTGATTAAAATTGGGGATTTCTGCGACAATTGATTTGCAAATTTTATATAATAATTTAGAATATTTCACATTTACTTGTAAGTATCAAGGGCATATCTTTTACTTCTAGCGTTTATTTTCCAAAAGTCTGGGGTAGACGAAAGTATTATGTTTCCCGAAATCAGCATCTCTTAATATTTGCAGCTAATATGCTTTAAAGACTATCAATCTTGCATTCTTATATTCCGCTTTAACGTTGAAATTTACGATACCCACGCGTAACCTAAAAATTGGGGCGCCAAGTTCAAGATTCGATATTCATACATTTATTTTCACTAATTTATTTTATTAATAATAACCACTAAAAAGTTTCTTATGTTCATTACTTTTGCGCCCGTTTGACCGTTTTACCATATTTCTTTCTTCTTAGTCAACTTTCTTCCCGACACGGCAACAAGATTTTTGTTCTCAGCAGTTTAATACAGAAATTAGCGATTAAACGTCCATGACCGCGAAATCTAGCTAACTATGAGTTTCGAACTAGCTTTAGCAATTACCTTGTATCTGCTAGGAACTGATTACCACGCGACAAAATAAATAATGCCGTTACTGTGAGTACCGATGGACTTGTGGGAATTCCATTTATATCGCCTTCAAAGGTTGTGTGTTAATATTTACCGCTTCACATGATGCTTTAATTTTTACTCGTCGGTCCGAACTTAACTCCTTCACATCAACTCTCGAATCATAATTCCGTCCTCGCAGAGCTACCACTTCACGATTGGTGAAGCCAACATATGTTGGTACAATTGACTTAGGAAATGCAAACAGTCACTATCCCCATCACAATCTGTTCAACTTTGGCTGATGTTGTTCGACTGCATGCATGAAAACAAGATCGACTGCAAATAAATTTCTCCTGCACAATCACTGCACCATAGTATACTCAAATAGTAACCACACTCCATCAACCCTCCGGAAAAATCCGAACACAAGCCGAACAGCAAGCCATAAATCTTCGGTAGCAGGTAGATGGTAAACGCTGATGCGAGGAATGGCGCGAATATAAACATATGCTTCGATGAGAGATTTCAGGGCTACCAGAGCTAAAAAATCAATAACATTGCAGAAAAACAAATTCGTTCCATGCAATCTTTTAGTTTTTTATTAGGATCTGGCAGCACTCCTATGTTCTGAAATGCGTAAAAGAACACGTGCGTCGGAAATTTTATCTGCATTTCGCTTTGTTTCTTGAGCGCGCCAAAAATTGATCAGCTGTAATGCCCCTGGGAAAATTCAAAAAGTGTGCAACACAGGGTAAATGAAAGGTGTGGCTACTATTTGAATATACTATGCACTGCTCTAAGGTGATAAACACGACGTGAAATCCGTTTTTGTTTTATACCTGCACTTTTTGTTTTTAGTTGTAAAAGGCAAAAATGTAGGTTAAATCCGAAAAATTTTGTCGAGGGAAAGAGGAAAATTTATTTGGCAGATTTAAAATTTTAAAATCAAAATTTAACTGAAATAAAGAAAAATGAAGAAGATTTTAAATAGTAATAAACGTTAAATCTCATGACGAATATAATTAAAGGGGAACATGTAAATTTAATATAAAGGAAAATTGATATAAAATTAAATTTAATAATAACAATAAAAAAGAAAACTATTTTACAAATTACGATTATGAATGGAAAAAATTAGATTTTCGCGCAGTTTGCTTGTGTGACTGCTCGATTACTATAGATTGTTTTTCCTTTTTCGAGATAATCAATAAATATTATTCCACGCGCATCCCAGAAAACGGATACCATGACCTTGCCAGCTGAATGAACTGCTTTGCTTTCTTTGGAGCCGGCTTTCCCTTTTCAGTCCACTGCTCCTTGGTCTCAGGTGTAAAATGATGGACCCATATTTTGCCCATGATTATGAATCGACGGAAAAACTCGGCTTTATTGCTGCAAAACATTGTGAAACACTCGATAGAAACATTCTCACGTTGCTGTTTGTGCTCCATTGTGAGCGAATACGGCACCCATCTTGCGCACAGCTTTCTCATGTCCAAATTTTCCGTCAAAATGCGATGCACAGCACTTTTCGAAATGCCTGCCATGCCTGCTTTCTCGCGCACTTTTAGTCGACGGTCATCCAATACCATTTTGTGGATTTTCTTCACATTTTCTGACGTAGTGACCTCACTTGGTCGGCCACTGCGGTGTTCATCTTGGCAGCTCGTACGACTGCGCTTCAAGTCAGCTACCCAATATTTGACCATTGTAAACAAAGGAGCAGACTTCCCCAGAGTAGAAATCAACTCGGCTTTGGTATCGGTTGGACTCAGACATTTCAAATGAAAGTATTGTATCACATAACGATGCCCGCTTTTTCCATACTTACAAATTCACTGAGAGCGTTCACTTTGGATGTCTGTATAAAAATAATAATAAACGTACCGTTTGTTGCGAAGCCACGGTGCGCACCGCAGTCGCAGACATTAAAAATCGGCAGAGGGATGTTTGACCCGGGGTGGCATCTGAGGCCGGCTAGCACTCAGCCGTGTCGTGGTTCTTTCCGGGGTACCCTCTGCTCGTGCTGGGCCACCTTACCTGAAATAAAAAAAAACAAACATAAGGAGGGAAACGAGGGGGATCATTCCTAAAAAACTAAAAAAAAATTTAATTATTTCATCATTACAATATATATGTTCAATATTTAATTAATCACAAAAAACAATATATATATATATATATATATATATATATATATACATATATATATACATATATATATATATATATATATATATATATATATATATATATATATATATATATATATATATGTAAATAAAACTATTATAATAAAATATTCAACAATACATATGCGTATAACTAAAACTAACCTTTTTTTATTTTGTTTTTATTAAAGAAGTTAATAAATACTTGACTTACCCTTTCCTGGCCGAAGAGCGCTCTGCAACCGGTAAGGAGCGGGAAAACTGGAAAAAAAGGAATTACAAAAAACAGTTAGTTCAATGAATGAAGAAAGTTTACAAAAAAAAATTAAATTCAAATACTGCTGCTATTGAAGGATCAATGATTTGACGCCTTTGCTACTCCTCACTCCTCTGCAGCACGAACGAGACTCATTGACTGTGGAACTGCTGTTATAACGCCACACAGACATGAAAATCGAAACCACCAGAAACGAGCTTCCTCAAATCGAACTCCCAATCGTAAAATAATTTTAATTTATGTGACAAAAGTACGCTAATAGTACAACCAAGAATCCTTTGATTCACTGTATAATTTTTTTTTTTTTAAATGCTGCATTTTATTCTTCTGTTATCCAATTTGAATTATTCACAAATCACAAATCGAAGCGCGTTCTACCCGAAAATTCCAACAATAAAGGACGAAACTATAAATCACTATCACTTGTCCCTTCTCCAATTGATACTATTAAGTTTTCCCTTTTTGATTAAACACGCAAATTCGAATTTGAAAAATTTGATTTCACTCCGTCTCACTTCCTCGACAACCAAATCAACAGCTGCCTACTGACTAGATGACTGCACATCGATCTATTCCTCTTTTGATTTCTTCAACAGCTCCCGCTTCCGCTTCCGCGAAGTGATGATGTTGAACAATTCACGAATATTCCACTTCCTTTTCTTCAAATTCTGCAACTTCTTTCAATTCTGACTGAATTTCCTGCAGCCACACAAAATAAGTCTAATGAAAAACAAACTTTTTTTTGCTTGACTATTGCTTGACTAAACTTTTTTCTTCCAACTCTCTTTCTTTTTTTTCTTTTCTTCTTGTCAAAAAAAAAATTTATATTTTCCCAGTCTACTAATTTCGAGTAGATAAAGTGTCAAGAAAAAAAACGTAAGGTTTCAGTTGGCATGTTGTTCGCAACACGTTATGAATTTTTCACATTAAGTTGTTGAAAGATGGTATTGTCAATCGCTGTAATTATTTTTTTGAAACTACCTGTATTCATACTCGTAAGTCAGGTCGGGTGCTTGGGGACTACCCTCGTAATTATCATGAAACTTCACAGCCAGCATCTTTCAGTTGTGTTTTCATATGTTTCGAATGACAGATACAATCAAAACATCATCTTACTATGTAGAAATAACAATAAAATATTCATCTATCTATCTACATATCTTACTATATAATATTTATTTATTCTATTGATTTATTAATAGGGTAAAAGTTCAAGCCAATAGAAAATATGTAAGCCTTTGCTTCTAATGTTTTATCACATTTTGGTGGCAATTATTTATTCATCTAAAATATAACCAAAAGCAAAATTAAATGACAATAACATATACATACATACATACACACATATGTATTTCGATGCCAATAACAAAAAATGAAAAATGTGCTTACCTACACTGAAGTAAATAAAATACCGAAGTGCTTGATTTTACCTTCCTGCTGACGAAGACCTCATTTCTCTTTCTGATTCAAGAAAATTAATGAAATCTTCAAGATGGCTGCTGACATTACGGTTATTTTGTTACCTTAATGCAGCATCGTTAATCAATTTCTTCGTATTTGTCACCGTGTCACTTAATCTAGTTGGTTGTTTTGATGTCTTTCGCGACGATACTACCGTTATGATGAGGTGAGAATCATCAAAGATGAAACTATTTCATGTGTAAGAGTCATTGCTTAATTATATTTATTAGGAAGTTTTTCCTTTTGTGAACTTTTTAATGGATGGATGGGTTAAGTAATTAATAGAAAGGATATTACGTTAGAGATTTTAGTGGTAACGGTATTGTTAAAAATTTTGTTGACGTTTCTGGTCAAACTATTTTATTCCTGATTTCATTTGTGATTCCATCTGCAAGCTTAGATATTTCCACCTATGCTGGTAAAGCCAACTAATGACTATATTAACTATGTAGAATTTTAGGTATATATGATATTGTACGAAGAGGGAGAGTATGATTGATGGTCTCAGTGATTATAGTTGAACAAGTGCGTAAACACACTTAAATTCTAATGGAAGGACAATGTCAAACATCATATTGGATTTTGATGGGAAAATGATTTATGCGGTATCATCATTTGCTAACAAAAATGTGTATTTCCGGTAAATTATAAATGATGATGATAAAAAAGAATAATTACGATATCGAGTAAAAGCCAACTCCACTCATTGTTTTGAATGATTCGAAAGTCGGTTACGTTGATTGATATAAAAATTTCTTAAAATAGTACCTTTAAACATGGAATTATTGTGAATGCATGTGTCGAGTGCAGAAATGGACACACAGGCCTCCACAAATTAATGGGCAATTAAGTATATATCAGTGATGTGATCCGATGATTATTCCAAATAAAACAACTGCGAAGAGTCTTACTTACATTGGATGCTTATTGTTCAAGGGTCAGAGGAACACAGATAGAGATTAATGTGAGCGCTGCTCTTATATACGATATCCAGTCAACTTTGTTTGTATGTAAATTCTGTCGTACAACTGTGATGTGCTAAATCAATATATGGGGCAAATGCGAAGTGTCAATACATGGCGTTCAAATTCAAATTCTTTCTCATTCACGTTAATTATGGTTTCATTTCTTCAAATAATTCTATTTCCAACACCTCCACTGAATAAATTATTTTTTGGTATTCTTATTCAATAAAGTTCTGAAATGAGTTACACTAAATTTCATCCTGTTGCATCCTGCTGCTTGAATTGATCTGTTGTCCGCTTTTGTGAGGAAGTCGGCCAACATCGATGACGTCGAAACCTATTCGAAGTTAATTGTTCCGTTCACAGTATCACCTAGTGGTATTGGAAAGATGAATAGCAGCCTTGTTGTCGCAGTAGATTGGGAACTTATTTATCGCCGAACAGCTCACCGTACATTTTTCACAGCCATAACGCTTCTCGGGTCGAAGCGGACATGGCCATATATTCAGCTTCTATCGTTGACAATGCCACCGTTTGTTGTTTTTTCGAATTCCACGAAAAAGCGCCATTCTGCATGGTGAACAGGTAGCTAGTTACTGAACGTCAGTCAAGTTGATCGTCGCTGAGATCGCAGTAGCCAAGTAAAACGGTTTGTTTCCATACATTGATGGATCATATGTAAGTTTGAAATCAATAGTTCCTTTGAGATAGCAGAAAATGCGTTTCACCACCGTCCAGTGAGCCTTCCCTGGGTTGTTGTTGAAACGGCTCGCGCTGCCCAGGTCATATTGAATGTCCAGCCTAGACACTTGAGCGAGGAAAAACAACGACCCTGCTTGCTGGTACGGTACGTTGGCCGTATGATTACGTTCAATTTTCAATGTTGCTCACAAATCGTTGGTCAGCCTCTGATTGACATCGCTTGGCGCCCATGCCAACACGTTCCAAAATGACATTGATATATCGGCTCTGTTCAGTTGATATAGACTTGCCGCTCGTCGTGATTCGCAATGCCGAGAATGAATTTCGCTATACCGATGTCCTTCATTTTAGAGCATTTCATGAGATGCTTCTTTAGTTGCGTTTGGCGGGGGGAATCGTTGGACAAGGCAAGGCTGAGAATTCGTCCATCTTCGATGAGATGATAAATGCAGGTGTCTGATCTGGAAAGTTTTAAGCCAAAACTTTGCAGCACCTTGTCCAACTTCTCATTCCACACACGAATGGCTTGCTTCAGGCCATGCAGAAATTTTGGTAAATGGCAGACCCGTCCAGTCCCATCGTCGTACATGTCCAGTTGGCGCGTGTAAATTTCATCCTTGAAATCTCCATGCAAGAAAGCTGTGACCGCGTCCATTTGATGGATGGATAAATTTAGTTTGCGACCAGTGCAATCAAGACATGAACTGTGCTGTATCGAACTACGGGTGAAAATTTTTCTTCGTAGTCGATGCCCTTGCGTGGATTGTAACCTCTAGTAACTAATCTCGCTTTGTCGCGATCCACTTTACCATTTTCGTTGCATTTAGTTTTGTAAACCCAACGGCTGTTGATCACCTTTCTATTCAGTAGTAAGCCCATGAGAGTCCACGTTTCGTTTTTTAGCAATGATTGATACTCCTCTTCCGTGGCTAATTTCGATTTGCCGGCCTTATCGTTTTCGAGTCCATCTCGAACAGTGACTAGATCATTGATCCCACATATTGCTATCAATGCGCCGGGATTTTCACGTTTTGGTGTTCGTCGAACAGTTGGAGAAACATTTTATTGTTCACATCATCGATGGGCGCATCTTCGTTGCAATTGGTGAATGCGACGCCATCAAACGACAAAGTGCTGTCGTCGATCTTGATGACTTCATCAGCTTTTTCAATCGTTGACAAAACATCGTCATCCATACTTGCGTTCACTGCCAACGATTTGTTGACCACTTGCCTACTATTGCCGTTACCAATCACATCATCATTTCCCCCCTCTAATGTCTCATAGCCAACAAAAATGCATTTGGTTGACTTCGCGTCGAACTTCCACTTCTCCTTGGGCACATGAGCCAGCGCCCTGCATCCAAACACTCGTAGATGTGACACGTTCGGTATTTTGCCTGTCCAGATTTCTTCGGGCGTTTGATTTTGATGACCACTGCGAATACGATTGATCAGATATGTAGCAGTGCTCATCGCTTCAGTCCAAAATTTCGCTGATAGCTGCGCGTCAAAAAGTATACATCTTGCTTTATCGATGATAATTAGATTTTTGTGCTCCGACTTGCCACTCTGCTGCAGTGTATATGGCGCCAAAATTTGATGAAAAATACCCGACTCATCCATCAACTTTTGAAATGCCCTATTAACGTATTCGTCGGTGCAGTCGTAGCGCAATTTCTTCAATTTTTGTCCAGTTGTCCGCTCAAACATCGCCTTAAATATTTTGAATTTTTCGATGACTTCGGCTTTGCATTTCGTCATGAACGTGAATGTTTTGTTACTATAATCGTCTGTGAATGTGGCGAACCACTAAATAATGGTTCCTGCATTGGTCCAAATACATCAGAATGAACCAGCTCCAGTAGCTGACTCGTTTTGCTGCCACTACTGTAAAACAACCGTCGTGCATGCTTGCCTTGTGATGCAATTGACGGTCGATTTACCAATGAGTATTCGCACTTTTTCATGCCCGAATCTTCGATGCCACAATGATTGTGTTTCGCTACACGATGCAATAAATCCATGCTCATTTTCTGTTTGCACCAATTTACACATATTGATGGCGAATCACACAATCTTTCTTATCAAAAAACAACGAGCAGCCTTTGTTCACAAGTTGCGTAACTGATAAAAAATTCGTAAAAGGTCCCAAAACATACAACGTGTCTCAAACAGTCACTGGATTCATCGTTCCTAACGCAATTTCATGTCGCCTTCATACTACACTATCAATATTTCATTATCCGCTACCATTACCGTCAGCACTATTGATGCGCGATTGTTTATGAGGTATTCATTTGTGTTCATCATGTGACGGCTCGCACCAGAATCAATGAGCCAATCTCAATTGTTCTTGTTTTTCACAAGTTCCGCAAAACAGATTAGTGATGTATCGGTATTTTTCTGCTTATCTGGGCATTTTCGTGGTAGCTACTCCATTTTTCCACAAGAAAAACATTTCGCCTTTTGAATCCATTATGCTTTTTGTTCTTTGTTGCCGTTACTGTTTGCGCGGCTTTTCCACTTGCCTCTACTAGAACTAAACAGTGCAGACTTCTTTGTGAACAATGCATTTGAACGATTCGTTGTGGCTTCGGCCGAAACATGCTATAAAAGTCCGAATTGATTGTCTTGCCACGCGGTTCGATCACCATAAACATGGGTTCGAATTCTTCATTCAGACCGGCCAGAAGAATTGTTGCAATCTATTCATCTTCGATTTTGAGAGCTGCTGTGGATAACCGATGCAGTATTGAAATTGTTGTATTCATATACACTTCCATTGACGAACAATTGTCGAGTTTCGTATTTATGATTGTTTGCAGTAAACCAACACGCCGCATCAATCCGCCATCGTCGAGTGACTTGGGCAATTTCTCCCACATTTTTTTTCCTGTTCTAGCGCCCTGAATTTGGCTAGAATTCATTTCATCAACCATTCGCGTCAGTTTGGCCTTCGCCTTCATCAATTTTCGTTGGATCTTTCTTGAAGACTTTTCAACCAACATATTGCCAAAGATCCGTTAATTCCAAGCAGCTTGTGCCGAAATATTCCAGTAACCATAGTTATCTCGGCCTTCCAATCGACTCAACAGGCCGATTTGCAAAAAAACTACCATTTGCCATTGTTAAACGGTAATCACGTGCTCCACGGAACGGAATAGAGGGGTCCATAACCTGATGTGATCCGATGATTATTTCAAATAAAACAACTACGAAGGGTCTTACTTACATTGGATGTTTATTGTTCAATGGTTAGAGGAACACAGAGAGAGATTAATGTGAGTACTGTTCTTATATACTATATCCAGCTAACTAAGTTTGTATGTCAATTTTGTTGTAAAATTGCGATGCGCTAAACTAATATATGGGGCAAATGCAAAGAGTCAATACATGATATTCAAATTCAAATTTTTTCTCATTTGCCTTACGTTATGATTTCATTTTTTCAAATAATTCTATTCTATTTCCAACAATCAAAACACGTCGCAGCTGGGTGGACGGACATATGGCCAAAGCATGGTACTGACCTTATCACCTTCTCGAGTGTGGATACATTTGATCAAGATAATGAGAGACTCTAACTATCTCTAAGTGAAGGCCCAAAAAGGGTTGTAGTGCTGAAATAGAAAAAGCTCCCCCATTCGACTGCCTTGGCATTGGAATCACCGCAAAGCAGAATTTGTCCCAGTGTGCTCAATAAAGCGTCTTTCTATGTGTCGAGCCTGATCTGGAAGCGTGATGCTGAATCATTCTGTATTAGATCGATAAAATACTGTAGAATGATATATAGTATTTAAATACTTCATATGTATAAAACTATCCCCACTACCATTGCTTTGAACTCTGAGCTAAGTATTGTCTCGTATCCAGATGGCGGAGGTGTCCAGATGGTGGAGGTGTCTAGTTGGTCGCTGAACCATTCAGCGTCTTCCCTGTTGCGATGTAGTTAGCTTATAAGAAGTAGTTTAACTCTCTTCTCCCTCACAGTCTTATCCAGCAGGCCCTATGCAATTGCGCTTCAGCGCGTATTAGTTTGTAGGATGTGGATCATATCTATGAATTTCCTTTGTTTTTCATGCCTCCTTGAACACTGCGGGAATTCTGGTTTCTCCGAGCCTTAGGTCTTTTGATTTTCCCAAGATGTAGTAAGTTACGTTTGCGCAATCTTTCACATTATGCCTAGAAGTGCTGCGTTTGTAGCACAGGCTGCTCAGTTTGGCCCTTTGCAGTTCAGTGAAATACTTGTGCGCCCAAAAGCAAAGCACGTATAGCATCGCGTAGCGATCGCCCTTCGGCGAATTATGTCTACAACCCAGCTGATCTTAGGTTTTTCCCTAGTAAGGAGTTGCTTGGCATGCTTTTCTGGTAAATCCACAATTGCAACCTTTCAGTCTTTGGTTCGGAGACTCATATATATATATATATATATATATATATATATATATATATATATATATATATATATATATATATATATATTTATATTTATATATATATATATATATATATATATAGATATATATATATATATATATAGATATATATATATATATATATATATATATATATATATATATATATATATAGATATAGATATATAAATATATATATATATATATATATATATATATATATATATATAGATATATAGATATATATAGATATATAAATATATATATATATATATATATATATATATATATATATATATATATATATATATATATACATATATATCGAATAATCAATGAAAGCCCACTGCTGGTCGAACCTCGCTGACATAGTAAACACCCACGGGGCTTGGGTTATAAGCTGGTCACAAGGGTGGTCTGGGCCTTAAGAATGGCCTGTATACTTTGTGACAGAAGAAACCGCCAAGGCTATTCGGGGGCCTTTCTCTATACAATTTGTTCATTTTGATACTTTGTTCGAAGAGAGTTTGTCCAACTGCCCCCTCTTGATTCCAGAAGAGTTGAAAGAGATGATGCAGAACACGAGGAAGAGAAAATCTGTGGGGCCTGATAGCGTCCCAGCTGAAGAGTTAAAACTGATATGTCATCTTTGCCCTGATATGCTGCTTAACATGTTATATACTTCTTCAAAGAAAAGAGAATTCCCGCGATACTGGGGCGAGGTGCGGCTAGTTTTGATCAGCAAGGGAAAGGGGGATCCAGAAATACCTTCCACATACCACTCCTTATACATACTAAATGTCACTGGTAAAGTATTGGAAAAGGTCATCAGTTCGAGACTCGCTGAGTTAATAATCCATCTCCACATCAGTATGACTTTAGGGCAAGATGATCCACCATAGATGCAGTACTGGCAGAAGTGGACGCAGTCCATTGAGCAGAAGTTTGCAACCACCACTCACGGGGCATCGCATTGCTCATGACACGCAATGTGACGAATGCCTTCGATCCTACTACATCGGTAGTTATTCTTGGCACTCTGGAAGAGTCCTTCGAAGTACTAAAGTATTTAATGCGAATATTGGATAGACTACCTACGGAGATTAATCATCGATTCTCAAGAAGAATTGCGAAGAATGTACGTCACATTAGGTGTTATACAACGTTTCATCCTTGGTCCTGAATTCTGGAATGCCTGCTGCAATTGCCTGATAAGCGCTATTGATTAGTTATGCAGATGATGTAGTAGCTTTAGCACCGAAAGCAGGGAAAACCACCGCAGTGTCTATTCTCAGTTTTCATATTGCTAACTCTGGGGGGCCAGTCTCAAGCTGTAGCTGCCTATTTATGAGCGCAGTGGAATCAGTGTTCATGTTTGGTTCTGAGGTTTGGGCTAACGTTTCAGGAAAAGTTTAGTAACAGAAGAGACTCATACGATACAAAGGTGAGGAGCATAGGCTGCTCCTGTTTGGCCCTTCACAGTTCAGTGAAATATGCCCAAAAGCACCTGTATAAAAGGGTTGTTATTTGTGGGTAGCAAAAACCGACCTTCATTACGAAACAAGAAAGTTGAATAAACAAGCCATTGAATAAACAAAGATGTGGACTGCACATTTCATCAGTGAATCGGGGCCATGGCTGAATTGAAGGCACGGTGAGACTGATGATTACCTGATGCAACTTCTCAGTGGGCACAAATATTTTCAGTTTTACCTGTACAAGATTGCAAAGTCACGGTTCCCGGATTGCCTGTTTTGCTCAGGGATCATGCAGAATATCTCTTACATCTTCTTTGCATGGGGAGCATGAGTCAGGCATCTTCCAGGCCTCATAAAGTGCATAGATGAACTCTTCTAGGACAATGAGTAAGCAATAGAAATTGAAACTGTGTAGCTCAGAGTGTTCTCCTTATCATTGATCATTTGCTGGCCTAGAGTAGAAAAAGATCTCATTTGCAGTAACTGCTATCTATACTCTCTTTTTTTGCTGACAGAGAGATACCCCTAAGATGAAGGCGCCAACTGGCAAGGAAAAAGAGGCCTAGCCCGAAGTAATGTGGCAAATGAAATAAATACTGGCGATTCTCCCCGAATTACTTTATTTTAGCTTTTATTGTTTATACGAGTATAGACTATCATTTGGATTTCTTTGTGTGTTTTGATAATTTTAAGTATAATTGTATTACATTTGCATCTTTCATAGCGGCTTGACTTTCTGCTTTAAAGGTAAAAGTGAGCATTGAAATTTGCATTCATTTTATTTGACAGCACTATAAACACTTTATCAAACTTTGGATATACAATTTGACATAGCGCTTGCAGTTTACAAACACCAAGAAAAAAGTTGGGACGAACGAGCATTTACATAGGTAGGGCCTAGAACTTTACAACAGCTATCAAGCCCACAAGCCAAAATTTGAACTTTCAGCCTATTTCGGCAAAAGCTCTTGAAATGTAAAGCTCTTCTATAATTTAAAATGTGCATATGGCGTAGTATATATAATTCATCTTCTTCTTTTTCTTCATAGCACTACAGCCCCTCTTGGGCCTTTGCTTCCTGCAAAAAGTGCCTCCAAATATCTCGGTACGTTGGCCGTATCCTCCAAATTTGAAATCCAAGCAGCGATGAATTGTCTTTTTCGACAGAGTCAGATCAGTGCATAGTGGTTTATGGGCGGAAAAAAGTAGAATTTTCTCATTTCGCAAATTTTCATATTTTTCATTTCTTTACGGAATAGCATACCTAAACGGTAATACCTTACAAACATTTTTCTGATATTGGCTCATCTTACCGAAATACTATGACTGCGAAGTAAATGCATTACTAAGTGAACTATTTTCTTAAAAGCATGTACGATATTAACGTCCCTGCTGCCTATTTTTGAAGCATATTAATTTTTAATTGAGATGTTAAGGGCAATGTTAATACAATCATCGAAAAACTTTTCATTAACTATATATAAATATTCCATAAAAATTTTGAAACTAAGGGTTGAATTTTTAGTAAGTACTCTATTTTCAATTGGCCATTACTCAATTGCGAGGCATGCTGTGTGGCTAGTGGCATCCTTTTGTTAAAACCACATATCGTTGATGTCAAGTTCATCCAATTTTGGCTGCAAATAATCTTCCAACATAACACGATAGTGCTCTCTAACATGACGGTCGTTTTCATCCACGGAAAAATACGGCCCTATCGCACTTCCGGCATGAAAACCGCACCAAACAGTAGTTTTTTGCGGATGCAACGGTGTCCCAAGAAGCACATGTGGGTTTTTGCTGACCAATAATGAATATTTTGCTTATTAACAAAGCAATTGAGCCTGAAATGAACTACATCGTTGAAGAGGATTTTTCGATGAAATTTTTCATTTTCTTCAAGCTTTGCCAGTGCCCGATTGGATAAGTTTTGGCGTTTTGAATGATCAAGTGGCTTTAGCTCTTGAGTCAATTTGATTTTATAACCATGTGGACCAAGACCTTTTCGCAGAATACGTCACAGTTTCGTTCCAGCGATGCCCAATTCTTGAGAACGACGTCGAATTGACTGATTTGGCTCTTTTTGAGTCAATGCTCTTAAAGCTGCGATATTTCCTTCGCTTCGAGAAGTACGACGTCTTTTTGGCAGCGAAACGTCCAATAGTGAAAATTTGGACTCAATCTTATCCACTATAGTACGCACAGCCTGTCGGGTGGGACAATTATTATGGCCAAAAATTGGAGAAAGCGCTCTTAAAGTTGCGACCACCAACTCTGAAATTCGGTATTAATTTTTAATAATTTACAAACGTTGCTGGTTCGTGCACTTTACCATGAAGAAAATATTGACTTTTACTAAGGTTTTGACGTTAACAGTTCATTAAAAAAGCTTAAGGGTGCGTTCATATAATGCAAAACCCTATATATATACTTGCGAGTATTATTTTATATACTGTCAATTTTTATCAGTACCACTATAGTACTTATATTTTTCAGTTTGTTGCGAAAAACAAGTTAATCTTTTGCCTTCGTGATTTTCTGATACCATTCCCTCTAAAATTATTAGGATTCATACCACAAAACATACTTCCAAATAATGAGTTTGGTAATGATTTCGTTTCCATGTTGAATAGTTTGCATTGATTTGCGATTGACTCAAAGGTCACTTCACGAAAATCTCGTTATCCATGGAATATTTCTCGAGATAAACTGGTGAGCAATTTCCACAAAGTAGGCAAACATTCTGAAGATTGATGTCTAGAATTGCCTCGTGTCGTTGAGAGGCATAAGCTCTGTTTACTGTAAAATATTTACTCTCAGCTTGTGGTACCACTACCGTTCCTGTTGCTGCTCCGGCTTTTGCATTAATCTACATATACACATTTATTCCAAGGCATTTCAGTAATGCCAAACATAAACTAACCTAAAACGTAATCCAAAACCATAATGAACTCCTAAGTAATTCATCATCCACATCATCTTGTGAGTTTTAAAGGTTTCATTTCTATCTTCATCATCATCATCATCATTGTGCCCGAAATTTATACGATTAGGCATATCCTCCTTCTTGGTGGGGCCGGAGGAATCGAGGCTACAACAAAAAATTTAAATATAATTTGAAAAATTCGGTCGTACCGCAAAAATAATATCTCCTCCCAGTGCACGTTGCTGGAACGTCTGTCGTTTTCAGTCGACTCTATTTCAGAACTCTATGTGCTCTATAATAAAAAAAATCTGATTAGCTTTCTGTCAGGAGTCAAGTCCTGACTATGTCTCTTATGTTTGACTAAGCTTCCTTTACAAAGCCAGAGCTTACAGCAGACATCTTGGCTGCTGTTTTATTTCGTGTCGTGGTGGCAGACAGGCCATGAGCGATGGTGATGATGGAAATATTGCAGACTCATCACTATTGACGTTGCTAGGATGGAGGCAAGTGTTTTCTTCGTATGAAACGTTGACTAAAGGTTTTTCATACTTTAAAATGTTTAGCATGAAAATGTAATGGGGAAGCCTCGTGGAATATTTTTTTCTTAGTTTTATCCTTTGTCTGGAGGCGATGAATAAATAAGAATCGTGAAAAAAGTTGTTTATGTCATGTAGTTGAGTTGGTTTTGGGTTGAGGAAGGATCTGGCTCAGCAATTTTACTTATTTTTGACGATGCTGTTGTAATTGGAAACTGGCAATGTTTGCTTAACTTTTACCGCCGTTAAATGAGTTGTTTGTTTCGTTGGATTATCGATTGCTTTCGAAATTGAAATTGTTTATTTTCAATTGACCTAATTTTTTCACTCATCGATAATATGAGTAACAATCACATTTACCCTATGATCACTTTTCCTCTATCCACCAATGAACTTCATGAAAAACCATTGAATGTTAAAATGTTTTTAGCGTAAGCATGTGCGATATTCAGTTACTCAATTCGTACTCGTTTATGTTATTTACAACTATTCAAAGCGTTCAATCAACTTTACTCCGAACCCTTCTACTCCCGGTCTTCGGTAGTTAAAATTGTACTCGTATGTAGAGAATATGTTAAGCAATATATTTTTCTTTGCGGTAGGATGGTAAATGCCATTTATGCACAGAGTGTGAGACTGCCATACTCGCAAGAAGGCGACTGGACGACCCAATAAACACCTCTCCTGCCAACCTGAGAACCCAGCCTGGAGCGGGACACATTACTTCGGGCCAGGTCTCGTTTTGCTACGGCGTGAGGCACCATCAAGCTGGGGTATCCCTTTCCTAGCGGGAGGGGAGAGAAAGTGCCAGACAAGCGATTCCCCAGCCCCAACGCCCCACGCTGCTGTGAGTTTCTTTTACATTTAAGGACTGCCCGAGCATAATGTGTCACCTGGTTCCATTTGTCAACCGATTCAATTATCACCGCAACTATATTATCCGGGGTGAGCTCTCTCGTCTCCCTGTAGAGTTTCCTTTGCAGCCTGACCCATTTCGTACACGCAAAAAATGTGTGGCAGGCATTGTTCTCCTCTCCTGGGCAAAACTGACAATCGGGGGACCGTGACTTCCCAATCTTGTGCAGGTAAGACTGAAAATACCTATGCCCGCTCAAAAGTTGGGTCAGATAGAAGTCAGTTTCGCCATGCCTTCGATTTAGCTAGGGTCTCACACCCGGGATGAGGCGCACGGTCCACCTTCCCTTCGTGCAATTCACCCAAGACTGCTGCCAATCGTTGAGCGAGCGCTGTCTCTCCTCGCGGACAACCGTCTCCCTCGCATCCTTGTTTTGGCGCAGGTAAATAGCGCGGCCCTCTCTAGCAAGAAGGGCGACAGGTATCGCGCCTCCAATAACTCTCACCGCCGGATCAGAGACATTCAGATACGAAGATGCAGTTCTCAGTGCTCCTCTCAAACGTTTTCGATATACCTCCTTGCTGAGAGCGTCGCCCCATACTTCTGCTCCATACAGAAGCACTGACCCTACAGCACTCATCAAAAGGCGTCTTTTTGATGGGCTGGGTCCCCTTACGTTGGCCATAAATCAATTCAGAGCCGATATTCCCGAAGCAGCCTTCTCAGCCGTTGCCCTGATTTGCTCAGAGAAACTCATCTTTGAGTCGATCAGTAGCCCCAGATACTTCACCGATGGCTTCGATTCGATTCGTGTGTATCCAATTCTGATCATCTTTACTCTAGGGATTCTCTTTTTTGTCAAGATGACCACTTCGGTTTTCTCCAGTACTAAACTGAGCCCGCGAGCAGTCATTCAGTCCCTCACTTGGCGCATTAGCATACCTAGCCTAAGTTGCGCCTGTTCCATGGTTGGTCCAGCAACCAGAGCCGCAACATCATCCGCATGGTCGACCAAGTGCGATTCATCTGGCATCTGAAGTCTCAGATGCCCGTTGTAAGACACATTTCACAGGTCCGGACCGAGGATAGACCTCTGGGCAACACCCGATGTGATTTCCATCCTTCGTTGGCCCTGTGTCGTGCAATAGCGTAGGCTTCGGTCCTTCAGGTAGTTCCTCAAAAGCCGCATTGGATACTCTGGAACTTGAAATGAGTTATCCAGAATATCCACCCATCTAGCGTTGTTGAAGGCATTCCTGATGTCGAGTGTCACCAACAGGACGATCCGTCGCTTGGTGCGACTATATGCCTCTGCTCTTTAGGCCGCGTTCACCACCTCTGCAATCGCATCAATGGTAGAATATCCTGCTCTAAAGCCGTATGGCCGAGGAGATAGGTCTCCAGCAGCACGAATCCCGTCAGTGAGTCTTCCCTTGATGAGTTTCTCTAGCACTTTCCCAGCCATGTCTATCATGCATAACGGACGGTATGCAGACGGCGATTCGGGATTTTCCTTCCATTTGCTGATCAGCACGAGCCTCACCACCTTCCATCGTATCGGTAAAAGCCTGTCCCGAAGGCAAGCGTTGAATGTGCTGAGCAGCAAGTCAGAACAATGGTGATAGACAAGCCGCGTCACCTCAGCTGGAACACCATCTGGACCTGGAATGGAAACTCGACTGCTGCTTCACCACGGGCAGCGTCAATACGGACGGGATAGGCGGGGAAGAGTATCCACACTATCGCGTTCATCTTTTCTGCGTCATGTATACAAGATTTCCGTAGGGCACCAAGCTTCCCCATAACTAGCTTGTAGCCAAGGCCCCACGGATCCTTGTTCACGTTGCCCACTAGGTCTTGCCAGCGGTGAGCCTTGCTATTGTTGATCAATTTGCGAAGGCATTTTCTGGCTGACTTATATGCTGCCACCCAGTTCCATGCCTCGTTACGGTTCCGCACCCTTTGTGCCTCACGTCGAAGCTTGTGACACTCCCTTCGCTTTTCAGCGATTTCAGTTGACCACGAGTACACTTGGGGCTTGCCGTGCCGTGAAGCGCAGCAAGCAGTCGTAATGATGCTCATAGTAGAGCTCACCACGTCCCCTCCGAAGCTCCCTGCAGCGGCTTACCTGCTGTGAGCACCTCGACGAACCTCCCGACGTCCATCCTTCCGATGTTCTCTCCAGTTGTAGAAAGCCGAGAGCACGCACGTCGGGAGACAACATAACTTATCTCAAGCAGAATGCACTGATGATCACTGGCTGAGTAGTCCTCTAATATACTCGAGTTGTGTATCCTCCGTACTAAGGGCTTCGAGGTGAATGTCACGTCCGGTAGGGTTCCCTCACAGCCAATATGGCGGAAAGTCGGCGTATTTCCGGACTTTAGTACGACGAGCGCCATCCTGGCCGCCATTTCCAGGACTCGTTTTTCCTGCGGATCCATTTGAGGTATGCCCCATTTGATTGCTTTAGCGTTGAGGTCGCCCCCAACGAGCACTTTGCCCTCTGTGTTTGAGACAGCGCCCTGTAGAGCATTAAGCTTGGCTTGGAAAGATGATATCGATTCGTTAGGCGTTAGGTACACACTAAAGATCGTGGTCCCTGAGCACAGAACCCACACGAAACCTTCCCCCCGTCCACAACTCTCCGCTTGGAAATCACTGTTTTGAGTCCAGATGGCGACAGCACCAGTTTCATCGGGATACCATGGTGCAGAACTTTTATCGCAAATTGCTCAAGCAGATTTTGGGCGGTTGAACTGCGGTGTAGGTTTAGTTGCAGAATGGGGGTCATCGAAGTTCTAATTTTGTCTTGGCTAGGGCTTCCTGGAAAACCCGGCATTTTCCTGATCCCGAGACGTGCCCAACATCAGGTCTTGGAAGAGCATCCTTGCAAAGAATACAGTGTGCCTCCTTCGTACACTCTTTTCTTTTATGTCCCATTTCACCACATTTGTAGAATTGGAAACTCCTATCGGGTCCTTTTCATACTTGTGTGGTGTGACCATAGCCAAGGCATTTGAAACATTGAAGAGGCGCTGATTTTCGCCCTATCCTACAGACAACCCACCCTATTCTTACTTTGCCCTTGTTCAGGAATTGTTCGGCGTCCTTTTCGGTCAAGTGAACTATGGCCATGCGTTATCCCCTATTGTTTTCTGATGTGAGCCTCGCTTTCATCCTTTCCACGCTAGGGAACTCCCTTTTGATGGCCTCTTCTACCTCAGGCAGATCCGTGATGCAGTCAATGTCTCTTATTTCGATCGTTGACATCGGCTCAAGCGAGGCTATAGTTGTGCTTTTGCTGAGGACTTTCTTTACTGCATCGCAGAACGCTTCCTTATTGTCGGCCTGTTCTCCGAACTCGACCAGTATGTGGCCCGACTGCGTTGGTCATACTACTTTAATGGTTGTGTTGGTGGCTTTGGGCCTTACGTTTCCCCTGATGTCCCGCAGTACCTTCGCGTAGGATCGACCATCTTGGGGTTTTAAGAGCTGAGGTCTTCGTCGGGGCTTCTGTCTCTCCTGTTTTGCATTGATTTGTAGTCCTACTAGTTTTACTTCGCTGTCGAGTTTCAGGAAGAGTTCTTTGGCAGTTGTTAATGACCGTGACAAAATGTTGATGTCATCCGCATAGGCTACTACTTGGCTCGACTTGTATAGTAATGTACCTCGCGTACCTCACGTATCGACAGGTAGCTTGAATAGCTATGGGGCCAGCCGTTCTCCCTGCTTTAGTCGGATATTTCTGTCAAAGGCATCGGTGAGTTGGTTATTGATGCGGACTTGGGAGGTCGTCGACGTCATTGTCATTTTGGTAAGACGGGCTAGTTTGACGGGGATGTCAAGGCAAAGCATTATTTGGTACAGTACGCCATGATCAATACTGTCGTATGCTTGCTTAAAGTCAACAAAAATTTAGTGTACGTCTATGTTGAACTCCAAGCACTTTTCAAGTATCTGCTTGACTGTGGACAATTGGTCAGCGATGATATTGCCGATGTCATCACGACAAAGCGTGGTTTTGGGCTGATAATCACGTTTCAGGCTTTTCACTACTTTGTTTGCTTGTCTTGTGTTGTTGCTTGCTAAACTTACATCTATACTTCTCAATTGGTCGTCATAGTATTTTCTTTTCTTAATCCTAATTATCTTATTCGCAACCCTTCTGAGATTTTCATAGTGTTCTCTCTTCGTCCTGGTTTTCCTACCTACGTATTCTTTGTACGCCCAATTCTTTTTGTCTAACGTATTCTGGCATTCATCGTGGAACCAATTATTTCTCTTGCACCGGGCTTGAAGTCCGATCGTCTATTCTGCCACGGTCCTGATAGCCGCTTTCACTTCCATCCAGGGCTAGTTGCTCGTGTTTAACGATGCGTCTGATAAGATGGAAGCCAGCTGGTTGTCGGGGGTCACAGACGCCGCTTGCAGCATTTCGATGCCAAATTTTTGGAGTGGACTGGTCTTCGCCAGATATGTGATCAAATAATGATCTGAGTTACGATTGGCTCCTCGGTATGTACGGATGTCAAGTATGCTCGAGGCCCAACGTTGTTGGATCAGAACATGTTTGATCTGGTTTTGTGTGCTGCCATCCGGTGATACCCAGGTCATTTTTTGAATGCGTCGATGTGGGCAGCAAGTCGAAGGTATGACTAGATTTCTGCTACATGCAAAGTCAATCAGGCGCTGGCCATTGTCATTTGTTTCATCATGGAGGCTATATCCTCCAGTCATTTCCCGATGAGATAGCTCATTGCCAACCTTAGCGTTGAAATCACCCATCAATATTTTTGTGCCGTTTGTAGGCAATGAGTCGACCAGTCTTTTCAGATGATTGTAGAACGTTTCCCCCGTTTCTTTGTCCTTTTCTTCGATCGGGGCGTGAACATTTATCAGCCAGATGTTGAACAATTTTGCTTTTATACGGATTGCACCCAACGGTTCATTAACTGCCTTAAAATCAATAACGTGCAATTTGAACTCCCTATCCACAATGAAGGCCACTCTAAACTCTCGTTTTCCAGTAGGCTTCCCACTTTTGAATATTGTGTGCGATCTCATGTCTTGAATGTTGTTGCCAGTCCAATTCGTTTCCTGGATTGCCAGTATTTTTAATTAATATTTATTGGCCTGTTGTTAAGGGTCCTTAACAGTGCTGGGGTAATTGAGTGACCTGACATTCCAGGATTCAATGCCATAGTCCTTTTTTTCGTTAGCGAGGTCGTTGTTGTGAGTCTGATCCATTCCGAGGCCCATCTGCAGGTTTCGAAACATTTAAAGGTTTTCCAGGGATGGGAAGTTAGCCCATCACCCAACGTTCTAATTGCTTTACAAAATTCTATTCCTAAAAAATTAGCTTTGACTAAGCTTTAGGAAACTGCATTCACATTTTATGCATCTCCTATTGCGCGATTTTCTCGAACAAATTTTACACACTCTGTTTTCCTATAAGAAAAAAAAGACGTTGGATCCATATGAAAAGTTCTTAAAACTTACATATGAACAATGTCAAGTGCATGGAAGGTAACGAAAGTGTTCAAGGCATTTGTTTTTGTTTATTCTGTGACGCGTACCTTCAACACTTTCAAGTAATAGGATCCGCGATTGAGTTCACTCGTTGTGCGTTTATATTCTTGTACATATGAAACCATATGTGTAAGGAATTATCTACATGTTAGAATGTGGCTTTGTACAGAATTCTATTTTAAGAGGGTCATGTATGTTTTTATTTTTATTTATGTAAATTAGAATAATATTTTATCATAGTTTTGATTTATATTTCTGATAAATGCTATTATATAAATGTATTCTATATACAATAAATGCATTACACGACGAATGTGCGACGACGAACATTAAGATGAATTATGCCGTCCTCTTTGAAATTATCTTTGCGCACTTGGGAATGCTTCAACTCTATTCATTGCAAAAATTCGACATGATTTAAGCCACTGGATTTGCGGTAAAATATGAAGTGATCAACACAAAATATTGAAAATATTTTCGAACAGTTTGCTTCTGATTCATAACTTGAAGCTATCATAACAAAACTTTCTCGCGATTTCAAATCAATAAAACTATTAATTTTTACCTAAAGTACGACTTTCCACTCGAGCTGCTATTGAAATTTCAGTAACACGGCACCGGACAATGCAATGTCATTTGCTAACATATAAGTCATTTGATTTAATAAATTTTCACTATGCATCGAGTGAAACTAGCCGAAACAGTAAGTACTATGTTATGTTCACTTTTTAAATATTCACTGTAGTTTTCGAAAAAATCGCGAGGAAATGGAACTTTCCGCACATTGACCACGATGAATACACGAAGATGCAAACAAAACTTTGGCGTTTCGAATGATTTCCCCTCTCCTCGCAAAATATTGGAATTCACATACAGGGTTTTACGGATAGACTGACCCTATTCTCTCTTTCTCTTAGATGCTTGACATCATTACTACACTACAGGAAACAAACAACGATCTCATCGCATTAAATGCAGTGGCTAAAAATTCATACAATGAATGAGTTATGCTTATTTCCAACTTCGTTACATCATTGAAATTTTACTTTCAATAACCGCTACAAATTTTCATTAAAATCGGTAGAGGTGAGGTCACAAAATCGACTAATTTTGGCCGTCTTAATATCGTTTAGGGAATACTACTTGGAATACAACAATGTTGTGCGCTTATGGTTATTTTTTGATCGGTTTTCCAGGAATTAGTGAGTATGGAAGTCACATCAATTTAGTATGGTGGATAAGTGTGCCGCACATATTTAACTGGGAGTTTTACTTATGATTGAGTCTAAGATTCTACATGAATATAAAATTCGTTCGATTAGCACTGACAAATACCGTTCACTTCAGGAGGAATAAGCCACTGAAAAAAATTTCCTATTTAGTTTAACTCTCACGTCCTTTAACGCATTTCGAGTCTCAAAGAGAGCTTAGCTTTAGAAATTCATTTATTGAAATAATCTCATCTTCTCATGAAATCGAAGAACCAAATTAATGGAAAATGGAAATAATCACCTGTGGCACTCACAATCAACGTACGCCATAAAGCCGCTCAAAGCCAAATTAAATTTTCAGCTTTTCCCAGTTGGGGCTGTGGGCTCAGCTTTTCCAAGCCTCTTTTCAATTTTATCGACAAGCTATCGAAGCGCAATTGATATGGGAAGCAGATAAGAGCGTGTCAAATCGTTTGCAAATAGTCAGTCTGTCGGGAACTTATACTCGTTCCTCAGACACAAGAGGACATCTTGTGTTTGGCTGTTGCATGGTGGGAAGCTGTTGCCGTTTTTTGTTGCCTAAGTCGTCGCTGTCGATGTCAATTCAGTCATCGATTTTCCGCTATCCTTGGAAAAAATGGAAAATTTATTTTCCTTATCACAACATTCACCAACACCACACCACCACAACCGCATCCATGAGCATCCTGTTGTCAAGACCCGATCACAAATCCACTTCACCTCTTTGTGTATCTCTTGTATCCTTTCGTATCGGAAATTATATCTGAAACAACCGCTTCAGAATACTATAGATACTGTTGATCCTGAACCACTGTCATGGTTCAGATGGTTCAACACAACCTCCACCATGTTGTCTCGATAAAATGTTATTGTTTGAAATTGATGCGTATCCATCATTTCATCGACACGATGTCAGTATATGGAGTGGTTGGCGTTTGTGTAGTATTTTCGGCAACATGTGTCGCCTGGAGCGAAGATTTTTTCAAGGAGTTCGGAGGTTTTTTTCCCGCATATTCAACTTTGTGGGTGTATGAGTCAACAGTGTCTTGAGTGGCTTCGGCTACTGAGAAGGATGTTTTTTGTTTCCACGAACCAAAAGCTATCAATGAAGGTAAACAGTGGAAGAAGTTGTGCTTTGAGTTATGCGTGCCATTAATACAGTATGGTCGTTATGATACACGGGCAGCGTGTAATAATAATTTTATGTAAGACTTTATGACAAAGGATAATAAAAATCTATTTGGCTTAAAATAATATCGGCATGATCTCAAGGACATTCTTGTTGAATAGAAATTGATGTGTAGATTATGCACACATGGTGCTGTAATGAGTCCTTCGACAAGCACGAAGAATATGGTTCCACTGCTTAATAAATATTGCATTTAGAGACGCGGTACCTCAAATGCTATAAATATTGATTACTTTGTCACACAAATTTCACAATGGATGCTGTCGTTTGGTAATGGTTTCTTCAGAAAAAAAGCTGAGCTGACCTCGTTTACGTATTAAAGAAAATGAACGTGGTCTGGGCCTATGATTTATCCCTTTGAATTCGAAATTTTCTTCTCATATTTTATTTTATTTTTATTTTATTTATATCCATTTTACAGAAAAATTTCCAATTACAAAATAGATCCAGAAAATGAAGTAAGAAATTACCATTTATCAAAATGACAATTCAATAATTATGAAAAGAAAACGCAATTGAAAATTACATGTTAAGAATTCTCCGTAGGTTGGATTTGAAAATTCCAAGCTATTCCAAAGGAGGACCAAGCTGAAGGTATTCATGGTCACGGACGAGTCGGACTAATGGCGAATAGAAATAAATATCTGTCCGTGCAAAAGGAATGGAGTAGAACTGGGTAGATCTAGTGTTAGATGGAGGACGTATGCAAATAGCATCTTGAACATTTGATGATAAGTAACCCCGAATAAGCTTGAAGAGCAAACATTGGTCGAGGTATTGTCGCCTCACCTCTAAGCAAGGGATGCCAAGGTAGATAAGACGATCATGATAGGAACGGTAGGCTAGTTTGAATTTATAGAAAAGCGAGCGAGTAAATTTTCTCTGTACGGATTCAACCACGTGCAAAAGGTATGTGTGATGGGGAGACCATATTTGACATGCGTATTATAAAAAAGATCGCACGAGTGAGATATATAGATGGACACATGTTTGGGTGCTAAAAGAAATGTGTGAACAACGCAGTACAAAGCCCGCGATTCGGGCTGCCCTGGATGTCATATGTGCAATATGGTGGTCGAATTTGAGCTGTACATCAAACGTCACACCTAGATCCTTAAAGTGATCAACTGATGAAAGTATAGACCCACCAATCGAATAGTCGAAGCTAAGAGGATTATGTTTATAGGAATAACGCATATGGAAACATTTAGGAACGTTAAGCGCAAGACGATTGACTTGACACCATTCGTCTAATAAATTGATGTCATTTTGGAGTGCCAAGCAGTCATTCGTCAAGCAAATGATTCTAAAGATCTTAAGATCATCGGCGTAGAGGAGGCATTCGGAGGTAAAACTACTGGGAAGGTCATTGATGAAAAGGTTGAATAGGAGTGGGCTTAGGACAGAACCCTGAGGTACGCCGGAAGTTGGGGAAAAGGGGACAGAGGAGAAACCGTTCCAAATTACAGAGCAAGAACGGTTGAGGATAAAGGAACTGATCTATGCAAGGAGGTGACCGGATATTCTGTATCTACTGAGTTTGCTAAGTAATGTTTGGTGGTCAATGCTATCGAACGCTTTGGCAAAATCAGTGTACTCGTAAATCACATCGACCTGGCACCTGGAGTCTAACGCAAGGGCTACAAAGTTGGAGAACTCAAGTAGATTAGTAACTGTTGAACGGCCCTTTATGAACCCATTTTGCTTAGTGGAGAGATTCATATGGAAGGCCTCGTAAATTCGTGATTGGACGATTCTCTCTAAAATCTTTGCTAAAAGATGAGAGAAGAGATATTGGCCTATAATTGGAGACGGAACTACGGTCACCGGATTTATGGATTGGAAAAATATTGGCACGTTTCCATGTATCAGGGAAAACGCCCGTGGAGAGACTCAAATTAAATATTAATGCAAGAGAAAAACTAAGAGAAGAGCATAGCGATTTTATGAAGAAGTTAGGAAGGCCATCAGGTCCAACAGATCTGCTTGTATCTATTGAGTTGATGATATCTTCCACTTCAGAAGAGCTGGTTGAGATAGAGCTGAAATCAAAATGGGGTGGATTGCCGGAGTTGGAGGAATTAGGAGAGGAGGATTTGAAATTGGATGAAAAAAAAACGGCAAAGAGATCGCATATGTCCTGATCATTAGTGGCAGTTTTATTAAGCAAAGATACCGAATAAGGGAGATTCTGGGAAGATTTAAGGGACTTAACATAAGACCAAAAAGGTTTAGGGTTATTTGAGGAGAAGGATGTTTCAATGGATTTGTAATAGGCAAGCAGAGCATAAGATATGGCTTTTTTGGCATCCGCTTGAAGAAGTTTGTACCTTATAAGATCAATATTGGAGCCCGATCGAAGATAGATTTTTCGGGCTTTGTCTTTTACATGTAATACTTTTGCAACTTCAGCATTGAACCATGCTGGACGTTTATGACTTGGTGCACAGGTTGATGGTGTGAACTGGGTAATAATATTGTAGAGCGTAGCGTAAAATGATTGTACAGCTAGGTTGGGATTAATTGGATCCAAAAGAGAAACCCAATCAATGCTCGCGAGAGTTGATTCTATGCTTTCGTAGTCTGCTTTAAAGAAGTTAAAACGATGAGGATTTGTTTTCCGTTGCGAGCGTATTAAATGCATCGATAATTTCATCTCCAAGGCAGGATGATGAAGATCCGGAGTAACATATGGCGTTATTGCTAAAGAAATTGGACTGGCGGTGGAGGGATTATTTGAAAAAATGAAGTCGAGAATTTTCCCGTTAGTATTTGGCACAGAATTAAGTTGGGTTAGGGAGCATAGGGACAAAAAGGACGAAAGAGCGATAGAAGCTTCATTAACCGAGGATATAGAAGAGTTTTCTCAGCATATCGATGGCATGTTGAAATCACCACAAATGAGGAATTGGAGAGATGGCTTTGCATTATTTAGAAATAAAGCAAGTTAATTAAACAGCCGTTCATAAGAACGAAATGGTAAATTACAGGGAACATACAGACATAAGACGCAAACTCGAAGACTGGGAGATAAGTTTATTTGGATTGCGATACTTTCAACAGGTAGAGAAATGTTCAAATCGGAGCAACGTGAAGACTGAAGGCTACTGTTGACTGCTATGAGCACACCTCCGCCGTCTAATTTACCTGTTAACCGTCGGTTTCTATCTTGTCTAAAGACAACATGAAGAGGAAGGATTTCTTCATCCGTAAAATCGTCTGTAAGCCAAGTTTCCGAAAAACAAATAACATCATCATTGGCAATGTAAGAAGCAAGATTAATTTCATTCAGCTTGGTCCTTAGACCGCGAACATTTTGATAAAAGACGTTGAGAGCGAATGACGAGTCAGAATGATTTAGTCTTTCCGATGAGACTTTCCGGAGGGACGAAAATTTTTTCGAGGAGTCTGTTGAAAACGCTTTACTAAAATACCGGGTGGCCAAAAGTCTAGGTTAAGCAAAAATGAAAGGTTTGCCGGAACCGTTAACTTGAAAGAGCCTACAACACGATTAGGGCGGTCGTCACGTGTAAGTTTAATCAAGTCCAAAAACTGCGGAGAATGGTCTAATCTAGCAGTAATATATAATTTTAATTCCTTGGTAGCTGTGTCCGCGGCTACACGGGAAATCAGGAGCGATAATGGTGGTGAGACGATTCTGATTGAAGGTAGACCCACTCAAGTGCCGTTATTTACACTGTTACTGCTCCTTAGAGATTGGTCATCAGTAGATTGTTGCGCATGGCTAAGATTCTCTAAGATTCTCATGCATATTATCAGCAGCTTGAAGCAAATTCAGCAGAAAAATCATATTAGTAATGAGTAAGTGGTAAGCTCATTAGAAGAAAAATGGAAATGTTATAACACGGTTTTCCTTACTGAGTGATAGAACTTGGTCTGGGGTTTTAAGTATGATTGGCCATAGCCAAAGCGATGAGAATCGACTATTTTATTTCAATGCTCCTAATAAATCATATCACGAAGTCTGTAACTATGAGTGAAAATAACTTGATTTTACAGCCGTTCCACCCTGCAAACGGGTACATTAAGATTTGTCTCACTGTTGTCGTCATACATCCAGAAGCGTTGGTGTATTTGGATATGAATCTGATGGTTTTCCGATTTTATACCATACTAGCATTTGCCCGCGACTTCGTCCACGTGATCAATATATGAAGATTGTCTGTATTATCCATCCGCGAGCAAGCCATATACTGTTTGTCGTTGAAAAAAATGGTGGGAGGGTGCGTGGGGGCACCAAATCCACCCGGCCGCACGGTTCCGGATATTTTCAAGACTTTCCATTGAAAATGGAAGGATGACTTGTGTCATCAGTAGGGTAAGTAGGATATTAATAGATCCCTTTCAGTGTTAGTTAGGCCAAATAAAATCTTAACTAGTAGGCACGAATAAATTTTTTGTAGTGTACTTTTCACTGGCGAAAAGAACCCGCCCTATAACACCGCAGAAGCCAGGTGCCAGTGTGCCTGAAAGTTGTCAGGTAAAGCAATTCCAGCAAGCCCTAATCTTTAATTATTGAGGCAGTTAGCATCGCTGCAATGCTGAATGAACTTTACATAAATTTAAACTCAAATTCTACATTTTCCCTCGCTACAAGTGAATTCTTCTTCTTGCAATAAAATGTTCTTTACGAAATCGATGATCAGATTCTTTCATTTCAATTTCATTACCATCATTTAAAATCGTCTGATAGTCCACGTAACATAATTAATCCTGCAAATTGATCATCAATGTTAGAACCAGCAGATTTTTTTCTTGAGTAAACCAATAAACATTATGTTGTATACCTCTGTAATGAATCACACGCATCTAACTTTGACGATAGCCGTTGTTTTCTGACGACTCCTTCGTGTTCAAATTCAGCTGCCAATGCATTCGAACTTTGTTTTGCATATTGGCAATTTTTTAGAAACGTGTAAACGCTTGAATCAAGTAATAAAGCTTTTGTATCTTCTTTCACTTCAGCTTCACGGTGTTTCCGTCATCTTTTTGCAATTAAATGTACCTTTGCTGCAATTTTCCATGTTGCATAGATTTCTCTATCTTTCAAGCGTTCAAATGGTTATTGTGTATTCATATTGCTCCAACAATTATTTTCTAACTTCAATGCCGTACAATATTGCATCAGCAATGTCAATTGAATTCAAACCTCAATAAAAGCTCTGCAGCAGCTCAGCTGTCAACAAAGCACTGACACTAGAGGCGACCCAGGCAATCAGCTGTAGCAGCAGTGACCGACAAAAATCACTCACTCACTCTCTCTCACTGAGCAATTGTCACGGCCAGATGTAATTTTGCAACATTCCGAATAAATATAGACTTTTGTATATATTACTTGTGTGGTCTTTGATTTCTTGAACATACACGAAGCTAAACGCTAAATTGGTGACTCCGAGTAAAAATGAACGCATGAAATCATCGTAAATA
Organism: Odontomyia ornata; assembly: GCA_963969285.1. Taxonomy (NCBI): domain Eukaryota; kingdom Metazoa; phylum Arthropoda; class Insecta; order Diptera; family Stratiomyidae; genus Odontomyia; species Odontomyia ornata. The sequence continues at coordinate 475,340,308 of OZ017738.1, read as the reverse complement.
ATAAAAATACGACAAGCACATCAGATGCCATCTGAAGATGAGGATTTCATGGATGCAAACGAAGGCGAGCGCTTGTAAGCTTCCACCATTCTGGCAGGCGCATCCGGCATTATGGTTCACGCGAGTGGAAGCCCAATTTCGGTCGCATCAAATAGTTAGCGATACATTCAAATTCGACAAAGTCATTGGAGAGTTGGAACTGGCCGCACTAGCGCAAGTGGCAGACATGGTGGAGAATCCGGCAGCTGAAGGTTAATAAAGGGTGGTGCAACCAAAACGCACGACGTTAATTGTAAATAAAACAAAAAGATTTCAGAGAATATGTAAATTTTTTTATTATAATAGAAAGATCTATGAAATTTATATGTAAAACAAAATATTGCCCAAATGCTCGTCGCGGCTATGGTGGCAATTCTATCCGATGGGCCATATTTTCAATGACTCTGAGACATAATTGAGATTCTTTGTCGTTAATGTGCTGAATTGTCTCATCCTTTCGCTCTTGAATTGTTCTTGGCTTATTGACGTACACTTTTTCTTCTTAATATCCCCAGAAAAAAATGTCCAAAGGTGTCAAATCACATGATCATAGTGGCCAATTAACATCGCCACAACGGGAAATAACACGGACATTGAATTTCTCGTGCGAAAGAGCCATTGTTTCGTTGGCTGTGTGGCAAGTGACATCATCCTGAAGGAACCACCTATCGTCCAGGTCCATAACCTCAATTTCTGGCCACAAGAAGTCCGTTATCATCTCGCAATAGCCAACACCATTCACGGTTACTGCTTCGCCGTCCTCATTTTCGATGAAGTACAGCCCGATGATGCCGCCAGCCTATAAGCCGCATCAAACAGTCACTCTTTGTAGATACACTAGCTTTTCAACGCTCACTGGTTGATTTTCATTTGCCCAAATGCGGCCATTCTGCTTGTTAATGAATCCACCGAGGTGAAAGTGTGCCTCATCGCTGAAGTCACTATTCCCTTTTGTCTGTTCAATCAACCATTCGGCGTATTGCCGACGCTTGAAATGGTCAGTAGACTTCAGCTCTTGAGTCAATTGAGCCATGTCAGCGTTTAAATTCAAATCTTTATTCAAAATTCGCATCACTGATGTTCGTGAGATGTTCAATTGTTGGGCACGATGACGAGTCGATGTTTATGGCTCTTCTGCTACACTATCGCAAGCAACAGTACTGTTTTCCGCAGGGTGACCTGGGCGAGCATGCACAGATGCTTTCACATTTTCTAGAGACCCGGTTTGCTGAGAATTGTGCACGATTCTCCCGATTGTGGACACATTTGGTCGATTAGGCTGACCAAAAAAATCACAAAGTACACGAAATGCATTTGATTTGAATGCCCATTTTCGTAAAAGACTTCAACAACCTTAATGCGCCGCTCAATTGTGTACGTCTCCATAGTTGAATTTTTCAAATACTGAAACAACGAAATGTCAAATTAAGTTGGTCGAAAATCTTACAACTAACATCGTAAATTATGCTTAGATCACCCTTTATTTTACTATTCAAACACGTCTTCTAGCCGCCTTCGAACAAAGTAATGAGGAGGAGATTCGCGAGTTACTTCACGGTTTAGAATAGGGTGACCAACGTTCATCGCAACTTCTCCGCATTATGCGACGCATCGCAAAAAACAGAGTGCCGGAGGCGTTCCTAAAATCACTGGGTCAGAACGACTACCTGTAGAAATACAATTAATATTGGCGAGGGTTTCAGTGCCATAGCCCTACTTGAACTAGCGACGGCAGCCAACCGCATCACCAAAATCAACAAACCTAATATGAACTCCGTGGCAAAGCCTATTAAAAACGAGTACGCAAACACCACGGACATATCAGTGGATTCGTAATCTCGAGATATGCGTGCGGATTTTTGTCGAATACGAATAGAAAGGTGAAGTGAACAATGCCCAACCGGAGAAAGAAACTGCCAACAGCCGTGTTCTTTCAAGTCGAGAAACGCGTCGAGGCGCTGTTCAGTGACACAGGAAAAACCGCCTGCACATTTACGACAAGGAGATAAAAAACAAGAGACTAGTTGAGTCCACAACTTCTGGCAGCGTAGTCATGACTTTCGGCCTTCGAAATGCCACATGTATGAGTGGCCTTGGAGCGACTTAATGAGTTTGGAACCATAATAAACATGGCAAAAAGTGTTTTCGGCGCCGAAAACATCGAATATCTAGGTCACAAAATAAACAAAGGCAAAATCAGTCCTCCTGAATCTCGCATCGAAGTAATACGGAGATTTAAGAAACGCGAAGTATCACTGAATGAATACTTGAACAACACGAAGCAAGGCGTCAAGATACCGATAAAATGGATACCCAAGTCTCTCTGCCTTGGGTGTGCACTTTATCGGTATCTTGACGCCTTTCTTCGTGTTGGTCAAGTATTCATTCAATGGCGCTTGGAGGTTTGCTGCATTTTGGAGGAATTGCCTAAAAATTAAGTGTTCCGAAGAATCTTCATAGTTCTCTAACGTTCCCGCCTTTGTTTATTTTGCAGACTGCAGGGAATCATTTGCAGACTGCAGGAAATCATTGGCAAAAGCAACCCTCCTCGTACATTACAAGAAAAACCAACCTCTGTCTCTGGTAACAGTTGCATCGAATATCGCAATTGGTGCCGTTCTACAGCAACTCTAAGACAACCGTTGGCTACCATTAGCCGTTTTCCAACGCAAGCTCTCTGGCACAGAAAAACGGTATAGTGTCTATGAAAGGGAACTTCTTACCATCCATGACAGCATCAAGCATTTTAGAAACTATCTGGATTGCAGAGATCAACGGATCGGAAACCCCTGACGTATTAGTTTCAGAAAATAACTGAAAAAACAACACCGCATTAAAGTCGACAATCAGGCTTTATTTCGGAATACACCAGCAACATTGTTCATGTCCAGGGGAAAAAGAACAGATTGGAATATAGACAATAAGCCTGCCCACCGTGATCAACGCTAAGGAGTTCATCCGAGAGCAACAGAAGGACTCGAAAACTCAAAGCGCTGTTAAAGGCAAACAAAACTTCACTAAAACTGGAATGCCAACCCATCAGAGACCAGGAAGAAATATTTTGTGACATTTCAAAGGAGTTAGTACGACCATTTGTACCCACATCATTATGCGGACACGTCCATGAGACATACCATGAACCATTGCATCCCAGCGGACGTGCAATATGCAAGGCAATTGCACGGAAATTCGCTTGGACCAAAATGAATAAGGACATGCAAAATTAGGCTTGGTGCTGCGTAGGCTGCCTATGCTCCAAAATTGCAAAATACACTGTTAACCAATTTAACCGTTCACCATACCAGACGGCAGATTTCAACACATACACATCGACATCGTTGGGCCAATGATTCCATCTAAGAATTTCAAGTATTGCCTGATGATAATGAATAGATACTCTAGGTGGCCAGGAGCAGTACTAATCCCTTATAAAACAGGAGCAACCGTCGCAGAAGCATTTCACTCAGGCTAGATATCCCGATTTGGCGCACTATGCACAGCGACCACGGATCAGGAAAACCAATTTGAGTCCGCCCTTTTCCATGCTCTACCAAATCGAATGGGATGCAAAAGAAATTGTGCAACCCCTTATCACTCCGCAGTAAATGGGATCTTGAAGCGCTGGCACAGATTTATCAAAGCCTCTATAATGTGCCACGAGCAGAATACCACATGGGCAGATGTACTACCAACCGTTCTATTTGGACTACGGAACGACTACAAGGACAATATTGGGGATTGAGAGTAGAAATTCTTTACGGAACAACTGAAATAATTTCTTATCATTCTTAAATTCACCTCCTCTAAGATGGGAAAAAGAATTAATATTATGGTGCCTAATAAATGTTATTCAAACCTACGCAAGCGGAGAATTACTCCGCAGAGAACATGGCGAGGACATTATATCCACTACGCCGCAATTCCTAAATCCGCAAATATAACTTCGCGGGTTGTAGACCTGCGATTAAAACGACAAGGCAGTTCAATCACAAATCTTGATTTTATTTAACCATACTTCGGTATTTATACATTTTAATTTCACTTAACCTATGCCTTACACAGCTAATTTGTTTACTGTTCTTTTTTTCTTCTTAGGTGTAAGCAAAAATTTATCACTTGACACAACTCTACCTATACTTTCCATATTATCGATTTTATTACCTCATGAACAAAAACTTTCATATCATATTATCAATATGTCAACATATGCATTTATTTTCTACTCTGGATAAATTTCCATATTATGCATACATTCGTATGTCATCAACCCATGCTCATACGTATCACTTGGGTACGGTTATCAACCTCTAGATGAGTAATACAATTAGTATTGAGTATGGTCAGGGAATACCTCCACACGTGATGGCATATGATTTTATCGCAATGTGATACTTTACATTCAGAATGAGCGTAGAGGAAATAAAAGAAAATTGCATTGTATGATTATGCAACTGATATGTTTACATGGTGCCATGCGATCGGTTTGATATTTCATGGTTGTCTTTTTGTTTGCTTAGGTTAGACTTTTGTTGGTAAACAAATGAATTTTGTTAGTAAGCAAATGAATTGCATGATGTACAATTGAACATGTGTATATATCTTTGCATATGTTGTTTTTGTTCATGATAGGTGAATTGAATCTACTATTATAGTAAGCAAATGAATGTGTACAAATGTTTGCTTAGGATGTGTACGTATAAATATTATTATGATTGTTGTGTTTTGATATGTGGATTCGACCAATTAAACAACGCTTTCGCTTCCAAAAGAACTCATTGTGACCAAGGACAATCACATCGATCCACACGCATTCATCGAACAGCTGCAAGAAACAATGCAATGACTTCGACCAGTGCAAGTGACGTATCATTGTCAGCGTAAGATTTTCCGTAGCAAACACCTGGAATCGTGCAACCATGTGTTTCTCCAGATTGACGCAAATCACAAACCTCTCGCACAACTATACTCCGGTCCGCATGAAATCGTTAATAGATGATCGTAGGTTGTATACAAAATTGAAGTCAACGGGAAAAGAATCAATGTTTCCACAGAACGCCTAAAACCAGCATTCCTGGAGGCAACCACCTTCAAGGAAAGAAACACTCTAGAACCTGCAAATGACTCAGCAATCCGCACCAACTTCGACAAATCCGAGATTTAGTGGACTCCAATCAACACACCTCCCGAACACATCACTCGAATCTACCTACCAGCACTATGAGTTAACACATGACAGCACGGGCTTCCTCACTCAGGGGGAGTACTGTGGAACAGCTGCCAACAAAGCACTGTCACCAGAGGCGACAAGCAATTTCATTTTACAAAACCACGCACATGAACCTGACGCTATGACAAACTCTATGAAATTGCTACAAAAACAAAGCAAAGGACCGAGACTTGACAACCTAGAAAGGCTTGAAATTTATAAACATAGAAAGACAGACGGTAACATTATCAACGAACAACTTGTTACCAATCCCGATGCAATTTTCTCAGTACTAGCCCACACTCTTAGACGAAAACTGAAACGAAATGGAACAGAACAAACGGGCATCCAACAAGCAGAAAAAACAAAAACTTAATATGCCTCTACCAGGCATAATTTAGTACTTGACGTAATTTATTATCTGACCTAATTACCCATTCGCAAATCACCCATTCGCTAATAAGCCATCCGCTTAACCCATCCTACGACTATATAAAGTCATTTCCTTCAATACATCCTTTCGACACTGAAGATGACTCGAAGTAGTTGAAGCGCGTCTGCTCACGCAGCAAAGCGAGGCCCGATGGCTTTTAAAGAAATATATATATATATATATATATATATATATATATATATACATACATATATATATATATATATATATATATATATATATATATATATATATATATATATATATATATATATATTGAATTGTTTTAAAACGAAAGTAATATCTGAAATAGGAGATTGAAAGACACATGACACATGACGATGCTGCTTCTTTTTGCTTTAGCACTACAGCCCCTTTTGGCCCTTCAGTTAGAGATGGCTAGATTTATTATCTTGATCGAATGTTTTCGCACACGGGGAAGGTGATATAGTCAGTATCACTCTATCACACTTTAGCCGTCGATCCGTTAACCCAGCTGTGACATGTTCTAATTTTAAATCAGTATGTATCATAACTGAACGGGCTTATAGTCCGCCCGAAAAATCGCTCGAAACAATTTTCGTTGTCACCAACTGGATTGGAACCAGGTACCTTCGGTTTACGGGATGAGTGCTCTAACCACTACACCACGCAGATGCTGTTTTACTGGAATATAATTTTAAGCATATTTAATAATCGAAAATATGAGGTGAGCTTTTCGCATGAAAGCTGATTTGATTAATGTTTTGCCTAAGAAAAGTCCCCAAACAACTGTTTTCAGCAAATCATCTAATCGCCTAAAAGCATCCTTGGGACCAATTCTGAAAAAGAAGCAATCCCAATTCCGTTTAAATTAAAAATATTGTGATAATTATCACCTGAGATACCATTAAATTGTCACATTCATCACATATGCACACAATACCCTTCTCACAGTCAAATGAAAGATCTTTTCTGTATAGTGAATCCTTTCCTTTGTTTTACATACACAAAACCCTCCGAGAAGAACGGCTATAAATCTAATTACCGTCACTCGACGTGCTTTCCATAATTAATTTCAAATGCTTCACCTAGGATAAAATTTAAACGCCATACATTATGTTATTCGAGCGAAGGTATAAATTCACCAAACAGAGCACATGCCGGTATTACGAATTGACATGGAGTGAGCAACGTACGTTTCTCTCAAACACCTTTATTCCACTCTCGCACACTTTGCAGAGAACACGGAAGCCTGTTTGACAGCATGAAACAATCTCATTTGAAACAGTAACTGTAGCAGAAGGTTTCTTTGTTAAGGAGATTTCCACTGTGCATATCAACATTTCCAGGCAGCCAGCCATATTTCAATGTTCCACTTGAATCCTTTAGCAACTCCAGGGCTTCTATTGTGTACGAAGGAGCCCAAGTTGATGGTGGGAAGTGGATGCGAAATTCTTTGGCTATCAATTAAAAAGCATTAGAGAGACATCTAAGGAATTAATTATCGAACAGCATGATATTAGAGAATAAGATAGCAGTTCAATCAAAGGATTGCAGTTGATATTCATGATGTTACAAAAACAAGAAGAAGAAGTAGAAAATCTTAAATCTGGACATATGTTTCGCCCGTAAATCTAAAAATAAAACAATTTTATTTTATAGAGTGTTGTGAGCAGAGTTTTAGAGTAGACAAAACAAAACAATCTCAAGTAAAAATTATTTAACAAAATATTCGCTTGTTTACAACGCGTGTGATTCAGCTCGAAGCTAACAGAGAAGTAAGCAAGGAAGGAACATCTACACTAAGTTTGTGATGAGATTTTAGTTTGATCCATTTCTAATAGAGAGCAGCATAACGTTGTGTAATCGAACATCGTTTAGTAAACATACTCAATACTTTCTCCCGAAGAGCGACTGATATGTTTTAGGACCCAGAAGCCTAGTACATCTTTCATGTTTTGGTTTGGATAATCCTTTAATGAGAGTAGCTGCTGCCATGTTTTCTGCTGCAATATATTCAATTTTCAAAAATCTATTCTCCAGTATTTCTCGAACAAAATGATGACGCACATGGCACATTAATGTGCTTGGTCCTTCCATGATAACAGATACTGGATTTTCTGCCAACTTCTTAGCTCCACAGTCGTCACTGAATATTTGGACTCTAGCAAGGGAATCAAATGTGAGCTCAGTAAGGAATCTTCTGAGATAAACCGATTCTTTTAATGCGTCTGATAGTACCATTTACTCGGCTTCTGTTGATAAAAGAGCAGATGTTCTTTGTTTTCTGAACTCCCATGAAATAAGGCTACCACTTAAGATAAACGCATAGCCAGAAAATGATCTGCGGTCATCCAAGCGGATTGCCCGATCGGCATCCGATTGGGAAATGAAATGAAGACCGACAACAGCTGATCCCTTTAAGTGGCGTCAGACTCGCTTCGCAGCAATCCAATGACTTTCATCGTAGCGGGAATTATATTGACCCAAATGACTGACAATATGAGCAATGTCTGGACGAGTACACATTGCTAAATAAGTTAAGGCACAGACTAACTCTCTGTTCAGTATATTTTGAGCCGTAATGTTAGATTGATCTTCACCTTTTTGCAGTTTTGTTGCCAGATCCAATGGAGTTGAGATTGATTTGCAATCATGTCGTTGACATATCCCTTCTTGTTCAAGTACATTCCATTTTCGTCTTGCGAAAAATCGATTCAAAGACACAATTTCACGTCTCCTAGCTTCTTGACCTCGAACTTCTTCAATAGATGTTTCACTAGGCTGATAACTATATCAGGATTTTTAAATGCCAGTAGAAAATCATCGACATATACTACAATAAGAATAACATCTGCTCCCTATTGAATATGATACACACACGAATCGTATTTAGATTGAATTGCACCAAAATCTTTAAAAAAAAATCTTTTAATTCCCTATCCAATTTTGCATACCAACGACGTCCAGTTTGTCGTAAACTATACAATGCCTTTTTGAGCAGGCAGACTTTATCGTCGTGGTTCAATTCATTCAACATTTTTACAGCTTTCTGTCTAATGGCACTACATTTTCTGTAAGACTGAATAAGTGTTTCAAGCTTTTTTTTCGAATGTTTTGGGACTTCCATGAAAATACCTTTCTCCAGATCACCATTTAAGTATGCTGAAGCGACGTAAAGTTGACTAATTTTCATATCTTCTTGAGCCGCTAGTGCCGTAATTAAATGAACTGAACTGAGGCGATCTATAGGAGCAAAAGTTTGACTAAAATCTATACCCGGGCATTGAGAGAAGCCTATCACAGCAATTCCAGCTTTTTTTTCTTTTTTCTACTCTCAACTACTTGCTGATCGTCAGGACAACCTACTATGATCCAAGTATTGTTTTTGATGATTGGTTTCATTTTCATCGCCATAAAATTTATCTTTTCTTCATTATCTGAACTTTTCATGGCGTTCTGGAAAGGGGCTTCTACTAAACAAGATAGTTCATTATTTTCATCGGGTTCATTCTCTTTTGCAATTGGAACGAAGTTATATTGTTTTCTTGGTCTTCCCCTTCTTCCAGTTCTTACAATTTTAGGCCTGTCAATACTTCTCGAATTTTCTCTTGAAACACTGACTGGTTCATTATGTTAGAAAATTACGAAAATTATAAATGTGTAAAAGTGCGCCTTAGACAAAAATGGCCGCTTTAAATCTGAGAACGACAACCAAATCATCCCTGGTACAGATGAACGCACCTGTGACCTCCAAACAGCACGATTTTGTGGAGATCGAGCATTAACAACAGCTACTGGAGCAGCACTAAGCGCGATTCTGCGAAAATCATTTTGAGCTGGTCACTGCTGCTAAACCAGAGGAACTACCGGCACATGAACAACTGCAGGTAGAAGTGGAGGCTCTATATTCGAAGATATGGACAACACTACGTCATATTTCCACCATGTGGAATCCGAATGTGATACGACATCTGTGAAAGCATACGTCGCGGGTATGTGGTTGGAGCCTGTTGCGATGCTGAACTTTGACGGACTTCCACAAAACTGGCTCATTTTTCGTGATATGTTCGAAACAATGGTCCTCTCGAGGTCAGCCTTATCTTCGATATACAAACTGGGCAAACTATCCCTTTAATTGGCGGGCGGTACACGGGGGGTACGAATAAATCTGAGCCGAATTCAAACACCACTTTGACAACCCTCGCTTTCTCGCGTAGACCCACATGCGACAAATTCTCAATTTGCCGGAGAATCCACTGGACACGCAGACGACACTACGGGACATCGTTGACTGTGTCCATAGCTCTGCAGGCACTCTCCATGATGGAGCTTCCCGTCGGCAAGTGGAACGCTCTGACAGTGCAAGTTCTTCTGCCAAAACTTCCCAGTATCAAGTGTGGCGACTGGGAAATGAGTCTCCAACCCAACAACATACCACCGCTGGAAGATTTGCTGCTTTTCTTTGAACGCCGTACCATGAAAATGTCGAGTGTCGTGAGTGGTAGCCACATGTAACAAGTCGGATGCAAAGAGGCCCGCTGTCGTACACTTGACGACGACAGCTCCATCGCCCACCACCTCTGCCGCTTTCTTATCGTAATTGTCCATTCTCGGTGACAAACGGAAGGATGGGATGTGCCTGCGATTTAAAAACCTGGCGGTGACAGATCAGTTGAGGGCCATGAAATCACTCGCGCTTTACTATTATCGGCTTGGTGCCAGACATAGTGTACAGAATTGTTATTCGTGCGGGTATATGGTCGATGGACAAAAACATAATTCGTTGCTGTATTGCGGTAGCAGCAAAAATCCAGTGGTACGTAATGACAACGCGGTGTCATTCGGTTCTGCGGAAAAAGTGGCCGGATCGACAATCAATGTCAAGAGCTTCACAAAACTTCGATCGGCAATGACTGATGGACCCACTGCAGTCGTTCATGGTGCAAAACGGCGTCATTATCCTGCTCGTGACAGCATACATGTTATTATTGGACATTTACGGAACGCCCCGACTTTGCCGCGCATTATATGACCCCGGGTTTCAAGTAAGCCTTTTGACAGAACAGTTTGCTACATATTTGAGCCTCCGCCAATTGCGCCATAAAATCACCATCGAAGGCATTGGCTTCACCCCAGCTGTTAGTACTTGTTGTCAAACAGATGTCATCATTCGATCGACATTTGACAACACATTTGAATTGCAATTTGAAGTACTTATTTTGCGCACTATCGTATCAACCACCTCGCTGAACACGGTCGATGCCACCAACTGGAGCCATTTACACAATTTAGAGCTGGCTGGCCCGGCATTTGACGTTCCTTTCGGTATTGATTTACTCTTGGTGCAGACATTTGGGGTATGATTCTTGAGGAAGGGATCATCAGAGCTGGTAAGAACGAACCTTGCGTAATACGGACTCGACTTGGTTGGGTTGTGTTTAGTCCAACGTCAGCCAACACAACAAGCCCAATGAAGCAGCGCACATTTCATGCTTGCAAATGTTTCAACAACGAGGAGCTTAACAGTTTACTTTGCAACGCCGAGGAACTATCCTCAAAAACTGACAGTCATCATACCATTTGCAAACCGACTTTTTTGGACACCTTCACTAGGGACAGCGAAGGTTGATACAGGGTGCAGATCCCATTCCACCTCGACACGCCAGAACTGGGAAACTCTCATCGAATAGCTTTATGACAGTTTCATCAGCTTTAGCGCAAACTGTCAAGCAACTCCGACTTGCGGGACAAATACTGTGCATTCATGCAGGAGTATATCTCGTTGGGACATATGAAGCTTGTCACGGGAAATTTACGGCGAGGCCGTGAAGGCCAATCGGGACGACTCCAGGGCTCGACACTCCTTTCCTGTTGCACCCGGATATACGGAAAGACTGCGCGGAAAAGTACTAAATGCCACCTTGAGCCAGGGTACTAGAGTATATGAAGATAAAGTGTAAGTAAATACTATTCAATTAAAGAAACGGTAGCTCGTAAGCTTAGAATTAAATTAATTAACTAAGGGTTACAACGCAGCGAATTAAACGAGCCCAAACGCACCCACGCCCAGCTTGAAGAAACCCTTAAGAAGCAAAGGATAGCAACCTCAACCCAGTACTGAATTCAACGTTGGAAACAAACGATTCACGAGTACTCAAAACATCATCAGGTCCGGCTACAAAGGATTTTAGCGTGAATTTTCCTAACAAAGCATCTTCGTTATATGTAACACCAATGTGCTGGCTCACAATAATAACTTTCAACCCAACCCATCGTTTATTTACAACTGACCAAATATTGCGAGAATTTTGCGGAGTTAGTGCTATATCAGAAGGCATATAATAATGCGTCAGCAACTAGTAATGCTCAAGAAGATGACAATGATTCGACCCCTGTGTATTTAAATTTCAACTTACTAAATATGATGCCATCAATACAAACATTCAATATTGAATTCGAGAAATATATCCACCAAACAAATTGTACATCGAAGACAAAATCGAGAGACAACGATATAAGTTAGTTTAAATTAATTCGCAACATCCAGGAAAATTGCAGCAAATGCGCACAATAAGCGGTCATTGATATTCAAATTTCTCCCCCCATGTTAATTGGCGTGAAGAGCTAGATGGCGCAGAGGTTGCTTGGTAGAATGCTTATGCGCTGGAATGTTAACGGTGCTTACCGAGAACTGAGGAAAAAGTGAACGGAAGGGAAAGAAGAAGTGGCTTTGATCCTTTTTGGTGTGACCTTTGCGGGGTGAGGACGTTCTCCGATCGTACTGGCGGATGTTGATTCATTGTATGGGACTGGAAATCAGCGATTCAATTTGTGCGGCAGCAGCGTTTCAATTTGTGCGGCATCAGCGATTCAATTTGTGCGGCATTAGCGATTCAATTTGTGCGGCAACAGCGATTCAATTTGGGCGGCATCAGCGATTCAATTTGTGCGGCATCAGCGATTCAATTTGTGCGGCATCAGCGATTCAATTTGTGCGGCATCAGCGATTCAATTTGTGCGGCATTAGCGATTCAACTTGCGCGGCATTAGCGATTCGAGCGGAATCGGCGATTCCAGGAACCTAAAAGTTGATCGAGGAACAGGATTTTCGACCTCGTCCCGGGGCGCCCCAAGGTAGTTGAGTTAAGTGGAATGATTAAGAATTTGTACTAGGGATAATTAACGAATCTGCTCTATGAATAATATTAATTTTGTTCAATGAATTATATTAAAAGCCTTATTCCGACCAACCTAAATTCTTTCTGTGACTATTCATTTGGTTGGAGAGGTGACGGGGAGGCGCATTTATATGTATATTTTAGGCTTGGCGCCCGATTCGTGATCCTGGCTCGGGGGAGTGCGTGCAATTTTGTTCGACTACGGGATAGGACCGAGCACGTAGCCCTCCCTCGTGCTGAACAACAAGGGGTGCACCAGGAAAGGAGAGTGACGACCACGAAGCAACAGGGCAGTGATCTTGGAGAGTCGGGCGGAGCCCTAAGTGGGACAAAAGTAATATAGGGGTTGAAGGCGAAAAGCGTTGGTTGGTCCGGGAGGCTTAACCTAGCCAATTGGCTTCCGGGGTATTTTACGGGTTTGTGAGTGGCGCTCATCCACCCCCGTCTCCGCGGGCTGGTCGGGACCCCAACCGGAGCACCCAACCCCCTTTACCACGAGTGAAAGGTAACAAGCTTGCTATTGATGAGGGTGATGACACTCAATGTTACTATATTCCGCATCACCCCGTTATGATTAACGGACAACGGAGCAACACTGAATGATATGCAGCTGATTGGACCGAGGTTACAAGACACGCTCCTACAGATACTACTCCGTTTTTGACATACAGCACCGCTCTCACCGCAAATGTCGAGAAGATGTCTCGACAATCGAGATTAATCCACACTACCAGCGTTGGTAATGGCTGTTTTGGCGAGAATCCCCAACAGATACGTTGTTGACATATCAGTTAGCGATGGTGACTTGTGGTATGGCTATCAGTCTAGACAATGCTATATGTGCACTATGACAATGTCTATGGACAATTTGCAGGTTGTCCCTGACGCATACCGGGCTGCCGCTGCTCAGGACAGTAGATTGAGTAACTTTTTATAGACGATTTTTTGGACAGTATTGACACGCCAGATGATGCAAGAACGTTAGCACACGATATTGACAAGATACTCAGCAATGGTAATTTCAGACTGTGCAAATAGAATTGTAATGACCTGGAGACCCATGAGGCTATTACTGGGACAACGACGTCTTCAAATGACATCGATCTTAGCGATTCCAATACCACAACGGTGCTCGGCTTACATTGGAGTCCAATACAGGACGAGTTATTTTACAAGATCGATATCAAGGATACGGACACACTACCGACTATACAAATCATACTGAGTGACGTAGCGAAACTTTACGATCCAACAGGTCTCTTAGCACCGGTAAACGTGCGAGCAAAACTTCTCATTCAATTCCTTTGGAAAGCGGGATACGATTGGAACACGCCATTGCCTTCTGACTTGCGGAATGAATGGCAAACGTTTTGCAATGAAATCAAGCAAATTTGTGAAATTCGTATACCACGGTGCTTCGGTATGCAGAAATCTACAACGACCACTCTGCACGGCTTCGGCGATGCTAGTAAGAGGGCATACGTTGCTGTCATTTACGGACGCAGTGCCGACAACAAGGGCCACACTTGGACAGCCCTTGTCACTGCACGTACAAAGGTTGCTCCCATCCAGAAGGACGATGAGGAGAAAAAGGAAGAAATGGTTACTATCCCTAGACTAGAGTTGTCAGCCGCGCATCTTCTAGTTACTATTTTGTTCAACGTCCGTGAAGCGCAACACCTGTCTGACGTTGACTACACGTTACATAGCAATTCGAGCATCGACTTGTGCTGGCTTAGGAAGCCACCTGAAACCATGAAACAGTTTATTTCTAGCCAAGTTGCATACATCCAACAGCATACTCTGTATCTCTTCCAAGGTGAACCCAGCTGATTGTGCCAGTCATGGACTTACACCGGCTGGACTGCAGTTTCATCCACTTTTGTGGAACGGACCCCGAAGCATTTGCAACTTGAATGACTCTGTTTGGATGTCTCTGGTATTGACAACAGTGGAGGAGCACGCCCTTCGCACTGAGCTTCGACAATTGAAGATGTTTGTGGGAGTGGGATCAGCATCCAAACTGACGACGATCGTCTCAGGTGTTGGTATCATCCCTCTTGTGGAGAGCCTCAGAACGCTTCAACGACTGTTGCACACCATAGCTCTTGTCATGAGGTTTGAACCAAGTGGTCGGCGACATTAGAAGGAGATCTTCATCGATACAGACGAGATTCAAGCAGCTCTACTATTCCACATACAGCCCAAGGTAATGTTTTCCCTACAGAAATTAATTCTTTCCGCTCTCATTCTATAATGGGAGCAAAAAGCACTTTGGTTTCACTAAACCCGCCTTTGGGAAACGACGGTATGTTACAAATTGGAGGACGCCTAGCTCATGTACCCATCCCAGACGAGCAACGGGATCCAATCATTCTACCCCGAACATGTGCATTGACCAAGTTGATAGTTGACGATGCACACAAGACCATATTGCATGGTGGGATCGTGTTTCGTGCTTCGTGCTTCCTAACATCTGACATCTATAGAGTTTTAAATGAAAAATCGCGAATTAAAGAGAGAACTCTTTTAATTTTGTTTACACCATTTTAATTTTCATGGTAAATCCGGAATGGGTTCGAAAATCCACCCGGACACCCCAAAAACGAGGATAGTGTCGGGGGCAAGGAGGATGGCAAGCGTACCTGTGCAGTTTATTTGTAAAAAGCAGGAAAAACATGTGATTAATGAATTGCTCCTGATAAGTCTCGCATACTGACTAAAACCTATTAAAAATCATTCACCTGAGACCAAGTCGAACCTTTAGATAATCAGGCATACCTGCTCCTAACGATCTACTTCTACCATCTATGCAAGCAAGCAATGGAGCAAGAACAAAAGGAGTAAGGCAACAGGAATAAAACTAGCCAGATAGTGACAGCTAATAAATTATTATCTCCTTTAGAAGTGGCACGGCGGAGAAATATTATGTCTTAGTGAAGCAGATAATGGCAGACTTAAATGCTCCTGGCCGCTCACTATCTCCGCCGAACCACAATTCATCCTTTTAACTCTACTAAGAACGAACAGTCGACTATGTCCTTCGGCTTGTTCTTTAAGATTTAGCGAATAATGGAATGCTTGCACGTTTCAAGTTTTTATTTCAGTGCATGAATACACCACCTTAATTTATCGCAAACGATTAAAGAGATTCTTTTGACTTAATGAGCTTCTTATACTTTGCCATGCCTCGAGTTTATTTTATCCTACGCTAAATTTACGCCTGCTCTTCCTCTCTCCTCTGGTCCTGCTTGTTGCCGGCGTAATCCTGTTCCTCCAGCCACTATAAATGCCCTCGAAACAACTACACTGTTGTCTCCTAATCATCCAGTACCATCTCCTTGTTCTCTCTCTCTGTACGGAGCTTAAGAAGAATAGAAGAAAGTACTTTCCGTATTCTGGTTCTTATTGCCGTGATGTTGGCCGTGATCAGAAAAAGAAAAGGAACAGAAAAGATAGAGACAAGTTTGCCTTCCTTAAAAACGTTATATTCAGCCGAGCAGCATAACCATGCGAAGTGGAAGCAGGCAAGGAACGAGCAAAAGTTTCGAGGAAGAATAGATTCTGTGTTGAACAGAGTTTTTTATAATTTTGCATATTGTTGATGGAAATCTTGAGAGTGTTTAAGCAATATGATTCACATTCTTATTTAGCCCGAGACAAGGATTTGAAGGCGGCAAGCACAAGGACGAAGCCAATGCGTATGTCTTATGGGTGGATACGTCTTGTTCTTGTTCTTCGTTTGCATTGGACAAGGAGAAAAATAAGTTTGCAAAAGTTCTCAACTGTTGTTCGAGAAAGTTTAGATGGTGCTCTGCAGCTATCTCTTAGTGTCGTTCTTTTTTAAGAGGGTCAAATTAAAACAACGAAGATAGTTGAATTGTTACCAGCAGAATGACGTATGAATCGTACATTTTCACTTATGGAATTTACAAAAATACTAAAGGAATTAGTTGGGGAGAATTGAGCTTTGTTACGGATAGGACTTCGACGATAAGCGCTTAAAATAATAACAGGGATGAGGTACACTAAACTGGCTCAAGATGTTTAGGGTAAAAAAATATAATGCAAAATAAAAGTACTAGGAAAAGAGAATATGCGTTAAGTTTGCATTTGATTGCAGTTCGTGATGAAACTCGCGTGGTGGTTTGTCAAAGACTAAATTTATTGTCATATGATACAGGCAGGTAGGTATATAGTACATAGTTCGTCATAGATGCCGCTAGTAGTATTTAAAATTGCATTATTTTGATATTAATCCTAACATCTCGACTTAGCAAAATAATCTAATCTTTGGTACATATGTACCTTATCAGAATTAATAGAAGCAAATCATCAAATATATAGTAATCCATTAACCAATGCTTTGAATACCTAACCTCTGTACAAAATCATTATGTTTACGCTACTTAATCCCTTGGTCAGCAAGTCTGCCGGCATTTCAGATGTTGGCAGGTTAACTATCTTAATGAGATTGTTAGCTACCGCTTCTCTAACAAAATGATGGCGCACATCTATGTGCTTGGATCGTTGATGAAATAATGGGTTTTTTGATAACTTCTGAGCACCTTGATTATCATTATTCAATATAATTACATAATCACAACTGCCTACAATTTCACAAAACAAGCTTCTTAAATAAATAGCCTCTTTACAGGCTTCTGTTATCGCCATATATTCAGCCTCAGTACTTGACAAAGCTATAGTGCGTTGTTTTTTATATTCATATAAAATAACGGCTCCTGACAGTTTAAAGTAGAAACCTGTGAAAGATTTCCTATCTAGAGTGTTCGAGGCCCAATCTGCATCAACAAAACCTTCCAATTTACAATTATCTTTGCTGAATATTGAAGACCAGCTGCATACACAGGAAAATAAAGCTCCAAGTATACAAATCTGTGATAAGACCTGTGTTATGCTATGGGTATGAAACATGGACCCTAACCCAAGCATCCGCAAATATATTGAACGCTTTTGAACGATGGTCCTGAAGCGAATAATCGGAGCGAAGCTAGACAGGGACCAATGGTGAATTCGATACAACCATTAGCTGTATGAATTTTTTGACGAACCGGAGGTCTCAACGATTGTAAGACTGCGGAAGTTGCAATGGGCTGGACACATGAATCGTATGGACGAACAACGGATACTCAAGAAGGTATTTGTTGGGAGAACTGAAGGCCGGCGGCCAGTGGGGAAACCGAGGAAACGCTGGTCTGACTTGGTCGACGAAGACAGTTCATCGCTGCTCGGATTTCAGAATTGGATAACGCGGTAAACGGACCGAGACAGTTGGAGGCGCTGTTTGCAGGAAGCGAAGGCCCAAAAGGGGCTGTAGTGCTAAGAAGAAGAAATAATAGCCGATACAATTTAGATTTACATAAGTATCTTAGGATGCGTTTTGCATGCTTCCAATGAGTATGGGAATTACAATTATTAAATTGGCTCAAGTAACTCACGCTATAAGAAATATTGGGGCGAGTTAAAACAGTTAAGTACATCAAGCTACCTATTAATTGCTGATATGGGTATTGCTTACAAACATCTACACCTTTTTCCAGTTTTAGATTAGTTTCAATGGGAGTATTAACAACATTACAGTTTGTCATATTAAATTTACTTAAAATATTATCTACAAACTTTTCTTGATCTAAGGAAATACAGCTATTCTAATACATTTTTCCCCTCATACCCAAGCATAATTTTAATTGCCAAAAATCCTTAATTTTAAATTTTGACATTCGATTAGTTTTTAATTTCTTAAACCTGTTACTACTGTTTGAAAAATGAAAAAAATCATCTACAAAAATTGCTATTATGATCTGCTCCTTTTTACATCTTTTTATATATAGACATGGTTCTAACTTTGACTTAACAAAATTCAATTTTAATAAACAATCATTTACTCTTTCATTCCAAGCCCTGGCTGATTGTGTTAAACCATAAATTGCACGATTTAATTTGAGAACACATTTTTCTTTGCAATTAAAATTAGGCGGTACTTGTATATAGACATTTTCATGTAGGTAACCATTTAGGAATGCTGTAGTTTTTTTTGAATACCCACTTACACTGCACTACTCTATCAGCTTCTTCCCTATCTAAGAATGTCCATGCTTGATTGTCGTCGAAAGCCTTCAGTTCATCTATCATCATAAAAAATTGTTGGGTATCACCTCTTGGGCAGCAGCGGCCTCTTACGCGAAGTGTGCTTGCGCAACAACAGCAAGCATGTAGTCAGGAGTCAATTCCGGCTCCAATTAATAAAGCTAAGGTCCTGCAACAAAATAGCCGCATGCAGCAGCCTTTCTTGCCTATTCAACAGCAACAAAAAATTCAGCCTCAATCCGAGCTGTGCCTAACACAATCAATGAATTTTTCTGCAAAATATCGTTATGTCTTCATCACCACAAAACTTTATAGATAGTGTATTAGCTGATAACGGAGTACTGCGAGCAGTCTCCCCACCTTTCCAGTTGTTCATATCAAGGCTCGCTTACAACACAACCAAGGATACACTTTCCAACTACGTAATATCAAAGCTTGGTTACACGCCTAGTATTTTCAGGTGCATAAAGTTAACAAAAGATAACATTCCTGACCAGGTTATAAGTTCTTTCAAGCTGACAGTTCCGGCTGAACTTTCTAACCTACTTAGTTCCGATTTTTGGCCAAAGGAGACACTCGTTAAAATATTCAATACAAGGCAACCTAAGCGGCGATTTCGTCCCGAAAAAGGTTCCAAACTGCCTCAGCAACCTTCAAGGATCATCTAACTCTGAAAGTAATTCTTCTCTTCCTAATCGTTCATCTATTTCTATTTACTATCAGAATGTTCGTGGCTTGAGAATCAAACTTGAGGACTTACTACTCGTGTCCCAATTAACTAACGATTCAGTTATCTGTTTAACTGAAACGTGGTTAAATGAGAATATTTCAAATGCAGAAATATTACCTGACTATTTAGTTTACCGATGCGACCGTGACCTTAACATCACTAATAAATCTGATGGTGGGGGAGTCTTGGTTGCAGTCTGCAAAACCCTTAATAGTTCACTTTGTGCTGACTTCAAATTTGCTCGTGCTGTTGAGTGTGTAATTGTGAAACTCCCTCTTCCTCATAACTTCTCATTATTAATTTCCTCTGTGTATATTCCCTGTATTTCTCCCTTAACTGTGTACGAAGCCTTCTTCGATGAACTCTCTGCCTATCTTCTTGCTCGTCATCCACATTCCAAAATTATAATTTGTGGGGACTTCAATCTACCGGCAGTGGAATGGGACCACTTAGCAACACCTGGCATTTCCTTAACAAATAATCCTTCTTTGTTACTTTCTTCCTCTCTTTCCCTTTGTTCTTTTTCACAGTTTAATCATATCCGCAACCCTAATGGTCGTCTTCTGGACCTTGTCATGTCAAATTTTCAAACTGGGTGTCTATCTATAGCTTCCGTTTTACATCCTTATGTGCAACCTAATCTCCATCATCCACCTTTGCCTCTAGCACTAACCGTTGATACCCTTAAACCCCAGAGAACTGCCTCAGTTTGTCGTTACAATTTCTTTAAAGCTAATTATGAGGCAATTAAAACCAATCTGGGCTCGGTCAACTGGTGTACCTTCTTCACTTGTCTTGACAAATTTTACGATTACGTAAATAATCTGATTGCTCTTTATACTCCACTCCAAGCTCCTCGCAAAGCGAAAATGAAGCCTTGGCTTACTCGAAGTGTTCTTCGTGTCTTAAGAGCCAAAGATAAGGGGCATAGGCACTATAAATTGACCGGAAGTGATGATGCTAAACAAAATTTCTGCAGACTGCGCTCTTTGGCTAAAAAAGGGCTCAAAACGGCCATGAAAAACTACTTTAGCAGCTTAGAGAGTTCCCTCCTGACAAATAACCCAAAACCTTTTTGGTCATACATCCGATCCCTTAAATCTTACTCTTCCATCCCGCATACTGTCAAATGGAATAACACTGAAGCCTCCTCCCCTCAGAATATTTCTAATCTATTTGCCGAGTATTTTTCCTCTACTTTTTCCTCTTCTGACTTACTGCATTCCCCCATAAATTCAATTCAAACTTATCCAGAATCAAGTACATCCTATTCCACTGATCCTTCTGAAGTTGAATCCCTTATTAACTTGCTCGATCCGAATGTTAGTCCTGGTCCCGATGGATTACCTAATATATTTGTAAAGTCACTTTGTTCCTCTTTGTGTTTTCCTCTATCCCTTATATTCAATCTCAGCCTTGGTACTGGCACCTTTCCAACGTACTGGAAAGATGCAAATGTTGTTCCTATCTTTAAAAACGGTGACCCATCATCGGCCTCAAACTATCGTCCCATATCACTCCTCTCCTGTTTCTCTAAGCTGCTGGAACGATTTGTACACAACAGGCTTCTTGAGTCCCTGAGTTCATTTGTCACACCACAGCAACATGGATTCTTGAAGGGTCGTTCAACTTCTACGAACTTGGCTGAGTTCGAAGATTATATTGCAAGAGCTTTAGATAAACAGCTTCAAGTAGATGCAATATTCACGGACTTCTCCAAAGCTTTTGACTCCGTGAACCATGTTCTCCTCTGTCAAAAGTTAGCTTTGCTCGGCATATCCGGTTCTCTTCATTCTTGGATTACATCGTATCTATCCTCCCGTTCATGTCGTGCTAATCTCTATGGCACAATTTCCTTTCCATTCAATCCTACATCTGGTGTCCCTCAAGGGTCAATCCTTGGACTTCTTCTTTTCGACCTGTTTATCAATGATCTTCCCTCTGTAATTTCCTCTTCTTGTCTCCTGTATGCTGATGATTTCAAGGTATTCCGGACAATTAGATCCCTTGAAGATTGTCAGCAACTCCAAATTGATCTTTTTAACCTCTATAATTGGTGTAATGTAAACTCCCTTCGTATCAATGTTTTCAAATGTGTTAAAATGACTTTTAATTTGAAAATTGTTCCTTTAACTTTTAATTACACCCTGTGTGATGTTGTTCTCTCCTCTGCAGACTCATGTAAAGATCTTGGTGTAATATTTGACTCCAAATTTAAATTTGATGTCCACATTTTTAGCTTAATTACCAAGGCATCAAAAGTTTCGGGTTTTCTTATACGGCATTTGCATAAGTTTGCAAATATTGCTACCGCTGTTTGCTTGTTCACATATCTTGTCCTTCAGCTTCTTGAGTACTGCTCAGTAGTGTGGTCTCCTAGACATTTATATCTTGTGAACTCACTAGAAGCTGTTCAGAGTAAGTTTACCCGTATTGTCTTTTTCAAATTTAACTTAGCTTATGAGTCTTATGAGCGTCGTCTATCCATACATCGTCTCCCTTCTCTGTCGTCCCGTAGAACCTTCTTAGATCAATGTTTCCTTTCTAAGTTGTACCACCAACAAATTGCTTCCACCCTAAGCGCAGACTTGCACTACAGACTGCATGCACGTCTTAGTCGGTCTAATCACATTCTCGAGGTTCCGTACGCCCGGACGGATTTATATTTTCACTCAATTATGCCGCGAATCATCAGAATGCATAACAGCCTTGAGTTTGGTTCTCTATCCACGTCCTGCTTTGTTTTTAAAATTAAACTAAAGACGTTACTTTTTGCGAATAGTGATGAATGTTCCTTATCACTAAATTTTTTCAAACTTTGATCTTGACTGTAACTTCATTTCTTACATGTTTTAATTAACTTTTTTCTGCTTGATTTGTTGTATTAATTTGTCTTACTCTAAATTATATTTAACTATATTTAATTGTCTAAGTCTATTTTGTCATTGGATATCTGTCTGTTAAATGGATTTAAATAAATAAATAAATCATCGCCTGTCTCCACTGTTCCTTATCCAGTCCATTCATTGCATCTTCATAACTGACTTCTTCATCATATGATTCCAGGTTGTCCAGAATACATAGATTAGTTAGACCATACCTTTCTACTGATTTTCTCCTACGTTCAGTATCCAGTTCCATCTGAATTTCATCCTCTATGATAGACTCTTCTTCAGCCATAAATTGATAAGAATCATCTTCGGAGATCGATGACTCACAAATGTATGTTGGATCATTTGGATCTGAAACTGGATTTTCTGATAAACTTTCATCATCTTCTTAGTTTTCATTGTTCTCTAATTTTCTTGAAAATTATTTGCTATCATCCGATTTTGTTCGACTCCGTTTTCTCCATAATAGTTGTAATGATTTAACAGATATCCATGTAGGACACGGGTGCCGATTGTCTGGCACAAGTGTCAGCGAGCTATAAAAAAACACCAAGCTCAGCTAACTAGCTTCGCTTAACGACCGCGTACGCGTGCTTGACGACTAGCATTTGCGAGATCATATGAGGTGGGTTCTTGTCGAGCCACGAAGCTACACTACAAAATATTTTTCACGCGTACTCTACTCTACGAGACGTACCGATCAGTTTTTAATATCTTTAAAAATGTTCTATTATGTTTCAATTTAGCTACTCTGCAGTGATTCAACATTTTTTCTCTCGTTAAAGTTAGCTAACACGGAGGTTTGAGGCAGCCGCAAATATTACACAAAAAGCAACCGTTGCTTTCTCCGAAGAAGTCGTTGCATTACAAGGGGAATGTCAAACCTAAAGATGTTAAAGTGGCTGAAGTGAACCACTCATGTTTGCCTAAAGGATGGAAACTTGACGGATGTAGTTTACTTTACACTAGTAAAACAACAAACTAAGCACTTTCGACGGGTGACCACCTTATCTCTTCAGGAGCACCCACTCCTGATCACCGCGGGGCTGCTTGACTGCTTATGTTTATTACATAATGTATATTACATAATAACATCTCTGCTCGTAGTAATTTTTTTTTGGTTATAATCTTTGTATCCTTTTACGTCATCTGGATACCCAACCTATAATCAATTTGTCTGCCTTCTTATCCCATTTTTGTCTTTGTATTTTGGGAACATGCATCATTACCTTACTGCCAAAAATTCTGACGTGGCACAGGTCTGGTTTCTCACCTTGCCACCTCTGAAAAGGTGTCATCATACCTAAACTGGCGGCTGGCATTCTGTTCTTTAAATATACTGCAGTATTAACTGCTTCAGCCCAAAAACTTTTGTCGAGGTTCGCTTCAAACAACAAGCAGCTTGCCCGTTCAACTACAGTTTTGTTGAACCTTTCTGAGAGCCCATTCTGCTCCGGAGTGTGAGGATTGATCTTCTGATGGACAATACCAACTTGTTTTAAATAACTCTCCATCTCGCGTGAACAGAATCCACCTCCATTGTCGATCCTCAATATTCTTATCTTGTTTCCGGTTTGGTTCTCCACTAAGCTTCGAAATTTTTTGAAATGCTGGAACACCTGGTTCTTCTCCGTCAAGAAGTAGACAAAAGTCATTCTGCTGGCATCATCCAAAAACAAGAGAAAATACTTTGCATGACCAATTGACTTAGTCTCCATCGGCCCGCATAAATCTGAGTGTACTACATCCAGTAGTTTTTTATTTCTATGGTTAGCTGATGGGAAAGGGAAACGTGTCTGTTTTCCCTCACAGCACACTTCATAATTCTTTCTTGCTTTCTTGCCAAAAGAAACTCCTACAACAGCACCTTCTTTCATTTTCTGCAAGGACTTAAAATTTATAGGTCCTAACTTTTTATGCCATGATGACATCGCCGATACTGAATTCTCGATTTTTTTTGTGTTTAACTTGTACACACCATTTATCAAATTCGCTGTACCAATGAGCTCATTCGCTTGGTTGTATATCAAATAGACATTCTTTTTGAACACGACTCTATTGCTATTAACTATAAGTTGGCTTACGGACAATAAGTTTGTCGTGAGATTAGGTATGTACAATACATTCTTAACAATCACATCATACTGAGAACTGTTTACGCATGTCGTTATTTGTGTTTCACCAACACTAACTACAGGCACCGTTGTTTGATTCGCCACTAAGATTTCTTTATTTTCGTGCACTGATCGGAGTTGGAATAAACAATTTTGATTTAACGTCATGTGTGCGCTTGCGCCGAATCAATGTACCAGTCTTCTGTGCTATAACAGCCATTGAAAAATGCCGCACTAAAAACATTCAATTGTTTATTTGCTTTTAATTCAGGACACTTATTTTTGTAATGGCCGATTTTCTGGCAATTATAACACTTTATTTGCTTACTGCTGGCTGACATATCATTTGACGTTGACATTTGTTTGTGGTGAGTGTTGCCACTTGTTGGCCGCTGTTGTTTTGTCCGAAATGCAGAGTCGGTACCGGTAGTGCCAACCTCCGAACACATATCAAGTTACTTTGTTTTTATGACGTCAGCGCAAATGGCGATTCCATAATGTTCTATCGCCATTATCATCGGTGAATACTTATCTGGGTAATGATCCAATCCATTCGTCTGTGATTTTGAAACCTGCCTCCTTTAATTTATGTGCTGTCTCGACCATTTGAGATACATCAAAGACTAAATTTACTGTCATATGATACAGGCAGGTACACATTCTTCGTCATAGATGCCGCTAGTAGTATTTAAAATGCATTATTTTGATATCAATCCTAACAGTTCACAATATGACTAGAGATTTGTACTTGCATCTGTCGGGATAATTCTATGAAGTGAAGACCATAAACTGCAGTTAAAGCGATTGATAAATTTATTTTTTCCTAAAATTTGCACCCAGATCTTTTATTCAAATCAAGTAAAATCACGAAATTTAGATAATTTAGGGTAGTTTCCTTTTAGTCAATTATTTTGCTTATTTGATACCCGCAGTGTCACTGATGATGACTCAAAGGAGTCGAAAGGCGTCTGTTCACACGACAAAGTAAGGCCCGATGGCTTTTCAAGAAAAAAATGTCCTTTTCATTAACTTTCCAGTTTTCAAATGAACCAAACCAAATATTCATCACTAGCTCTCTTTTTTCTATAAGCCAGCATTAATACAATTTGAGAAATAATATTGTTGCGACCACAGTGCTCTTGAGCACAGAGTCTTTAAAATTCTTAAATGAAATTTTAGGGATACATTTAGAGTATATGCTGCGCACGAGAAATTTTCAAATTCTATCGATTAGGTATCTTGAAAATGCCAAAAATACCCGGAAATCCATATTAAATAATGAAAAAATTGTTAATGCTGTACTTGGATATCTGCAAACTGTTTTGTTTTTGCAAAATCAAAATCAAATTCTATTCATTCAATTTTGTGCGTACATTTCTTTGTGAGTTATGGTTAAAAAAAACCGTGTGCTGGGATAGTTTGGAATCGATTTTTTAAGCAGAAATGTTTATTGTTGTATATCAAACGAAAGCTCGTCTAAAAACGTATCAATTGGGTATTTCAAAAATGCCCAAATATCCATATTACATCATGAAAAACGCTATTTTATTGCTACATATAAGCTGTTTTCCAATTTCTTAGTATTGCATTATCTTAATCAAATGCATCCGCACTCGGGAAGGTGATATGGCCTGTATCACGTTTTGGGCGTGTATCCGTTCACCAAGTGGCGATGCGTTCTGATTTTCTTGTTATTATTTCTCTGAAAAATACATTTGTTGACCTAATATAATCTTTTTATCAGCAGGAATCAATTCATCATTTTTTGATACAATAGAATATCGTATCAATCTGTCCAAATAAATTTTCTCTCACAGACCATAGGAATCGATTATTCATTTCTCATCAAGCATTTTATTATGATTTGTGACTCGCGTGACCATCTTTCTATTGTCAGAAACAATGTGGAATAAGATGAAAATAGGGAGGCTAAGCGCAAATAAAATGCAAAGGGATGCACGATATCAAATTTCATTCTGATGCTGTTGTTGCTATGGATGGTATTGTTATTATTTTTACTTTAAAAGAAAAACCAGTGTTACTCCATTTTAACTGGCCAACAATTTGTTGCAATATTGCTAAAACCATCGACTAAGCCGAATCTTAAATGTATTTTTGCTATATTATATATCTGGAGAAAAAAAAATCAAAAGTGTAGTGTCTGGTTTGATGGAAAGCTCATGTAGTAGAAAAACCGTGTTTGATTGTTGTAATCGGAGAAAATTCAGATCGTAATATTTTCTGTACTTTCTATTAAAACTATTGGAGTATAACGAACTTTTAAAGGACACTTCAATATTTCCTTTCATCTGATTCCAAAGCTCGTGCATTTCCCCTTATCCTTTCTCCCTCGATTCTGATAAAGTACGAGGTGTGACAATAAAGTAATGCGACTGATTCCATGAAAACTGTTTATTTAAAAATTATTCTACAACTCTGCCATCCCCCTCAAAGTAGTCCCCTTAGACAGCTAAACAACGATTCCAGCGCGTTTTCCATGCTTCGTAACATTTCTGGAACGCTTCGACTGGAATGTCCGCGGGTACCCTCGTCACGGCCGCCTGGATGTCCATAATCGACTCAAAATGGGTTCCTTTAATCATCGATTTTGTTCTAGGGAACAATAAAAATCACAGGGTATCATACCGGGCAAATAAGGTGGCTGCTGCAACACGGCGATCGCTTTAGAGGCCAAATACTGGGACACGCTGATGGCGGTGTGGCACCGCGCGTTGTCGTGATGAAGGATCCAGTTACGAGTGATGTCTGGGCGCACCTTGTTGACTCATTTTCGCAATCTTTCGAGTATTTGGCGATAATAGACTTGATTTACGGTTTGCCCCGATGGAACAAATTCTTTGTGGACGATTAAACGGCTATCAAAAAAGGCAATAATCATCGTTTTCACCTACGACTTGCTCATGCGACCTTCCACGCTTTCACGCCTCTCCTCAAACTTTTTATGCCATCGAAACACCTGAGCACGACTACGAGCACTATCACCATGCACTTTTACAATTTCAGCGTACGTTTTCGAAGCTGTTTTGCCCAAACTGGCGCAACATTTTATCGCGACGCGTTGCTCTTGATTTCGTTTCTCCATTTTGCTGATGAACACCGCCAACACACGTCTACTCAACACGACACAGCAGGCGAACTAAACAAGCTAGCATAATGGAGAGGGGAAGGATGCCGGGGAAAGGGAATTGAGTCTCATTACTTAATTGTCACACTTCGTAATTTTAAGACCTGTTTTCTTATAATACCTCACTTGACCACCTACGATGAAAAAAATTTTTGTTGAGGGTCACTTTCCTATATGGGGGGATCCCCTTCAAATTAAATGATAAACGGACGGTCAAAACTAAGCCACTGGTTGACTTTTAGACAGCAAAAAGTGGAGATATTCCACACTTTGCGTAGACCCCCAAGAGCGAGAAAAACTAAACCTTTTTGTTGAAGGGTCTGAACTGCAGAGAGGACACAGTCCATTTCTTTCAGGTGTTTCTAAAAGTTGCACTAGAAATAGAATTTACTGTCGTTAAAGACTTCGCAACGAGGATATTGATTATTGAACATAAAAGTTTGCCTTCTTCTTCTTCTTCTTAGCTCTACAGCCCCTCTCGGGCCTTCGCTTCCTGCAAATAGCGCCTTCAACTGTCTCGTTCCATTGACCGCGTCCTCCAATTTCGAAATCCGAGCCGCGATGAGCTGTCTTTGTCGACTGAGTCAGACCAGCGTTTCCTTGGCTTCCCCACTGGTCTCCGGTCTTCAGTTCTCCCAACGAATACCTTTTTGGGTATTCGTTGTTCGTCCATACGATTCATGTGACCAGTCTATTACAGATTCCGCAGTTTTATAATCGTTGAGACCTCAGGCTCGTCAAAAATTTCATACAGCTCATGGTTGTATGGAATTCGCCATTGTTCCCTGTCTAACTTTGCGCCAATTATTCGCCTCAGGTCCCGTCGCTCAAGAGCGTTCAATATATTTGCGGATGCTTGGGTTAGGGTCCATGTTTCATTTCCATAGTATAACACAGGGCTTATCACAGATTTGTATACGTGAAGCTTTATTTTCCTGTGTATGCAGCTGGTCTTTACGACCGTCAATACTTAATAAAATATTTTATTTGCAAGCTGTATTCTTCGGCGTATTTCGTCTCTTTCATTGCCCATTTTCGTTATTGTTCGCTAATATTTTCGATACCGTATTCGCCAAGTGTGATTTTTTGTGTATTTGAGGCATTTTTCCTCGACTACGTCATGATATTTGTTTCAGTTTCATTGATGTGATGCCCTACTAGTTTTACTTCGCTATTGAGTTTCAGGAAGAGTTCTTTGGCAGTTATTAATTACCGTGACAAAATGTTAATGTTGTCTGCATATGCTACTAATTGGTTTGACTTGCATAGTAATGTATCTTGCGTATCGACAGGAGCTTTTCATGACAAATACCAGCACCAAATTGAATAGCAATGGGGCCAGCCCATCTTCCTGCTTTAGTCCGATATTTGTATCAAAGGCATCGGTGAGTTGGTTATTGATGCGCACTTCGGAATTTGTTGACGTCATTGTCATTTTGGTAAGACGGACTAATTTTGCTGGAATGCCGAAGCAAATCATTACTTGGTACAGTACGTTACGATCAATATTGTCCTATGCTTGCTTGTGTTGAACTCCCAGCATTTCTCAAGTACCTGCTTGAAACTGAAAAATTGGTCTATCGCCGATCTACTGGCTCCAAAGCCACATGGATACTCCCCAATAATACTTTTGGGATAGGGTTCGATCTTATTTTCAAAGACTTTTGAAAATAATTTGTACGTCGTACAAAGCAGTGATATGCCTCTATAGTAAGCTGTGATATGCCTCTATAATTTTCTCAATTTATCGTCATAGTATTTTCCTTTCTTAATTCGAATTATCTAATTCACTACTTTTCTGAAATTTTCATAGTTTCTCTCTTCGTCCTGGTTCTCCTACCTAAGCACTCTTTGTGCGCTTGATTCTTTTTGTTCAACGCATTCTGGCACTCATCGTCGAACCAATCATTTCTCTTGCCCCGGGCTTAATGTCCAATTATCTGTTCTGCCACAGTCTCAATAGCCGCTTTCACTTCCATCCAGAGTTCGTTGCTTGTTTTCAGCGATGTGTTTGATAATATGGGAGCCAGCTGGTGTTGACGGTCTCCGTGAAAATGTTTGCCACAGACGCCGTTTGGAGCGTTTCGATGTCAAATTTTTGTAGCGGGCTGATTTTCACCGAGACCACCTTTTACATACGAAATTGATCGATTAATTTCATTAAGTAGTTATTCGAGTTGCAGTTAGCTCCTCAGTATGTACGGATATCAAGTACGCTTGATATCCACTTTTTTGGTTCAGAACATGGTCGATCTGGTTTTGTGGGCTGCCATCCAGTGATACCCAGGTGATTTTATGCCTGCGCCAATGAGGCAAGTAAGTCAAACCTAGGATTTGACTTCTGCTATATTTAAAGTCAATCAGGTGCTGGCCGTTGTCATTTGTTTCATCGTGTAGGCTATATCCTCCAGGCGTTCCTCAATGAAATAGCGCATTGCCAACTTTAGGCTTGAAATCATCCAAAATTATTTTTGAGTCGTTTGTAGGCAATGAGTCTACTAGTCTTTCCAGGTGATTGTAGAACGTTTCCTTCGTTTCTTCGTCCTTTTCTTTTGCCAGGGTGTGTATGTTTATCAGCCAGATTTTGAAGAATTTCACTTTTATACAGATCGCCCACAACCGTTTTTTAACTGCCTTAAAATCAATAACATGCAGTTTGAACTCCCTTTCCGCAATGAAAGCCATTCCTTATTACCTTTGCAGACATTGGTTTTTAACAGAGGGTTGCTTAGCCCGGGGTGGCATACTGAGGCCGTCTTGCGCTCAGTCGTGTCACAAGTCGTCCGGGGAAAGGAGAGAAAGGGGTCATTATGAGAAATGAAAATGTTTTTTTTCTTAGACACGGCTGTTTTATTTTACAAAAAGAAAATTGGTCAGCTAAGTATACTATAATATTTAAACGAAAACAAAACTAATTTGATAAAATGCAGAAAAAAATAGAAAAAAAGTCATTTTTTTACTAACTTCTTTTCTTGCAGAACTCCGAGCGCTCGGCAAAAGACAAAAAAGAAGCATGAGGCTTCTGGAAATTGGGATTGAAATATACTATAACGTAAAAAAAAAAATCAAAAGAATGCAAAACGGCCACTTTCATAAACACCATTCGCTCTCCATCTGTCTCTTCTATTCTGTCTACTAGAAGAAAATTCAAAATTCATTTTGCTTTCTCAATTCGCTTTTCCGTTTTTTTTAAATGTAATAATCCTAATACTTGATAATTTAAATCTTGTGGTTTTGTATTGCAATTGATTTTACTGCCACCACAATGTTGGTGGATAGCTTTTATAAGTATATTTATATTGCCGTTAACGGTTTCTCATATTTTTCTCACTTCACTTCATTCAATTCTGATTTTCAAAAAATGAGTCAAAAGCAAATTTTAGTTCTCTCAGCTTTCTTTTATCACTCCCAAACTCCCTTCACCAAATTTTCATAAACCTCCTCGACCAGCAAAACGTTCAAATCCACCTCCAAATTACCGCTGGCGTATTGAGGTAATGTGATCAAAGTTCGATGCACTTCGATCCCGTTCCTCCAAACATCTTTTCACTTTCGACAAATGCAGCAATTTCCATTTGCATATATGGTGATTTACATATAACCATGATAACGTATAGTTTTATGCAAATTGTCATACACACGGAAACAATTGCTTTTGACGAAACTAAAAAGAGTTTTGCTGCATCCGAGGGAACTTGAAAGCTGAGTCCCAGTAAACCCCTAGATTGAGGGTCTACTGCACTAGCACCTAGGCCATCTTTCGATAAGCTCTTATCCGTCGAACAGTCAAGTTCAATTGTACAAGACATTACAATGCTTGCATTAATAGTTTTTTTAATGGGCAATGGTTTGAAATTTTGTTAGTAGGGAGGAAAAAATGAATGTCTTTTATTACGGGGACGAATAAAATTTTGTTAGTGGGGAAGAGAGGAGTATTGAATTTTTTGTATTTGAAGGAATAGGAGCGGAAATAAAATATTAATGAGGATGGGGTATAAAAGAATAGGTAAATGCTGGATTATTTTAATATGAAAAAAAGAAAAGAAAAAGGGTATGGGTGCCCGAAGGAAGGTGGAAGGTAAATTCGTGAATGAGAGAAGGGCGGTACGGTCGGAGTTTGCAACACTGTATTAATATTATTAAATTGAATAGAATTAGATACTTAATTAATTTTATAGGGGGCCTTATATTCTTCAAGTTTCAATAAAATCTAATGTTTATCGTACTTTCTACCAAACCAAAAACTACATTTTTGTTTGAATCTTCTCCAAATTTTTAGGTAAGATGGATAACAAAAATATATTAAGATTTCAGTAATTCAATGAGTTTCAGTGAAATTGCAATGAAATTATGACCGGTTCATTCGGAGTAATACAGCTTTTTTTTTTAAAGTAAGAGTTTATTTGTTATTTATTTCATTTAAGTTTCTTTTGAGTTAAATCATTCAATTGTTTCTGCATATTGTAGAATAAATACAGAACCCTTCTGACATGAGCCTAGTTCTGTCTTCCCAATTTGCTTACCTTTGAAAAGACTTGCGAAAATCTGAAACCGAAATCTCCTCGTTGCCGTATGGTGTCACCACGGAGAATGCCAGTCAATCCGCGCAGACGGGTCACTTGAAGCACGAACCCTCGACTAGCGCCGTCCCAAGAAGAAAAAGATCAAAAGAAAACGACAACTAATAAAGTCAGAATAGCTAAACCCTTATCATCAAGCAATATTCTCGCTTAAAAAAGAAAATCGAATCTTTCCAAATGGAAATCGCTCGCAACTCACACTTTGCGGCCACTTCTTGCGACCCGAAACTAACACGGACAATCAAGGAGGCAGAATAAATGAAAACCGCGGACTTCAATTCCGTTTCACATTCACTTATTATTATTTTTAAATAGCATAAAATGCTTTTCTTTTCCTTTGCCTTTTATATCTTTCGCCCTAATCCAGGATAGAAGGTCATTCATTCACCGGCAATTGCTTTCTTCCATTGTCCACGAAAGTTTCTTTTGGTTCCACGTTTCCCCGAATCGCAATTCTGGTTGGCCCCAAAACCAGTTGGTCAGCAATATTTGACTTCCACTTGCTTTATAGCTCGTCGATAAGCAACAATGTATTTTCCCATGTTTTGCAACAAAGTTGCTCGCAATATTGATCATAAACTGGTTTGGATTGTCAGTAGCGCAAGATTGTAAGTGACCCCTACTACAAGTTGCTCGAAGATGATTGAATGCGTGTACTTCCTTTTCCGCTTGTCGTGATCGTGACCTCATTTGTATAAATTTTCTTGCGAATTCCGGTGAACCGGCATTCTCCCATTTGCACCTTCAAATTGCCGTCGTAACATCTCCACCTTCTTTTGGGCACTTCTACCCTTTTCTTTGTCTATTTCATTTTTTTATGTAGTTATTCCATTTAACTTTAATTTTCACTTCCCCATCATATTAATTCGATCCTCCTACACTATTTTTAATTATAACAAAAAATATATAACAGTAATAATGTAAGAAAAATCTTAACTTTCCCACTAACAACACTCCGTTCATTACTTCCCATTAACAAAATTCATTCGATACCTTTTTCCAAACAAAACCTAATTCTTTGCGTCATACTTACTATATTAATTATATTCATTTGCTCCCACTAACAAATTTTATTTGGTATACTAACAAAATTCATTCACGCTTCCTTACTATCAAATTTCATTTCCAAGCCCATTAAGAAAGGTACATAGTTGAAGTTACTTATTCGATGAATGGGAAATGAACTGAAGGTAGCTCCGTTGGTAGCGTCGTGGATTCTCGACTGGGGGTCTGCTGGGACCCTGGGTTCAAGTTCCCCCAAGCGCAGGAAAACACTCTTTTTGGGATATCGGCAAAAGCAATTATTTCCGTATGTATATATATAATATATATATATATATATATATATATATATATCTATATATATATATATATATATATATATATATAAATATATATATATATATATATATATATATATATATATATATATATATATATATATATAAACATATATATATATATATATATATATATATATATATATATATATATATATATATATATATATATATATATATATATATATATATATGAAGATTTGCATCTAGCCAAACGCTATCATGTCTATGCAAATAGCCATGTAAGCAAAATGGAAATTGTTGCATTTGTCGATATGGAAAAGATGTGTGGGTAGCAGAATCGAAGTGTATTGAACTTCGATTACGTTACCCAGATGCGGCAGCGATAATTGGGAATGAAAGGATTGCAGGATGGAGGAGTTAAATTCTTGATTTGGAAAGGCAGTTAGTATTTGGCTTGCGAATAAGAGGAAGTTTTTTGCAGTGTTGAGGTTATTTTGGTGTTCAATAATTCGGAAAAAGTTTGAGTTTGAATTCGGAGAAAAAAGGTCTTGACTTTGGGGAGGAGACTGGGATTTTTCCTTTTTTTTGCGATTTTTGCGTGATGTGGTTCGAAACTTATATTAATATTTGGAGAGTGTGATTAACGAAGTATCGGGGATTAATTTGAAAACTCGGGTGTGAATCGTGATTAATGGGACAAAACAAACAGAATAAGAACAACCAGAGAAATCGAGAGAAGTGTTGTGATGCTCAATGTCAAAACGTTAGTTAAAGTCAACATTTTCATCAGGTGTGTTGGGAAGTGTGTTCCCGCTATGTGGGACGACGATATTACAAGCTGTAGCAAAGTGCAGGTCTGTCGATTAATTCTTCATTAAAAAAAACTGTGTTGTTGGGTTATGGAGAGGGCCAGGTGCGATTGCGCTATAACGACGGATCAGAGAGTTGAAAGTGGCCGTTGCGTTTTTATGTGGTATTAATTTGTTTGTTTATGTGGTATTAACTAGAGAATGTAAATATCAGTGGCCCCTCACTTCTTGTATTAATATTTCATCGGTCGCTCGGAGCTCTGCAAGGACAGAAGTAAGGACCAATCTGGTATTTTTTCAATATTTTATAAATTATAGTATTTTCACATCGAATTAGTTTAAGGTGTTATATTTTAGTTTTTTTTTTTTTTTAATTTCTAAGGTGGCTTTTAGTTGTTTTTCATATTGTTTTTCTGCAAACAAGTTGATTACAATTAGAATTTGTGATTAATGAAACGGCCATATCTCTTTAAGTTCATAATTTTCATTTCTTAAAATAACCTCCCCTTTCCCGTCCTTTTCCTTTCGTGTTAGTGTTTATATGTGGGGTGGCTCACCACGAGCAGAGGGTGCCCCGGTAGACCAACGACATGACTGAGCGCTAGCCGGCCTCAGTATGCCATCCCGGGTTACTCGGCCTTCTCCTCTGCTGAAACATAATGTCTGCAAATGTGGTGCCTTCCGCGGTTGTAACTATTTCCTTCACTTATAGCGATCCGCAGGTATGCTTCATATTAGTTGCTATGCAAGCGGATCTTTTTTGATACCATGAAATTAGATTTTGATAACACTCGCGATAGACTCTGGCATATTGTTTACATCACAACACTAACTTTCAGAGGTGATTTTTCCAATCACACTGTATTAAATAACATAACTTCTGGCGTTAACTTGAACCAGTTTGGAGAAAGTAATGCTTCAACCATTGCCCGCTCTATTCAGGCCTAACTGCTATATTCGATGATTCATACTAGCAGGTAATTGACAGTCACCTGTATCGTTGTGCAAAGATGTTTTGCCTAAAATTAACAAGATTTTCACGCGAAATTTTCATTTTCTTTAACCTTTCTTTGGACTGTTTCGCATCCATTTTGCGATTCATGATGTATAATATTCATAAGCGTTGTAAACCGGTAAGAATAATACAATCAATATGTAAAAACTTAAAAACTAGTAAAATCTCACATGATGTTGATGAAATTTTTTGACGTTTTGACTTGTCATTATGTATTGTCGAACATTATATGATCGCTTGTCAGTTGCCTGCTATGATGAGTCATGATGCAAAATTTGCAAAGCATTGGAGCCTGTTTGAAGATACCAATGCTTCAACCAACTACCAATTAAGACAGTTGGGTTGCAATAATTCAAATGAAGTTTTTATGCTCTTGGATAGAACCCGTGTATCTTTAATTTACCTTGGTTTTCTTCAATTGATTTGTCGATTTGCATTGCTATAAGTAACACCTTTTATCAATAAATAAGGAGGAATCCAAGTAATAAAATTTATACCGGCTCAGTTAAATGGCAACAGCCTGACGAGATTTTTCCTTATATTATAACTCAAACAAGAAATGTTCTTCTATTTAGAAATTCCTAGGATATTCGATACATTTGATTAATTTATTCATTCCATAAATTTCTGATAGAAATGGTAAGTTGGCTACATAAGAGGTTAAAGATTTAAGTTTTCCCTCATTCCAATTCAATAAGAAGTGATAAGCATGTCTATATTATCCTTCAACCTTTTAACTAAAGTTTGCACTTATCGTGAAGGAAATTCATATTAAGTGCACGTAATACGCTGCGTGATGTTTCCAATTGTTTTTATTGAACATTAAAATTCAGCCACGAACCAGCGTTCATCATAACACCGAGGAGGTAATGAAGGATGCCGTATAAAGGCAACAAAATTATTTACAACATAATGTGGAATGCGTGTTGATCTTTGCACACAACATTAACATTGGTACTTCCAAGCTGGGCCGAGGCAGCTCCACACAATATGCTGGAATACCCGAAGGCATTCTAACACCTTACGTGCCACAGGACGAAGGAGCTGACGGGTTGGTCAAGTGAGCTCGCAGCCATAACAAGAAGGGATTGCTGGTACGCATCATCGCCTGAGCACAACACGCTTGAGATTAGCTGCAACATAACGTTCATGGGATATAGACGATAAAACACCGAAATGAAACCATATCAGACTCTAATTCAGCAAAGGGGAAACAAGTTAATATGCCGGACGTGAAAGGATTTCTTATTGCTCATTATCTCGGCCCCACAGCAGATTTCTCAGATTTTACTGCCACACATACGGTCCCCAACCAGGACGAGCGAGAAATTCCAGGCAAAGGACGACCTAGTTAGCCAGGGGGCCGAGAGGCGAGAAGGCAAACGTACTGAGGTGAAAGTGTGACCTAAGAACTTTTCATTTCATTTCCAAGTCGACATCGCTGTCCGGGGAGCAGCACAAGAAATCACACGAACTGGCAAACAAGCAGAATTTACTGTTGTTTTATCCCTGGCGAGGTTCCACGAATCACATGTACAATGTACATTAGCTAATTAATAAGTTTATTGCGAGCTGAGTGTATTAGATGTGTTGTTAGTGCTGCTTCAATGAATGTTTGCTGGATACTTTATTTATTCACTTTGTCTTCTGGGAAAGTTCGAATAACATTTGTAGCTGTAAATGTTACACGTTCCTTTATTGCTCAGAGCTTTTTGTTTTTCTCGAGCGACAATAATTGCCTGAACTTAGCAAAGAAACAATTTGGCATTTTATCGTGGACGAGCATTATCTTGTAGCACGGATATTTCTTTTTGGGACATTTGCACAGTCTTTAAGAGTAACATAAGCATGAAATTTATTGAGAAAATAATTTTATGGAATGAATAAGTGAATAATATGCTTTATTAATCCTATCTTCTTTTTTTTTCATGAAACCATAAAACAAATTCGAACATTTAACATAAAGGATGTTTTTTTAGAGGTATAGAACTACATATGGTGTGACAGTTGTCATTCGTTTTGTGGTTAATTTGGTTTGCCATTTTATCATGAATAACTTGACGCCTGAGCTACAGTGACTCCCAAAAAGATCCGCACAAGTAAGAAATGTTCCTTCTTTTTCAATTTATGCTTCAATCCATGACCCAAAAAGAAAAAGGAAATATTATTAATTGAACAAAACATCAGCTCAATAATTTTACTCAAAAAATAGAAAATGTACCGCAAAATGAGAAGTTAAACGAAGGATTAAAAAAGAAGCACAAAAATATGACCTCTTTATAGCATATCGCCTTCAGTGATAAAGTCGTAATAGTTCTGGGCAGAACATATCTAATATTGATCACAAACCGCGTGTTGTTCGTAGCTTAAAAAAACGTTGTGCTTTTTAAATTAAAATGGGCAAATACAGGTCTCCAGAAAAGATTCAGTTGGTGGTTTTTAACCATATGGAAGGTAAAAATGTGGCAGAAATATGTTCGAGCCTCAACATGAAACGTAGAACTGTTTACGACATTCTCCGGAGGTATAAAGCGGAAGGCAGAATAGATTTGAAGCATAGTCCTGGTCGCCCACAGGTTCTAACGGCGCTTGAAGAACAAAAAAAAAAATCAAAAACTGAGTGCTCCAAAAATTGTGAGTAAAGTGTTCGCAGAATTTAAGAAAAAAGTAGGATGTGAAACAGTTCGACGAGTTTTGAGAAATGCTCAATACAATAGACGTGTTGCACGGAAGAAACCATTCATCAGCGAAATGAATAGAAACAAGTTGGGTAGACAGACCTATGCTCATGTCAGAAGGGTTTTGTACTCAACTTACAAAATGTAGTAACCAGCAACAAATAAAATCAAGAAACATGTCAAAGACGATTTTATTGGAGAACATGTGAAATTCGAGGATCATATTATTATTAACAAAGTTGAAAGGATTTTGACTTCTGAGGTATTTGTTATAGTTATACCCATAAATATCTCCCTTGATAATTTTTTCAGATTTTTTAGATCACGGGTGTCCATTCGCGAGGTAGGAAGCACATGGTTCATGTATTTCCCCCCTGTGCCCCCACTGAAGCAAAAACCTTTCATGAAATTTTTTTTCAGGGGCCACTCCTCTGTACTGTAATCATCGATTCATGGCCTATTTTTTCGAGTCCTAGAATAGTTACAAAGCCATTTTGCTAGGAGCTTTCTCCTGCCTCTTCGACTTGTTTCAATTATATGTACTCATCTTCATAAGACTCATCATTCCTGAAGCTTTCATGTAAATCCTAGCAAAGCTGTAGTGCCTAAGTCGGTAAAAAGCGCATATGGCTCCATAGCCATATGTTTCCATAGTAATACAGGGCATATTGTTCCATAGAAATACAGGAAAATTCAAATCGCTATATGAAACTTTCAGAAAAGATCAATCTTGTAAATAGTCATCTGTTTGCTAAATTTTATTGAATTTAAGGGTACCGTTTGGATTTTATTCAAGAAAACATAAAATTGATAAATCATACTATTACTAACAAAGTTGAGTGAATTTCGACTTCTCATGTATTTGTTGTTGTTGTACTCATTAAGGCCTACATTCGTGATTTTTTTCAGATTTTTCGGATGGAAGGTGTCCAATCGCGAGGGGGGGGGGGGGGGGGTACGCGAAAAGTTCGTACATTTCCCCTTCCCCTGCCCCCCTCGGTACTCATAAGGCAATTTTAAGACTTGTTTTGTTAAGATCTCATTAAGGCCTTTCTAATGACACCCTACTCGACTACCAATGGTGAAATAATTTTTTTGAGGGGTCACCTCGCTATATGGTGAGACCCCCTTTGAAAAAATTTTCCATCCTTGATCTTTCAAGTAGTCACCACATCTGACCCTTCCACAAAGTTTCATGGCTGTAGCCTCTATAGTTTCGGAGAAAAAGTGCTGTGACATACAGACGGACGGACGGACGGACAGACGGACACAGGTCGTGATTGCTATAGGGTTTTGTATTTTAGTACAAAACCCTAAAATGCGTTTAAATTTCGCTAAAGAATTTATATTAAAGGAAGTCAATTATTGGGAGGATATGATTTTTGCCGATGAAAGCAAATTCAATGTTTTTGGCTCGGATGGACGTGTTATGCTGTGGCGCAAGCCAAATGAAGAATTGAGTCCAATTAACCTCAGGCCTACAGTGAAACATGGAGGTGGCAGTTTGATGGTTTGGGGATGTGTATCTACTCGTGGTGTTGGCGAATTAGTATTTATATATGGTATCATAGATTCCCGTCGATATTTAGCCATTTTGAAGGAAAATTTGTGAAAAAGCGCTGCTAAAATGGGCATTTTCGAGTCGTTCAAATATTACGAAGACAATGATCCCAAACATAAGGCACGCATTGTTCAAGAATGACAGCTGTATAATTGTCCAAAAGTGGTTCATCCTCCTCCTCAGTTACCGGATTGTTGTCCCATAGAAAATCTCTGGGATGAATTGGACCGTAGAGTTCATAGCACGCCAATTTGTTCAACAACGGAGCTCGAGAAAAGGCCTCGCGAAGAATGGGTGAAAATGGATGTGGAATACCTGCGGAAAATCATCTCCAGTATGCCAAATCGATTAAAATGTGTCATTGAATAAAACGGACATGCAACAAAATACTAGCTTACTAAAGTTTTTGTTTATTTTTACAATTTAGCTCTTGTGCGGATCTTTTTGAGGGATGATATTTTCTGTTTTTCATGGAATTTCCTTTTTTTTGGTATATTTAAAGTGAAAAACTATTTTATTTATGTGATCTGTAAGACTGTTATGTTCTGCTCAAAATAAAATGTTTAAAAAAATTTTCCTGTTTTTACTTGGCTTATAAAATGAGAAAGGAGGAAAATTTCTTACTTGTGCGGATCTTTTTGGGAGTCACTGTACGTTTGAAAATGGTGCAGATTTATCTAAAAAACGGTTCTTTTCGAGAAACTCATCGCAGAGTCCGGCAATTTTATAGCCTACATAATCGTCTATCAGAGGAATTCATTCGATCAACCATGGTTCGTTTCCACACCATGTTTACTCTCACTGATAATACGTGTCAATCCAGATGTGGTACAATGCGTAATGAAGAAACTATAGCAGCTGTAGAGCGTAGTATCGATGAAGACCAAAGTGAGTCCATTCGACATCGTGCTCAGCAATTGAAGCTGTGCCCATCCACATTATCGAAGGTTTTACGGAAGGATCTTGGTTTCCATTTCGTGCAGGAATTGTAGCCGTACGACCACCAGGCACGGCATAGATTCGGTGTATGGGCCGAAGAACAAATTGCTGGAACTCCCGAATTTCATAAGAAAATTTTGTTTAGCGATGAGGATCATTTCTGGTTGAATGGCTATGCCAAACTGTCACATTTGGAGTAAGGAGCAACCACAAGCGGTTGTTTAAATACTATCACATCTGGAGAGTCATTGTTTGATGTGCTGTGAATAATTGGTCCACATGTTTTCAAAAATGCTGCTGGGAATGACAGCACAGTCAATGGTGACCGTTATAGAGCCATGATCAATGACTTTCTAGTTTCGAAATTGACTCGCCGTAACGCCGGGACCTCTGATTTCAAATCGCTCGTGCAATTATCGACTTATTGAAAGAAGCATTTGATGAACGCATTAATTTCTCTTGTTGAATCGATAAACTGGCCTGCAATATCTTGTGATTTAACACTGCTGGACTTTTTCTTGTGGGGATAAGTCAAATCACTCATATACGCCGACAAGTCCAAGACACCGATCGCATTTGGAAAACAACAGTCGAAAATTGGACCCTTCGTTTGGACCTTATCTGCGCCAGTCGTGACGCTCACATGCCCAAAATCATATTTAAATATGAATGGCAAATAATTATTTTTCTAATCAAATCAATTTCATGGCAATCAAAATAATTTATCCGCATTTTATTCCATTTTAAATTTCTATACCTAAAAATAAGAAACACCCTTTACTATCAAACTGTTGAAAATACTCTCACATGCAGTACACAGTCGAGTATGCTTGTGTTACCTTTTGGTGTAAACAAAGCACCGTGGTGTGAGTTATTCTGTGATGAACGAAGTTCAGTTCATGTTGTGCCTTGAGTCCGAGTATAAGCGATAGCCAGACATCGAGTTCGATTAGAGACAATCAAATATATTGAATTTACTTTATGTAATGTTTTTTGTTATATCTTTTATTTCGTTTTACAACAAATTAACATCCATTGTTAATACCTAAATCCCGCGCTGAGCTTATTAACCTCAACACGAACTAAGTAGCAACTTAATAGGATTTTCAATTGAAATAAAGCAACCTTTGGAAAAAAATCTTGAAAATAATGTACGAGTATGTTATTGGAAAAGTTTCAGTTAAGTTCGTGGTGCAAAAATTTGGTCTTTTTCAGGGTTTTGTACAACTTACAAAATCCTATTGTAATTGGGTTTGTCTGCGTCTGTCCATCTACCCGGCTGTGTGACACAGCAGAATTTCTCCGAAACTATAGCAGCTACAGACACCAAAGCTTGTAGGTGGATCAGAAATGATGACCCTTGAAAGTGTTGGTATCAGTAAATATTTCTATGGTTTCAAAAACGGTGTTCTCCTGCTATTGGAAGGGGAGCAACAAACATTTTTTAACCGAAGGCAGCTATATGGGGTGTAAAAGTAAAGAGTTGA
The DNA here is from genome assembly GCA_963969285.1 of Odontomyia ornata. Classification (NCBI taxonomy): domain Eukaryota; kingdom Metazoa; phylum Arthropoda; class Insecta; order Diptera; family Stratiomyidae; genus Odontomyia; species Odontomyia ornata. Next base: position 475,298,106 of record OZ017738.1, on the reverse strand, counting down.
TACGAACTTTCTACAACAGTGCCACCAACTTTGTAGAGTACAGGGGAGGAAAAATTTACAATAAATTTGTATTCTCCCTCGCGATTTGACACATTTGATATGAAAAATCTAAAAAAATCATGAAGGTAGGCCTTTATGAGTACAACAACATGAAATACCTTTGAAGTTGAAATTCACTTAGTTTTGTTAATAATCTTCAAATTTCAAATTTTTCTCAATAAAATCGTATGGATACCCTTAAACTCAATGAAATTTGATATTTAAGTAGTTTCATAAATGTTTCTGATTCCCTGTAAGTTTGAAGAAAATACAGTTATACTTATGGAAGTTATAGCTGTGGTGGTGCAAGTAGAGCAAGAAAATAAATGAAAAACCGCAAACTAATAGAGTTACCGGTTAATTTTAGCAGATGGTGTAACTTGATTTTTATTCCAGTGATTCACCTTTCCAAATATGTATTGGAAAGCTACTGTCATAGAGTTTCAGAATCAGTATGTGTCATTTAGCTGAAGAGTAAACAACAATACTTATTTTTACCCTGAAAATGTCGAGTTTCGTGCCGAATGATCTGAATCTTCATTGAAAAAAAAGGTTGCCGAAAGTCATCGTATTTTGGCGGAAGTGTACGGTGTGCGTGTTCTAGCTGAGCGTACGTGCCAGAAGTGGTTTGCACGGTTTAAAAGTGGCAATTTTGAGTTGGAGGACGATGAACGGCCCGGACAGCCAAAAAGGTTTGAAGATCACGTATTGGAGACATTGCTCGACCAAGATCCATCCCAAACTAGCAAAATCACTGGCCGTCGCTCAACAAACCATTCCCGATCGTCTAAAAGCAATTTTTCACAATAAAGCTTCAATTTTCGAAAAAAAACCGCACCCCTATTAATTATCTCAAACTGTGTGTTTACTCCAATTAAAATACAAATTTAATTACACAATGAACAGTAATAAATATAAAATACATGAAAACGTGACAGAGCAGTAATCTACCGAATATTGCGTATTATCCCTTTGGTTGTGGGCAAAAGTGAGCACACTGAAAGTACAAGCTTTCTATCGGTGGCAAATTCCAGGTAATGACAGTGCTTGGTCTAATCAGACACTTAAGCTTGAACGGTTTATTTTGTGCAACTCGTCAAGCCCGGAACCGATGCATGGTAGACTTCCATTTTTGCTCTTGGTTTTCTAGACTCTTGTATGTGGTGCACGACGTCATTGATTCGCTTGATGATTTGGTATGGTTCTTCCACATTTGACTGTAGTTTCGGAGAACTACCCTTTCGCCGTTGCGGATTGTACAGCCACACCAAATCGTCCTGTTGGAGTTCCGATGAGTTAGCCCTTAGATCGTACCTGGTCTTCATTTGGTCAGTGGCTGATTTGATATTCATCCGCACTTTCCGATGCACGTTTTCCAGCCAATGTCTTAAGTCACTTACATACTCGGAAATAGATCGGGGTTGTTCTGGCAGGATGCCGAACCTCACGTCTGCTGATAAACAAATGTTCCTTCCAGGCACCAGATTGGCTGGAGCCTCACCTGTTGACGCATGCTCTGCAGCCCTGTACGCCATCAAAAATAAGGGGATATGTCGGTCCCAGTCTCGTTAGTTCTCATCGACCATCTTCGCCAGATGCTTATCGAGCGTACCGTTAAATTGTTCAACCATTCCGTCAGATTAGGGAAGTAGGGGTGTCATTCTTGTTTTCCGTATTTCCAGCAACTCACACATTTCAGCAAAAACTTGCGACTCGGAATTTCGGCCTTGATCCAAATGTAGCCATACCTGCTTACCAAGTGTAGCAAGATCTGTTCGGCTACGGTGGTCGCTTCCTGGTTTGGAATGGGTACACCTCTGGTCACTTACTGAAGTAATCTGCCACAGCTAAAGTATAACGACTTCCCCATTTGGATTCGGGGAAGGGTCCCGCAATATCCACCGCAATTCTTTCGAATAGTATCCCCACGTAGTAGATCTTTAATTGACCCCTAGTTCTTCGCTGTGGTCCTTTAACTGAAGCGCAAATTGTGCATTTTCGACACCAGTCCTCTACATCTACGCGTGCATGGAGCCAATAGAAGCGATCACGTACTTTCGCCAGAGTTTTGTTCACGCCCAAGTGCCCTCCTGAAGTTCCTTCATACATTTCCTTGACGACATCCTCTATCTGTCTGCGGGGGCGTACAACTTGCATCCGTTAAATGTGTCATCAGCTGTTTCCCATTTCCGTCCACTTGAGCACACCGTTTTCCACATGGGACCGTGGGCTGATACATTCTTCCGTTCCGGGTGGACCGTAGCTTCTTTCCATTGCAGCAATGGCCTAAGATCCTCGTCGGCTCACTGGGTATTCCGGATCTCCTCCGGTGACCAACCTTCGTCGATATCAGCCGTTATCAGTTGGGCGCCTACACTTGTTTCCTTTTCTTCAATTTTTCGGCAGTATTTGCAGTTAAGGGGACATAGGGAATGAGATAGAGCGTCAGCATTTCCATGGACACTACCTTTCCGGTGCATTGTTTCATAATAATAAGACTATAACTGCTCGATCCACCTAGTGACATGTCCTTCGGGATTTTCGAAATGAAGCAACCATCTCAGCGAAGTGCCCATACAGGTAGTTGTGAAAATGTTTGGCTGCGTCGATAATAGCTAAGAGCTCCTTCCTGGTTACGCAATAATTCCTTTCCGTCTTTGATAGAACTCGGCTGTAGTACGCGAGAACTCTTTCTTCACCATCAACTTGCTGTGAAAGAACGGCTCCTATGCCCGTATTACATGCGTCGGTGTCCACTGCAAACAGTTTCCCCGGTTCAGGGGAGGCCAAAACTGGAACCTCATAAAACTTCTGCTTCAAGGTCTCGACAGATTCTTGACATTGCGCATCCCAGATGTAAGGACGATTCTTTTCGGTGAGCTGATATAGGCATTTCGCGATTTTGGCGAAATTTTTAACAAATCTGCGGTAACATGTCGCCAGTCCAAGGAAACTCCGTAGCTGGCGTTTGTTACTCGGTGTCGGCCAATTTCATAATACTTCTGTCTCCCCGGATCGATCTTATTCCTTCAGACGGTACGATGTACCCCAGGTGAGTGACTTCCTGGGCAAACAGAGTGCACTTAGGACTCAGTTTCAAATTTGCCAGTTGCAATCTTGAGAACACTTCCTCCGAATTTCGGATGTAATCTTGGAATGTTTGCTGTTACTATGATGTCGCCCAGGTTTACTAAACATGTCTTCCAGCTGAGTCCTCGCAGCATGCATTCCATTAGGCGTTCGAACGTGGCCGGAGCATTGCACAGCCGAAAAGGCATTACCACGAATTGCCACAAACCTGTACTGACTGGGAACGCAGTTTTCTCTCGATCTTTTTTATCGAGTTTCACCTGCCAGTAGCCACTCTATAAATCAAGCGTAGGAAACCACCTTGCATCTGACAAAGAGTCCATAATGTCATCGATGCATGGAAGTGGGTTACTGTCTTTCTTGATGACGTTGTTGAGCTGCCTATAGTTGACACAAAAGCGGGTGTTTCCATCTTTTTTCTTGACTAGCACGACTGATGAAGTCCAAGGGCTAGCAGATGGTTCAATGACCCCTTGTTTTCTGTTTACCTAAAGGAAATCACCTTGGTGCTTGCCGAATCGGCTTAGCATTCTGAGTGTTTATGACATGTGTTGCCATACTGGTTTGCCCTTGGTGTTCCTGGCCTTTTGAGAAAACGTCGCTGTAATTGATGACTAAATCTGAGGCTTGTTTTGAGAAATCCTCAAGTAGTTTCGTTTGTTTTAATATCGCAGATACCAGCTTGCTTGTTTTGTGCATCGCTTGCTTCCTCTACGAATGATGGCCATTTAGAGCTTCCAAAGATGTTACAGTGGATACAAGCTGGTAGCTCCTGATGACTTCTCCAGCTTTGATACTTGTGTAGGAGTCCGTGGTGTTAAGAACTCTAACCAGCACACATTCGTTCTTATTGGCTGTGACTAGGCTCCTTCCTAGAACCAAATTGTGCAGTGCCAGTGTCTTGGTGAGCTCAATCAAAAAGGACCGAGTGTCTCCAAAACCACCCTCAATTTTTGCCCATAAGATGCTTTCAGATGATTTCGGCACATCAGTGTCGGCAGGTACAATCACGTTCAACCTAGTGGTATTGTTGCTGGCGTCTTTCATTAGAATCTCGACGTTGCGCCATTTTAACAGTCGCCTGCCCAAATCCAACTTGATTTCGTGTGAACGCAAGAAGTTCATTCCAAAGACGCAGTCGTCCACTATGTTAGCGATCAGAAACTCATGTTGGAATGCACGGTCTCCTAATTGCACCTGGACGTTGATCTCATCATGGACAGGTGCAGTTTCTCCCGTAGCTGTTCATAGTGAGAAAATCCTGGCCTTATGAATAATATGTTGTCTGACTAGGTCGGGTCATATAATTGATCGCGTTGCACCGGTGTTGATGGTTATTGTGCAGTGTTCTCTGTCAACCTTTCCACGCAGACATAAGTCTGCCTCTCCACGATGTAGTCTGGTTACGGTGATGGTGGTTCTGGGGACGTCAATCCTTTTAGCCAACCTCTTCCCCGCGAGGTCAGCTCTTACAAGTTTTCCAACCCCTGCATCTGAGGGGCAGTGCTTTCAGCTTCTGCACTTGGTCTTGATCTTCTTCTAGCCATACAGGAGGGGCGATGGCTGGGCTTTCTCTTCTGTCTGCAATCCCGTTGCAGATGACCTCGCTCACCAAGATTCCAGAAACTCGGCATTCCATTCATTTGCGGCTCTCTACTGATCTCTATGCGTTTGCACAGGCACTCCTCTGCTACAATTTCATAGGCCCGTGCCGTGCCTCGTGTGGCATTTTTGGCTGCCTTGAAGTTCAAGCTGTTAGCTAACGCGCCCTTCATCGTTCGATTCTCCGCTGACCGCGCAACCTGTTGTAGTTCTCGATCGGATAATGCGTTAATAAAAGGCTCTGTCATGGTATCATCATGGTGTTCTGGATTGTAGGCCAGATAAGCAAGCAGAGCCAACCTTTCGATTTCTTGTGCAAGCTGCTGCAGTGTTTCGCCTGACTTCTGGGTTCTGGTTCGGAGCTGTGATCAGTACACTTGCTTTAGGTGGGCGTCTTCATATCGGCTTTCGAGGGCGTTCATTATGGTTGGTGCGTTGAAGTGCAAAGAAACAGGAATAGTTTGTAGAACCTCGGCAGCGGGACCTTTAAGAGCAAGAATTAAGGCTGTCACTCGCTCCTGTTCGTTCCAGTGATGGGATCTTACTGCACCTTTAAATTGGGTCTAGTAGATACTCCAAGTAGTTTGTCCGTCAAATGCAATGGTTGGCGGTCATAGACAGGACTGGTGAATTGATGACTACTGCTTTCGCTACCTCTTCCATTTCTTTACGCATTTCATTACGAATTTTTTCAAAATTGGCACTTGGTGCAGTAGCTACCATTGTTTTTGTTTGAGCAAATATGTTAATTTTTGTAGCACGTGTGCATATAAAAAATATGCACTGCTATTTTATAATGCATTTTAGATAGATGCCAAGCGTATCAACCGTCAGGAACGCCTTCAACTCCGCTAGATTCTGAATACGCTATAAAATCCCTTTCAAGTTCCAGAATATCTAATGCGGCTTTTGAGGGACAACCTAAAGGACCGAGGTCTACTCTACGCAATGACACAGGGCTAACGAAGGATGGAAGTTACACCGGGTACTGCCCAGGGATCTATTCTTGATCCGGACCTGTGGAATGTGTCTTACGATGGGCTATTGGGACTGGAGATGCCAGATGAGTCACGTTTGATTGGGTATGTGGATGATGTTGCGGCTCTGGTCGCTGGACGCACCGTTGAACAGGCGCAACTTAAGCTAGGTATGCTAATGCGCTGAGTGAGAGTCTGGATGACTGCTCGAGGGTTCAGCTTAGCTCCGAAGAAAACCGAAGTGGTCATTTTGACAAAAAAGTGAATCCATAGAGTAAAGATAATCAGTATTGGAGATATGTTAGTCGAATCGAAGACAGCGGTGAAGTACCTGGGGCTGCTTGTTGACTCGAAGATGAGTTCCTCTGAGCCAATCAGGGCAACGACTGAGAAAGCTGCGTCGGGAGTTTCAGCTCTGAGTCGACTTATGGCCAACGTAGGGGGACCCAATCCATCAAGAAGATACCTCTTAGTGAGTGCTGTAGGCTCAGTGCTACTGCACGGAGCAGAAATAAGGAGGTATACTGAAAACGCTTGGCATAGGTACAGAGACGAGGAGCACTGATAATTGCATCTTCGTATCTGACAGTGTGTTGCAGGCGTGATACCTATTGCCCTCTTTCTTAGAGAGCGACACGGTATTTACCGGCTTCGAAACGAGGATGCGAGGGAGATGGTTGTTGACGAGGAGAGACAGCGCTCACTCAACGATTGGCAGCAGTCTTGGGTAAATTGCACGAAGGGAAGGTGGACTGCGCGCCTTATCCCGAATGTGAGACCGTGGCTAAATCGAAGGCATGGTGAGACTGACTTCTATCTGACCCCTGCACAAGATTGGTAAGTATTGCCCAAAAGAGGAAGACAATGATTGTCATACATTTTTTGAGTACGTAAAATGGGGCAGGCTACAGGGAGACGGGAGAGCTCACTCCGGATAATAAAGTCACGGTGATGCTCAAATCGGCTGACAAATGGAACCAGGTGGCACATTATGTTCGGGCAGTCTTAAAAGATAAAATGGACTCACAGCAGCCAGGGGTGCTGGGGCTTTCCTCTTCCCTTCTCCTCTCCTGCTAGAAGAAGGATCCCCCAGCTTGAACAAAACGAGACCTGGCCCGAAGTAATGTGTCAAACGGTCCCAGGCTAGGTTCTCAGGTTGACAGCGGAGGAGTTTATTAGGTAGTCCAGTCACCTTCTTGCGAGCATGGGAGTCCCAAACTCTGTGCGTAAATGGGCATTCACCTCTCTACCACAAAAAAAAAACGTATCATTAAATATTTGTAGAATTATCTATTAGTCCTTTTATCGTCGTCTTTTCTCGAAAGCCGTAACCACTCAACTCTCAATGTGATCAAACAAAATTAAACAAAACCCATTTCAACTGTTCACTCAAATTCTCCATTAATTATCATAGCAAAAAAGCAGTACACGTTTCCATTGAAATATGAAAATGCTGCAGACATTTTGGAGAAACAATCGTTCGAATCTGGAATGCAGCACAGAAACAGCAAAGCGTAAAACAAAACGTAAAACTTGCTTGTGTACTTACTCGAGTGGAAAAAAATTCATTTTCAATGGTTTGAAAAAATTGTTATATTTTGTAACAAAATGAAGGTTGAGCATATGCCAAGTTGTATTCACACTGCAATTGTTGTTTCACCAACTCCATTTTTTCTGTTTTTTTGAAATTAATGATTTCGTTCATTCACCCGTCCATTTGTTGGCACAGAGTACGACTCGCCCGGACGACAACGTGAATATGGACGTTAGTCAAAGTGCAAACAGTTTAGTACATTTTCACTTTGTGCAATTGTGGAAAATGATGAAGGCGATTGCAAACGAGAAGGGAGCTTTTCCCAGAACTCTCGCAACCATTGCATCGATTTGTGGAAATTGTAGAACAGGGAAAATATTTGTTTACCGAGTTTTCGTTTAGCAGCACCACACGAATAAGTAACTTTGTTTGAAAAGTTTGGCTTCGTTGTGTGCTTTTTACTTTATTTTCCGTTGAACATTCAAATGGATAAACGTTTTGCATTACTGATGGGTGCATGTGTGCTTACAGAAGCAAAGTTTGTATTCTAACTTGTTTGAGAGCTTTTGATCAAATGATTTCAGTTCAATGGTGCTTACATTTTTTCAATATATACATATGTAGAACTAGCTGACCCGGCAAACTTCGTACCGCCTCAGAATCGATAAATAGCCAAAGAATAATTGCAGAATGTTTCAACTTTTGTATAAAATGTGGTTCAAACTTAACCCGAACAAAAAAATTCGTAATCAATAAAAAAAAAAATTTTAATTACACATGATGTTGCGTGAAAAATAGCCACGTCACAACGATTAGGTAATTACAAAATAAAGTTTGCCTATAATACTGGCTATTTATACGGTTTCGGTTTGATATTGACAGACACACACAGTTACAATACAGTTGATCAATTTAAAGCTTTCTGATAAACTATATTTTTTGTCTTGTTTTGCGGTGCGTAAAAAATAGAGATGACGGTTTCCCGACGCACGAACATGCAGCGTATTATTGCCCATGCGCGAAACAGGGAAACTTCAAGTTGATTCTGCTAACTTCCAACGACTGGCCTTGCGATTTATTAATGGTCATCGCAAATGCCAGATGCACTGAAAATTGTAGACGCTTAAAATCGAATAGTAAATCCGTTGGAATCATCAGTATACGCGGGATCAAGACATTCTCTCCTTTGTATTTTCTCTTTATGATCGCTGCCTCGATGACGTTATTCATTCGCTTTTTCACAGCTAGTCTCGGTACGTTGTACAGTCGAGGTTGATTAATGTTACGCAGCATGATGACAACCGATCCAACTTTTAATCTCAAATCGTGAGGTGGAAGTCCAGGCAATTCCAGTGGATTCAAAATCTCCGTGGGATAGTTGACTACGTCATCCTGGTTTATAACTGTTGTTCGCGCCGGGGCTCTTTTCTCCCGAACTTTGATTTTATCATTGTTTATTTAATACATTCAGCAAAAAACTCAAAAATTCGTTAAAAATCTTTTAATAAACGTTCAGCAGCTATGATACAGACCAACCAACAATTAAACCAAGAAAAAACTTTTGTTTCAAAGTTTTGACAAATTAAACATGTTGAGTAAGCACGAGAGTGCTCCCACCAGAAGGTCTTTGTAAATATCCTAGGGTTAGAAGCAAGTTTTCTAACAGCGTGAATCGATAACTTGAATTATTCATCCAATACTTGGATATGAAATGGTTCAAATTTATGCAAAAGATGCACAGTTTCTTCCATAAGCACAGTGCAGCCGCCATTTTGATCTAGCTTAAATGATTTTTCTGAACAAACAAACAAACACTATTCCTTAAATTTTCATGAAAATCGAAAGTAAATAAAGGTGCCTAGGTAAATTTGAAGTACCTATGTTTCAACCGAAAACACGTGTTATTGTTGTTGTAATTTCATACAATTGAAATGGCTATAACTCACTTGATTATGATACGATCTCAATCGAATTTTGTGATCTTAGATTTGTCTATATAATTGCAAAATTTCAAGAAGTTTAAAGGTACCGTTTTGATTTTATGGGCGAAAATGGTAAATCTACAAATCATATTATTATTAACATAGTTGAGTGAATTTCGATTTTTGAGGCATTTGTTGTCCTTATACTCATAAAGGCCTATATTCGTGACAAAGGTGCCCAACCACGAGGGGGGTGGTGGACACATTTTCGGTACATTTGGCCTTCCCCTGGACCCCCTTAATTCACAAAATGATGCTTTTATTTCAGATTCTAAAAGTTCTAATTAAACCCTTTCATTTGATACCCCAATTGACTACCTTTGATTTAAAAAAATAATTAATTAAATAATAATACAGTAATTAGGGAGGGCCTCCCTTAAACAATTTTTAAAGTTTTGGTAAGACCTTAAATTTTGAGAGATCATCACTTTTCACTAAGTTTGAGTATTCTAGCTTTTATAGTTTCTGAGGATATTGGCTGGACGCACGGACAGACAGATGGACAGACAGGTTGCGAAACTAGTAGGTCTTTGTAAAAAAAATTTTTTTACAAAGACCTAAAAATGAATGAAAAATGGGTTACTCGATTGATTAAAATAAAATGTGGTATTCGAAACTTAAACTATTTTCGTTTTGTGGCGAATTGAATTTGAATTTGATGAATTGAATTAAAATGATCGATCAATTATCGAATCGAATTAATTATGAATGTGTTAATTATTACAGTGCTAATTAGCCTTAAAAAACAATGTAAGTTGATTGAAGCGTTGATGTTGCCGGATCAAGCCGTGATGGGTGCTCAGGGGTGTCAGGAACTCAACATCCATCGCCCCGTTGAACGGTCCGTTCAACCTCCTCCAAGGTGTGCGGTAGGTGGTTGGACATGCAGGTTGGATTGTTGTTAGCAGGAACGCCAGCGGAGGTAGATCACCAGTATGACTAATCCGAGAGTGCCCAGGCAGCCGATGGTGTACTGGTGGATTTCGTGGTAGTTCACTTGATCGCTCCATGAAACATCTTGTGCTTGTAGTTGTCAACGCAGTTCATCAATTTCAGATGCAGACTGAGTGAAATTAGTGGAGTCGTTGAAAGACTCCACAAAGTTTGTCCCGTTATGTAGAACAGCCAATTTCTGCCAATACGGTCTCAAATCGTAATAAATGAGCAACTTCCACTCGCTGGAAGATAAGTAGACTCGACCTAATGGTTGAAAATGCAGACCCGTATGGGGTCTGGTTGTTGAGCCTTGTGTTGGAGTGGCATGCGCTATGCGAGCTAGCAGGCATATCAAGAGGAGCACCATAATTGACTTGCCGGTTTGCATCGATCGCCACCTTGTCCTCGGGATGTCGTCACAGCTGACCTGAGACCCTTCCTTCGTCAAGTGGGGGGAACTTGCTTGTGATGGTTCTTCGTTAGACTGTGCGTCGTCGAGTACTGGTAACGGGGCCAGTTTGTGTATTGGCCTCTTACAACATTCCGGAGGCGGTTTTGACATCAGCGACTTGTACGAAACCATCGGTGCCTTCTCACGTTTTGATAATTCGCCCCAGTGGCCACTACATCAATTGGGTGTTATCGTCGCTTATGATGACCACTGTTCGCGGGATCGCATTGGGGTGTGACTGTCTCCACTTGAAACGACGCTGCAACTGCGCCAAGTACTCGTACGACCATCGTCTCCAGAATTTGAGTTTGAGGTGATTGATTAGCTCCCAACGGGCATGGAGACCTCTGGTGACTAGCTCTGCGCGACCATACATCATGGCTGTGAGGGGTTCTCCGATGAGAAAATGTGCTGGAGTTAAGGTTGCCAAATCATTGGGATCGTTTCACATTGGAGTCAGTGATCTAGAATTGAGGATGGCGTCCGCGTCAACAACCAAAGTATGCAGTTCCTCGTAGGGGAGAGCCGCTGACGAAATGTCCGATGGATAAAATTTTTGGCTGCTTCGACCGCCGCACCCCACAAGCCGCCAAAATGGGGCGTGCATATAGGGGTGAAATGGAAATCGATTCCCCGGCTGGGGCACGCCGTTGTTATTTCTTGATGGCTTGAACGTAATCTCGGTAGCCTCCAGCCTCCCACTGACACGGATTATGCCCTCTGGATCTAGAAATGGTGCCAGCCCCACCAACAGACTGTGCTTAGAGACTTGCCTCTCCGACCCGATGTCCAAAAGTTCGCAGTTAAAATTTTCTGATTGTACATAAGTCATGATGATTTCCAGGGCTGTGGATAGTACATCACTCGTGAGCGCTTGATTTGTCAGTTGAGATTTCTTAACTGCTGGCTTGAAACTACAGATAAACCGCATCATGTAGGCCACTATGCGCTGCAGCCTCTTGAAGGAGTTGCCGTGTTGGATCTGCTGAATATAGTGTGTTTCAGGAATCTCTGCCGCTACCATAGCGGTCTTGGTCCGTTTTGTCTCCAAGCCGCAAGTTGATCCACGCCAAGACAATCTCGGCATTGGTCCAGAATGCCTGAAAAACCTCCTGCAGATTGAGCGCTGTTTTGACTCGTCTTGTGAGCTCAGCACCTAGTTTCGCCGTACACAAATCCAGACGTGAAACAGTAAGTGTTTTGACCGGGGCCACTGTTAACTTGATGCACAACAATCTGACAACGACTTGACTGCTCCTCAGGGTCGACCGAATGTATATCGCTGCGCCATATGCCTTCTAGGAGGCATTAAAAAATGTGTGTAACTGCACTTGCACGGGTTTCTTGCTGTACTGATGTGACGAGAAAATTGGTCCTGCTGCAATGATGGCAGGCCACTGCGGAAATCAGACCACTGGGTATGGATCCCCACTGGCGATGCTGCATCCCAGTCCAATTTGAATCGCCATAATTCCTGCAGGAATAGCTTGGCTGCTACTATTACAGGAGCCAGAATGCCCAATGGATCGAAAATTCTGGCTATATCAGATGCCATCGTTCTCTTGGAGAACTTCGCATCAGTTGGATCCAGGTTGATTTGGATCTGGAGCTCGTCAGTCTTCGGACGCCAGATGACTTATAACGTCTTAATATAGTCCTCGTGTAAACTATTGAAGTCCAGCTGGACTTGTTGGTTCTTAGGTTTAATCTCCTTCAACAATAGAGTATGGTTGGCACACCATTTGCGCAATTGCATACCTGCGCTCGAGAGTATGGTGCATAGCTCCACCTGTTTGCGAAGTGCCTCCTCTAAGCTGTATGCTCCGGTCAATATAGCAATCCTTTTCCAACGTGCTGCTGCCCAGAGGCCCTTCTGCTGGTTCTCTTGTACTAGAATCTGTAGACATTTTGTAGCTAGATATGGGGCACATGTTGTGCCGTAGGTTACTGCTTTCAACTGATAGTATCACACTGGTTGCGTTGAACTATTTCTCCGAATTAAGCCATGGTACTGACGGTCTTTGGAATGGAGCGTTATCTGCCGATACATTTTCTCGATGTTGGCGGTGAATACGAAACAAGGCATTCTGAAACGTAGGAGTATCGAAAAAAGGTCATCCTGGACAGTAGGCCCTGTATGAAGGACATCATTCAACGAAACTTTTTTGTTGTCTTACTAGATGCATCAAAAACTACCCGCAGCTTAGTTGTACTGTTGTCAGGCTTCAGGATATAATGATGTGGAAGCAAGTGTCGTAATTCCTTCCGCTGCTGCGACGTCACCTCCTCCATATGCCTAAGCCGAATATACTCCACCATAAACTCCTCGTATGGAAGTCTTAGATCAGGGTTCATCTCCAGCCGACGCTCCAAGGCAATGCATCTGCGAGTGGACTCCGCTTGGAAATCACCTAACGTCTCAGGATCCTTGCTGAATGGGAGTTTAACCAAGAAACGGGCGCGGGACGTCTTGTCATAAGCTGATAGAAATGTGCTTTGCAAGCCTTTTCAGTTAACTTAAGCTTGTGCAGCGGATCCTGTGCTTCCTCGACCTCCCAAAATTGCTTGATGATTATCTTCTGCCAGGAAGTGTCACGGACGACACTTGAGGTGTGATCATTTTTCCGGCTACAATCCACTCTAGGAGCGTATTCTGGAGCACTGGAAGCTTTGGGCCCAACTTTATTTGTCCAATGGCTAGGACTTCATAAAAGTGTTTGGCACTCAGCAACATGTCGATGCGCTCCCTTCGGTGGAAGTCTGGATCTGCCAGCCTTATGTTTTTGAGAATGTGCCATCCGGATGTGTTCAAGTTCTGAAACGGTTGCGGTGATATAATTTCGTCCATGATGTAGGCTTCCAACTGCGTGGCACATCCTGATAATTTGGGTCTTAGGCTGAGGTTCACTTGATGATATGCATTCTCAGTACTGCCACCTACCCTTTCAATGAAGGCAAGGTGTGGTGTCGATGATGAACCCAGTTTTTTATGATACTTTTGGTGACTAGGTTTTTTTGTGAGTCCGGGTCCAGCACAGCTCGACAATTCGTCGTCTTCCCGTTGCTGGTGACTAGCCTGATGACGGCTGTGCGCAGAAGTACATGTCCTTGGGGTCGGGGCTCCATCAGAGTCGTTAAAGCGAGCGATGGCGGTTCTGTATTTGTTTGTAGTTTCGAGTCTTGTTTCAGCGTTGTCGTGCTCGAGAATATCGTCTTGGTCTGTTTGGGCTTGTTGTATCCAGGCAGATGTAGCAGAGTGTTGTGATTCTTGGAACACTGCTTGTTACCTCTAGCCGCGCGGCCCTGATATTCTTCTCGAAGGCAATTCACACACAGCTTCGTAGAGCGCACGAAACTTAGTCTCTTTGCAGCAGTGATCCTGAGGAAATCGGGGCAGTAGTAAAGCGGGTGAACCTGCTCACACATTAAGCACGAGAAGCTGTCGTGGTGGTCACGGTTGACTTGGTGGCTTTCCTACGGTTGATCTCCGATTCCTTTGCTTTATGTCTCGAGGCCTGGAAACGCGTTTCAATGAAGTCCAACAAACTCTACAAGAGTGGTAGCTTGTTCGTATAATGCGTGAGTCACTGGATCCAATTTTCGGATGAGCACGTGTAGCAGCAACGGATCTCAGTCCCGTTCCTTCAAGGTTATCTAAGCCACCTCGTAGTTGTCATAAGACAATGTAAAATATCGAATCAAAAGCTCTGCTTCTCCGGTGAGACCGGCCTTGAGCTACCACAGCTTTTAACACTTGGGCATCAGTTGGCTATGGAGCGTTTTCATGAACAAGTCGTAGAATTGTTCCCAATGTAAATAGTTCCCATCGAAGCTGGGGAGTTTTATTTTCGGCAGAGGCATGGTAAGCGGAGTCACAGGCTGAGTTGCTGAGGTAGGTGTGGCGCTGAGTTCATTCATTTTTGATTCCAGACGTATGACCCAATCTTGGGTAAGCTCTTCCAAGCGAATATGCTGTTGCACGTTAAAACCATACGCTTCAGGAACGTCATGGACCTCGACGATCTGCAGGTGATATTTATCCAGCTGTTGCCAACCTCGTTGGAGGGTCATGAGTTTACTCCTGCACCAGGTTCGAGCGACCTCCTTCTGGTCCAAATGGTCGATGATCCTCCTTAAAGAGCCTGCCATGACTTTGTAGCGACACAGAATCCTGACCACACTGGCATCTCTTGGGGCTGAGGCTTCTGTAGTGTAGTCCTTGTCCTCGCTATCCTGAATTTCAAGTCCTTTCGGTGAATGTTCCCCGGGAGCGCGTCCACGTGTGTTTTGGCAGGCATTTGATTGCGGAAGTGCTGCTGGTAACGGAAGTAGTTGCCTTTGGTAGTGTCGTATATATGTCGGGTAAAATACTTGTGCGACGGAGCAACCTCCGCTAGGGCTCGGATTTAACTATCACCTAGTTCAAAATTACCACGACACTACACAAACATCACACAGAACTTCACGACCTGTTCACCAGAGAAGAAATAATTATTTAGATGTGTACGGTAAAATAAATACCAAGTATATCTCGCCGGGGCCTCCAGGTGTTTGCGCTGTACTCTTTTGTCCTGACCTTTGATTTTACTATTTTGAATTTCTTCTCTACCTTTCCTTTAGAAGTAATTTTTGTGAGTAGTGTGTTAAATAGCGTAGTCATTTCGAACATCCTGGTTGAATAGCTAGTTATGTTTAATTGAACACTGAAGTTTTGCTTTAAATAATATCAAATAAGGCTTCTGAGTTTGTCCCGATACTGCACTTTCTCAAATTTTCTATCTAAACCCAACTTAAATTCACATTCAATTCTCAAAATCTTTGTAATTTAACCGTAATTATTAGTTATGCAGAGTTGTTAACTGACTAGCCTTCCTCAACTGACTGAATCGGCCGAGCACTTCACCCACGTTGAATTGCCAAAGCAATTTGCTGTCCAGACAAACGCGCCAGAGGAAATACGCTGAGTTTTAGCTGGCACGTCTGCCTTTGTCTATGAAATGTAACCCAATCTCTTCGATTACGAGTCCACTTCATAGACAAATGCACTGGATGAATGTGCATGGTCAGCAATTTGGCTGGAAATAAAAAATGCAAATGGGATTACAGTGTGGCAAAATTTAAGATTTTTGAAGTTTGGCTGAAATTGAATGAAATTATTGATGTTGGGTGAAATGCCGGCGAAAGGTAAATACAATTGTTCTCAAAGGGAACATTAATTGATTGATCAATTGATCGATGAATTGAATTGAAATGATCGATCGATTGATAAATCAATCAAATAAATTAAATTAATTACCAATGGGCTAATTATTACAGTGTTAAATAACCTTTAGTAAGTTGATTGAAGCGTTGGGGTTGCCAGATCAGGCCGTGATGGGCGCTGAGGGAGGGGTGTCAGGAACTCAAAAGTTCGTTTCGTTGACTAACGCCATCAAGTGACAGCTAGATTTAGTAAAGAAGTATACGAATAATTAAGGTAGGTATGAACTCTCTCTTCTGTAAAACCAAAAATAAACTTATTTAAACGGACTATCGAGGTGAATTCAAGATGGCTGTTGCCATTTGTATTAATTGATTTTTTGTAATGTTAATATCGCTCAATGAAATCGATTTTTCCTATAATCGATTATTTTTTCATATGCCTAGTGTAATAAGTGGGCACAATTGCCTTGCAATGAGTCGTTAACTTCCTTGTCTGCAGTGAAAGACTGCGGACGGTTATCCGTAAGATCGCTAAACAGCGGACTGCTCCGCAGATATAATGGCGAGGACATTACTGACCACAACGCCGTTATTACTAAGTCTGCAAAAATAACTTCGCGATTATTTGATTCAAGGGTTAATAATCAGAATGAATAATACACGCTGAGTATCTTGCCAAGAATGTTTTATTTAAATTTTCCTACGACCATTTATATTCAATTTTAGCTTACAATATACTTCTTACAAAATAACTGACCTAATTGTTTACTCCAAAAATTTACATTACTAATATCCATATATTCATGTTCGATAAATTTATTGGTGCCATTTATTTGCAACTCAATAAATTATCACTACGCAATTCATCGACCTAAGCTACTCAATTTTCATTGAAACATTTTTGATGTGTTTGCAATTTTTTGATCCACGCGACCTTTTCTTCATGTGCGTAATATGGGTATATTCATATGAATATCTGCGTATGCAGTTTTGTCTTATGAATCATAGTATTTCCTCAAGTGCATGTACAGACGTAAGCACATAGATTCAAATGCAATGATTTATGAATGAGTTGACTGTTTGCTTGTTTGTAGGTTTTGTGTTGACATTGCGAGTGAGTAATATGTAATGGATATGGGCATGTAGAATCTTTGTCGTATTTTTGTTTTTACATGCTGATATGATTGTTCACGGAAGTGTATGGATATGAATGTGAGTATTTATTTAAATTTATAGATGTAAGTATGATATTTATAAATATTTATTGGTGTAGGTATTACACCTCCAACCTTTTTTGATTAAACTTAGATATGAGTTTACGAGTATATAAGTTGAATCACAAATTACTTCTTTATACAAACTCATTATTATCTTCAGATTCTTCTATATACACTTTTTCTTTTCTTAGAATATAACATATTTATTTTTTATCTATATAATGTTTGACACTATTCTTATGTACATATTTTGGTTTACCATCTATTTCTATTAGAATATTGCTATCTTTTATATCTAGGACTTCGTAAGGACCTTTATATGGTTTTTGTTTTTTTTTCGATTCTCATTCTTTAATAGGATTAAATCTCCAACATTTAAATCAAAAGGGGTTTGTATACTTTTGATTATCTACGCGTTTAGTCTTTACTTTTTCTATAATATTGCGTGCTCTCAGTAGCGATGTTCTCAACCTCATTCTTAGTTCATTTGCGTAATTATACAAATCATAAATTTTGTCATTGTTTTCAATTATCTCATTGGGAAACCATGGAAGTTTTCCAAATATTAGCTCATATGGAGTGTATTCTGTGTCGACATGGGGTGTTGTATTGTATGCAAATGCGTAGTATGGTACCCATTTGTCCCATTCGTAATCATCAGCAAAAGAATGCATGTATTCATTAAGTACTCGATGATTGCGTTCGACTGTTCCCAATGTTTGATGATGATAAGGAGTTGAGAATATCTGTTCAATGTTTAGTAGTTTACATATTTCAGACATGAGTTTATTTGAAAATTCAGTTCCTAGATCGGTTTTTAACTTATTAAAATGTCCAAATTTTAATATAAATTCATTAACTATGCCTACTGCTATAGTATGTGCTTCCTTATTTTCTATGGGGAATGCTACTACGAATTTTGTTAATTCACATTGTAGCTTCAATATATGTATCTATCATTGTAGCGTCAATATGTATCTACTTCTATCGCTTCTATCGTTTGAAAACTTGTAGATGGTGTATCCGTTTTAATCATTTTCTCGGTAGTGTGTCTTATTTGCTTGCTCATTCGACAAGTCTTACAATTATTTATGTGTTGTTTGACCATGTCATTCATGTTTTTCCAACAAAACTTTTGTTTTAATTTGAGTAACGTTTTACGTACTCCGAAATGTCCTCCGTGAGGTGTATCGTGATACCCCTCAATCAATTCCTTTTGTTCTTTTACATCATTTATCATTTTGGGCGGCTTGTAAATTAATATTGTCAATTTTGTACGCGTACTTCTTTGTTGCAATGTATTAAAATTTCTTTTGAATTCATTCTTATCTATGGATTTAAATATTTCATCATCTTCAGATTAAGAGAGTTCACAGATATTCTCTTGTCTGGTGAATTCCAATAGCTTTTCTAATATTGAAACGAATTTCAAATTAGACTTATTGCTATTGCTCTTTTCTGAGTAAACATCAGCACCTTTCGTTATGAGCTTAGCATTGGTAAAAACGTGTTTCTTACCAGATTTATCGCTATAACGTGCTTCTCTATACGTACGTACGTACTATTTTATTCTCATTATTTGTATCGTGCAATTTTATAAATTTCAGTTTTTCTATACCGGTAATGTCAGACAGACTTGTACAATCCCAGCAATAGAGTTGATCAGATTCTATCTTGGTGTGGGTGCAATCGTTGTCGACTTTCTTTACTTTCTTTGTACTTTCTGCCATGCCCCTTGTTACAATTAGTAACTTTCGTTTAACACGTTCATCAGTGTTTGGAGGTATCATTGATTCAAGTATGTCTGAATCCAATTCGATTCTAGACAAGGCGTCTGCATTGGTATTCATGCTGCCTTTCTTGTAGACTATTGTGAAGTCATAATCAGATAAATCTACTCGTATCCTTGTTAATTTTGAAGATGGATTTTTGTGACTGAATAGTGATACTAGTGGTCTATGGTCAGTTACCACTATGAATTTTCTACCGTAAAGGTAAGGTCTAAAGAAATTTATTGCCCAATGTATTGCTAGCAATTCTTTCTCAATAGTTGGTTTATTGATATCATGCTTCGCTAATGATTTGCTAGCGTAAGATATCGGTAAGTCAGAATCAATTTTGCCTTGTGACAGAACTGCTCTTAATGCATAATTTGATGCGTCTGTAGTAAGGATGAATGGTTTTTCGAAATTTGGGTATTGCAAGATAGGTGGTTCAATAAGTTTCTATTTTAAAGTCTTATAAGCTTTTTGACAATCTTCAGTCCAATTGAAGGTAACATATTTCTTTAACAAAGAATTAAGACATTTGGCTGTTTGCGCAAAATTCGGGATGAATCGCCTGTAATAATTACAAAAAGCTACAAATCTCCGTACTTAATCCGCGTTGCGTGGTATTGGGTAGTTTTTGATAGCTTCGTACTTTGATGGGTCGGTTTTGATACCTTTATCAGTGATCAAATGCCCTAAGTACACTACTTCCGATCTCATAAATTGGCATTTCGCGGGGTTTAATTTTAAGTTGTATTTACGCAGCCTGCTTAACACTTTGCTCAGATTGTAGTTGTGATGCTTAATACTGCATCCAAATACTATAATGTCATCGACATATAGGACAGTTTCGTGACTTAAACCACTTAATGCAATAGTCAACATTCGTTGAAAACTATTAGAAGAAATTTTCAAACCAAACGGTAATCTCTTAAATTGATAATGACCGTCGTTTGTCGAGAATGCTGTTATCGGCCTACACTCTCTCTCAAGTTCAATTTGATGAAAAGAGCTAGTCATATCTTATCCAAGTTTATCCAAAACGTCTTCGAGTCTTGTTAAAGGAAATTTGTCGTTAACGATTTTATCGTTAAGTCTGCGGAAATCTACCACCAATCGCCATTTCTGCTCTCCATCACTCGACTTCTTTGGTACTACCAATAGAGGTGAGTTGTAAGGGCTAACAGACGGCTCTATGATGTCATTAGACTCCAAGTCTTTAACTTGTCGCAAAATTTCCTCGTTTTGGGTTTGTGGCAACCTATAATTTTTTATATAAACCGGATTTTTGTCGGTTGTTTGCAGACGTTGTCTGTATAAATTGTTCGTTGTCAATTTCTCTCCCTCTAGATAGAATACATCTTGAAATTCTTGAATTATGTTTAATAAACCGTTCATGGATGGTTTATCCAAATTATCTTCATTTATTATCTCCAGCAATTTCTCAAAACGTTTATTATTCGACATCTGACCTTCCTGATGTCTTTTGTCACTTTTATTCAGTGTAAGGATACTGTAATCGCTTAAAGGCTCAGCTTGTGCTCTGAATTCTTTAATGACAACATCGTTGTCTGTTGTGTTCAGTATTTTCACATGTTGGATTCCTTTCGCGGGTATTATGGTATTACCAACAAAAATACCTTTTTGAATTTCTGACCAGAATAGAATGCAGTCTTCATCTAGTTCTAAATTTACCGGAACTATTGCTTCGGTTCTCGCAGATACGTTTATCTGGTAATTGTTGGGTTTTCTTGTGCTCATAGGCAACACAACTTCATCATCCTTTATATTAAATGAGATGGTGTACGTTGTTGTGTAACTCTACATATTTTTATATTCACTTAAAGATAAATACATTTCACATGAGCATAAATTCTAATTGACATATTTGTATAAATACATTTCATAGGAACATAAATTTTAATTGCAAGAATCTATTTCGAGCAATTCAAATTGTAATAAATATAACCCAAACTTATATTTCAACGCGCACATAAAATTCTTATCGTAAGAAACATTTTATGAAAATCAAAGTCAAGTTCAAATAATTATTTTGTAACATGATCACTTGATTTTGAATTCGAATGCATCGTTCATTGCATTCTTCATACAGACCTTTTCTGTGTAATGCGATACTAGTCGCGTGCTGAAGATAAACAAGTATATGCATTTTCATTCATGCGATCTGATATTACGACGTGCTATGCCGTAATGACGCATCTGTGAAATTGTCCTTATGTTTCGATAGACAATTAAAGGAATGTGAATGCATATGCTTGTGAACTGACCAAGTCAAGAATAAGGTCAAGTGGTTTCGGGTTTGTTTAAGGTGTGAAGAATGTAATGAGGATGTTGACACTTGTCGTGGAGTAAAAATTTATGAATAATAAATGAACGAAGAATTATGTTTTGAAATTGAAGTGTTGAAAGTAGGTTTTGGGTTTAGGAAAATTTATGACCAATATTTTAAGTAGGTTTACGAACTAATATTTTTGTATGTGTAATAATTTAAGTAGAGCATGACTTCTAGAAAATGATATAAATACCGTTGTGAATTTTAGAGAAAATACAGTTATACTTTTGACTTTCAACTTGCACTTTTCTCTGCGTGATAACGCTGTTTGAATTCGAAGTTATAATTGTCTACGCAATAACTTATCGTTGCGCTTACGTCTAGACTGCAAAAGAATTTAATACTCATTTGCAGTCTTAGTAACAGTAGCGTAGTGGACACTATGTCCTCGCTATTTTATCTGCGGCCCAGCCGCTTGGCTAGGTAGGTTTTTTTTAAACTTGATTAAATATTCTTGATCCCACTAAAACCTACATCCACACATAGTGAGGAACAAGAACGCGTGCCAGAACGCGCATCTTTACATGGCGATCCTGCTTGTCCGGATTTGGACGCGTTAGACCTTATTGCTAACCAAGAAGAGTTCGACGCTGTTTTCGAGAGGTGCTGTAGAGTTGTAGAGGAGTACGTTCCAGAACCCGTGGCAGAACGGTATTTGTCACCGCCACCTTACATTCCGGCTGAAATCGGTACCCCAGATCTTCGAGGACCAAAGCCACGTCGAATTGAACCGTTCCTGAAGAAAACAAGAACGGAGCCGAAGGACATTTTGGAATCTATACCGAAGAAGCGACGACCAAGAGGTGGTCGTAAAACGAAGCTGAAGCGTCAGCGAGCCGAGCTGCATCGTGTAATTAAAATAGCGGTCGGAGAGCAGAAGAGAGTACTACAGCGGAAACTTTTGGACCTCAAACCGGCGAATAGACATTGGGCACAATGGGGAATAGCTGCTCCGTTGGAAACAGTTTCGTCGAGGAATATCAACAATCATTGACAACATCCATAGTATTCATAGTAATAATGATAGTTTTTTATGTATACCACAGATACAATAAGAATTACGTGGTAAAAAGACTAAATAGAAATATTAATATTTGAAAATTTGAGTTGTTTTTGATGTTAGCCTATTTTTTTTTGGTTTATGGAGTCTATGGATTAAGAGTTATTTACCATTGGCTTTAGGATATCTTGCTTCAAATTTAATGATTTATGGAGCTTTTAGAAAAACTGGTGGTTGAGAATGAAAAGGTTTTGAGTAATTTAAAGAAATGTGCAAAGAGTTTGTACACTTTTGAGACACTCCAGGCTAAATTAGATGAGTTGCAAATTAGAAAGGAAAAGTTTAATGATATACTCAAGACTTGCAAAGATGAAAGTTCTAAAGTTTTAGATCTCAAGTTAAAGTTCAGAGCACTATCATCCATTTTGGAGGGCGAAATCTGGTTACAGCTGAGCAAACAAGGGTATTCGGATATAGAAGAAATCAAAGAAGATTCTATAAGTGAGGATCTAGAATCTAGTTTACAGATATATGAAGAAAGATTCACCATGGCCGATTTTAGTTTAGAAACAGCCATGAAGATCATCCCTGTTTTTGATGGGAAGTATAAGGAATTGGACCCTTTCCTCAAAATACTAGAAATCCTCCATACAACCCTGTCTGCTAATGCTAGGGCTAGTCTCATTGACTTCGTTGTCAATGTTAAATTAAGTGCCACAGTCAGACTTTCTTTGGCAAATGTTTCAATTACATCCTTCGATACCCTAAAATCAGCATTACGAACAAGATTTAAGAATAATAAAACTGTACCTCAGATTCATACCATGTTAAGTAGTACTTACCAGAAGAAATCTTCTGTGAGTTCTTTTAAGGACAAAATCTTAAACTTGGTGGATGAACTCAACCAATTACAAATACAGGAGTTAGGAAGTCAAGCTACTCCGAACGAGAAGAAAGTTATCGCACAGATGAACGACACCTATGCGCTAACCGTTTTCAAAAATGGGCTGAATGATCAGCTAAGGAACACTATTTTTTCGGCAAGACCAAAAAGTTTTACCGAAGCTGTATCACTCGCACAGGAATTAGAAAATGCAGAGACACAGGCTACTAATAGTGTAATGCATTTTAGTGGCAATGCCAACAAGAAAGGGAGAAGATACGATAACCGTAATAGGAATAGCAATGATAGGAATAATAGACATAACAATAACTATAATAGGAATAATGATAGGAACAGTAGAAGTAACGATAGGGACAATAACCACAGTAACAATAGAAGTTACAACAATAATAATAACAATGATAGGGATAATCGCTACCGTAGCAATCGCAATAGCAACAATCAATCAGATAATCACAAACGTAATAGGCGCAATGGTAGGAGCAACAACAATAATAATAGTGACAATAGAAGGAGAAATGTCCATGTTGTTAGCGACCAGGGAAACGTGCTAAGTTCCGGAGAGGACATGGAGAACCTCCCGGTATAAGAAAATTGGACACAGAGCACAATATATATAGAATAACCGATAGTTGTACTAATTTTGTGAGAATTTATAATTATAACTCTGATAGATACTTATTATTTTTAATCGATACAGGTGCGGATGTGTCTATATGCAAAGACGATGTCTATAAGGATTTAGAATATTCTATAGATAGTAAAAATAGGATTAGACTTACGGGAATAACAAAAGAAGTAACCACGTCCTTGGGTACTTCTTACTTAGAGATATTAATTGGGAATCATAAAGTAACGGAATCGTTCCACATTGTAGACAGTAATTTTCCGATAAGTACAGATGGTATTATCGGCAGAGATTTGATGGTCCATTATTTATGCAGAATTGATTATGAGACATTTACAATAACCTTCAACGTAAATGATGAAGAAGTTGTACTACCTATGGACACGAGAAGACAACAGTATTCACAGATAAACATTTCGGCAAGAACCGAAATGATTGTTCCGGTCAACATAGATATTGATGAGGATAGTATCGTGCTGAACACGGAGATTGAGAAAGGCGTATTTGTAGGAAATACAATCATACCTGTAAGAGGTGTACGGCACATTAAAATCATGAATACAACAGACGAAGATATTGTCATAAAGCATTTCAATGTTGAAGTCGAACCATTGAAAGATTATGACATCTTAAAAGGGGAAAAACAAAGTTTCGACAATGATCGATTTAAGAGATTACTGAACGTTATAAATAAGGATAGTCTGGATAAACCTGCAATGCAAAGTTTGCTTAAAATCTTAAAAGAATATCAAAATGTATTTCATTTGGATGGAGAAAAGCTTGCAACGAACAACTTCTATAAACAGAAATTACAAACCGTAGATAACAGTCCGGTTTATATTAAGAATTACAGATTACCTCAATCCCAAAATGAGGAAATCCTGCAACAAGTCAGAGATCTGGAAACCAGTGATATCATCGAGCCATCAACTAGCCCGTATAATTCTCCACTGTTAGTTGTACCAAAAAAGAGTACAGACGGAAAAGCTAAATGGCGACTGGTTGTAGATTTCAGAAGACTCAATGACAAGATAGTCAACGACAAGTTTCCTTTGACGAGACTTGAGGACGTCTTGGACAGGCTTGGTAGAGCAAAATATTTCTCTACGCTGGACATGACTAGCTCTTTTCATCAAATTGAACTTGAGAAAGAGTCTAGACCATTGACAGCATTCTCCACTAACGATGGGCACTATCAGTTCAAGAGGTTACCATTCGGATTGAAAATTTCGTCCAACAGCTTTCAAAGGATGTTAACCATAGCTCTCAGTGGCCTTAGCCACGAGGCATTCTTGTATGTCGATGACATAATTGTATTCGGTTGTAGCATCAAACACCATAATGACAATCTTTGCAAAGTACTACAAAGGTTGCGTCGGTATAATTTGAAATTAAATCCTGAAAAATGCCAGTTTTTGAGATCAGAGGTAGTATACTTGGGTCATTTGATAACCAGTGAGGGAATCAGAACTGATCCAGCTAAGAACAATACAATCAAAAACTACCCAGTACCAAAGAGTGCAGATGAAGTACGCAGATTTGTGGCTTTCTGCAATTACTACAGGCGTTTTATACCAAATTTTGCCGAGACGGCGAAGTGTTTGAATGCATTGCTAAAGAAAAATGTAACTTTTGTCTGGACTGAGGAATGTCAAAAAGCATACGAAACTTTAAAAAGGAAACTGATAGAACCACCGATACTTCAATACCCAAACTTCGCAAAACCATTTATTTTAACCACAGATGCTTCAAACTATGCTTTGGGCGCAGTTTTATCTCAAGGAGAAATTGGCCAAGACCTACCAATTTCTTATGCTAGCAAATCCTTGGCTAAGCACGACATCAACAAACCGACTATCGAAAAAGAGCTTTTAGCTATTCATTGGGGCATAAATTTCTTCAGACCCTATCTATACGGACGAAAATTCGTGGTTGTGACCGATCACAGACCACTAGTATCATTGTTTACCCATAAGAATCCCTCATCAAAACTGACTAGAATTCGTGTCGACCTATCAGATTACGATTTCACAATTGTATATAAGAAAGGTAGTATGAACACTAATGCGGATGCATTGTCAAGGATCGAGTTGGATTCGGACACCTTGAAAGCGATGATACCTCCAGAAACTGATGAAAATGCGAAAAGGAAACTATTAGCGATTACAAGAGGTATGGCGAATAAGACAGAAAAACAGAAAGAAGTGGTCAACAACGAGGGCACCCAAACTCCAGTAGAACCTGATCAACTCTATTGTTGGGATTGCACGAGTTTGTCTGACATTACCGGTATTACGAAACTGAGATTTATCCTGCGCAGTGAAGTTAAAAATAAAGATGTTTATATTGTACGTACAAAAGATATTATAGAAGTACATTGTAGCGATATATCTGATGTGAAATCTGTTTCCGTCAAAGAAAAGCTAACAATGCATAATGGTACCAAAAGTAACAAGAGTGATGAGGCAAATAGTGATAATCCGAATCCGAAATTCGTTTCGATTCTGGAGAAACTATTTAAATTCGCGAATCAAGAGAACATCAATGAACTCTCACTATCTTGTGAAGACAGTATTTTTAGGTCTATAGACAAAACAGTATTTAAAAGAATAATTAATATGTTGCAACAGAAAACGCGTACGCAAAAGAAATTACGAATTATGATATACAAACCGCCTACCAAGATAACAGATAAACTTGAACAAAAGAAGCTAATAGAGGAGTATCACAACTCACCTCATGGAGGACACCTAGGAATTCGCAAAACATTGTTAAAACTAAAACAACGATACTGTTGGAAGAATATGAACAGTATGGTTAAAATCCATATCAAAAATTGTGCAGCTTGCCTAACTAACAAACAAGTAAGGCATACAAAAGAGAGGATGGTTGTAACAGATACACCATCAACAAGCTTTGAGACTGTACAAATAGATACTGTAGGTCCATTAAGAATCTCGAATAATTACCGATACATATTAACACTACAATGTGAGTTAACTAAATTTGTCGTTGCTTTCCCAATAGAGAATAAGGAATCAAAAACTATAGCGGTAGGTTTAGTAGAAGAGTTTATATTAAAGTATGGACACTTTAAAATACTTAAGTCTGATTTAGGAACTGAGTTCACCAATAGACTTATGGGCGATATATGCAACTTATTAAAGATAAAACAAATTTTTTCTACTCCATACCATCACCAAACGCTAGGTTCGGTTGAAAGAAACCATCGGGTTCTCAATGAATACATGTATTCTTTTGCTGATGATCAGCAATGGGATAGATGGATTCCGTACTACACCTTTGCGTACAACACTACACCTCATATAGATACCAATTATACACCTTATGAATTGGTATTCGGCAAATTGCCTTACCTTCCAAATGATTTAATTGAGGATGGTGAAAAGATTTACAATCTGGATGATTATGCTAATGAACTCAAAGTAAGATTAAAAATGTCTATTTCAAAGTCTAGGAAGATAATAGAAAATTTGAAAGCAAAGAGGGTTAAAGAACAAGGTCGTACAAACCCTATACACATAAACATTGGAGATCTTGTATTAGTAAAGAATGAGAACCGTAGAAAACACCAACCCCCTTATAAAGGTCCATATAAAGTAATAAATGTTGAAAATAGCAATGTTTTAATTGATATAGACGGACTCCAAAAATCAATACACAAGAATAGAATAAAACCATATAATGTAATTATTCAATAAATGTTAATAATAAGAAATTAAATTTATTGCGAACCGTATAGTGTAATTGTACAAAACATGTAACAATATTGTATGGGACATATTGCATTTCTATGTATAAGTGAACTATATATATAAAATTTTTTTTTTTTTTTTAGATTCGTATTAATATATTGTATAAAATTTCAATATATCAACACTCATCTAGAGGATTAGGGTGTTGTGTAACTCTACATATTTTTATATTCACTTAAAGATAAATACATTTCACATGAGCATAAATTCTAATTGACATATTTGTATAAATACATTTCATAGGAACATAAATTTTAATTGCAAGAATCTATTTCGAGCAATTCAAATTGTAATAAATATAACCCAAACTTATATTTCAACGCGCACATAAAATTCTTATCGTAAGAAACATTTTATGAAAATCAAAGTCAAGTTCAAATAATTATTTTGTAACATGATCACTTGATTTTGAATTCGAATGCATCGTTCATTGCATTCTTCATACAGACCTTTTCTGTGTAATGCGATACTAGTCGCGTGCTGAAGATAAACAAGTATATGCATTTTCATTCATGCGATCTGATATTACGACGTGCTATGCCGTAATGACGCATCTGTGAAATTGTCCTTATGTTTCGATAGACAATTAAAGGAATGTGAATGCATATGCTTGTGAACTGACCAAGTCAAGAATAAGGTCAAGTGGTTTCGGGTTTGTTTAAGGTGTGAAGAATGTAATGAGGATGTTGACACTTGTCGTGGAGTAAAAATTTATGAATAATAAATGAACGAAGAATTATGTTTTGAAATTGAAGTGTTGAAAGTAGGTTTTGGGTTTAGGAAAATTTATGACCAATATTTTAAGTAGGTTTACGAACTAATATTTTTGTATGTGTAATAATTTAAGTAGAGCATGACTTCTAGAAAATGATATAAATACCGTTGTGAATTTTAGAGAAAATACAGTTATACTTTTGACTTTCAACTTGCACTTTTCTCTGCGTGATAACGCTGTTTGAATTCGAAGTTATAATTGTCTACGCAATAACTTATCGTTGCGCTTACGTCTAGACTGCAAAAGAATTTAATACTCATTTGCAGTCTTAGTAACAGTAGCGTAGTGGACACTATGTCCTCGCTATTTTATCTGCGGCCCAGCCGCTTGGCTAGGTAGGTTTTTTTTAAACTTGATTAAATATTCTTGATCCCACTAAAACCTACATCCACACATAGTGAGGAACAAGAACGCGTGCCAGAACGCGCATCTTTACAACGTCTCATAGTCAATTTCGCACATATGTTTGACTAGTACATCTCTCCCTAAGATACCATCTGTGGTTATCGGAAATTTCTCGGTTACGATATGAAATGAATTTCTTAAATTATATTCCCCAATTTGTAAATTTAAATCTAGAGTTCCTAACGAACTAGTAACTTCCTCAGTTATTCCTGAGAGCTTAATCCTTTCATAAGATCTTATTTCATATTCTATATTCCTACATACATTTCGTCCGCACCTGTGTCTATAAGAAATGTAAGTTTTCTACCTGCATTGTGGCAATAAATTGTAATGAAATTTGCGCAGGTGTTTGAAATCCTAAATATTCTGTGGTCTATACCGGGAGGCTGTCCTGTACATTCTCGACCTCGCCGGTTCTTCGGTAGTTTCCCTGGTCCGTAATAATATTAGCATTTCTCCTATTAGTTCGGTTCTGGTCGTTTCTGAAATAGTTATGTCGATTCCCATTATTTCCGTTGTTGGAAACTCGTCCATTGTTATAATTCCTACCCCGTTGGTTATTACTATTGCCTTGCCTATAGTTATTCCTTGTGCTATTGTTATGTCTGTAGTCATTTCGGTTGTTATAATTGTTTCTCGTATCATTGCTGTATCGTATGTTGTAGTTATTTCTACTATGATACCTGTTGTTTGTCTTTTGATTAGAGAAATGCATAACATTCGCTACAGGTGGTGGCTCAGAATTTCGAACTCTAAAGCCAAAGATACAGCTTCACCAAAATTCTTTGGTCTCGATGCAAAAATAGTATTTCTCAGCTGGTCGTTCAAACCGTTCTTAAATACAGTTAGTGCGTAACTGTCATTCATATTAGCTATGACTTTCTTTTCAGCTGCTCTTGCAGAATTATCTAACTCTTGAATCTGTAGTTGATTCAGTTCACAAATTAGCGACGTTACTTTATCAGTGTAGGCATTGACGGTTGATTTCTTTTGTACCGTATTGCTAAGCTGTGTGAATATCTGGGGTGTAGTTTTATTGCTTTTAAACTTGCGTAATAAAACATCTTTAAGGTTCTCAAAAGAAACAATGTTACTGGCAGCAGTTGAAAGCTTAACTGATGCACTCAGTTTGACGTTTTTCACAAAATCCAATAACAATTCTTTAGCAGTTGCTGTTAGTGAAGAATGTAGGAGTTCTACAATTTTTAGGAATTACCCTAATTCCCTATATTTTCCGTCAAAGACAGGAATAACCTTCAACGCGGTTTCTAACGAGAATTCTGCCATTCTGGAACTTTCTATCAATATGGGGTTCTTATTTCCTAATTCTGATACTTTTGTATCTTGACCAGTGTATCCTTGTTGAGATAACTGAAACTGATGTTCTCTTTCTAGAGTTGCAGCTTCTGTTTTAAATTTTAATTTCAAATCCAAAAGATTGGAATCACTTTCTGAAAGGACGGATGTCAAAGAGTTGAATAATTCTCTTTGTTTCTGTAGGTTACCTAATTTTTCTAAGATGGTTTCAACAGTATATATGGTTTCCTGTTTTCTTTAAATTCCTAAGGGTCCTTTCGTTGTCGTCTACAATGTTTTTCTCTTTATTCATAAGCTAAAGTAAATTTCTTGTAACACTAAATGCAGAAATTGACTGTAAAAATATATTCTATATTTGATCTAGCTTTAAATATTAGTTGTCCTATTTAACCTTTTGATTACATATTTTTTATTATATCTATCATACACAAAAAATAAAACTATAGCTATGATGAAAATTGAAGAAGTGGTTATCGACTGCCTATATTCCTCCACGATACCAGCATTTGTGTTGGTTGAGCATTTATTGCCCATCTTGTCGGGGATTTTTTTTTTTGTCCGGGCGTAGCTTATCCAGTTGTTGTAACAGTAACTTCTTCGATTCACCGTGCGTCAATTTGATAATGCGGTGTAATTCTGCACGGGCCTTCTTCAATTTTGTTTTCGCTCCTCCTCTAGCACGTCTTCTCTTCGGTATCACCGTTGTATCCTTTTTATGTTGTTGTTTGAAGAAATCACTAATTTGTCGAGGCTTTGGTACAATATATTTTAGATCTGCGATCTTTGTTGGGATGTACTTCGGTACCTCGTTGATAGTCGATGCTTCCGGAACATACTCTAGCTCCTTTTTTGCTAGCTCGCAACACCGATCAAAAATAGCGTCGAAATTGCCCTCTGATTGCAAGTCCAGGAAATCGTTGTTGATAGTATTTTCCTTTGCGCAGTTCGCAGGATCGCCATGTAATAAGTGGGCACAATTGCCTTGCAATTAGTCCTTAACTTCCTTGTCTGCAGTGAAAGACTGCGGACGGTTATCCGTAAGATCGCTAAACAGCGGATTGCTCCGCAGATATAATGGCGAGGATATTACTGACCACGACGCTGTTATTACTAAGTCTGCAAAAATAACTTCGCGATTATTTGATTCAAGGGTTAATAATCAGAATGAATAATACACGCTGAGTATCTTGCCAAGAATGTTTTATTTAAATTTTCCTACGACCATTACACTAGTTCTTTCCGACATAGTTTTTTTAAAGCAATTGTCGGCTCGAATTGTCTAGTGGGTTTGAATTTAAAATCAGAATTATTAAGTGATATTATCTAATTCAACCAACAGTATTGATAGTGAAATCAACGAAAATGCAGAGGCGGATTGTATATTAGGATTAAGTGGCCATTTATCTCCTTGGTTTTTGAATTTGAAATTAAAATTAAATTAATTTTAAGTGATCCCACCTCTTTTTTGTGTCCTTTGCCGAGTGCTCAGAAATCCCCAGAAAAAAGGAAGTCAGTAATGGATTTTTTTCCTTTTTAACATTTATTTTTCTTTTGCGTATCAATCAAATTTTTTGTATTCTGCTTTTGTTAAAATCCTATTTAGTTTACTTGCACAGTAATTTTTGAGAGGTCTATTTTGATTAGTACTAGAAAATTGTTGCATTTGTTGTATAAATTAAGTTTTGCTAAAATATAACGGCCAATAATAATTTTTCATTTCTCAGAATGACCTCCTCCTCTCCCGTCTGTTTCTCTTTGTGTTACGTTTGATGACTAGGGTGGCTCAGAACGAGAATAGGGTGCCCCGGGCCACTCACGACATGGCTGAGGGCTAGCCGGCCTCAGCATCCCACGCCAACCTACGCAGTCCTCTGCTACAACTTAATGTCTGCAACTGCGGTGACTTCCGTGGTTGCAACAACTCTTACAAGTCAAACTGACCACTCAAAGACTCCACGCTTAACTGAATAGAATAGTACGTTCGTTCCCTCCATAACCAGATTTTTTTGACAGGTAAGACATTGAAAAAACATTGGGTCTAAAAATCCCAAGAAACGCTTTGCAAATAAACGAGTGAAAATTTCCGAAATTGATGTGGGATGCATTGTCCGGATAGTAATGAACGTGTATCATATCTACGAATTAATTTGCACCTTAAGAAAATAATTTTTTTGGAAACGTTTCTGGCAGTGTATGATACATGTTTATTCCTCTATTTCTTCCAGTTCCCTCTTGGTGGGTGCAGCCTTTTGGTTGTGCTTAACGTATTGAGTAATCGAGCTTTACCAGAAGGCTCAACTTTTACTTTCAATTTGATCTAAGAATTCTTCTAGCTCCTTTCTTTTATTGTTTTGAACGTAATGAATTAGAATAACATTATCAGCACTTTGCCAACATAATATCGACATCACAATTCCTTTGATAGCATATGCAAAAGTAGCGAAGCGCAAATGAATAGCGTGAATAAGAGGTCGTATTAATTGGATGTATGTTCACCATGCAGCAAACTTCTCCCGCCACCTCCTCTAAACAGAGCAGGATAAGGACTTACAAACAACCAAACTGACGACCATAAAATACATATGTACAAAACTTTCGCAAACAAATTCGATTATTTCTTGCAACGTTCGAACGTAGTTGAAGCAGTAAAATAAGTTCAGGCAAAAAGCTTGCAGATTCTTGGATTTAATGTGTCGATTCCAGACAGCAATGTGAACCATATACAGAGGTGGCCAAAAGTGATCGGACAATACAAGAAACAAGCAATAAAATACTTTTACGAGCATAAGCTTTGAAATGAAATAAAAATTTTTCCCTTATATAAAAGTTACTTGTATTCTCAATTAATTGCACAAAAAAATAAAACAGAAATAAAAAGATTTTCACAAGAAAATTAACAACTAATTCAAATTCACATTGCATCAAGTGGACAAAAGTAATCGGACATTTTGAAAAGTGTGAAATTAGTCATTGAAGTTTGGAGCAATTCTTTTCTTTTCATTTCCGAGTTTAAAAGGGAATTCCCCTAATTATATGTTGATATGTGTTTTTCTGATATCAGTCATTTACTTGTCAGTTTTAAGTGAAGAAAGTTAAACATGGCTAAGAATCGCAAAGAAACCTGTATACATGAAAGAAAAGTTATAATAAAGTTGTATAAAGAGAATAAATCCTTTTCTGAAATATCAAAAATAATTGGAAGAAGTCGTTCGACAGTTTTCGATATCGTGAAACGGTTCAGAAAAAATAATCAGGTGGAAAACGAAATTAGGAGTGGTCGACCATGTAAACTAACAGAGACAGACGCACGAAAAATCTTAAGAATTGTTAAAAAGAATCCGACTACAACGTCCAGAAGTATTAGGGATCAATTAGCAGATGTAAATGGTACCAATGTTAGTGCCCGGACTATTCGTAGAGCTCTCAGCCGTGCTGGTTATCAAGCGAGAGTACCTCGAAAGAAACCACTAATTAGCAAAGTTAATAAGAAGAAAAGATTATGCTTTGCAAAAGAATTTAAAAGCAAGCCGCTCGACTTTTGGACTCGTATAATATTCTCTGATGAGAGTAAGTTTAATATCTACCACTCCGACGGTAGGTTGTTGGTGTGGAGAACTCAAAATAGTGAGCTTCATCCCAAAAACATTCAACCTACAGTAAAACACGGAGGTGGCTGTGTAATGGTCTGGGGTTGCATGGCTGCCAACGGTGTAGGAGAACTTGTTTTCATTGACAAACCTATGGACAAACTAGGTTACTTGTCGATTTTGAAAGAAAATTTGAAAAAAAGTGCACAAAAATTGGGTCTTGATGGTCATTATTTGTTCCAGCAAGATAATGACCCAAAGCATACAGCTCATGATGTTCGTATGTTGCTCCTTTTCAACACTCCTGGTCAATTAAAAACACCACCGCAATCCCCAGACCTAAACCCCATCGAACATCTTTGGGATCATCTGGATAAAAAAATAAGGAACCATCACATTACTAATAAAAGTCAACTGAAGACGGTGTTATTAGAAGAATGGGACAACATTACTCCGGACGTTACCCGTAAGTTGATACAGTCTATGCCCAATAGGTTAACAGAAGTTATAAAACAAAAAGGATACGCAACTAGATATTAAAAGCCTATGTTCTAATGGAATCATCAGAAAGAAAAGTATTACAATTGAACGTCCGATTACTTTTGTCCACTTGATGCAATGTGAATTTGAATTAGTTGTTAATTTTCTTGTGAAAATCTTTTTATTTCTGTTTTATTTTTTTGTGCAATTAATTGAGAATACAAGTAACTTTTATATAAGGGAAAAATTTTTATTTCATTTCAAAGCTTATGCTCGTAAAAGTATTTTATTGCTTGTTTCTTGTATTGTCCGATCACTTTTGGCCATCTCTGTATCTTCCTTCGTATCTGAGTCAGCCAACTTGTCTGCCAAAGGTACATCGTTTCACTGTGCATTCTCGAAAAAGCTGGAGGATACGAGGGGCCAAGTCAAGACGACAGCAAAACAGCAACAATAGGCGTTCCTGGAAGTGGGCAAACGGAACATTTTCCGTATGGCAGTGCAGCATCGGTGGGAAATTTAATTAAAGGTATACGAGTACAGCAGTTCGGAAACAACTTCCGCTGATATATTTGCTAGTATTTTCGTTCTATTACATGCTGAAGTGCTCTTCACAATACTATTGCCTTCTCATAATGCCTCGCTCACCTGCAGGGCTTTTGGCAGTAGTGATCCTGGTGTTATTTTGCCTCTGCACGGGCATGAACACTAATCAAATATACCTACATAAATATTCATTGGAAGATGTTTATGTTTTATACAAGCATTCATGCATGCTCTCAAAGTCCTGGAGCGTTGTTGCAGGTATTAAATGAAGACATGCAGGAGATTGGTGTAAATTAATTCAGGTGTGTTTGCCCGCATGTTAACAGTGGAGTTAAAAATTTAATAGTTGGTTTCATCTTGGGAAGGATTTAATTGTTTTATGTTGAATAATGTCGGAGACAGAATATTAGTTCCTGGGAGAGCATGCTAAAGTTTTTGAGTAGTTACCACAGGTACAATTTCGAACTGGATTCTATACGTTACAAATATACAGGAAGGATCCTTAATTCACCAGAAGGATGACGTCCCTAGAGTTAAGCAAACCACTGTAAGCATTAAAATTCAGGAAACAGTTTGTAATTATGTCTCCTGGCGCTGGTGTGGTAATGATACGATAATAGTGCATGTTTGAATTGTTGTGTTGTTTTAAGGCATGAAGGCGCGACTACTCAAACTATTTTACATGAGCGAATCAACGCATGATTACCACTTTAATCTTCATGCATGTTTTACACTGCGTCGTGGCAGTATTAGCGATTAGCCACAACAGCTTGTTCAGTGGTTATACATGATGTTCTGGTAATTTTAATGCTTGTACAGGTTGCTTACCATGAATATATTAAACAGTAAGAAGTGAAAAATAGATACAAAATTAACTATGTCATGGGGTAAAAGAACGAAAGATTTCATTCTGGAAAGTTAGGGTTCTTAGCATTCAAATGTTCAAATTTACGCGTTTCAAAGAGCGAATCCATGACCTTAAGGCCTGGTCAAATTAATGATTGGTTTTAACCTACCATCAAAATTATATCCAAATTTAATTGTAGTATTAAGGCAATTATCTTCCAAAAGTAGAGTTAATTAATGTAAAGGCAAAAGCAACGATCGATAAATAACCATCGAGGTCCGATTTTTATTCGAATTGGAGATCCTAAAAAAGAAATGACACAAAACTTTGATATCAAAAAATATGGAAAACTTCTAAAGTTGTATAAATTACTGAACAAATCACCCATTAAGATAAACCAGCTTCATATCAACTCTATTTCAGCCACACATTCAACTGTTAACATTGTAAAATGATCGAAATTCTGAGGGTTGAGAAAATTAATACAAGTATTTTTCAATTCAAGCAGTATTTGGGATTTTCAAAGGATCTCATAGGAAACGAGTACATTTTGTATAACAGAGTTCAAATTTATTAAATTAAGAAGCGTGCAAGCGCACAGGCAAACCAAACGTGTCTTTCTAGTGAGACTAACTGGTTGCAATACTGGTTTCTCGTTGCGACTGGGCAATGGTAATAGTAGTGGTAGATAAATCTCCGAAATTCCCCCGCCTCATGTGAAGCAAAAACAAGTTGGGTAAACAGACCTACGCTCATGTCAGAAGGGTTTTGTATTCAATTTTCAAAATGTAGTCACCAGATTGAATCAAGTCAAGAAGCATGTCAATGACGATTTTATTGGAGAAAATATGAAATTCGAAGATCACACTATTATTAACAAAGTTGAACGAATTTAGACTTCTGAGGTTTTTGTTATTGTTATACTCATAAATATCTCCCTTGATAATTATTTCAGATGTCCATTCGTGAAGGAATACATTTTTCATGTATTTCCCCCCTGTGCCCCCCACTGAAGCAAAAACTGACAGTTTAAGAACTGTTTTGAAAAGCTCCCATGAAAACTTTCATTTCATACTCATATCGGCTACGTTTGATGAATTTTTTTTCAGGGGCCACTCTCCTGTACTGTTATCATCGATTAATGGCCAATTTTTTCGAATCCTAGAATGGTTACAAGACCCTTTTGCTAGGAGCTCTCTCCCACCTCCTTGACTTGTTTCACTTACGAGTATTAATTGTAGGACGGACAGACAGACGGACAGACAGGACGCAATTTTAGAAGAGTTTTGTAAAATTATTTTACAAAACCCTAAAAATGCGTAGTGCAAAGACTGCCCGCCGCAAAGTGATCAAAAATTCCTAGAAGCTAGCCATAATGCCGAACACATTTCAAGTTTCAATTTAGTGTAGTGGTACCCCTAGCATCGTTTGAGTTCGACAGCGGAGGGGAGGTGCCCCTCTTAACCTGTTCTTTCCTGTGACCGTCAAAAGCATTTTTTTAAAGCGTATTGTTTTGGAATGAAGTAATCGAATCCAATGAAACAACATGCATTGTTCTCGTGAATATAAGTACTTCAAAAAATAGTACATGTGACAAAGATAAAAGTTATAAACAATTGACATGCGGTTTCTTGATCGTCATGTTATTTTCAGATGATAAAAATATACTTTAGAATAAATTCTTGCTATACCGGGCCCTATTCTTAATTCGGTATGTAAACTGACACATTTTCTTAAAAAATATCTAAAAATTAGCTGCTGAAAGTTGCTGGTTTGGTCTTGAGACATTATTCCAGATGTAATGTACGGAGGCGCTCTAAAATGCTCATTGTACAGTGCATGTTGTTATTACTCTAAAATCGTCAATTTTTTCTTCAACCGTTTAACCAGCTCAAACTAATGAACAAATATCTGTCTGTTGAAAAAATTTTTATTCAAATAATAATAAAATACTGTCTTAATGATGAAACAGAACTTGCCATATTTATTATTATTGATCGGAAATTAAGTGTTGTACAAAATTTTAGGGTAGTAAATAAGACGATATTTGTAACCTTAATTTTTTTAAGTAGTTGGTTATATTATTAAATAGTCAAAATTTTTCTTATCTGACGGAATTTTCAATTATACAACACAACCTCAAAAAATTAAAGAAATATATTTTTCCCGATACTGATCATGGAAATGGAGTCACAAAACAGCGAATTTGTGTAACCAGGAAGAATTATTTGAACTAATTACAGATAAAATTTCTGAGGGTTCTGATAGCTGCTTCTTCGTTATTGAATAGTCGTTTTCTGAAAATCACAGCATTCCATTCACTTTCGATGCCGACTCTAAAAATCGACTTAGAAAATTATTTTCCGACTTTAAGGAAAGGTGAAATAATGTCTACAGGACGGAACGAGATATTTTGCACAAAAATGCTGAGTGGCTTAAAATCAAGGTTATTTTCACTAGTGAAAATGACGACAATGTGGGCGAGGCGCGCAACGACTGCGAAAATTCCGAAACAAGATCTTTGACAGGAAGCACTGGCCGCCCCATGTCGAAATCTTCCTTCCAAGAATCGAGTGACCGGACGAAGCAAAGGAGGACAGAAAATATTCCTCAGCAGTTTGATCCCGAAGAGTTAGGCTATGCTACGCAGATGGGCCTCCGAGCTAAAGGAAGAGTAGATGCAACAAAATTGATGAAAGTTGTTATAGCAGGGAGCCCGTCTAAAGCATCAAAAACAAGAAATATCTTCAAGAAAAACCCAAAAAACCCTCTCTGGTAACGAAGCTGTCGCACTCATGATCCACAATAATTTATCTAAAGGCCAATATCGTATGCCAACGATCTGTAAGTCTTGGAAATAATTGTTTTTTGTTCTCCTTACCATCAAGTTCTTGAAGCTAAAAAAGGTGTTATCCTTCACCGTCACAAATTATTGTCACTGAATCGAGCGCAGAAATTAAATCAGAGCCATTGCTAGATCACATAGTCGGACGATTGTTATTAGTACAAGCGGACGTTATCAAAATTATCCCAGCAGAAAAAAAATGTGATTTTCAGTTAATCTGCATGTTGGGATGTGATGGTACATCGGGGCAAAGTACGTTCAAACAAAAGTTTCACGATGATGATGGAACTCAAACTGACGCTAATATTTTCGTTACTTCTTTGGTACCTCTGCAGCTTGTTTTTGCAGATGAAATTGGGAATCATGATGCAGCTTTGTGGAAAAATCCGCGTCCTTCATCTTCACAATTTTGCAGGCCGATAAAATTACAATTTTTACATGAGAGTGCTGAGTCAACGAGAGCAGAACTCGGCCATATCAAAGATCAAGAAAGAAATTTGGTACCTTTTCGGACGGTTTTTGACGGTAAACAAATAAATGTTTCATACAATGTATTGTATAATTGTTTAGACAAAAATAAACCAGTTATTGTAACTTTTCTTGATGTAGCTAAGGCTTTTGATACTATAAATCATGAATTATTATTAGATAAAATGTATTGCTATGGGATACGAGGTAGTGCACTGAAATTATTAACAAGTTATCTCACAAATAGACAACAAAGAGTAAAAGTAAACAATGTATTAAGTGACTACAAAGAAATTAAAACTGGAGTGCCGCAGGGTACCATTTTAGGTCCACTACTTTTTATCCTATATGTCAATGATCTACTTACTGAAAAAGCCGAGAATGATATAGTATCATATGCTGATGATACAGCTGTAATAACTGAAGGTAAAACGTGGGAAGAAGCCAAAAATAAAATGAATGAGTTTCTCACTATGATAGATACATGGCTCGTAGCAAATAAGCTTACTTTAAATGTTGATAAATCAGTCTATATTGTTTTTGGGAATTACTGTGATAGTGTACCTACTGATATGGAAATAAAAATCAATGGAAAATTACTTAACAGAGTAGAAAATTGTAAATATTTAGGAGTTATAATTGACTTCAATTTAAAGTGGAATAGGCATATTGAACATATAATCAATAAAACTAAATATCTGATTTTTGTATTTTACAAATTATCTAAATTTATGGATAGCAAAACACTTATGTTGATTTATTATGCTCTCTTCCAAAGTATCATAAGTTATGGAATAATTGCTTGGGGTGGAGCATATTCCAATTATAGAAATTTGTTGCAACGACTTCAGAATAAGTTATTAAAAATCATAAACAAACATAACTTTGAGATAAACCCTATTCCACTAAATTTGGAAAAATTATTTTGTTTTGAAGCTGTTGTATATTACTATAATGAGCTTAAAAATGTCTATGAAATGTCAAATAGTAGAACTAGATATAAAAGTATTTTATTACCAAAAATTTATAAAACTGTTAGCAATAAAAACAGTTACATTGTCGCAATAAAGCTATTTAATAACTTACCAAATGAATTGAAGGTTTTAAGTGGAAAATCAAATAATAAGCATAGAAAGAGTAAAATAAGATCTTGGATTGCAGAAAATATTTAATTACACAAAAGTATTATTCATGCCGATAATATTATTATATTTCTGATTTTTTTGATTAAAAATAATGCAAAGTTTAATTTCCTTTTATTTTTTGTAATTTATAGTTTATAAGACTAGCATGTAAGATACCAGTTCCTACGTACAGATGTTTTCATGTCTCTGTAGGATTTACTGAAGTATTTTTTAATACATTATGTAAATTTTTTACTGGTTTGAATAAATAAATAAATAAATAAATAAATTGTGCTCACAATGATTAACGGAAAAGTTTGTAATTCGTTATCATAGACAACTTCTGGACAACGTAGTTTTCTCTACAAATGTGCTGCGAAACAGTTCAACAAAATTGATGAAATGTTGCAAAAAAAGTAGATTGCGAACATGTAGAATTTGAGATTTCATCCTTACATCCATGGATTCAGTTCTCTGAGCATATTTCGTACAAATTGGATATTGAAAGTTGGCAGTGTCCCAAAGTTGACAAAGTGAAAGTAGAAGCTCGGAAAAAAAAACATTCAAACTGCTTTCTGGCAGCAATTAGAATTGTTAGTAGATGTCCCAAAACCGGGATATGGAAGTTCTAATGACGGAAATACAGCCCGCCGTTCGTTTGAATATTCTCCTGTCTCAGCAACTATTACGGGAATAGACCAACATTTAATTAAGAGATACCATGTCATACTTCAGATCGTGTGGCTTCGAAATAAATGTAGTGACATTTGAGGAGTACGTTTTGTTAACTGCGCGGGAATTTGTTGAACTGTATTCATGGTGCTATATGCTGACTAGTATGCATAAAATTTTGATACATGGGTCACAAATCATAGAGTCATCCTTGTTGCCTATAGGACAAATGTCTGAAGAGGCTCAGGAGTCATGCAACTAATTCATCAAAGAGTTCCGACAAGATTTCAGCTGAAAATGTAGCAGGACGAAAACTATGGAAGACGTTTTTGAAGATTGTTAGTTACATCCGATCCTCTCATTTCGAGCCTGCGAAAGCTGCCTGCGAAAAAAATGAGATCGTTGTCACCTGAAGCGATAGAGTTGTTAAACGAATCGTCAATCGAACAAGCTGATGTTTCAACTTTAGCTACGGATAAAGCAGATCACAGTGATACTGAATATGAGAGTGATTAAATTATAATTTTTGCCTAGGAAATACGATTTTGCCTAGGAAATACGAAATGTATTCAAAACGAATTCAAGTTTTTTATAAATAAAGATCAATGAAAGTTAACAGCAATTTTTCTGTGAAGCTAATATTGTATTTCCAGTCCCCGCTCATAAAAAACATTCAATAATTCATTTTGCTATGAAGGAATTGAAATCGAAGAAGATCTCTCGCCATTAGTTATCCGCTATTTTCTGACTTCGAAAACCGATACCAGATTCATGATCAGCGACCCCAAAAACAC
Source organism: Odontomyia ornata (assembly GCA_963969285.1). Lineage (NCBI taxonomy): Eukaryota > Metazoa > Arthropoda > Insecta > Diptera > Stratiomyidae > Odontomyia > Odontomyia ornata. Next base: position 475,256,786 of record OZ017738.1, on the reverse strand, counting down.
ACAAGTCATGGCGTTTCATGTAAAAAAATACAAACATTCGCCAGTTTGTATCCATCATTTTGTTTTTGGAAAACCATCATCAGATTCGATATCAGCGACCTCGGAAACCCGTAAGTCATGATTTTTCCAATCGTTACTGCACGTGTTAGATCATCAGCTTCGAGATGTACGTTTCTGATTCTGCCCAGAGTCCATTGAAATGACGGTCGATTTTCGTCCTTAAATATAACAAGATCGTTGATTTTGACTTCTTTCTTCACATTTCACCACTTATGCCGCAGTTGCAAATGATGCATGTACTCGTGTCACCAACGATGCAATATATTTTCTTGCATGTTCTGCCATCTTCCGAGTCGATTAATCGGGCACTCCATGGTAGATGGTGTCGGATTGGCCAACAGGCTTTCCCTGACCAAGAAATGTCCTGGTGTTAAGGCATTCAATCTACAGAGTTGTCCGTGGTGGACTAAAGCGGACTTGAGTTGAGGAATGCCTTTATCTGGCAGATCAGAGTCAGCATCTCCCCTACATCAAGTATGTGGGTCTCGACGATCCGCTTTTTGAAGGACTTCACACTAGACCACCGAGGTGTGGTGATCCGGGTGGAATGAAGCTCAATTCAATACCTTCTCTTAGCAGAGCTTCCGACGCCTCAGGCACTTTGATTAGCTCTTTGATATGTTTAGTGAGTTGCTTATCGGCAGCCACGAAATTACATCCGTTGTCGCTGTAAAGATCAGCGCACCGTCCTCGACGGCTGACAAAATGACGAAAGACTGCTATGAAGGTATCTACGGTGAGATCAACAACTAACTCCAAGTGAAGTGCTTTGGTGACAAAACAGACGAAGATGCAGACGTAAGTTTTGAAGAACATTTGGCTACGGCCCCTGCGTGGATTTACGAAGAAATGGCTGGTATAATCGGTGCCTGAGTGAAGAAATGGCTTGACAGAAATCACTCGATTGATTGGAAGACCAGCCATGAGCTGATGCTTCGTATCGGCTCGTAGACGACAGCATACTACACAATGCCGTATAGGTTGCTAATAATCCAGTATCTTGAGCAAAGATATTACAGATTCAGCTGTACGCCACCGTGTAATGTGACGTTATGTGCTTGTCAAACTAGCAATCGCGTAAAATTGCTCAACTTTGGAAGAATAATCGGATGTTTCTCCTCGTACGGTAGCTGTGAGTGGGTGACCTATTCTCCGATTCTTAAAACCTGATTCTGGTCCATGAATGGCCTGAGTTTCGAGGGTTTGCTGATATTTGGTACAGGTCTTTGCTTGATAACATTCAATATTTCGGTTGCAAAGAATGAGGACTGAATCTTTTTCGTCAAAGTAGTACGAGCGGCGTCGACGTCTGTCATACTGAGCCGACCGATTTGTTTGTTTTTGACTTGTGTGTTGTTGTAGAATCGCATGCAGTGAGCCGTGATTCGAATAAGCTTCAAAATCGAGGAGTAGTTCTCCAGTAGCTCAGAGTCCGGGTCTGTGGGGTAGCTAGTAGTCGTTTGGAGCACTCGCAGCTCATATTCAGTCACCTCGCTGGTGATCAAATGCGATGACTTTGGCCAGAAATTAGAACGTTTCTTGAGCCATACAGGTACAAACCACCAAGACTCGCAGTCACAGAGCTCAGTTGCAGAAATCCCTCTAGTTATGCGATCAGCTTGATTTTTCTTGGACGGGATGTGATACCAGAAACCGTCAGGTAGCTTCTCGTGTACCATTGAGACCTGCTTGGCACCGAAGACTTTCCGCTTGTCGGATGTTCCTTTAGCAAGTGCAGGGTGACAGTGGAGTCGGACCAAAGGTGTAATTGTACGTTGCTGAAGTTCAGTTTGTCGCGAACTGCAACTATGAGGTCAGCCAGGAGGGCCACCCTGCATAGTTCCAGTCTGGCTAGTGAAATTATTTTCAGTTTGCTAACTTTCGTTCGCTATGCCTTGAACTTTGATATTGCTATCGGGAGCAACCCTTGGAGTCACACGCTTTTTGACGTCTTCTGGTGCAATGTTAGCTAGAAGCTTCTCGGAATTGGCCAACCACTTTTGAAGTTGAGTCCTCCTTCCTTCATCAGAGCAAAAACTTGATCTTGGTCACTATGGATGCTAAGTAAGAAGTGCATGATGATCTAAATAACACGGTGAGTATTCGAAAAGTGGCGTCTATACAGGATACACTGTAGATTGATATCGTTCTTATCAATCTAAATTTGCCGAATTTTTTTTTGTTCTGGGATTTTCTCGACGTAGTTTTTTGCGACGCATTGTACACAACCCAGGGCTGTCGAGAGGGGAGATTTGGGGGGAATCCTTCTGGGCCCGGCCTTCCTAAAGGGGGTCTTTTTCACAAAAAGTATATTTTCTTCTCCTGAAGTTCTTACCACTTGTAAAAAAAAATTCCTAAAAATCGTAACTTATCAAATAATAATTGGATTCAGAACCGAAATTGAGGAATTGTTTAGAATTTTTTTTTCAAATTTAACGCATTTATTTTACCGTGCTGCAGTTGAATAGGCGCATTTACACGTACCCGTAATCAAGTTTGGGACCAGTGGCCGCAAACAAATTAGCTGGAGTCTCGATTGTAAAGGTTGTGAGTATGCTGATTATATGATTTACATTTAATATTATGATTCATCGCTTTTAGATCTTGCGCATTATCTTAAGCATGAAAACAACGTTCTACCCGTCTCTTCAGAAAGAGACGAATTAACGGAAGCTGCAAACAATGACGTATTTATTCAAAACTTGGGAACTGAAAACTCTGAAATCGACATTGATCATGGTTCATCTTCAATGGAAACATAATCCATGCGAAAGACCCAAGAAGAACAGCTGTATCTTTATGATTATGCTATTGGCTCTGTATGTGCTCAATTTGTCCACTCCAATGTGGTAAACGATATAATTCGTCGAGGTCACCAAAATATGCCGTTTTCTATTCCACGTCATCGTAACGATGAGCCATTTCCCGCCTCGCTTTTATCGAAGACTTTGCAAACAGGGAGAGGATGGAGCGAGGTTGGTTGGTATGGAGTAACCTTATGAATGCTTTGTATTGCTTACCTTGTCGTTTGTTAAGTACCAACCCTTTCAATCGTCCAATACTTTGCTGTTCTACAGGGTACTCAAAAAACCAAGCTTGGAGAAAACGGTATGATAAGTTATCAGCTCATGAAAATAATCCAGACCACATTCAGTACTACGTTCAATGGATCTCGTTGCAGATTCGACGTCAAAAGGAAACTTCAATTGATACACTTATAAATGAACAGATCATCAGTGAAACTAGAAAATGGCAAGAAATTTTACGGTGAATCCTAGACACCATTTTGTTTCTTGGTGAAAGGGGCCTATCATTCAGAGGTGCTAGCAATCTTCTCGGAGAAGGGAACAATGGATTTTTTTTGGGGATTTCAGAACTGATCAGTTATTAGGACCCGATACTTCGCGAAAATTTACAGAAGGTTAGGATTAGTCAACAACAACACAAACATTTGCAGGTCCACTATCTTTCGGTTAAGATTTAAAAAAGATTTATTCAAATCTGTGCTGAACACGTTAAATCAGCCATACTGAAAGAACGTAAAAGTGCCAAATACTTCGCTATCATCGACGAGCCACGTCGATCAAACTACGTTTATTTTGCGGTACATTCATTTTAACTCGAAGAAAAAGATATTTACAATTGTCGATTGTCCCCAAAAAACTGGCCAGGCGATTGCTGCTATAATTTTCGATACTCTAGAAGAGTATAACATTCCTTTGGAAGGCTGTCGAGCACAATGATATGACAATGGTGCTAATATGAAAGGATCATATAACGGGGCTTAACGTCATAGTCTGGAGAAAAATCCAAATGCTGTTTATTCGCCCTTTGCAACACATAATCTCAATTTATGTGGTGTTGACCATGCAAAATGCTGTGAGGCAGCAATCACTTTTTTGGAATTGTTCAGAAATGCTATGCTAGTTTCAACAGCAGTCCACAACGTTGGAAAATTCTCAAAAAAGTATAAAGAAATCCTTTCACAGACTTTCAGGTACAAGGTGGTCTGCTAGAGCTGAGGCAGTTAAACCTTTTGCCAAACATATTTCAGGATTACATGAAGTACTAAACGTAATCTGACTGCGAGGAATCGTAGTAATGTCAACGGCGTTCTGAAATACATGCGAAAATTTGAGTGCATCCTGATGTCTTCAATTTGGTTTAAGATATTGACAGCTATCAATGAAAGGAGCATCATTCTTCAAGCCAAAGACACTACTATTGGCATGGAATCTCGAAAGTATGCTGTCTAACTTGAATTTAATGCGAAATCGATGGGATGACATTTTAAGTGAATACAAAACAGTTGCCACTCAATTGGAAATTTTATCAACCTTCCCTTATACTCGAAAGAAAAAACGCAAGCGGTTTTTCGGTGAACATGAACATGACGATAACACGAGCGCATACGATCAAGAGACTAATTTGAAAAAGAACACTTTCTACGTAATCATAAACTCAGTTATTGCGGGAATATCCAATAGATTCAATGCAATGAAGGATTTACATAATGGTTTCTCTTGTTTACGGCTATTCACAGTGATGGATGAAACCGAAATTCAAAGTGCTGCCACAAATTTCATCCATAAAACACAAATTGGACTACTTTTTATGGAATTGTTTGCAGCTACCTATAAATGAGTTGCATATTTTTGAATAATAATTTTTCTGAAAAATTATTAGAGAAGAAAAATGTTAGAAGAAGGTGGTTTCGACGTGTGCACTAATTCTCCTCAGGCCATCACTCTTAGATACACACCGGTGATGGCGACCACCATGCTCAGAGGTGAGGGTGTTAATTTTTATTTTTTCTACTTATGCAAACTCAATATGTTTTTGTATCAGCAAGTTATATTCAAGGTAAATTTATCTTGTAAGTACTTGTATTAGTATCGGAGCCATCCGAAAGAGTGATCGATATCCGCGCGACGTTAGATAAGCTTCTTCTCTAATAATTTTTCAGAAAAATTATTATTCAAAATATGCAACTCATTTATATGTAGCTGCAAACAATTCCATAAAAAGTAATTTAAAAAGCTATCGGAGCCATCCGAAAGAGTGATCGATATCCGCGCAACGTTAGATAAGCTTCAAATGTAGAGCAAATTTGTCGTATAGATTTACATTAAGTTGATGTGAAAAGGGTGAAATGATCCAATTAAAAAAAGTTTAGCTTATACAAATTGGACGTTTTTAAAGACTTAAGAGATGAAATGATCCATCTGAAATACATTTACAAAGGCAAATTCACAGAAAAGCTATCACCCTTTACATTGCTAAATGCCCGTAATTGTTTACCCTCGGGCCCAAATTTTCTCTCGAAGGCCTTACACAACCCGTAGCTTGGTAGTTGTGCTGGTTGGTCTTAAAACCACTTGAATTGGAAAATAGTAGGCTGGAAATGAAGCTTTTTCATTCGCAGGAACGAGCTCTATATATTTTAGTTTGTTGTGTTCCACAATAACATCGTCGTAAGAACGTTTCAACTACTCGTCCTTCTGGAAAAGTTTTTCTAGGCATAGCAACGAGTAGGTAGCTGCCTTTTTGGATGATGCTAGTCCCTCTGTGGGGCTCTTTAGCGGAAGCTGGACCACGTTTCGGCCGTTGACGGAACGTCGATGAGTCCTCATAAAAATTTCATCGTACTTGACTTCATCCGTTATGAGTATCGTAGACTTAGGCAGCTCCTCTATCTCCCAGAAGCATCGTAAAAATCAACCGTGTCACTTACAGATGTCTGAAAGCTAACAATGTTCCGAGCTTCACTTGAAAGTTGCTGATTCTGTTCAGCACGTCCAAATTATACGTAGCCGAGGCTAGTCACCTGTGCAATAGGTGTTCCGGAAGGGCCTCTTTGGATGTCCTATTTAATTATTGCCACGTAAACTTCCACTCCAAGTATTAAGTCGATTCGGGACGGCTTTTCGAGTTCCGAGCCTGCTTATCTCAGGCCTTTGACGTGGAGACAGTCGTTTTTCTCGGCAAACTTGAGCGGAATTGATTGGCTAAGTGACAGCAGCACTAATAACTGCGTAGAAAAACGCACTGACACATCGTGCATCGAAGCAACTTTGTGTGTCACGATGGAACTCGCAGTCTCTACTTTCACGTGCCCGGAACCGTCCCCGTTCACTTTAAGTATTTTCTTAGACGGTCATAAAGAATTTTCCAGCGATTGTGCCATGAAGTTTGACTCCGAGCCTTGATTGAGCAGCGCACGTACTTTCAACTGTCGACCGCTAGCTGCTGTCACTTCCAGTATCGCTGCCGACAGCAAAACTAAACCCAACGGCACTGCACTCGACAGCAGATCAGCTGATGAAGTATATACTGAATGTGAAAAAGTTATTCTTCTCTGTGTATGTATCATCATGTGATGACGTTGTTGACATTGTTGGCAACGTTTTTCTGGCAGACAGCTTGTAGCGTTATGAATTTAAGCAAAGGCCTTTTTGCCTTTTCACTCGAAATTGCGGACAGAGTAGCAATGAGTGATTGCCTCGGCAGCAGTGGCAACTTCTAGTTGTCCTAGCGGTACTGTTTGGAATATGTGGTTGCGTAGATGTTGTTTGAGATGTGTGCGAGATCGAGCAATGTGTCCTTCTTATGACGGATAGTTTCTGCATATGGAACTCAAGAAACTTTTTGAGTCCATTATAGGCAGAAACTTTACCATACTTTAGTATTATATGATTATATATCTTGCAAGCACCAAGATTTCACTTCAATGTTTGCCACCTTGACTGCAAAAGAACGATCGCCGCTGAGAATTTCCTCCGCACTAATTTCTTCAGGTGGAGCCTCTTGCACTAACTGCTCGCGCGCGGCACTAAAACTGCACCAGTATTGTTCTAACAACTTGATTCGTGCATGCAGGAAACCCACCATTCGACTCACTTTCACGGTTTTCCGGTATTCGTGACGAACTTCTCCATATGTATCACCCACATGTTCGAATGTCGGATAAGATTTTCCACAGCGGAGTCCGGCTCGACGGATCAATAATTGGGATTTTGAAAGGATATTATAGGAAACGAGAATGTTTTGTATTACAGAGTTCAAATTTATTAAATTAAGAAGCTTGTAAGCGCACAGGCGAACCAAATGTGTCAAAGGCCGTCGTGAGACTGACTGGTTTTCAAAACTTGTTTCTCGTTGCAACTGGGCAATGGTAATAGTAGTGGTAGATAAATCTCCAACAAGTAGCTTTGTTTGGTTATTCTTGCATTTATTATACCTTATATTGCTTTTTCACTGCTAATGAAAGAGACGAAATACGCCGAAATAAATATTTTTAACAATCTTGAAAACTAGCTGCATATACAGGGAAAGCTCCAAGTACATAAATCTGTGATAAGACCTGTGCTATGATATGGGTGTGAAACATGCACCCTAACCCAAGCATCCGCGAACATATTGAATGCGTTTGAGTGCCGGGTCTTGAGGGGAACAATTGGAGCGGAGCTAGGCGAGGACCAATGGCAAACTTGATACAACCATGAGCTATGTGAAATTTTAGACGAAGGCCAGTGACAAGTGGGGAGACCAAAGAAACGCTGGTCTGAATTGGTTATAGAGGACAGTTCATCTCTTCTTGAATCTCAAAATCGGAGGACGCGGTCAATGGATCGAGATGGTTTGAGGCACTTGTTGCAGGAAGCGTAGGCCCGGCAGGGAACCACAAAAATCTTGATCGGTACATTTGTTGTTGGACAGATCTCTGGGCAAAATAATAGCTGGGATGCAACCCAGGCGTATACTATTGATATCCTTACATTTCTCTGTTTTAAAATGAATGTTTGAATTTTCAGTTTGTAAGCAGTCTAGAGCTGATTCTATTGGTATTTCTTTAAAAAAAGCCCAACCACAAGGAATACATTGACGGCTGAGCTCACAGTGGTGAATGTAATTTAATGTGATGAAAAGTCACAGCGAGCTGCGAATACATTAACAAATTTCGATTAACAGAAACCAATGAATTAATGGATACAATCCTGAATCAATATGGCATAAGCATTTTAGCTTAAAAGAATCACCCTGAAATTATATTAGTCAGCTTAAAGTTTAATCAAAGTGCCAGTAGTGTACTAAATAAACGAACATCCTTCTAACCACCGAAATAGACTTGACCCTCTTAAATAATAGAAACCCAATTTACACTTGAAGCAGTTGACTAATCATCCGGCCCATACAGCCAAATTATCCAACTCTGAAACAATCCGTTAATAAACTTTTCCTATCGCTAATATCAACAGGCAATTAATCTTTCCTCTCAAATCCATTCCATATTATCCTCAATGATCCCAAACAGATACTGCCAACCCTCTCAGGGAGACAATTCATTGTCCTACAACTTATACAAATCAACTCAGCTTATCCACATCCTTGCCATTTCATAGTTCTATTCATGTTTCTATATTTCTTTGTTTCCGTGTTAGCCTGCCTGCTCTTCCACCCTTCTGTGCATATCCTTGCAGGGCAGCCCCAGACAGTTGGTAGGAAATATGTCCTAACAATAAATAACTTAACCCCACGAACGCCTCCAACATTGTTGTATGCGTAAATGGAAACGATGATATCCTGGCAGTGGAAGCATCAATGTAAACAATCCAGAAGGGATTCATCCAAAGAACTCTATCTCCTTTAGTCGCGACAAGGGTGGCAGCAACAATAACATATGAAAATCTCATCCTGTCAGGATGGTTATGGATTATACGCCCATTCCAGTGGGGAACGTTGGTTGAAATGAGCAAGGAATTTTATTGCTACACAGACACGACATAATAGCCTACGCACCATTGTTATAATAAATTGTGATTTCTTTCACGTTGTCAGGAGCTGTCGTTTCTTTTACATACACATGTATCGTGCGGTGGATGCAAGCGGCACTTCACACCCCCGACCTAAGACAAGTAAATTTTTGTGTTGAAGGGCGTACGGAGCAATGTTTGTTTCGAGCGTTTCTGATTTGTTTTCTTTTTATTCCTTGGCTTTGAATGTAAAAACAATGCGAAATGTTAATGTGAAGGGAAACATGTCAGCATTGAATAACTGACGTTGAGCTTAGAATGAAAATATATAAACTTCAAGAAGATAAGGGCATTTTCTTTTTAAAGAGCTTATAAAATAAATAATTGCTTTCAGAACGAATCTTGATAAAAAATCCTTCATTAGGATTTACTATCAACTCTCAGCCTATTTTACATTTGGAGTTTCACGTAACTATGTTTTTGTAAAAAAAATTTAAAAACACTGTACCGAATGTCAGTTTTACCTCCATTCAAAGCAATAATCATTACCATTAAGTTGTTAGCGGTTACGAGTAGTTATTTGTAGGGCTTCTATGGGTGTTAAATGTTCATACTGGACTGCAGTGGCGGACTGCTGCCTCAGTGAGCGCAAAACTCATGCACAGCTGGAAATGGCCTTGTCTGGGGACGCGTAAGTGTGCTGGCAAGCTAGCCCACTACAAAAATATATCTCGCACGTGCGAATTAAGTTATGACCAGAGTCAACAAAAACGCAGAAGCGATTGACTTCATAACATACCGAAAGGATTTAATGGAGAAAAACGATGACGATGTCCGGTTAACCACACGCAATACTTGAGGCAATTTCATCATTACCACGAAATCTTCTCGGCCCACAAATGATAGTGGGGCATCCAGACGGTGGCAGTGCCCCCCCACACCCCTTCCAGGTGGATCAAGGATCCATAGTGATGCCTTGGCCCATGTTGGGTGAGGAAGGAAATGGATACCAGCGAGAGCCTCTGTAACATCAAAAGAGGGAGAGTTTACCCGATGGCTAGCTCATGAGTGGAAGGACCAGTCAACGTGGCGGGTCCCAAACCTGTTCAAGACAATAATGAGAAGACCGATTTCACAATTTGATGCCTAATTTTATTTACCTTTGCTTTCTCTTGTATACTAAAACAGAAATAAACACTGACCCAATTCAGAATAAATATACAAATTAACATAATTCCGTACAAGTAATAAATATTTAAATGGAAATACATATGAAATTGAAATAAATATTTAACGGCCTTAAAAAGCAATGAATAAATAAATATGCTTTTGACAATGAATCTCAATCTAATGCAATCATGTGCTTTCAAAAGTGAATTTTAATGAAATCTAATCAATAAACGTTCGTACGTAATATTTACCGGCAAACTTCAAAACAGTGTTGGCAAAAATTTAATCTGATTGGCGATTAAAAATTAACTATTAAAAAGTTAATCGAGATTGATGATTAAGGATTAATAGTTCCAATTTAATCAAATCGTGAATCGTTAATCATGATTACGATTAAGTTACTGGTTTTCGTCGTTTACAGTATTATTTAGTTTAAAAAAGCGATTTTGCTTATTTTTAAATGATTTTAAGAAAGTTGAGGTTACGTCGCATCTCAATTCGAATGATTGAATTTTTTTGCACATTTTATTAAAGAAGGTTTTGTGTGATACCAAGATTAAAGAAAACGTACATAATTTGTTTGTAAATCATTTATTAAAATACGATATACGGCATTTCGGATTTTTCGATAATTGAACAAAAATTAAACATTACTTTCTTATAGGATATAAGCATAAATACTTTCTTATAGGATATAAACATAAATGCTCTTAGTATTAATTATAAAATTTATTATCATATTTTTGTCATAATTTGAATTACATTTCATAATTACTTTTTCTTCGAATAAATCATCTGAAATTCTATGCGATCTAGGTGCATTCACCATGGTCGCAAATGAAAACATCTTCTCTACAGAACCGGATGATGGCATAAGTGTACTGTATAAATAAATTTTTTGTTTTCAGTCATCTTAAACATTTTTTTTTGGTGTCAGGGTCAACACATGTCAACCATCGGTTCTTGAACTTAGGGTAAACTAAGGATGCAATAGCAGCATTTTTTGCACTTTCATTAGAGATACTTAAAAATGCTCCATAACACTTTTCCAAACTTTCAAAATATTCTCGTACCAAAGGTTTGCAATACTTCAGATTTTGACGTTTCAGCTTCTGAAACTTATTTCTCACAGAAATTAAACATGGAGCAACAATTCCATAAAATGTACCACCCTGCAGTCTTTCCAAAGCATTCGCCAATGGTGCTGCACATTGCAAATATTCTTCGATATACTGGAAATCAGCATCCTTAAGAGTTTTTAATCTCAAGTGCTTTGACGAGTGGAAAGCTTTTACGTCTTATTTTCGAAATATATTTAATTGCATCATAAAGACTGTTCAATTTTGTAGCTCCTGGAAGAATTAGTGTATGCACGAGAATGTCTTGCATAATATCTCCAGAATCCGGTCGTTCAGCTGCACTCCAGAGTTCACTACATTTTCCCATAACGTCAGTATGTGTTTTCCCCAATGATGTAGATTTATTAGATACTATTTTTTGCACATCAGAACTTGCAATCAAATTGAAAATGTCCACATTGCGACGCATGTGAAATGGTAGCGAAGTATTTTCAGACATTTGGTTCATTGGATGCATGTTTTCACTTTTCATACAAATCTGGTCTTCGTCATGATCTGTCGCATCGTCACTTTCGCTGTTCTCGTCGTACTCTTCATTGGCATCGAATTCTAAAGATGTTTGGTTTCTGCCAAAATCTTTAAACCCTTTGACAAAATTTGCACCGTTGTCAGTCACCATTGATGTAACTTTGTAAGGGTCAAGATTTAATTCTGAAAATATTTTCAATAACAAGTCTTTGATTCGGTTGTGCGTATGTGCTCCCCTAAATTGTCGATAAGCTATAGCAGCTGAGTGTCTTTCCAAACCTGCATCAACCTAATGCGCTGTTAAGCCACGAAAACTTCTTTTTTGTCCGACCAAATATCGGCGGTAGTACTAACGTAATTAACTGATGCAAGTTTTTCTTTAATTGCAGACATTTGATCATAAGACAGTTTGGCAATTTTTTTCTTATTGTTGGCCTTTCAAACAAATTCAGTCCAATATTTTTATTATTTAAGTCTTCCATCATTTTTGTAAAATAGGGATCCTCTATGGCTCGTAGAGGTGTTAAGGAATGAACGAAATAATTAGTAATATTTACTTCAAATTACTCTTGTGTTACCGTGTCCTTTTCCATTGAAAGAGTATTGTCGGCCGTTTTGACATTAGTTGTTTTCTTAGTCTTGTTATTCTTCATGCGCTTTTTACAATCTTCTAGTACATCTGAACCATGTTTTCTTTTCAAGTGTCCAACAAAATTCGACGTTGTTGTCCTGTATCCTTTACTAACCATTTTTTTCTGATGGGCACTTCATACATGTTGCAACAAGAATCTTGTTGGAAGACTCGCCAGGAAATAGTTTGTAGAAGGTGCCGTCAAATAAAACAGAAGATGAAAATGACGATTCCCTTGTCAGATTTTTTAGCTAGATTTTCATTGCCAATTTCACTTTGCCTACTAGAATTTACACAACTAATAATACTATCTTCGATATCGATGTCGGTTTCAACGTCTATATCCATTTTAAATATCGTAGGAACTTTTACTTGACAGAAAATAATTACTCTGTCGTGCTCACGAAAAAGATATATTTTGTAACAATACATCAATCTACGTATACGTACCAAAAAGAACGGTTCTACCTATTGTTTATGTAACGCCTAGTCGAGACTCTACATCTTGCACAACGTTTTGCCTGCGCAGTCAAAACGTAGCAAAATTGAAAGAGCGTCCAGACGGTGCACATCTTATCAACTTCTTTGCACAGTTCACGGATATTTAAGCCCTACCAGATCAAATACCGCTGCAAGCACAGTTCTATGCGCAGCTCTAAAACGTTGCATTTATCCCGTCCACACGCAACACCTGGCCTGCAACGTTTTGGTTTGCGGAGGCAAACTGTTATAAAAGAAGTAGCGTCTAGACCAGGCTTAAGGTTCAAACAAAAAGATAAGCGCATTTAGTGATTGGTTTGTGAGTACATGGCTATTTAGTTTGAATTTAATAAAGTTATGATTAATAAGACGGACGATTACTAATTAATTTTTAACATGATGGACCATAACTATTGCTTTAGCATTAAATAATTTAAATAATCACTTATCATGAGTTAAACGATGAAAAATTTAATACGAAATCTTTCAGAATTCAATTATAACAATAACACATTTGAAGAAAATTATAGCGGAATGAATGGCATACTACACATATGTATCTAAGATAACGGAGTATCTATGTACTTCCGCACATTTTTCCGTGCAAATGAAAACGATTTTGACAAACTATTCGGGTCTGGATGAGTTTGCGATGACTTTCGTATTTTGCCCACCTAAAACATCTCATCAACAACGGTATCGATTTTATAAAGCTGAATACAAAATCTAATTCACATGCATTATGAAAGTATTTGTTGAGGACTTTATCAAAATTATGAATAGCCTCCAAGTAACAGAGATAATTGCCGTTCAGATGGACACATATGCAGAAGTAGAGACCGGCTTAACGAAGATGGACGATTTTAAAGGTACGGTAGTCTACATAATTTGTAGGTTTAGCATCCCAAACAGTTACTCCAACATTAAATTTGGTGGTGTGGATACGATTTAGACAGAGAGAACCGATAATTTTTAGCGCAAGTTTGAAGCACCGCTAGCATCTGTAACATCCTATGCCCGAAACTTCTTTGTGCCACGGCTTCTGCTTTCCGTTCTGCGAAAATCCTAGTTTTGAAAAAAAAACGCAATGCAAAACCGATTTTCCCTTCGTCATGAAAACTCACATTAAACTTTTCCAGTCCCAACTTTGTTCTCCTTTCGCTCTTCCACCGCAATCACTTTGCACGGTCAAATCTCACAGATAAATTTGGCTGAAGTTCACTTAGGTATTCCTTTTTTAGGTAAATTTCTCGAGAGAAATTTACCTATTGCGGAGAGCATTATATATGTATATATATATATATATATATATATATATATATATATATATATATATATATATATATATATATATATATATATATATATATATCAAAGACATATAAACAAATGGACGAGCAACGAGAATCTGTGTACTCGTCCATGTGAGAAGCAAATTTGCCACATAAATAAGTTATAAATAACTTACGCTCTCGAAACTATGTGATTCCCTCTGCTTCTCCTTCCCCTTTGTTACCATACAGGTTTTTCTTTTCTCTCTTCAGAAGAATCGCTTCCCCCACTGACACCCGCGCACACCAACGAAATTTCATTTCAGTTTGAGTATAAACAACAAACAACTCTCACGGAAAACTCGAACGTCAAAGCAAAAGAAAATCGAAAAGAGCACGAACCACGCGGGAAAACTCATGTGTCAAAGCGGATGGAAATTTCATAAATTTTCAATTAAAACAGTGAATTAAAGTTCCGATTACGTACGCGCGATCTTTAAAATTAAAAACTTTTTAAATGTGAACGTGTTTCGCCGTGAATAGAGTGCTAAATTAAAAGCACATCGCCTCAAACCTCAACTTCACACAACTTTAGCGCAGGTTGCCAATTGCTTCGGCTCTCACGACCGGTTGCGGATCCAGTACTCTCTATATCTATGATATATATATATATATATATATATATATATATATATATATATATATATATATATATATATATATATATATGTATATATAGGGAATATAACGAAATTTGTGACCACGCTAGAGGTTGCAATTTAGCTCCGATTTTCACCAAATTTTCAGAAAAAGTGTATCGGGTTAATGTTTCGGTTAAATTTGTGAACCAGCTATATCGGCTGGGCAAAAACAAAATGGCGGCCATTTTAGACGAAAAATCGTGATTTCTGTTCTTACCAAAGTATAGCTCCGATTTGGATGAAATTTGGTACAAAGGTTCACTGACGTATGTGATGAATCTCACAATAAAAAATCCAAAGTCGGTATGGCAGAAACAAAATGGCGGCCGCTAAAAGGTCGGAAAACGTGCAAAATTTTGTTGATGTAATAGTGGTCAAAGCTTTCAACAGATTTTCATGAAATTCGGCATTTAGATAGAAATTATGAGTATCTAAAGTATTGCATGAAAAATTTGGAAAGCAGGTCACAAAAACAAAATGGCGGCCAGTTGAAACTCAAAACTTCAAAGTCGCAATTTTAATCTGATATATATGAAACTTGGTTTGAAGATAGGTATTACTTAGATCTACAGTTTTTAATATTTTAGTGCTCATGCATGTGCAAATTTCAAAATGGTGGCGTTTTGAATATGCGTTTTTTCAGGTTTTTGTGGCCCTATAGCGGTCACATTTTCCAACGGATTTTGATGAAACTTGAGATTATGGATCTCTGTACTATGTTCTTGTATTGTGCAGAAAATTATTAAAATTGAATGAAAAATAAAAAAGTCGAAAATTTAAAACCCAATATTCTTAAGCTGCCATTTTCACTAAAAATTGAATTATTTTGCCCTGTCTAGAGTCAAACTCCGATTTGAACGAGATTTGGCACATTGATTGATGAGAGGTCCTAGCCCACAGAAATTTAAAATTGTCCAAAATCAAATGCATGCATTTAAAATGGCGGCCCCCAAAGGTCAGGAACAAGCGCAATTCGCTATTTTAGTAGCAACCGAAATAATGATTTTTTTTCATGGAAACGTTTTAAATGACTTATCTTGAACGTATTTATAAATCAGAATATTTTTTAAATATTGTAAAATATTTTTAACAATACCCTAAAAAATTATAAAATCGCGACGTTTGTTCGTGTGTCACAAGTTTTCTCGCAAACCACGTGAGCTAGAATGAGGAAATTTTCTACGTAGGTCAAAAGTGGTGCCTCTTGAAATTTGCAGTGTAAGAACATATTTTAAAGTGTTTAAGGGGTCTCCCCATACAGGGGGTGACATAAACATTTTTTTTATTTTTGTAGCCCTCTAGCAGCCAAGTTTCTCAACAGATTCCGATAAAACTTGAAATTATAAGTTATTAAGGCAAGTTAATTTAATTTCATTATGCAAATTGGATGACAAATAAAAAATTCGAAAATTTACAGCTTAATAATTTTAGCAGCCGTTTTCAATAAAAATTCAAAATAACGGCCCCTGATGGTTCAGAAAAGAATCGAAAATGTATATATTAATGGCAATGCAAGTGCTGATTAAACTTTTATTGAAATCTTTTGAAATTAACTATTTCAGCTATTTAAGCCAAAAAGTTATCACCTTTGTTTGACAACCACTGTCAAATGTATAAACAGCAAATGTGAGAAGGGCGAAACGAGTATAAATATTTTTATAACAACTTATTACCCGCCGATTTTCAATATGTGATCCATACGTGTGCAACTCAATTTAATTAGCAAAATATTTGCGCCTCTATGAAGTGTCTCCAAATACGAACGGCGGCAGATCCTTTCTGTTAATAAATACCAATGCAGTGCTACAAAAATTGCAATAAGAAGTCCAGTAGTAGATAAGCCAATTTCTTTTTCGGAACCTTACGCTACATACGAGAAATTTACCTTTCTGGCTGGTGCTGCCAACGGGGATTTTTTAGTATATAAAACCTCTTCTTATTCCTATCAACATAAAGTTTAACATATTCTCGACCGACTATTATACATTTTAGTTCACTCCATTTCCTTAGAGACAACGGTACAATAACTAACCGATAAATGCAAATGCATGGCCGCACGGTAGATCCGTTAACGTACGAGCTCGATAAAATCACATTTTCAACTCCAAACGCAACCCTGCGGAATACTTCGGTTAGTAAATAACTTATTACCAATGTCCAAGCAACAATGATTTTTCGAATAATTACATTCATTTGACAATATGATCGGAATCTTCTAACAATCACAAATCTTTTAACCCACACACTGAATTCTACACAGTAAAATTCGATACGATCCCGTAAATATTTCAATCCCTGTACGACGTCCAACTTTATTAGATATGGTATAACAGCTATGAACAGTTTTAAAGCTACTAGAATAACAACTTTTCGCGCAAATTAAAATGAATTTTCTACAAGAATTATAACCACGCTATGCGTTCATGATTGTTCATGCTCCCCCAGAGTAACCATCACCGTTCGTAACAAAGTAGCAACTCCTCGTTATACGTTTCTTTTTTCTCGCCGGTTGCTCACTTACCCTACATTCCCGTTGCTCGCCGGAACGGGTTCTTTTCAATTTCATAGAACTGGCACTAGATTTATACTTACGCTAACCATTGACGAGAAGATTGCATTGACATTTGCTCATATTTTAACAAGAGATGGTTCTGAAGAGACGATGAATTATTCGATATTTCACTGCTCCTGCCGATCATAACAAATAATTTGTTCAATTAATGGTTGAGTTTGGAAGTATGTCTATTATATTATAACAGAAATGTTTTGCACTCTGCTATAATCCTTCTCTTTAACAATTTTCGATACGCGTAAGAGTGAATAATATCGCCTGGAATTTTATTATTTTATGTTGGTATACTATATACTTCACAGTAACGCCACCACTCTAGATCTGCTGCTTGTTTTTCTTAATATAAATTCAAAAGGACTTATTCGTAATCGGTTCAATTCATTCCGAGGCAGCACGCATCTAGGAACTAGGGATTTGCCTGAATTTTTAGCAGATTGGAATTTTTGTGGAATTTTTCGGAACATTTTGAAATGCATGGGAAAGGAAGTAAGGCGCCTAGGTAAGGCGTTTAGAGTGTGCGCAAGAAGGAGGACGGATGGAATGCTAGGAGTAGGCAAAGGGCATTAAATTCAAATTGGAATATTCGGAAAAAATTATCATCATTAATCTTTGTTAATTGTCAATCTTTTATTCTTTTCAATATTATTATGTAGTTTTTTAGTCACTAGATGATGGGAATCGTAGTTCCTTTTTATTTGTCCGTGACAGTATTCCAAGTGCTGTCTTAAAATTGGTTGTTTTGGGCATTAATAGTGAATATGGACATTCCACCGCAAAATCAAGCTTCACGCGGAAAGCCAAAAACCATTTACAGCGTTTCAGTGAAACGTTTGGGGGAGATGTAAAAGAATAGTCCGTTTTAGACTTGTTTGCTTAAGGCAACTGCAATCTCTGGTGGATTACAGTTCCACGGGCAGTGGTGATGATGAAGAAGCTATTGTTAAGCCAGAAAAGGAAACGAGAAAGAGGGCGATAGGGTTTTCAACTTAGGGGCCTACTTCAAAGGTGTCTAAGACCCTTGAAGTGAGTGAGCGAGACCGTCCCCATCTCAAAAACGTGGCAAAAGTTTTGCAGAGGCCATAGCAAAGCTGAGAGTAAGGCCAAACCTTGAGGGCATTACAACTAAATTTAAGCCCCTAGTTTTCTGATTCGAATCCGCCTGACGCACGTATTGGCCATGGTCTGTTTGTCAATCATGAGAGATTTACTGTTTTGGCACTGGAGCGAAATTCCTAAATTTCAGCAGTCGCTGGTAGATTTTTCAATTATTTGCTAAAAGGTCTTACCTGCACAAGATCGGTAAGTCACGGTGACCCAGGAGAGGAAGACAATGCCTGCCACACATTTTTTGCATGCATAAAATGAAACAGGCTTCAAAGGGATCTCTACAGGGAGACGGGAGAGCTCACCCCCGATAACATAGTCGCAATGATGCTCCCCGGCATCCTTTCCCTCTCTATTGATATATTTACCATTGCTCTAGCTTTTTAGTGCACCTGCTGTGCCGTGTTGAGTAGACGTGGGTTGGTGTTGCTTGTCACGAAAATGGAGAAGAAATCAAGAGCACCGCGTCGCGATAAAGTTTTGCGCCAGATTGGGCGAATTAGCTTCGAAAACGTAAGCTAAAATTGTTAAAGGGCATGGTGACAGTGCTCTTAGTCGTGCCCAGGTGTTTCGATGGCATAAAGAGTATAGAGAGGGGCGTGAAAGTGTGGAAGACGAGGTACGGAGCGGGAGACCAGTCGAGGTGCGGACTGACGTGAATGCACAGCGTGTGCGCGCCCTAATCCATGAAGATCGGCGTTAAACAGTTCGAATGTTGGCTTCGGAACTGGGTATGAACCGTTTAATAGTCAGACAAATTTTAACCGACGATTCTGGGATGAAAATTTTTTGCGCGAAGATGGTTCCAAAGAACGTTTCTGAGGAGCAAAAGTATTTGGCCTCTTAAGGGATCGCCGTGTTGCAACAGCCGCCTTATTCGCCCGATATGTCTCCCTGTGACTTTTTTTGTTCCCCAGAACAAAATCGGTGGTCGGACATCCAGGCGGCCTTGACGAGGGTACTCGCGGACATCCCAGTCGAAGCGTTCTAGAAATGTCACGAAGCATAGAAAACGCGCTGAAATCGTTGTATAGCTGCTCAAGGGGATAACTTTGAAGGGGATGGCAGAGTTGTAGAATAATTTTAAAATATACAGTTTTCATGAAATCAGTCTCATTACTTAATTGTTACGCCTCGTAGTCTGTTCACGTCCAGTTTTGATTTTTTCGGATGGTACTTTCCAAAATAAACGAGCCTTTTGCCATTAAAAATTTTTTTATTTGCTGGTACCATCTATAAATGAGGTAGTGCGTTGGACTGTTATATCCCTCCTGACTTCCAGTGTAAGTTTGGTGAAATTCGGTTTAGTGGAAGCGAATTATTGCATCTAAAGTGACACTATGTCGGTGTCCTCGGTACAAAAATGAGTTTCGAACAAAGAGCTAATATCAAATTTTGTTTTAAAGTCGGTAAAACGTTACCGAAACATTTGAATCGATGAAAAAAGTTTATGGCGATGATTGTCTATCTCATGCCAGAGTTGATGAGTGGTTTACACGCTTCAGAGATAGTCGTGAGGACATAAATGACGATGGACATACGGGCTGCCCAAAATCAAAGCTCAGCGAAAACTTTATCGAAATTGTTCTTGAATTTATCAAAAATGAGCCAAAATCATCGTTGAAATTCATGGATTTAGAGTTGAATATCTTCAAAACATAGATTTATCATATTTTAACCGATCATTTGGGCTTACGAAAGGTCTGTGCGCGTTTTGTTCCGTACAAGTTAACTGATAACCAAAAATTGCTCAGATTCGACATTCGAAAGACATCATTAAAGAGGTGAGAAAAGACTGGAACTTACTTTACAACATTGTAACTGGTGATAAAATGTGGTATTTTCAATATGAATCCAAAACCTAGCATCAAAGTGCCAAATGGATGGCCCCAGACGAGCCACCACCCAAATCATCGCGTTTGGAGAAGTCAAAAATCAAGTCGATGCTTATTTGTTTTTACGATTCCAAGGGAATTGTCCACAAGGAGTTCGTGCCAACGGGCCAAACTATCGATACAATTTTCTATCTTGGTGTTTTGAAGCATTTGTAGCATTGCATTCGTCGAATTTGGCCTGAATACCGCGAAAGAGGAAGCTGGCGCTTATTGCATGATAATGCATCATCTCACCGATCCATTCTTGTGACTGATTTTTTGACTAGAAATTGCATTTTAACCATCAATCACTCATTGTATTTGCCTGATATGGCTCGCTGGGATTTGGCGATGAAAGGAAAACGCTTTGCGTTCATAGAGGGCATCCAAAAGGCTTGTACCGAAAAAACAGTGTATCGAGGCAGGAGGAGATTATTTTGAATAAATAAACTTGAATTCATCGGAACAAAGCTCCTGTCGTTTCTAGTTTAGCCCAGGCTCGTTTATTTTGGAAAGCATATTGTATGTAGCATTATGAGGGGATGAACTGTCTTTGAAGTGGCCTGTGGGACCAGGTCAGATCCACTTTGTATTGACCCGAGGGTCCTACAGGGGTAGTTCTCAATAGGAAGGCTACCTCCAGTGTTCAAGCGACCAATGTTTCGAAAAAAGTGACTTATGCATACCATTTTCTTATACCTCTTTTCACGAAACAGCGAGCAAGCTAGTAAAGGTTTTGGCCTATAAAACCTTGATTCGCCCGATCATCAGATTTGCCGTGATGATATGGAATGGAGATCCGGAAACAAAATGGGGCAATATAGGATTAGTGGAGCGAAAAGTCCAATGGGCTTGCTCAGGCTTATACAGACGAGAGGACGGATGGTCATACCCCAACGAGGCGCTCTACCTGGAGGCAGCGATGGAGCTTACCAAACACTATGCGAAAAAGCTAGTGGCATTAGTAGTAAGGAGAGCCGTGGAGCATAAGGCGAAAGAAGTTAGGACAGTGACGGGTAATCGTTCAATGGATGCAACGAACGAGTAGTTTTAAGGTAGTCTTAAGCAAATAATGAACTTGTTTTTAAAAATTCTATTTGCTAAAGCTAATGAATATAATACCGAATTCTTTTATAATCTTTTAATGTTTGGTAATATTGTGGCTGTCAACATTTCAAAGTTATGTTTTTATTGAAAAGATTGGCATGTTAACTAAAGGAAAGTACATGTTAATTGACCTCCGGGAAAAGTGGTAAGGTGCACCCCTTATGAATAATGTTAGGCTAAGTTATTTATGAATTGTAGTAGTATTCATTTCTCTAATGAACCCCTTATGAATAAATGTTAGGTTAAGTTATTTATGAATTGTAGTAGTATTCATTTCTCTAATGAATTCTTCTACCTCTCCTTTCAATATGTGCGAGTCTTGTATTGTAAGGTGGCCCAGCACGCGCAGACGATTTCCCGGAAAACCCATGACACGATTCAGTGCTTGCTGGCCTCAGAATGCCACCCGGGACGAATTATATTCTGCCAAATAAGGATGTCTGCAACTGTGGTGCTTTCCATGGTTGTAACAACACTTCGGTTGTAGCTATTACGATAACGTTGACAAATATTCTGGTAAATGCATTTCACTTAAGTTTCGTGATATTCAAGCACGCACGAATATTCTTTACAATTTAACTTTAAACACTTTTTGAGGCAATATACTGTCATTAATAATGCTTTATTACTGTATTTAAGTAACTTTAATATTAAAATTTTGTTACATACTTTAATCCAGTGTAATAATTTTTCTTTCAAACCTTGCTGTTTTGATGATCGGCGCTAAGGGGATAGGATAGATGTCTAAGGACGAGATATTTTCATAATTAAATTATACCTATGCAAGCGGTCTTGCGTCCGCAGATATTTTAACGAGGACATAATATTGTCACTACGCTGTGATTACTAAATACACGGCAAGGAATCGTGGATGAAATTGATTATCTGAACATGCTGCGAAACACAGCAAAAAAACGAACTCATTGAATGCTTGTTCAAGAGTTGGGTTTATTTAACATTTTCTTTTCTTTATATACCTTAAAACTAAAATCAAAATTTGCTTATTAACTAAAACCACTTTCCCATGATTTTCAATGATTACTCAATTTAATTATTAAGTGCACCCTAATTAAAATGAAACCGTAACTTTGGTCTCACAATTTAGTCATCACTTGGAATTACAAATGCCCCATATTTGATCGTTCATATCAATGCCCCTGTGTGTACATTACTCGTATCAAATGAGTTTATTATTTGTTACTCATAATGACTTATCATTCTGTACTCGTAATCATATGTACATTTGTACTAGCATACATATGATAGTCGCGTGCTTCATTTGTTAGCGTTGAACTTTATGAGTTGAAACGTGATCTCTTCCATTTGTACGTACATTCAAAGCAAGGTCGCTGGAAGAAATTAATACTGCGAATGCAATTTTACATGTCTTTCATATGGTGCATATGTAATCGGATATAAATGCATGGAAAGTAATGTAAGGTTTGAATTAATACTATAGGTGAGGTGCGATATAAGTTTATGTGAATTAAATTTAATAATAAGATTATTTTCTTTTTTTTTTTGTTTTTTAGATTATCATGAATATGTACTACACAAGACTGTGGCATTACGTCATTATGGCTTATTTTGCTCATCATATCCGTAGCACGACAGCACCTCTCGGGCCTTCACTTCTTGCAAAAAGCGCCTGAAATTGTTTCGGTTCATATACCGCGTCCTCCAATTTCGGAACCCATGCAGCGATGAACTATCTTTGTCAAAATAACTCTTACGGTAGGTGGAAATTCATAAGAACTATAGTGGTACAATGAGATAGTACCACTACAGTTCTTACAAACTTCCACATACTGTAAGAGTTATTCTTGTATTGAAAACCAAATTCTAAAAATATTCATTTGGTACTTACAAAATAAACCACAATTCTATTTTAACTCTATTACAAAGATAATCTTTCCAGCTCGACCAAACTTATGTAGCAAAAGTTGCTGTGGCTTTCGTTTGCTCTCCCAGATAATTTCCACTCCCAACATTTCATTCTATTTCAAACCATACATTAACCACTAATAATGACTAAAGAACTAACATCTATATCGTTTCATTTTGTGCGGTTTTTCTTCGTAACTTAAATCAACGATTCTTCAAGGAGAAATCTCATCTGCCAAGACGAATGGGACTTTCCACTAGCTTTTAAGTTCCATCCAATGTTTTCAGTTTAAGTTTGCGTGTCTAGTTATCCTTATCATCTGCTCAGTTTGCCACTTGCTAACAGTTTTTTGTGTTTTTTCCACCATATTTGCCACCACTTTGAAGTTTACTTTCGAAATAGTTCTTGTGGAAAACTTCTCGAAAATTGTATGCGGCAATTTTTATGAATAATGGAAAATATTGTAGGGTATAAAAATATTAAGTTGAAATTGTTAAGGATAGAACAGGATGAAGGTGAAGTTTTGAAACGAATAAATTTCACAGGAAATTGGTTACCGTACTGCTTGAATAATTAAATATGTTAATGATTTGGATCACGACAGTCTGACTCGGATGGACTTGGAGGGTCATTGTGGGCAGGAGGATCATGAGTTTCTGTGGAATTTCGCTGCTAGACTAGAGGAAAAATTAAGTGTTTAGTATTCATGAATAAAATGGAAATTTCATTTGAGCGTAATAGGCTGTAAAATGAGTGCAGAGTAATTAAAATTATGTTTGAAAGGAACAATGGTATTCATGTGAAAAGTTTTTACTCGCTTGCGTTAATATTTGTTGAAGCTCATAATCTCATTTGACTTCAAAATGTTTCTTTAGTCATTCTAAGAATAGAAGACCCTTCTGAATGCATGTAGCTTCTACAAAATGTTTTACAGAGCGTTGTTGTACATATATTTCACTCGTGATCCTTTATGGACAAATTCCAAAGGAGCATTATGTTTTCTTTTTATTCCTTGCCTTTAAGCAGTATTTCATAGCATTTTTTTAATGTTCATCGAAATACTTTTAGGGATAGGACTTGATGAATTCTGGAAACTCTTTCCTCTTCTTTTGAGATTTCTGAGGGTCCGCTGAAAATAAAATTACGTGACATATGCTATGATTTACAAGCTTCACGAAGAAGGGACTATCATGTTAAGAAATCATTTAATACAAAGATACTAAATTCAAAGAAGAAGGTAGTTTCACTGGCATTGGCAGCTGATAATATACCAATCAAATGCTATTAGTGACCTTTTCTGCAAACGGTTCTCTTGCTCTGAGAAGTAAGAGGGAGCACTTTTCAATTCAGATATTTTAATGACCCAACGATCTTCTCTTCGCTCATTCGAGCGGATTGACCTCCCAGGAGTCCGAAGACATGAAGTCTTGAGAAGTGGCAATTAGCAGTACCATGTCGATCAACAGCTCGACCACACGACAGTTTGCTGATTTGGTGGCTGTTTGTAAGCCAGCCAGTTCAGCGAGGAAAGGGTCGTGGTTCGGACTATGAGTAGAATTGATGCTCGATTGCATCATTTTAGCCATCATTGATCCCTGAGTTTTTAATCTCAATCTTTTTACTTTTCCTACTTCAAAATACAAATATTCGAAAACAATGAAAAACAAGTTGAGTAAGCAGGAGAGTGCTCCTACCAGAAGGTCTTTGTAAACACCCTATGTTTAGAAACAAGTTTTCTAATGGCGTGGATATGAAATCTTTCAAATTTATGCAAAAGGTGCACATTTTGATCTAGCTTCAATGATTTTTCTGAATGCTCGGCCGATTGAACATGTTCAAGTTAAACACTATTCCTTAAATTTTCATGAAAATTGAAAGAAAATAAAAGTGCCTAAGTCAATTTTAAATATATATAGGGCTTTCCAATAAGAGGTGTTATTTTGAATCGATCTTGTGATTTAACATCATGCGACTTCTTCCTTTGGGGCCACGTAAAAAAAAGAAGGCCTACGCTAACAGCCCAGCGTCGGTTCAAGACCTCAAAGATGAAATTCGTGAGGCTATCGAGGACATAGGGCAGCCACTTTGCGATTTGGTTATGGAAAATTTCATGAAAAGGATATGGTCCTGTAAGCGTGTCCTGGTGATTATTTGCCTGATGTTATATTTCACTACTAATGGCATACCTTTTTCTTTATAATGAAATAAACATTTGATCATTCATGTTAAAAAATGGCATTTTTCTTCTAATCTCAAAATAACACCTCTTATTGGAAAACCCTATATCAACCATAAACACGTGTTATTGTTGTTGTAATTTCATACAATTGAAATGGCTATAACTCACTTGATTATGATTCGATCTCCATTAAATTTTGTGAACGTATATATCTTATATCAGTCTATCTAATCGCATAATTTCAAGACTTTTAAAGGTACCGTTTTGATTTTATGGGCAAAAATGTAAAATCTACAAATCATACTATCATTAACAAAGTTGAGCGAATTTCGGTTTCTAAGGTATTTGTTGCCCTTGTACTCATAGAGGTACACGTTGGTGATGATTTTCAGATTTTTCGGCTGAAAGGTGTCCAATCGCGGGGGGGGGGGGGGGTACACAAATTTTGCCTACATTTTGCCTTCCCCTGGACCCCCTAATTCATAAAATGATTTTTTTATTTCAGATTCTAAGAGTTATAATCAAGACCTTTCATTTGATACACCACTCGACCACCTTTGATTAAAAAAATAATTTTTTAAGGGTTCATTCGTTATTAGGGGGGACCCCCCTTAAACATTTTTTAAATTTTTGTTAAGTCCTTAACTTTTGAGAAACCATCACTTCTGACCTTTTCACAAAGTTTTAGCATTCTAGCTTCTATAGTTTCTGGGGAAATCAGCTGTGACGCACGGACAGACGGACAGAACGGACAGACGCACAGACAGGTCGCGAAACTAGTAGGTCTTTGTAAAAAAATTTTTTACAAAGACCTTAAAACTCTAAATTAATTTATTTTCTTTCGCGCTAACGAGTCCTGAACTGCCGCGGCGTCTGAGTCAACACTATTTGACACTTATGTCATATATGTATACATTCAATCTGATATGACATTTGTACATGACTTTTCGTTCTTCTTAAATAAAACACCAAACGATACAGACGTGTGTTGAGTTTCATTATTTTATTTTGTCGTTAATTTATCTGCTAAGTTTAGGTCTTCAGCCAATAAACTTCTTCAGGCTATGGGCCAAGATAATTAATTCAATAAATTTATAAAACCTATTGATTTCGTATGTCAAAGGCATATTCGGAGAAGACCAGCCCACTACAAACATTTGACATCGGAAGGCTCCAAACAGAATCTATAGCCAAAAATTTCACGGAGACCCTCGACAACCAGCAGGCTCCCCATCTTATCAGACGCATCGTTAACGACGAGTAACGAGCTCTGGGTGGAAGTGAAAACGGCTGTTAAGACCGTGGCAGAATGGACCGTCAGAAATAGGAAAACCAGGACGAAGAGGGAACACTATGAAAATCTCAGAAGAGAGCGAATAAGATAATTAGGATTAAGAAAAGAAAATACTGTGACGACCAATTGAGAAATATAGATGTGAGTTTCGCGAGCAACAACGAAAAATAAGCATATAAAGTAGTGAAAAGGCTGAAACGTGGTTATCAGCCCAAAACTACGCTCTGTCGTGATAACATCGGCAATGTCATCGCTGATGAAACCAAGATAAAGGAAAAATGGGCATCATATTTCAAGAACCCCCTTAATCCTACAAATAGCTCCAGAACATTGGAGTCTATAGATGTCTGCGGAGAGCTTCCATTGGTCCCACAAACTCTGGATGAAGTTTGTTCCATCATCAAAGCCCAAAAGAATAATAAAGCGCCGGGCGTCGATAAGATTGCAGTGGAGCTCATCAAATATGATAAAGCTATTCACAAAGTCATCCAGCGCATTTGGCAATAAGAACATATGCCGGAAGAGTGGAGACAATCAATTAAATTCCCTACCCACAAAACAGGTGACAGTGCGAAAATTAATGAGGCATATCACTGCTTTGTATGGCGTACAAAACATTTTCAAAGATCTTAGAAAATAAAATCGGATCATACACCAACAGTATTATTGGGGAGTATCAAGGTGGTTTTAGAGCAGGAAGATCAATGATAGACCAATTGTTTACAGTCAAGCAGGTACTTGAAAAATGCTGGGAGTTCGACCTAGATGCACGCCAAATTTTCGTAGACTTTAAGCAAGCAATAATTCTTGGTTTTGGCATCCCAGCCAAATTAGTCCATCTTACCAAAATGACAATGATGTCGACGACCTCCCAAGTCCGAATCAATAACCAACTCACCGATGCCTATGACACAAATATCGGACTAAAGCAGGGAGATGGGCTGGTCCCATCGCTATTCAATTTGGCTCTGGAGTCCGTCATAAGGAAGCTACCTGTCGATACGCGAGGTTCATTACTATACAAGTCGAGCCAATTAGTGGCTTATGCGGACGACATCAATAATTTGTCACGGTCATTAACAACTGCCGAAGAACTTTTCCTGAAACTCGATAGCGAAGCAAAATTAGTAGGGCTACAAATCAATGAAAATAAAACAAAGCTCATGACGCAGTCGAGGAAAAATACCACAAATACACAAAATATCACACTTGGGGAATACAGTATAGAAAGTGTTGGCAAATTTGTGTATTTGGGCGTCAAAATAATGAAAACGGGTAATGAAAGAGACGAAATACGCCGAAAAATACAACTCGCAAATAAAATATTTTATTCAGTTTTGACGATTTTGAAGACCAGCTGCATATACAGGAAAACAAGGCTCCAAGTATACAAATCTGTGATAAGACCCGTGATATGCTATGGGTGTGAAACATGGACCCTAACCCAAGCATCCGCAAATATATTGAACGCCTTTGAGTGACGGGTCCTGAGGCGAAATGATTGGAGCAAAGCTAGACGGGGACCAATGGCGAATCCAATACATACATGAGTTCTATGAAATTTTTGACGAACCGGAGGTCTCAACGATTATAAGACTGCGGAAGCTGCAATGGGCTAGCCACATGAATCGTATGGACGAATAACAGATACCTAAAAAGGTATTTGTTGGGAGAACTGAAGGCCGGAGACCAGTGGGGAAACTGAAGAAACGCTAGTTTGACTCGGTAAACGAAGAAAGTTCATTGCTGTTCGGACTTCGAAATTGGAGGGCGCGGTCAATGGACCGAGACACTTGGAGGCACTTTTTGCAGGAAGCGAAGGCCCGAGAGGGGCTATAGTGCTAAGAAGAAGAACTACTAAGCAACATTCTATTGATGGAGATACTACAAGCTTTAAATTAGGATTACCTTCAGTGGATGAATTTGGCATCACACTTGGAAGCATGCTATCAGTCCTGGCGGTGGTATCGCATTTTATCCACGACACAGTCGTAAACGCTGATAAATTTCTATATACGCAAACAAATTTCTATAAAATTTTTATTCGAAACTTGTTCCGCCAGCACGGCATGAACGCTAATACAAACAATTAGCCCGAATGTAACTTTTGACTTGTTGCAGCAAACTAGTTCAAGTAATTGATCGAGACTCGAACAAGTTCATAAGCGGTGTTTCATATACTGATTTGAGGTTGGTGCGAGATTACGCTAACGACTACTTGAGTTAGTTTGAGAGACTACGACGAAAAAATCATGTTGGTAATGGGAAATTAAACATCGAATGGTGGGTTGCCGGTCATTGTCCCTTTCGATTAGCATACAATCCCCATTGTTCCCCAAGCTATTTAAGGGAGCAAAACGAATAAACCGGAACTTTTTATTGATTGGTACCTCGAGAATGAGTCATGAGTGATGTCTCAATATTTCTTGTGCGAAGTGTTCTCAAATAAATGAACAAACGGAACATCCGTCGAGTTAAAGGGAAAAAATAAGAAAGTGATTTTAAAGAAAATTGAGCATCGCGGTCGGTAATTAATTGAATGTGAAAGTGGGTGATGAACATACGGAAAACTAAGTAAAGTGACGCATCGAGTGATTAATTAGACCTGGTTGGAATTATTTGCAGAACTGAGAAGCAGAAAAATAGCTGAAAACGTGGAAGACGAAGCAGCTTCGAGGTAAGCAATAGATTAAGGGAGAAATCCCGGTTTACCAAATAAGTCGATCACGGCATTGGTTTCAAACGGGTAAATGAAATAGTAATCAATGATATTGAGTACCTATATGAACATATATTGAAGGGCAAGTCAGGAAAATCGGAGCGGGAAATAAATTTCCAAAAATACATGTCATAAAAGAACTATCTGAATCCGCGCAACAATCTATGTTCTGTAAAAGGGGAGTCAGGTACGGATAAGGCGATAAACGAAGCAGAAAGGGGCCCGCTGCGTTACCGTGAAGAAAGCTATCGTATTATTTATGTTTTTCTTTGATAAGCGTGAATATAACGTAGCAATTTTAACGGAAAATTATTTCTTGTTTTCTGGGGAAACATTTTTGCCTTTTTTCCAATTTTCAGCGGTGCTTCGATCCGGAAGGAACAGTTGTAGATTCACGAAAACGAGTCAAACCTGGTGGTCCAATGGCAGCATGAAACAGTTTCTCTTTATTCTCCTTTTGGTTTTGTTTGCAACTTCGCTTCGTTTGGGTGTAAAATTTGGGGTAAATGTGTAGTGGAGGTTAACTAGTGAGATTGAGTTTAATATTCTGGCGGCCGCGTTCTTGCTTGGTGGCTTTGGGGGTTCGCTGGCTAAGCGAGTGGCACTCACGCCCATCTTTCGGGGCTGTCTGGGTTTTAAGGCTACCAGCCAGAATACCTTCTATGAGGAGGGTAACATTCACCACTGGAAGGAATGAAGTTACTTTAGGGGCCATTGTTTGAACATGTTATGTCCCCACAAAGAAAGGTTAATCGCATGGGAAAAGACAATGGGAGAAATGGTGGTTGCGACGGAGGCCAAAGGGAAGCTGGTGGAATTGTTCGAGCCGGCTTTTGGAGGTTGAACTCCGGCAATAGCGGATCTCCCGGAAATCGACACAAACAGGCCCGCAGCGGAACCTCAGCAAAGGGAATCGGAGTTATAAAAAGGCCCAGCGCCGGATATTACGAGTGGAAAATCAAATTAGCTGTATTCAGTAGTAAGCCAAGCAGCTAATCAGAGACGCCTCTTAGGAGTACTAGCTTCGTAAGTAGATTAGGTTTGCAAGTATATTGAATCTTGGAGCAAGAAATTTTAAATGATATTAGATTATTTGTACAGTGATATTTGAATTTTGAAATATTAACATTATATTGGATAATCGGTTTATCAGTGTAGTAGTGAGAGGCCTCACCCCGGAAGCTGTTGACCGTTGACGACAACGAGATTTGTTTCTAGTGATTCTTCAGACGGACTATAAGCCCGTTCAGCTGTGATACGTAGTGGCTTAAAATCAGAACGTATCCTAGCTGGGTGGACGGATACATAGCTTAAGCGAGATACTGATCATATCACCTTCCCGAGGGTCGATAAATTTGGAAAATATAATGAGACACTCTAATTATCTCTAAGCAAAGGTCCGAAAGGAGATGTAGTACTAATGCAAAAAAAAATCGGTTTAAAAGAAGAAAAAAATATTGTAATTGATTTGGAAGGTGCATTTCCCGGAATTTGAATAAAAATTGTGGACCCGATAGTGTATTGTGAACTTGGCTCAGATGCGAAGAAGTGAAATGTGTGGGTTAATTCTATATTTCAGTGTTCGAAAAATGCGAAGGATCTGGGTGAATGCCAAGTGAAAGGCAGTTGGACACGGATTTCGCGGGAGAGTCCTGAAGTTTTTGAATATAGGCTGATCGGCTGACTATTTATTTTTCCATTCCATAATTTATCATGTGAGAATTGCATAGGTGGTGAAAAGCGTCGCTCTTCCGGCAAAAGAGGTAGAAAGCTGGCTTTTGGCGAGTCGTAGCGTCACTCGACCACTCATGGGTCTTCATAAGGAGCGAGTGGCATCCCACGGCTGTCTTCGACGAACACCCCGGCACTCGAAAGCTCCGCCAGAACTATCCGCCTTTAGGTACGGAACTATTACGTGGCTAACACTATCAACACGATTTGGTCACCCATAAAATATACGTTTTCATCAAAAGCTAATAGCCTGTACTTTCAATGCTTATGTTGGGGAAAAATAACATAAATTTACTTAATACACTTATTTAAAGCGGCCGTCATTTTGTTTTATGCGTATAAGTGTCACTTGTTGAATGAATGCGCAAGATATGAAGGATGTATATCCTTCCAGTATATTCTAACAAGACAGTAGTATCTGAGTTGACTGAAAGTGCATATTGTTGCATAGCCATGTATTGGTTTTGTTGTTGTAATACAGGAAAATTTAAACCACCATAACTTCGTTATGTACTTTTCGATACTTTTGATGCTTTCACAGTCAGTTAGATTTATAAGTAATCGTATTTCATTGAACTTAAGGCTACCCTCACGATTTAATTCAATAAAACGGAGAAGTGATAAATCATACTATTATTAACAAAATTGAGTGAATTTTGACTTCTGAGGTATTTGCCGCTATTTCACTCATAGAGAACTAGCTACATGACTTTTTCCAGATTTTCCGGTCAAGATATGTTCAATTGCGAGGGGGACATACTTTTTTGATGTTCTTCCACTTCCTCTCCTTACTCCGTTATCGATATTGCTATTTTAGTAACAAATATTAGAAAATCTCAACAAGGCCATTCATTCATTACACTACTCATCCTTATAAAGAACTTTCCATTAAGGACATAACAATAAATAAATACATTTCAATAAACCGATTGTGAGGCGTGTTGTGTGGTTAGTGGCACCATCTGGTTGAAACCACATATCGTTCATGTCAAGTTCATCCGATACTGGCCTTAAATAATCTTCCAACATAGCACGTTAACGCTCTCCATTGACAGTAACATGACGGTCATTCTCATCCACGAAAAAATACGGCCCAATCACACCATCGGCATGAAAACCACACCAAACAGTAATTTTTTGCAGATACAACAGTGTCTCAGGAAGCACATGTGGGTTTGTTGCTGACCAATAATGCACATACTTTTCATTAGTAAAGCAAGAAATGAGCTTTATCGCTGAAGGGGATTTTTCGATAATAGTAATTTTTAGTTCGTGAACTTTACAATGATAAAAATTTTGATTATATTTCGTTTTGGCATTGACAGTTCATTAAAAAGTTTAAGGGTGAGTTCATATAAAAATCCGAAATCGTTATGTCTCTAATGCAAAACCCTATAGATTCTTTGAATTTTTTTCGACGATCATACTTTCATTAATCACAAATTTCTGGGCTGTTCACAGGATTTGATGCCTCTAGCTTCGTTAAATTCTGAGAAAACTTGCTGTAATATATTGATGGACAAATCCATGTCCGGACAGCAAATGGATGTATAAACAGGTACCGATTTTAATGGGGAATTTTTTTTTACAATACCCTTAAAACAAAAGCGCGCTTTCAGTTTGGTCCTCATTTTTGTGGTGCAAGCATCCACTCAGTTTTTCTGCAAAGAGGGAAATCTAGTTTATTTTAACGATATTCATGTGCCCAAGAAATGCTTTGAAACAGCGGTGTTGCTACATCATTGGAATGTATTTGTATCTCTTTCTACGGGTTACTCTGTTAATACGACAGAAAACAATAATGACTATAATTCTTGAGAAAATCAAATATATCAGTAACAATCGATATTTCGTGAAGATTTCGAATTGATTGGTGTTTTTTAGAGGTTTAAACGTCCATGAACTGGCTTCGTTTAACAGATATTATTTTGTCGTTAATATTTGAAGATGATTTCGGGTATGGCGCGTATGTGGAGGAATTTGAAGGTTCAATTACCACATTCTCTTGGCAGTAGATCAGGCTGTATTTCGGAAAAATTCTTTCGGTTTTATCAGCTAGACATTCGATTTTACATATCCTCCAAGAAAGTAATCTAACGGTGTTAAATTGCACGAGTGCAGTGGACAGTTCACAGGGACGTTTCGTTCGTCGAATTAAATTTACCGGGCGCTGTGTGGCACCGTCCTGCTGACACCACATAGTATCAAGATCACCAAAAAGTTAGTAATCATGTCTCTTGCCACGCACCGTCGACTATAATACTGTGACCATCATTGATCTTGAAGGCATATGGACCAATTATCCTACCGACCCATAAAACCCACCAACAGTGACTTTTTCTTGATGTAATGGAGTTTCGATAACTGTTTTTGGAGTATCATTGCATCAAATACGGCAATGTGTGCTTCATCACCGAAAAAAAAAAATTCAAATGAAATTGCGGATCAATGCAATGCCTCCTCAGAAAGGCCGAAAAGCAGTAGCATGACGTCACAACGCGCACCAGGTTTTTAGACCTATTGACCTGTTCTTTTAGACCAATTGAACAGCTTTTGACGGTCCCCGCTGTGAGGTTGTGCTCGTTAACTGCTTTGCTTCTGGGCCTGAGTTAGCAGGCGTTGATCAATGGCAACTTTTCATTCGGTCCATTTACCAAGTAAACGGTGCAAACGATGATCGTTTGTCTTCAATTCCTGTCTGTACAAGTTGAATGCTGCAAAAATTTCCATGCGATGGATGGGCACAAGTTTAATTGTTGAGCACATTAACAAATTGACACTGTCCGATCATCAACACTACGCTGCACATCAGCAATCGCTTGTTCTGTGTGCACTTATAATATTTTACGAGATGAGTATTATATTATAGTTTACAGTAAACGTATTGGATGGACGATTATGAGTACCATAAAACGCACGTCACATTCGATGTGTTTCTCGAATTGAAACGTGTTTTCAAATTATTATTTGAAGAATTTGCATACGTTGAGGCGTGAATCTATTCATAATGAATTGCCAAATAGAACTAACCTCAAAACAACCGAGAACCTTGATATCGGCTGAGAAATAGTGTTGTCGTTTTTTAGCTCTCCGCCTTTAAAAAAAACCTTTACTAACCTCAGTGTAAGGCCAGGAAAAACAATATGAGCTAGTTGACTTTGTTTATGGCATAGTGGAGCCAGATAGCTGTATTGATCAAAAGCTGACTGACGTCTTCAAGATAATTTACCAATGAAGGAAATTGGAAACAAGATTGAAGAAGCTTTCCGGAAAGAAAGAAATGGTTTCACAAGAACAAACAGTAGATCGAAAATTGTTTGTAATATCAGTAACCTTTTTCTGATGATTTCAAAGAACATGAATGAATTGATTGAATCATAGAAAAAATTTAGTTTCAATTAATAACGTTGCATTAATTTTTCAAGAAATCTATACATGATGGAATGTAATGGAATTCATTTTTAGAATCTGTGAACACTGGAACAAGAAATTCAGCAAAAACGTCCCATGTACCTGAAAAAAATATTTTTTTACTGACCTGTGTAAACTGAAATATGTTGTCTGAGTTTGATCAAATTTCTAAAGTATTTCCACAGAACTGATATCAAATTTCAATCAACTGATATCGACCCAAGAGAGATATTCCCAACAATTGATACACCGTTTACAAGCTCCAAATACCATAAGATGCTGGCAGGAGACTAACGAATTGAAATTGGTCCTCATTCAACCGACAAAATCCATTTTCGTTTTTCAACGTTATAGCACTCCAATCAAAACTTTTATTCCACACGGGGAAAATTGAACTCGACGAAAAACGCACAGCATCGTCAATTTCGTCTGTTTTTCCACCCATACAAGTCAGTCAATGAGCCAACTTGGGGGATCTGGTAAGGATAATACTCGTACTGAGTACAACGCAATGACATTGCCATGGCTATTGGAATTGGAATACGAAATTGGAGATGTTACCTTTTGTCGATTTACCTATTCAAGCTCGTGTATTCTTGTGCATACATACCTGCGAGTGTTTGCACAAAAGTTGATTCTTTTGTTCATCCGCCGACCTGGGTACAATGGCGTATTTGTGGCTGCGTCGGTAACTTCAGTAGGAAGGTAATAAATGCACATTTAATGGATTTTCGGTTTAAAATTGAGTTTTTGACTTTTGCTCCGCGAAAGGAAAATTGAAACGTTAATAAAAAGTAATAGCTGTTTGTAGTGTGGAGAAAAAAATGAGAAGCCCGACTGTGAGTTTTTGAATTGCATTCCGAACATTGGATATTGAACTATTAAATGGAGTTGGAATGCATTTTAGGGTGTAGTTTTATGGTAATGCTTCGAGGATGCTATTTTTGAGTCTCCTGATATAAGTAATACTCGTATATAACTTTAAGACATAGAAACAAAAACATTGACACAAAGAGACTCCCTAGCAGACCTGGTAGACGAGCTTGAAATATACAAAGCAGCTATCAGTTTGATAAATAAAGAAAAATGAATGAAACTTGTTAACGAAAAATTATATGCTCGTCGGAAAAATGAAGCATGGAAATTGCTGGACAAGAAACAGGATGCGCAAGCTTATGGATGCAAATACGTATTCACAATAAAAGATATAGAGAAAGGATGGGGTTTTCGTGGGTTCCTACCAGTAATAGGTCTAACTCTACGATTACAAATCGGAATCGGTACGACGTGCCAATCGGCGCCCTTCAATCGATAGGACGGGGTCCCAGTTCACTCCCGTTTAAAATACGTGAAATACAACTGAAGTGTGCTCAAAACTACTTTCTACACTATCACAATTGTCAAGTTTAAGCCAGAATAGGCTCCTCACTATTTAGGGGGTGACAGTAATCTGTCATGGGCTCCATTTAAACCGGTGTTCTGCTCAGTTTTTCGTGATACTCTGTCTATCACTTTCTATTTGCCTCGCCTCAGGTCCCCAAAAACAACTCGTTTCTGAGAATCTCTTTCAGCCTTTAGTAAATACACTACGCTTTGACCACATTATTTCATTTTTATTGCTTCAATTTTAATATTGAGTCTCCTGCATTTATTAATTGTATTATTCGATTCTTATGTAACACAAGCTAACAACTGCCAAACACTCAGCCTAAATTACTTTTTATGGAACTGTTTGCAGCTACATATAAATGAGTTGCATATTTTGAATAATAATTTTTCTGGAAAATTATAAGAGAAGAAAAATGTTAGAAGAAGGTGGTTTCGACGTGTGCACTTATTCTCCTCAGGCAATCACTCTTAGATACACACCGGTGATGGCGACCACCATGCTCAGAGGTGTATTATCTAAACTTTTTTTTTTAATTGGATCATTTCACCCTTTTCACATCAACTTAATGTAAATCTATACGACAAATTTGCTCTACATTTGAAGCTTATCTAACGTCGCGCGGATATCGATCACTCTTTCGGATGGCTCCGATAGCTTATTAAATTACTTTTTATGGAATTGTTTACAGCTTTCTTTTCTCCAACATAATATAAACAGCGCAAAATTATATGAAATTTTCCCCGAGTGCTAATATGGATACGATTCCCATCATAAGATTCTCATGCAACGACCAAGTTTGCATGTTGCAATTCTATTAATATCTCGAATTGCATCAAAGCCAAACGAATTGGCAAAGTCACGGTGTAGTGCGAGAAAAATTGAGTATATCTCGTCGTTGATGGATAGCTTGGCGATTGGCGACGAGA
Source organism: Odontomyia ornata (assembly GCA_963969285.1). Taxonomy (NCBI): domain Eukaryota; kingdom Metazoa; phylum Arthropoda; class Insecta; order Diptera; family Stratiomyidae; genus Odontomyia; species Odontomyia ornata. The sequence continues at coordinate 475,219,921 of OZ017738.1, read as the reverse complement.
GTTGCTTCAAAGACGCCGGCGCGGTCGGATTAACGTGAGCTTTGGGGTTAGTTCACATGGTCATGGTGAACTTGTGATTGAAAAATATAGTTTTAGAGTGAAACATGCGAGTAGTGTCAGATAGGGCGAGGATTCTGAGTAAAAGTGCTGTGCAAAAAGAAAACCACTCAAATCAGGCTGACGAAGACATTCCGGCTTTCTGCTTCCGCACCCTGTCCGTGTAAAATGTCGCCTGAATAGAGCACCGCAAGTGCATTTTAAAGGCCGCAACATTACTTTTGGTATGCGTAAATTGATTTGTTTTGGGTGTGCCATACAAGAAATTTGATTGGCCCTATTGCCATCAGAAGTGGAATCTAATCATTGGGATAGTAGTAGCTGTGAAATGTGTTCAACGCCGCCATTCAACGCGATTTTTCTTGTGAATTTCTAGTTGCCTCAAAGTTACGCAACATCAAAACTGGCCCAACTAGAACATACCGTTGTTCGAAACATTTCTGTTACACAACTAGTTTTCTCTCCGTTCTTAGTACGCCAACGCGATTCCGGGAATAGAAAAGCTTCGAAGGATGCCAAAAAGCAATTAAGTCAGGGGAATACTTCGAAACAAAACTGTTGCAGGGGAAAATTACCGAGAGGGATGATGCATATTTTTCGAATTGATCAATATAATAACTTTGCCAGTCAAGTCATTAGCGTCTTCACTTTGTATCCCTCTGGCAATTCTCTTCAACCTCAGTCTAAAGACTGGTATTTTCCCTACTTATTGGAAAAGAGCAAACTTTGTTCCTATTCTTAAAAGTGGTGATCCTTCTTCTGTGTCCAATTATCGTCCTATTTCCTTAATTTCCTGTTTCGCAAAATTACTCGAGCCTCTAGTACACAACCGGCTTTCAGTTTCATTGACCCCTATCTTGTCGAAACAACAACATGGGTTTCTCAAAGGTCGCTCTACGACCTCAAATTTAATTGAATTCACCGATTTCATTGCTAAGGCCCTAGACAATTGATTGCAGGTTGATGTAATCTTCACTGACTTTTCGAAGGCATTTGACACGGTCAACCATCAACTTCTCTGTTAAAAACTGAAAACTTTTGGGGTTGTCGGCCCTCTCTTATCATGGATGGACTCCTACTTGTCTTCTCGTATATGTTGTGTTAGTTACTGTGGAACTACCTCTATTCCATTCTATCCGTCCTCTGGTGTTCCTCAAGGTTCCATTTTAGGTCCCCTTCTATTCTTTTTGTTTATAAATGATATTCCTTCAGTTATCGCTTCCGATTGCCTACTGTATGCCGATGATTTTAAAGTCTTTCGAGCTATCAGGTCTGTACAAGATTGTCAATATCTTCAGATGGACTTGATTGCACTAAGTAACTGGTGCTCATCTAATTACCTCTGTCTTAATGTTGCCAAATGCTATAAAATGACTTTTAATCTAAATCGTTCTCCGCTGACTTTCACCTATATGTTGAATGAGGTCCCACTCGCTGCTGTGAGCACTGCTAAGGACCTTGGCGTTACTTTTGATCCTAAGCTCAATATTGATGCACACGTGCTAATCGTGACTACTAGGGCCTCGAAAATATTGGGACTTATTTTCAGGCATGCTCATAAATTTAACAATATATCTACCCCTGTCCGCTTGTTTATCTGTCTTGCCCGTCCTATCCTCGAATATTGTTCTGTAGCTTGGTCTCCGCGACACTCCTACCTCATTGACTCGTTAGAGAATGTCCAGCGTAAATTTACTCGTGTCTTGTTTTACAAATTCAAAATCCCATATCAACCCTTTGACTGCCGTTTATCCTTCCTACGTTTGCCTACTCTGTCGTCCCGTCGCATGTATCTAGATCAGTGTTTTCTGTATCAACTCTGCCACAATCAAATTTCATTAACATTGTTTGCAGACTTACGTCTTCGTCAATCATCGCGTTCTTCTCGGGCAAACAATTTTTTCGTGCCACCGTATGCCCGTACAAATTTATATTTTCATTCTCCCATTATACGAATTGTAAGGAATCATGATAAACTTGAGCTTGGTCCTTTTTCCGACTCATACCAAGTTTTTAAATTGAGGTTAAGAAGCCTGATTCTTAAAACTCAACTGGAGTGAATTTTAGACTTTATTTTCTTTTTTTGTGTGCTTTAATTTAATTTTACACGCATATTTATTATTCTTAGTACCATTGAATTTTTTTTTTATATTAACTTTAACACTAAATTCTAATTTTCATTAATTTTCTTTTCTGTTTGTTTTGTTCCATTTTGTAATTGGATTATGTTTTATCTGTTAAATGGAATTTAAATAAATAAATAAATGTACTCGTGCAAAAGTGTGTCATCGAAAAAGTACATTAATGCGTGAACAAGTGAAAATGGTCTACGCGTTGAAATTTTAATGTGTTTATGTGACGATACTCGTTACATTTTCGCAACTTTTGATTACGTATGAACTGGAATATACTCTTTCGCACGAAAGCGTTAGATTTATGTGTATCTTCCTGAAAGGTTAATTGACGCGCCAGTGATGTATGAACAAGGCTGGAAGAGGAGGATGAGTTTTGTCTTGGCATTCACCCCCAATGATGTCCGAAGTGTGACTTGGCGTTACACAAACAATCTGCTATTCACATCGTCATCTAAAATAGGAACCATCAGCTCTAAACAACACCAGTGCTTTAGAATTAGAATCTGAACAACCATTTGAACTTTAAAAATTGATTATATAATATTTGCACCGTTTACTAATTTGTATTTTTTCGTCGTTTGAAATACCGATTGTTAATTATACATTTTAGGCACTATTACCTCCATCCAGCAACGAGCGCTCGTCGAATGGAGTTGTTTTTCTCTATGCAATATATTTACCATTTTTAATTAATATATATTTGATGATAAAACAGGTATACCCGTATTTACAATTTCTTCGATAATTATATTATTAGCTACAAAAAAAATATGTTTAAAAAAATTTATGGTGCTATTAAGGGAGATATTTATTGAAAATAAAACTTGTAAAAAGAAAAAAAAGGAATATTTTTAATGGTCATAAAACAAAAATATATTTATGGAGTTTTTATTTACAATTTTATGTGATGCAAAGAGAAACAAATATGGATGGGACCTTTTAAAACTTCTTGCAATTGAGTTTTTTTAAAATGACCTGCTGAAGTATACTTATTTGTTGAATTTTAGAGAAAAATTTTTTACGGTTATATGGAGGATAAAAATATTTATTGAATATTTAAGAGGAAAAAAATTAGACATGTATGATTTGTTGCTTGTGAGTATAAAGAAAAATTTGGTATTTCCATAGGGTGAGCTTTCCCCTTTTTACCGATATGGGCCAAGGCAGCATTCTTTTGGACTTCGATTTGTTGGGGGGTTTGCGCGGGGAGACTGCAACCACCTGGATATCCAACTCTTTTTTGTGAGCCGTAATCGTCCTCAGCTAAGTATCGTGCCCCCCCTTTCGGTAGGTTGCTTCGGTCATTAGCACCTCTAACAAATTTTTACTTCGATCCCCATTTTAATTCGTGAATACGAAAATAGTTTGTAGTGGGCCATCGCGCTGTGGGAAAAGAACCCGCCCAACGACACCGCAACGCTAACTTGCCAGCGCATTCACGCATTCCCAGGCAAGGCCAATCCAGATGAGCACTAATTCCGCTTACTGAGGCAGCAGAACTTCGCTGCCGTCCTTAAAGGACATTTGAACCATCTTTGAAATCGCTACTTATAATGAATGTGTTTCGTGTCAGCAATGGATGATTTCATCAATATCTTGGAAATATTTCATGTACAAATTCATTATTGAAATGGATTCAATTGTTTCGATGCGTAAGTACGCTTTCATCATCATCAAAAAAAATTAACGAGTGTTCATTGGGATGATGAACTTTCCCATTGGTTAGAAATTAATTAAATATTCATTGCTACAAAGAAAATTTTCATTGAATCGATGTACTTTTTTTCGTTCGATGTACCTGCATCCTTATTGCTCGAATCTTCCTAATCCATTATGTTGTTAAAATCTTTGCAATCTATTGCATCAGTCATCGCTTCAAGAACAGCATAGAAGTTCGCACTGTCGTTGGAACCTCCAGCGCTCAGTATTTAATCGGTGTCTTGAATTCATTTATTACTTCTTTGATCTTCAACGTTATATCCGTCAAATTAGTTTTATGCTCCAGCCTAGGTATTTTTGCTTTGTTGTTGTCTTTGACAACCTGTTTCAGCATTTCCTCCAATGAAAGAATCCTCAACTTTAGCACTTCATTTCCTTTCACAGCTTTCTGCAAATCTTCATTGCTTGTCGCTATTCGGAATTTTATTTTTTCAGCGGTTGTAGCATCTTTTCTTTCGAGAATTTTTTCACTTAAATCAGTATTTGATGCTCAACCTAGTGATGAGAAGCCGTCAGGATCCTCTATGCCGCTGATCTTGCAATGCCTTGGGAATTCGACGCTTTGTGATTCCTGTAATCAGGTTTGCTATGCCGAAATCTAATGATATTCCCTGATGAATTGATTAATTTCACTGGTGTGAAAACAGGCAATAAACTTATGTCAATAAAAGTGTTGATTCCGATTGGGGTTTAAAACATGTTTCAATTAAGTTTTTAGTAACAGTAGCGATAAAAAACACGTCTGTGCACAACGAATGCTAGACTTAGAATCACATCCCCTCTGTGGCCTGTAAATGTGTTACGTTTTTCTAAATACTCGTAAATAAAATACTCATCAGATTTCCCAACTTTAATTCAATAGAAACCAAAGTTTAATTCAAAGCTACGCAACAAACAAAATATTTTACAGCATTTGAATTTACTTAAAAATTTCCCTTAATCTTTTTCAACCAAAACATAACACACGGACAACTTTTTTGCATATTCATTTCAAAGAAATCAAATTTCCAAATATTTCCCTCGAGATCTTAAGTGGTTTTCCCAAATAGATCCTTCAATTACTGAGCATCCAAAGTAACAAGGAAAAAATGCTAATCAGGAATGCCACAACTTGATTCAATCAGAGCATTTATGATAATTAGGCTTCGTATAATTCAATTTTAATTTGAATTTGGTCCAAGTTACAGAACTCGACAAAAAGAAACAACAGGAAGAAGTTCGCCCAACACTATTAACTTTATTCCAATTTTTTCCCTATGCCTGCGCTGAGCTGCGCCTTAATGAGATTGTAGTCACAAGAAATTTTAATCATGCAAGGACTTTGAAACTGTTATAACTTGTTTCTTGCGATTCGTCTCAGTGATTTTTCCCGGTTTCGTGCCATTTAACTTCCCACCCTTAAAGTATTCTCTGTCTTCTGTTTCGGTTCTGTGGTAATTAAAACGACTCTAATGTAGATGGAAAAAATTGTCCGCTTTATCATCTCCTTTCCGAGCCATTATGAGCCACCTTACTTGAGGACGATATCGATCCTTCTTGCTAAGTTGGAGTGCAATGAAGACGGTGAAGCTGTTATTAAACTTTTAATCATAAGCTTAACATCTCGACCCATTTATTTCCCATTTTGTGTGTCTCGGTGTTCGAATTAATGAAGTAGAAGGATGCATTTTAATTGAATAGTTTCGTTTTTGTATCCTTCGTATAGTATGGGGTTAATCTTTCGTCCAAAGAACGATATTGCCTTCTGTGCTCCACTCTACACAGAGTCCACTTTACATAGCTCAAGTCCTTCTCCTCACATGTTTCAGTGGGAAAGGTTATCAAACAAAAGGATTCGTCGAGTAGCTTGATAGTGCTTGTAATGTTTGAGAGCTCTTTACGGTCATATCCTTACTTAGTTGTGATGGAATGGATTTTTTTCCTGAAGGGGTGAAATAATGAGGGGATGTGGGCGGGCATGGAAGATAGTCTGTAACTTTATGAGAATTATGATTGTGGAACAAGCGAATTTCTATAGCTCTCAGCGTTTATAATCCTTTCATAAATACCACTTTAACAATGTTCTTTGGGGGACGATTGTGACGTTTTGGGGGTTTCCAGCAGGTCGAGAAGGGAGGATTACTCGTAATATGGCAAAGAGCTAGTAAACAGTATGTTGAAACGTAAGCTTATTTTATTGTGTAAGTGGTTGTGGTGAAAGGGTAGAAATTTTTATGATGTAGATTAGTTTTGTTTGACTTAAGTCTTACGGAACAGTGTGTGGTTAGGTATTAATAAATGATAGTAAAATGAAGCTAAGCTAACACTGGAGCGGAAAGGTTAAACCTTATTTAAAGAGGTGAATATTTGACTTTGCCCTGGAGTTTGAATGGATCTGTTTGTATTTTAACTTTACAAATGGTGAGCATAGTTTAAAGTTTTTAAAATATATATTTAATGCAATCGCTTTTGCCATGACTATATCATCATCTATGATATTACAACCAAAATCGAGTCGTGGCTTCTGGGAAAAATCGCTTCCAATGATTGCTCCTATCATGGATTTGTTTTCGGCTTTCACTGAGTCTTTTCACCTATTCTTTAACGTTCCTCTACCCAGAAGAAGTAATCATTTGAAACATTTTTAATACAGATGCTTCATAATGAATGAAATATTTTATTTTCACAAAAATATTTTTTAAACCAGAACTTTAATTGTTTATAAACACATTTCATTTTTTCTTAAGATTTTTAAAAACTATCCAATTCGTACTCGGCCTAAAATCTGGGCCAGTATAAGCTAAATCTGCACTATCGACGACTTACTACTGTGACCAAAAAATAAGATGACATTTGAATTTAAACTGCGCGCGTCGAAGGATTTGGAGAATTATTTTTTTTAGGTTGGTAGTACTGTCAGTGACATTTATGTCAAATTTATATGTCAAAATATTCATAAGTGTTTGAGATACGCGTCGTTTCCGGGATGGCCTTCAGTTCTGTATTCACTGCGGCATGAATCTCCTCTATCGTATCAAACCGGTGTCCCCGGAGCGGTCTTTTGAGCTTGCTGAACAGCCAGAAGTCGCACGGCACCAGATCAGGTTAATACGGTGGTTGCGGAACGATATGGGTTGAGTTTTTGGCGAAATGATCACGAATGGCGAGTGCAGTATGGGATGGTACATTATCGTGTTGTAAAAACCAAGAATTGTCTTTTCACAATTCCGGCCTTTTTATGCGGATAGCGTTGCGCAAACAACGCATAACTTTCAAATAATATTCCCTATTGACTGTTTGGCCTGGCGGAAGGAATTCACAATGCACAACACTACGATAATCGAAGAAGAGAAGAGGTTGATGGTCGCCCAGGACGCTCTTCGTCTTCGACATGTTCACGGCCAGCTTGGAACTCACTATACCACTTGTAAACATTTTTTTTAGGCACAGCCTCATAGCCAAAGGCTTTCTATATCATCTTCAACGTATCCGCAGTAGAAAAATGATTCCGCAAACAAAATTTAATGCAAATTCAACAAATTTCGACATCGCAAAAAACGAAAAACTCACTTTTAGCAGCTCACAAAACGACGCGTATCTCAAACACTAATGAATAATTTGACCTGTAAATTTAACATGGCTATCACTGACAGTACCACCATCCTAAAAAAAATTTTTCCAAATCCTTCGACGCGCGCAGTTTAAATTCAAATGTCACCTTATTTTTTCAACACAGTAGTAAAAGATTCCTTGTCTTATGTGTGATACTCTTACGCAAAAGTTTCATCTCAAACGATGGTTAAATACAATAAATTACAACTGTAGAATTTCGCCGTTTTTATAACAAAATTCATGATTACCATTTAAATGCTTTTCTTTTCTTTCCAGTTCCCCTTGAATATGATTTGGATGATTGGGATCGAGAGCTTTCTTATGACTTCGATACAGAACAATCAGAAGTGCGGTATGATCCAAAACTTTTATCAGAGGAATTGGATGATACATTAACAAGACAGCGTGGAGCGTCCTGTAATTTATCAAACGTTATTTATGATCATGGGGAACAGGTATGTGAAATGAGACCTTTGATGATAAATTTGTTTAACATTTTTAATATGAATTTGTTTTCCTTTTCTACTAAAATGGGAAGAGATTTGCTCAAACATCATTGGGTACCGTCAGTTTATATTTCCAGAACTAATCTTAATGATAGAGTATTTAGAATTAGAGTGAATCTTATGGTTAGAGTTTGGGAAAGAGATGTAGCAAAGTATGAATGAAATTAAGATCTGGGGGCATTCAGATACCAGCGGGCCTTTTACTCTTGAAGAAATAAAAAGCGTGTCAAACATAGACGGAGCATCAAGAAAAGAAGAAGGGTACTGTCTAGATGACTCAAAGCCAAGCTGGCTGGCCGCCTGACCAGTTGGCTTAGTTGTCCTCACAATAAGCGAAAGAAAGGTTCATTCTTCGGTTAAGCAATGCATTACAATAATGTTTTGAACGGACGAATACGTTAAACCATTCAAAACTTGGAAATGAGTTCGTGCATAGTTCAGAGGGAAATCACTACACTCCTGAGTCAAAAAAGGCCTCTATGAAGCGGTAAAAAGGCATAGCCGGGACCGCTAAAACCCAAAACTCATTTGTTAGTCGCTAAGGTTATATCAAACTTTTTTGGGACTTTTAAGGAGTTTTGCTTGTTAATTTGCTTCACAACTGTCCCACAGTAAACGTTGTAGTCCGCGTGGTGTAGTGGTTAGAGCACTAAGCCCATATGCTGAAGGTATCTGGTTCGAGTTTCGTTGGCGTCAACGAGATTTAGTTCGAGTGATTCTTCGGACGGACTATAAGCCTGTTCAGTTATGATACGTGCTGGTTTAAAATCAGAACGTATCGCAACTGGGTGGACAGACACACGGTTAAAGCGTGATAATGATCATATCGCCTTGTAGAATGCCGATACATTTGATTATGACAATGAGATACTCTAACTATCTCTAAGCGAAGGCTCAAAAGGGCTGCAGTACTACGAAAAAAAGAAAAAAAACCCCTGCTTACTACTGTAAATTTTCTGACTGGGTTCGAGCAGCATATCAGTCAAAAAGGCGCCGCCAACCCATCAGAGGCGTCCTGCTCTTGCACGGCAATTCAAAAATCCACATCGCAGTCCTTACAACCCTGATCACCCTTCTTACAGCCATGCGATTTTTATAAGTTTGGGCCTCTCAAGGAAGCTCTTGGAGGAGAGCTTTTTATGAACGATCCCCAAGTTGAACAGTTCGTGCGCGATTGTTGGATGGCTGCCCGAAGTTGGTCTTCGAAAACTTCATGAACTAACTACCTGTTCAATGGGAAAAATATATTACTAAAGAGGGTAACTGTTTCGAAAAATAATAACAAAGTGTATTTTCTTCTAAAATGAAAAAAAAATTCTCATTGCAAAAGGTTCGTTTTTATTTGAATACATCTCGCACACAAAAGTTCTCCCTCCCTTATCACTATCCTGAGGCGTATTCTCAATTATGAATAGAAATTAATTTAGAAATTAGCATTAATATGAAAATACCCTAATAGACCAATTCAAATCAAAGCAGCTTAACAATGAAAATGATTTTTTAGAAAAGTTTTAAGTGTCAGACATTTAGTCAGTAGAGTTATACGAGAGTTGTTCAATATGTAACCGTGTTTGATGACAGAGGGTGTTCCTATGGGAAGTAGGTATTATCAGCGCGCGCTATCATCTATCAAACGATGTTAAAACAAATTTTAGACTAATTGATAGGTTAGTTTGAATCTGGCGGCCATTCGAGTATGATGCGTCTCGTGAGCAAGTTCGTCCGGTAATTCATTTTTTGTTTTTCGATGGAAAAAATGTGAGGAGACAAAAGCAAAGTTTGATGCTATTTATGGGGAAATGTTGCCATCTATGACCACATTTAGGTATTGGTTCAACGAATTTAAACGTGGGCGAACATCCAGTTTTGATAAGGAGCGACGAGAACGCCTGGCAGACGTGGTTACCGAGGAAATCAATCAAAAAGTCTGCGACATAATGCTCGCTGATTGACAAACAAAACTGCATGAAGTAGCAGAGGGTTTAGGTGTGTCAACCGGAATGGCAATTAATATTTTACATGATAAGTTGGCGATGGAAAAATTGTCGGCCCGATGGATGCCGCGATTGCTCATGGTTCACAACAAGCGGATGCGGCTGTTAACTTTGAAACAGTACTTGGAGGAATTTAAGCGAGATCCATACATCAAGAACGAAAATAACATAGTTGTATAATTAAAGTAAATAAGTCAGATCAAATTGCTCATTTATGTATTAGTTTTTATGGTAAATTAAACGAAAATTTGTACCTTCTTGAAGTTAATTTAGTCTTTCAACTTTAATTCAACTATACTACGACTCCGGATAGGAATGGAAACAGGATTATATGTGATGGATTGCATAAGCTTACCCTGATTGGAACACATTTTGGATTGGTTCATTTATCAAACCTTGAGAGAGGGAATGAAATATTTTCAGAGGTTGTTGAAGTAAAAGTTTCCGAGTTCAAATCAAGCCTGAATGGTGAATCAATACTTCATTTTAATGAAACATTATATCTGACCTCATACCCTGCTTGAACCTTATTGATTATTTTGTCAGCTATGAAGACTTGTGTTTCATATTTGGCAGGATAAATAACAAGAAATAATATGGTACTCACTGAATGCTCATTTACGCACAGAATGTGGGACTCCCATGTTCGCAAGAAGGCGACTGAGCTACCCACTAAACACCTCCCCTGTCAACCTGAGAACCTAGCCTGGAACCGTTTGACACATTACTTCGGGCCAGGTATCGTTTTGTTACGCCGTGAGGTAAATTCAAGATGGGGGACCCCTCTTCTAGCGGGAGGGGAGAGGAGGAAAGGAAGTGCCAGACAAGCGATCCCCCAGCCCCAACATTCCCGGCTGCTGGGAATCCCTTTTATCTTTTAGGACTGCCCGAGCATAATGTGCCACCTGGTTCCATTTGCCAACCGATTCGAGCATCACTACGACTATATTATCTGGGGTGAGCTCTTTTGCCTCCCTGCAGAGGTCCCTTCACAACCTGTCAAATTTTATGCACGCAAAAAACCTGTGGCAGGCATTGACTTCCTCTTCTGGGCAATAAGGACAATCGGGGGACCGTGACTTTCCAATCTTGTGCAGGTAAGACTGAAAACACCCATGTTCACTCTAAAGCTGGGCCAGATAGAAGTCACTCTCACCATGCCTTTGATTTAGCCACGGTCTCACATCTGGGATGAGGTGTGCAGTCTACCTTCCCTTCATGCAATTCACCCAAGACTGCTGCCAATCGTTCAGTAAGCGTTGTTTCTTTTCGCGGACAATCATCATCAAGAGGTGTCTTCTTGATGGGCTGGGTCCCCCTACGTTAGCCATAAGTTGACTCAGAGCCGATACTCCCGAAGCAGCCTTCTCAGCCGTTGCGCTGATTTGCTCAGAGAAATTCGTCTTTGAGTCGATCAGCAGCCCCAGGTACTTCACCACTAGTTTCGATTCGATTAGTTTGTCTCCAATGCTGATCATCTTTACTCTAGGGACTCTTTTGTTTATCAAGATGACCACTTTGGTTCTCTCTAGTGCTAAGCTGAACCCGCGGGCAGTCATTCAATCTCTGACTCGTCGCATTAGCATAGCTAGCCTAAGTTGCGCTGGTTCAGTGGTGCGTCCAGCGACCACAGCCGCAACATCATCCGCATAACCGACCAATCGTGACTCATCTGGCATCTCCAGTCTCAGTAGTCCGTCGTTAGACACGTTCCACAGGTCTGGGCCAATGATAGATCCCTGGGCCACATCCGATGTAATTTCCATCCTTCGTTGGCCCTGTGTTGTGTCATAGAGCAGCTTTCGGTCTTTTAAGGTAGTCCCTCAAAAGCTGCATAAGATATTCTAGAGCTTGATAAGGGTTTTCCAGCGAATCCAGAATATCCATCCATCTAGCAGAGTTGAAGGCATTCCTGACGTCGAGTGGCACCAATAGGACGATCCGTCACTTGGTGCGACTATATGTCTCTGCCTTTGGATCGCGCTCATCACTTCTGCAATCGCATCAATTGTAGAACGTCCTGCTCTAAAGCCGTACTGCTGAGGAGATAGGTTCCCTGTAGCATGAATCGCGTCAGTGAGTCTTCCCTTGTTGTGTTTCTCTAGCACTTTCCCAGTCGTGTTTAGCATGCATAATGGGCGGTATGCAGACGGCGATTCGGGATTTATCTTCCTCTGGCTGATCAGCATGAGCCTCGCCACCCTCCATCGTACTGGGAAAACCTCGTCCCGTAGGCAAGCGTTGAATGTGCTGAGCAGCAAGTCAGGACAATGGTGAAAGACGGGCCGCAACATCTCAGCTGGAACACCATCTAGACCTGGAGCCTTCCTCCCTTTCAATGAGAGGACTGCCTCCTGCAGCTCGAGCTGTGTAAAGAGTGGACACTCAACTGCTGTTTCACCATGGACAGCGTCAACACCGACGGGATGGATGGGGAAGAGCATCATGTATGCAAGGCTTCCCTAGTGCTTCAAACCTCCGCATAACTAGCTTGTAGCCAAGGCCCCACGGATCCTTGTTCACATTGTCCACTATGGCTTGCCAGCAGCGAGCCTTGCTGTTGTTAATCAATTTGCGAAGGCATTTCCTGGCCGACTTATATGCTGCCACCCGGTTGCTTGTCTCATCATGGTTCCGCGCCCGTTGAGCCTCACGCCGAAGCTTGTGACACTCCTTTTACTTATCAGTGATTTCAGCTAACCACGAGGACACTAGAAGCTTGTCGTGCCTGGGTTTTTGACGGGTCATAGAAGCGCAGCAAGCAGTCGTAATGATGCTCTTAGTTGAGTTCACCACTTCTTGAGCTGCCAATTATTCCATCCCCTCTGGATCTGCCCGCAGCGGCTCACCTGGTGTGAGCACCTCGTCGTCTATCCTTCCGATGTTCCATCCAGTTGTAGAAAGCCGAGAGCACGGTCGCCGTGCAACATCACTGATCTCAAGCAGAATGCACCGATGGTCACTGGCTGAGTAGTCCTCTAATACTTTCCAATTGTGTATCCTCCGTACTAAGGACTCCGAGGTGAATGTCACGTCAATTATGGTTCCCTCACAGCCAATACGGCGGAAAATCGGCGTATTTCCGGTGTTTAGTAAGAAAAGCGGGGAAAAGGACTCGTTTTCCCCGCGGATGTGTTTGAGACAGGCCCGATTTAATTGCTTTAGCGTTGAAGTCTCCCCTAACGAGCACGTTCCCGTCCGCGTTCCAGACAGCGCCCTCCTGAGCATTTAGCTTGGCTTGGAAAGATGATATCGATTCGTTCAGCGTCAGGTACACACTAAAGAAGGTGGTCCATGAGCCCTGAACCCACATGAAACCATCCCCCCGTCCACAACTTTCCGCTTGGAAATCACCATTCCGAAACCAGATGGCGGCAGTACAAGTTTTGTCAGGATACCATAGTGCAGACCTTTTATCATGGTGTTGCTCACTCAGCAGCAAGATGTTGGCTTTCATGTCCCTCGCAAACTGCTCAAGTAGTTTCCGTTTCCCCTGACGTCCCGCAGCACCTCCGAGGCATCAAACCTCAATTATGTCTCAGAGTCATTGAAAATATGGACCACCAGATACAATCCAAAATACAATCTGAAACATCATTTCAATAAAGAGAAAAAAATGGCTGGATAGAAATGGTACTACAAATTCATTGAAGATTATCCGAAAACACTGGTCAACAAAATTTTGTAACAAGAAAGGTGCTTGCCAACTTTAAATAACCTACCTACCCACATTTTATTGCCATATTTATTTTGATTTCATCAGGTCTAGTTTTCGTGTTACAGCGACTACCCACAAAATTAAAAATTAACCGTTTTTGTTTCACTTTCGCACTCAGAGAATTTGTTTATTTGAAGAGCGTAGTGTTATGTTCTGCTTTTAGAGTTAAGTGATTCTTAAATAATGTCAAGAAAGTGTAAAATGATCCTGAGAAGTTTTGTTACATTTGTGGTGACATTACTTTCAAAACTCAGCGAAGAAATTTGACACCATTAGTAACTAAGTTATATGAACAGCATTTTGGCTTTGCCATCGGGCAACAAGACAAATCGTGGGTAGCACACATCTGTTGTGTTACATGTGTGGGTCTTCTCACTGAACGGGCGAAAAAATCTCGATCTATACCTTTTGCAATCCCTATGATTTGGATGGAACCAACAAACCACTCATCTGATTGTTATTTTTGTGTTACTGATACAAAAGGTATTACAATTAAAACAAAAAGTAAAATTAAGTATCCTGACCTACCATCAGCTAAAAGACCGATCCCTCATAGTGAAGATTTGCCGGTACCAGAACCACCTCAAACTAGCGATCTGGCCGTTACGCCAGAAATCGGAAAAAAGACATTGGATTCTGACTTTCCAGAAGCTTCCTCATCCTCATCGAATGAGCCACATCTTCTATCACAAGATGTCAATTATTTGGTACGTGACATAAATTCGTCCAAACAACAGACAGAACTTTTGAGCTCTCGATTAAAGGGATGGAATTTATTACAAACTAAAACAAAAGTATGTTATTTTCGCAATCGAGATGAAGAGCTAAAATGTTTTTTTTTTCACAAGATGATCAGCTTGTATTTTTAGGGTTTTGTAAAATAATTTTACAAAACCGTACTAAAATCGCGTACTGTCTGTCCATCCGTCCGTCCGTGTGTCACAGCAGTTTTTATCGGAAACTACTTAAGCTAGAGACATCAAATTTTGTATGTAGGTGTAAAGTGGTGTTCTCTTCAAAGTTCAACTACAAAAAAATTTTATAAGGTTTTTAAGGGGGGTCTCCCCATATAGGGGAGTGACCCCCCAAAAAAAATTTCATTGAAAGTAGCCGATATGGGCATCAAATGAAAGGTCTTGATGAGAACTTTTCAAAACAGGTCTTAGTTTGGCAAAGTTCGCTTCGAGGGCGCACAGGGAGGGGAAATACACGAAAAATTTGTGTCCCCCCCCCTCGCGATTGGACACCTGTGATCCGAAAAATCTGAAAAAAATCAGGAATGTAGGCCTTGGTGTGTACAACAACAACAAATACGTGAGAAGTCGCAAATCACTCAACTTTGTTAGTAATAGTATGATTTATCGATTTTATGTTTTCCTTAATAAAATCTTAATGGTACCCTTAAATTCAATGAAATTCACTACGTAGATGTCTATTTATAAGATTGATCTATGCTGAAAGTTTCATAAAGATTGATATTTGGCGAAGTTACAGCGGTTTGAATTTTCCTGTATTACTATGGAACAATATGCGCTGCATTTATTACTATGGCAACATATGGCTATGGAACAACATGCGCTTTTTACCGACTCAGACACTACAGTTTTGCTAGGATTTGAATGAAAATTTCAGGAATGATAGGTGTCATGTATATCTTTGAGAATCGGTTCAGCTAGTGGTATCAGTAATCGTAAAACAAAATAGTGGCTGTTTTAAATGCGAAGATTGGATAATTTTGAGTTATTTTTTCCCAACTTCAACGTTTAAGGTGCATGCTTGATTCAATTTAATGAATGACTGAAGATGAGTACCTACAATTAATGCTCATAAGTGAAACAAGTTAAGGAGGTGGGAGAGAGCTCCTAGCAAAAGGGCTATGTAACCATTCTAGGATTCGAAAAGGCCATGAATCGATGATTACAGTACAGGAGAATAGCCCCCAAATCAGGCAATTGATGAAAGATGATTTATTCAAAGAAAAGCTTAATAATTTAGAAAAATCAGCTTGGGAATCTTTCATGAAAGTAACTAGGAAATCATCGATCGATTCGATGATTTCGATCTAGGAAATCATCGATCAAGTGAATATAAATGTATTATTGCGGAGCTTTTATCTGCTTATAAGGCTTTGGGCTGTAATATTTTTTTAATCAAATTTGCTTTTCTCTACTAGCTATTTTATTGTTAATTATATCAAACGTATTATGATAAATAATTATGTAAAAATGCAACCAGAAATTTGTTATCCACTTACCTCAAACAAACAGCTAGTCTTTCCCTTTTTTCAACAGGTCTCCTCCAGTTCGTGACTATCTTCTCAATATTCGGCTGCAATAGATCATGTAAATCCCCAAAAGTTTGTCTCGATATGCAGGAATAAGCAAAAAAAAAAACTTCACGTTAGCGCAGCTCTCGCCAGATACGCTGGTATTCACCAAATTCTTCTCTCTTTTTATTGAGTGGGTGCACCCAACCCCGTTTCTTCCTTTCACTACCAATTAAAGCTAGAAGAAGTGGAACTTCCTCTTCATCAGAACTACTCATTGCTTTAAATTCGGTCAAACTACTAGAGAAATACACAGCATAATGTATTGCCCGCACGAATAACGCCGTGTGTGTGATTTAGCTATACCCACTAGGAAATTGGATCAGCAATGGTTGCTCCAGGAGTGCTCCCTCTTAATGTTGTTTTGCCATAAGCACGTCCGCTCAGATCAGCAACCTAAGGGAGCTGAAAAGGAGATTTTAAAAAGTCTCTAGAATTACTCCCATAGGAGTGCAAAAAGAGGTTTTAAAAGCTTATGGAATTTCGAGAAGCTTTTATAAATCTCCAAATAGACTCCATTGGATTGATCATTCGAGCGGATATGGTTATGAGAAAAGGAGATATATATATTGTATATATATATATATATATATATATATATATATATATATATATATATATATATATATATATATATATATATATATATATATATATATATATGAGCAGTACCGGAGTAGTCATTGCTCCTATCGGAGCGCCCCTAGATGATGTTAAGATGATTTTGTTCCTATAATGCGAATAGATAAATGTAATTTAAATAAATATTATAATAACAATAATATTTTAAGTAAGCCCAAATGATACTTGGTATTAAAAATTGGTGAGCACAATCTCATGATCAAGATGACTAGAGGTAAATTATTCAGGAAGCCAAGCACCGATATCGAGCTATGGCACCATAAAAGAAATAGTAGGCAAATGAATCTACAAGCAATGAAATCAAATATGATAACATGATTTGTGAAAGTATAAATTTAGCATACCGGGAATTATGCAGTATATACATGCAATATATGTACATATATATAGTGTTATCCATTTTACGCTTGGGAAAGTAAAGCTAAAGAAAACACATAAAATATTCAGATAGAAACAAAATTTTTTATTCAATATAAAGATTGAACCTTGCCATTATACGTGAAATACAACATCATTCAAATGTTTTCCACGGAACCTCTTTGAGGCCTCAATCCTTTTGAGGTACTTTTCAATGACTTTTCGGCATATTTCCGGCAATATCTCGGCCATAACTTCACGAATATTGGTTTTCAATTGCTCAAGATTTTGAGGATTGTTCGCATAAACACGATCTTACACATAGCCCCATAAAAAGAAATCCAAAGGTGCTAGGTCGCAGGATCTTGCGGACCAATTGACATCACTCCATCTCGAAATTACGCGTCCTAGAAATTTCTCTTGCAAAAGTGCTCGATTAGCCTGTGTTGTGTGGCTTGTGGCTCCATCCTGTTGAGACCACATGTTCTCCAGATCATAATCTTCAATTTCTCCCCAAAAATAATCGATTAACACCCGTCCATAGCGGTCAAAATTGGCTGTAATGGCTCTTTCTTGATCGTTTTCAAAAAAATACGCGCCAATAACACCACCAGACCATAATGCACACCAAACGGTCACTTTTTCCGGATGCAAAGGCCTTTCTGCAATCACCTGAGGATTTTGAGAGCCCCATATGCGGCAATTCTGTTTATTTACGTAGCCACTGAGCGAAAAATGAGCCTCATCACTAAAGAAAATTTTGTTCGAAAAATCGTTATCAATAGCTTGTTGTTCAATCACCCAATTCGCATACATTCTGCGTTGTGTATGGTCTTGAGGCTTAAGTTCTTGAGTGAGTTGGATTTTGTACGGATAGAGATGCAAATTCAAATGCGAAATCCGCCACACTGAGCCGTAAGATAAGCCCAAATGTTGAGCACGTCAAGGAATCGACAAATTCGAGTCTTCTTCCACACATTGAGCAACGACAGCGATATTTGTTACGATGATGCACAGGCCTTGCAATATCAATAACCGATCCAGTCTCTGTTCGAAATGGTTTGCTTTGTAGGTCGATTATGTCGGCCGTAATCGGCTCGTAAGGCCCTTAATGTTGAGACAGCAGAATCACCGTTTTCATAATAAAATTTAATAATTTTAACGCGTTCTTCGACTGTTGAACGATCCACATTTCTAAATGGTAGGCCTTCAACTAAAAAAACACGCTTTGGATGACATTTAATTCTGACAGATGTCAAATGGCAGGATTATACTTTCCCAAACACAAAATGGATAACCCTGTATATATATATATATATATATATATATATATATATATATATATATATATATATATATATATTTATATATATATATATATATATTTATTTATATATATATATATTTATATTTATATTTATATATACATATATATATATATATATATATATATATATATATATATATATATATATATATATATATATATATATATATATATATATCTTTATACATTTAAAGAAAAAAAAGAAGAACAAAATTAAATTTCATTCTTTTATTGAATTTAAATTTTTAATTTAATGTATATTTTTTCATAAAACAAACAACATATTTCATATACAAGTACATAGCTAGTTTAATATTTTATACACACAAATTTATTATTTTTAATATGAATGAATTCCTCAAATTTTAAATGTAGTATACTATATTTCATTACTTCAGAAGGGCAAAGAAAAATAAGGAATATAATTAATTTTCATTATTTCATTGAATATAAATTTGATTTGAACTTAATGACTCTCTTTTCGTAAAATGTATAGATAAACATATTATGTCATCTTGCTATTGTATTTTTTTCTATAAACGCAATATTTCACTATCCGGAAAAATCGAATTGCTGGAATCCATATTCAGGACCACTTATTGCCTCTATCAGGAAATGCATATGGAAAAAAGCAAATTATTTAAAATTAAATGTCGTTACGAAAAAAATAATCACTAAATAAGCTGTATGCTTTTAGATCAACTTTTTTCGTTGTCGAACCCCAACATATACCTGATATTAAATTACCCGCTATTAGCTTTGATGTAATGTTTCTGACATTAGTTGTGCCGATCATTCTTTTTATAGATTATATCTGTAAGTAAAATCAGTGAATAAATAAACATGATTCGAAAAATACATGTGACTTAAAATGTCTTCTCTGTTTTCATTTTTTATCATGTCCTCTGCGGCTTGTAGCTCTTCCATACTTTTGATGGGAAAACATTTAAAAGTCTTGTGCTCACGAAATAACTTTTCGGTAATTTTATTAATTTGGACGGTGTGCTTGCATAATATTGTTCTAATATCGTCCAATTTTCCGTCCATATTTTCAATATTTTAAAATATCAGCTGTACCTAATATTAATATAATTAAAAAAATAATGTTATATATTATTTCCCCGAATAGAATACCATTTATTCTGGGGATACTCTCCTGTCTCAAAAGTGCATGTGATCTAAAAACCGGTGTTGCTTGATATGGTGCTGGTTCAAAAATTTTTTTGCATTTTTCATAGCTCTGAAAGTAACATTCCAATTTTCAGCTGTTCATGTTATATTACACAATGATGTAATATCGGCAGAAAAACTAGAAAGTCATCTTGTAACGCGCAAAAAAGTTTACATAATATTTGATCTAGTTCGACTTTTTCATCTCTTTCATCAATTTTGGTTCCTTTGAAAATGCCTAAAGGCGTCTTGGAATTAACAGGTAAATCAAATAAACTTTGAGCTTCAATGCATCTTTAGCCAACTATAAATGTTTTATCATTTTCGATAGAAAATCCCTTAATTTTAAGGGGAATCATGTCCCTTGTGTACATAAAATTGTCAGGAGATTTTTTCGATAGTATAAAGCTACCAAATTTTAATTTCGTAGGCTGTAAATTTATAGTTTGTGGCTTGGCTTCTTGCAATCTTTCTTCAGAACCTGTAGATAGTTTTAAAATTTATAGGCAGTAAAGCCATCAACGTTGCCATAGTTTCTAACACATTCAGTTAGATGCATTAAGTTATGAACGTTATAGCTAATCTTTTCTCGACCATAAAGTGTTGCAAAATCTGCTACAACCATTTCAAGCATCTCCTGAACGCATCGTAAATTGCTCATGCGATTAACTGGACAAAATAACAGCCGATATGCAGTATGTAACAACAGAAAGTTGTAATAAATGTCTTCATCGACTATATGCTTCAATATTAAAATGCCACTGTAGAAAATAAATTGACGGAATTCAGTGGCTTTGAAGCGATGTACTTCATTTAATGTCCTTGCCTTCCCACTGAATTCTTTTGGTATAAATGTTCTCATTAAAACCAATCGTTTATCCAACTCCTTTTTCCTTTCATTTGTTAGATTCGCCTTACTATTACGTTTGGCTCCTAAAATTGTCAGCATAATTTTTTTTACAACACCCAAATGAATTAGATGCATGACATCTAAAGGAAATTGCGAAACCATATTTATATCTAGTTCCTCTAATGGGTGAGTTTTATCACGAAAATTTTGAAGGTGGAACTCCTTTTCAACACGGCGTAGAAAATTGTCGGTGGTCCTCAAAGCCTAACTTTTTAGACTAAAGCTCAAACGATTATTAATTCGACGTCCTTCTCGTTGGCACTTCCCGCAACCATGAGATGCAGTATGACCGAAGGTTCGAGTAAGAAACGCGCCGGCTGGAGAATCGCAGATAAATATACGTATTTTTACGTTATAGCATTGACTGCCACTACGCCGGTATTTTCAATTTGCTTATACTCAGCTACAAACTTTTCTAAATATTTTCCAACATCGGGTGGTTTACTCGGTCCTAAATATGCTGCAATTCAAAACGGTGGTAGTTCTCGTTGATCAAATAGGCAGCCTAGTATGGGCCACAATATTGTTGAAGAGCTCTTGTACAATGGCACACCATCAACAAAGATATCCACGGAAATATTTTCGCTTATTTTTTCGGAGACCAATGTTTTTGAAAGTGCATTTTCCAATCCAAAATAATAATACTCTCCGGGATGCATATTAGTTATATAGGGAACTGTCTTTCCGATCTGCATAATCGATTTAGAACTTGAAGGCAAATCCATTCCCTCATTCTTCAATATAATAAGTAGTTCATCAAAAGCATTTCTTGTTATATTCTGTTTTATAGCCCAGTTCCTTAAATTTTCAGCCACGGTGAAATACCTCTCACTTTCAGCAATGGTTTCATTTTCCGCCTGCGAAGATGATAGAACTTGACGATTGGTACATGCAGAGGATGAAGTACTCGCGTTATCTATTTCAATTTCTATACTTTTTTTTTTTCGATTTTTTCGAACATTTTAGCATCTCCATTCTGACGAGACGCCTAAAGTGGCGTCTGGAAGAACCCAATGATTTCGTTCCATTGTATGCTATGCGTAGATACATTTCCATATTTAAAATATATTCTTTTTTAAGTAACGCATGCAAAAAATTTTATTTTACCTAATATATGTAGATATGGTTGTTTTCCACTATATGCTATTAAATTTGCACTTCACAATTTGAATACACGTCTTCAAAGGACTGCACTTGAATAGACACTGCGCATCTTAATTATTGCGGAAGCCAGAAACGCATTTCACATATCATTTTCCTCCGATAGAACAAACTCGAAGAATTAAAAATTTTTCCTCGTGAATAACTCCAACAGGAGCTATCCCGGAGACGGAAATATTTTTCTCCACTACTGCTCTTATTAGAGCTATTATGGAGGCCTCCATATTTCATCCATAAAGAATTGCTCCAAATTTTCCTGTTGGGTATCGCTGAACGCCGAGAAGAACGCGCGTTCCCTGAGCGCCGCGTCATAACGCGTTCTATGCGAATAAGCCTTTAAAGAATTAGAGATAGCTTAGCCTCTCATATTGGCCTAGCCAAGGAATATGTTCAAGATGGATTTAAGTAATTTATAACAGCTATGTGCCACCAATGCCACTCATCCAACAAAACATAATTTATTTTCATGTCACTGTTTTTATTTTCAGGTATAATTTACATAAAGCATACCCAAATTATATTTTTTTCCAATTTAACCAGCCATAATAAATTAGCATTACACGGATCATTCATGTTTGATTTCAACAAATTACAAGCATTCTCTTTTTGGTAACACCTCTCTGCATTTCATACAAACAGCAAACATCCATTATTAATGTAAAATTCTTTGGCGAGATTTGTATGGTTCTTCTTCCCTAATGAATTGTTCATATGAACATGTAAATGAGCCTTTAATTACATCCGAATCGCATATCGGGTAACAATAATTGGGAAGCGTTTTCATTATTTATGAGGTAATAATTACATTTATTGCCTGAAAGCGACGTATGTAAGTTTAATGATTAATGATAATTGCAAATAAAGATGTTCTCAAATGGAAAAGTATGGTCGTTGTTTTTGTTATAGTTAGAAAGGACTGCAAATTGGTGGATTTACTCAAAATTGTTTGCATAAATATAATGCTTTTTGGCATTGAGGAGACTAATCTAACGACAAATCTTCATATTTTTAAGTAAAACAAATGGGAAATTTTTGAACTTTTGTTCTTTACAATTGATGTGAAGGATATGATATCAATCAACGCTATTAAAATGCCTGAAACACTTTATTAAGCGGGTATATCATCGGCTTCTTTTCTGTTATTTCCATGGGTGTAGAGAAAAACGAAAGAATGATGTTTAACCCTTGGTAGGAAAATGTAATCAGAATTGATGAAGGAACTGAAGACTATGCGCCATTGTTAAATGTTGCGAATTCCGGCGTACCGACTTCCTCCCATTCGCAATTTCAAATTGCCGCCGTAACATTTCCACCTTCCTTTGGGCACTCCTACCTTTTCCTCTGTAAATTTATTTATTTTATCAACATTTTTCCGTTTTCCCTTTAATATTTATTTCCCCATCATCACAATCCTACCCTTTTCCCTTATTTCCAACTACAAAAAAAAAATACATACTAATAATTTCAATTTTCCCACTAACAACATTCCCTTGATTAATTCCCACTAACAAATCTTCATTCAACACCCTTTCCTTAACAAAACCTAATTCCTTCCTTCATACTAACTAATTCTATTCTCACTAACAAATTTTATTTTTTATACTAACAAAAATTAATTCACATTCCCATACTAACAAAATTTAATCTCATGCCCAAATGCATCTTTGAAGTTGCTTATGAGATGAATGGGAGTTCGACAATCCATGGCACCATTAGCTGCGTTGTGAGTTCTCGATCGAGGGACTGCTAAAACCCTGAGTTCAAGTTCCCCCGGGCGCACGGAAGCACTCTTTTTGGGGTATCGGCAAAACCAATAGCTTTCGTAATGTACATGTGACACTTTGCATTCAATCAAGCGCTTCTTGGATTGTGAAAATTGCCATATGTAAAACAATGGATACTATTGAGTTTGTCGATATGGAACAAAAGATGTGTGGGTAGCGGAATCGAAGTGTAATGAACTTCGATTACGTTACCCAGATGCGGTAGCGGTAATTTGAAAATGAAAAGGATTGCGGGATCGGATTGGATGAAGGTGAAATGTGGAATTATGTGGTTAGGATTGGGGAGTTAGTATTTGACTGGAAAATGGAAAGCAATTTGTGCTTCGCGGTGCGGAATGGTGAATTCGAAAAAAATTTAGTATTTGGTGTTGTGAAGAAGGAGTTTTTTTTCGGTTTTTGCTTGAGTGATTTTGTTAATGATGTGCTTGAAGAGAAGAAAAGTACTATGGAGTGTCGAAAGAAATAGTGTTAACATACACTCGGGGAAGAAAAAGTTTTCGTATAAACTCGGGGAAGGAAAAGTTTTAGTATAAACTCGGGGAAGAAAAAGTTTTAGTATAAGCTCGGGGAAGAAAAAGTTTTAGTATAAACGCGGGGAAGAAAAAGTATTAATATAAACTCGGGGAAGAATTTTGAATATAATTTCGGGGAAAGATAGTTCAAAGTGGACCATTTAAATTTCAAGTTGATGTGTCCAATCAGGTTATACAGTAAATCTACAGTGTCGTGAAGCAAATTGTGCGACGTTAATAAACCAATCAATGAAATAAAATTAATAAAAAACTGAAGTAAAGTAATTGTCATAGCATAAAGGACAGTTTAAAGTGCAGAGACATAAGTTTAAATTGTCAGAAAATAAGTGTATAAAGTAAAAGTTGGTGCAATAACATTAACTGGGGTCAAGCCAATGTCAGAAATAATAAAGTGAAAAAAAAAGACAACAAACAAACCATAAAAAACAAAGAAGAGTAGTGGCAGGTCGATCCAGCATTAGTTAGAACTGGCAGTTAATTACAATTCAATTATTTTTTTCTAAATTCCCCCCCCCCCCCCCCCCCCCCCTTTTTCAGTTGCAGAGTGCTCGGCAGCAATAAAAGGGTGAGTAACTTTTTTCTTATCTTTTTGGTTCCTTTCAATTTAATTTCATTTGTACTTAAAGTTTCCTTTATATGCAATTTTATTTATTTTTGCTCACTGGATTTGTTATTTGCAAAAATATATTTAGCTCATTTTTTAATTAGGAAAGGGGTGACCCCCTTGTACTGATAAAATTTGTTTCACTAAACTGCTGTGCTAATTTTTATTTCTATTTTTCAATTTGAATTCTTGGATTAAAATGCTTAAACTGAATAATGTAAATAAAATGTCCTATTAGAAACCATATTTTTCATTTCTTGAAATGACTTCCTCCCCTCCCTTCCGTTTCCTTTTTTGTTAGGTTTTATATGTAAGGTGACTCAGCACGAGCAGAGGGTGTCCCGGAAAACCTACGACACGACTGAGCGCTAGCCGGCCTCAGTAGGCCACCCCGGGCTACACACCCCTCTGCTAATCCTTAATGTCTGCAATTGCGGTGACACCCGTGGTTGCTACATAGTTTCAACAGAACTTCAAAAATGGAAAAAGGCCTGTAAGAAGTATATGATGGGAGCTCAAAAAGTACAAAATCGATGTCGGTGAATAAATAAAAGAGATCAAGAGCACTCCACGCATGTCCAGCAAATATTGGCTCTATTTCTGAATCCTTAATTTTCCATTATTACACAGGTAGCACAATGCCTACTTCATATTTCAACTGCCACCCTTGTTGAACTCTCATATCCACTCAATTATTCCTATTATACCAAATGAAAAAAAAATATTATACCAACCACATAAAACAGGTCCCGTCCAAACATTGCTCTTACATTGAAACAACCTACTGAATCCCACGATAATATTATTTTGTATCTTCCCTCCTTGCCACAACGTTAACATATCTTTCCATTTAACTTTGGCTTTTAGCTCCATTTAACGGCTTACATAGGAATTTTCTTTTATCCCGGCGAATGGAATTCCGAAAATTACCAAATACGCCGATATCGATACGAATGGATCTGAACTCGAGTAGAATCCTTTCTTTTTTTTCCATCTGCTCGGGTCGAATAAATAATGAGCTTGCTAGACGCTTATCTGTCTTTTCCTTAAGCAACATGAATTGCAACGAACAAATCGTTTGGCAAAGTATTTACAGTTCATTCCTCCGCAATCCTTCATACGAGTACAGCGTTCCTGGTACGATATCCTTTTAGCCTTGCCACGCCGTCATCCCAGTTGCAAAACAACTTCCCAATTCACTCCAGCCGCCACCCGGCATATTGTCCATGATCCGGCCGGATAACGAGAATGTGTTTGAAAATAGGGAAAATAACGGGAGAATTTCCAAATAGATGCGAACAGAAAATGCCTATAAAGCCAATAAAACCGTAGTTGAGAATCTTGGGTCGATAGACTTTTGCCCTGCTACCAGACCTAAGGAAGACGTGATCAAGCAGGAAGATGATAGCTCAGCGGCAGGATGTGCTCGATAGTTGTGGGTGTGCAATTTGCTATGAGCCTGCCTTGGCGGGAAGCCGTTTGCCGAGAAAACGAGGCGAAACAAAGAAGTTCATCGTGTCTTCATTAACCCCCAAACTCTTTTATTATTTAGGAATTGCGAAAAGAATGAAATCAGATGCAAACGATATAAACATTTCTTTTTCATGTACTCTCGGGTTACAATCTGCTCAATTCCAGTTGTGTTCTGCGAACAAGGAGCGAGCACAAGGATGTGGATGAGTTTTGAATCGAAGAAGACAGTTGGGCACAAACTTTTGTTCGAGATTTTTGAATTATTTATGAATATCTGTCTGAGTTCTTTTTTAGGGTATTGTAAAGTAATTTTCCAACACCCTTTTAAAATCGTGCCCTGTCTGTTTGTCCTTCCGTCTGCGTATCGCAGCAAGTTTTTTCGCAAACCGTTTCAGCTAGAATGATGAAATTTTAGACGTAGGACAAAGGTGGCGTCGTCCTAAAAGTTTCGACATAAAAAGTAAGGTTTTTAAGGGGGTGTCTTTATATAGGGAGGTGACCTTAAAATTTTTTTATAGCTAAAGGTAGCCAATATGGGTATCAAACGACAGTTTGTAATTAAAACTTTTTAAAACAGGCCTTAAGCTAGCTAAATTTGCATTGAGGGGCGTAAGGGAAAATGTACAAAAAATAAGTGTCCCCCCTTGAGATTGAACATATTTGGGCAGGAAAATCTGAAATAAATCATGGTAGGAGGCGTTCATGAGTACAAGATCAGCAAATGCCCGCAAAGTCCAAATTCGGTCCACTTTGTTAATAATAGTACATTTCATGAATTTTACGTTTTCATCTATAAAATCGAAAGGTGATCCTTAAATTTGTAAAGAACTCGTATCTAAATTGCATGGTATTAATTGCATGTTTTCTAAAAATTTCATGAAAACCGACTCATAAACACCTAATTTACAGCCAAATGAAAATATTCAATTACAACAACAACTCATGATACTGGGAAGATATATGTTTGCAGAAGATCCAGAAACTACAGATCTGTAAGAATTTTGATAAAATTTTGAAGGAATGTTTTGTAACATTGAAATATTATCACGACTACTCAAACAATAAGGTCAACATACTGAGAACAAACTGGCGTGAGTAATATTTTTCGATTCAGAAGTCGTTTGAGTTACTGATAATCTCAGAAGCCCCTTCTGGCAGGGGGCGCTCTTCTGCTTCTATGACTTGTTCATTTCTTCAAGGAGGAGTTAGAATGAAATATGCAAAAAGTATCCTTCAATCGAATCGAAATTTTATGAAATAGTTTGGAGGCTCGTGTTTGTACGTGCTCTGAATACGAATTGAAATTAATGCGTACTATCTGCAAGTGGCCAAATAATAGGCTTTTGTTCAACTGAGAGTTACAACATAATGTGCATTTTTTTCCAGGATTCTGCGCAAATATACAAAATATTATTTGAATCCACTTTTGACTCATAATAATTTCTCCTCCGAAATAAAAATAGCTACCAACACTAAGCTTGGTATGGAATTGAATGAGAAGCGAGACAGACCTTTTGAAGATTCTGGTATGGAAAATATTTCTAAAGGTTCTTAACTACATCGGTATGCGCGATGACTACAGGGTCTGTATAATAAGTAACCGGACAGAGCCTGCCCCGTGCCGTCAAAGCGTCTGCTAACCAGTATCTGGTGGTGTAGTGGTGGGGGTGCTAGGTAAAGGGAACCAGGCTGCAGCAGTTGCCTCCAAGCACTTGGAGAGATAGCATCGAGCGAGAGCGGAGAGCGGAGCGGGTGTTCAGTTACGTCGTCAGAGTGAAAATGGAGCGTACGATCGAGCAACCGAACCAGAGTTTTTTAACCACGTTATTACAGGAGACGAGACGTGGGTTTTCGAATACGATCCTGAGACGAAGCGGCAGAGTTCGGAGTGGCACACACCGGCGTCACCACGACCGAAAAAAGCGCGCATGAGCAAATCGAAAGTGAAGTCGATGCTCATTGCTTTCTTTGACGTGAAAGCCATTGTTCATAAAGAGTTTGTGCCACCCGGCCAAACTGTAAACGGCCAGTACTACAGACTCCGTCGACTAACCGCTCGAGTTCACCGAGTCCGTCCGGAGATTGCCGATTCGTGGATCCTCCATCACGACAATGCTCCGTCGCACACCTGCCAGCTCGTCACCGAGCAGTTGGCCAAACAGTCGAGGGCAACGTTGCCACAGCCTCCTTACAGCCTGGACACGGCACCAGCGGACTTCTTTCTGTTCCACAAGATCAAGAGACACCTTAAGGGGACGCGGTTCAGGACTCTGGAAAACGTTCAACGTGCTACGACGAGGGCTCTAGACAGCATCGAGGTTACCGACTTCTAGGGGGCGTTCGGGGATTGGAAAATCCAGTATCAGCATGTTATCGACTCCAATGGGGACTACTTTGAAGATTTCTAAAGAAAAATTGTACATACTCGTATTTGGCCAATAAAAAATTTACTGAGGTCAGTCCGGTTACTTATTATTCAGTCCCTGTATAGTCGATCGCTTAAAATGAACGCGCACGGTCCAGCGTCAACTTTTGTCCATAGTACATTCGCACAGTATCCACACCTTCCATTTACCCTGTGCTATACACTTTCTGGATTTTCTCAGGGGCCGGTCAGCTGAGCGTATTCAAAAAAAAAAAAAAATAAATAAAAAGCAAATGAAATTTCTGACGCACGATGAACGTGGGAGTATTGCCAGATTCTAATAAAAAACTAAAAGATTGCATAGAACGAATTTGTTTTTCTGCAAAGTTGTTTGTTTTTGGAGATCTGGTAAATCTGAAATCTCTGAGTGTGTTTCGTACGTTTTCATTCGGAAAATGGTATATATTACGCGATATAAGTGTGGTAAACCCGAACTGCTTCAATCAACATCTCTTAAAGCTCGTATTATGTGCAATCTTTCTTTACTCTGACTGCTCGATCGAACCGCTCTTAAAGCTCGGAGGATTCCTATGTTTCTTCTACACGGACCGTCGAGCTAAGCTTGGCCGCGCGGGATTGGTCAGTCAAAAAACCGGATCGGAGTTCATCGGGTTGATTGCAGCAATCACGAATATTATATTTAGTTAAGTGTTATCAACAATTAATATTAAAAGACTGTAGTGAAAGCTTTTTGAAATAAAACAGAATTGTAAGCCTCTTCTTTGAATACATCAACCTACGGTTTACAACATTGGCGACGAGGAATTACGAAAACACGTGTCTAACCTCAAAATGGACTCAAACCGATTCAAAGTTTTCTGCAACTTATTTCAAGAGCAAATGGCTCTACAAAATCAGCAAATGCAACAATTGCTTCGACAACAGAACACGGCGGCTGCACCAGGCCAAGCACCAGCACAAGATTCAACAGCTTTCAAAGTGAAATGTCTTTCCGATGCCATGGTGCAGTTCAATTACGATTCGGACAACAATCAAACATTCAAAGCATACTACAAACGCTACGAGTCGCTGTTTCCAACACAAGCAATCGACCTCGACGAACGAACAAAGATCCATCTCCTTCTTCAAAAATTTCTACAAGCGCAGTACCAACGCTACGCAGACTCAATTCTACCACAGAACCCTCAAGACCGGACACTCGCTGACACAGTGAGAACTCGCAAGCGACTCTTCGGTTACAAATAAACAAAGTTCGCAATGCGGTACAAGTGCTGCAAGCTTGAAAAATTCGACAGTGAAGATTTTAGTGAGTATGCAGGGCGCATTAGCAAAAATGCTGAGAAATTCAAAATCGCTCGATGCTCGCCTGACGACTTCAAGGTTTTGTTATTTGTGAGTGGTTTCACGTCATCACAAGACTCGCTGATCCTTGAAAAATTTCTCACAAAGGTCGACAATCAACACATCGAACTCGAGAAAGCAGCCAACGATGCGGCAAGAGCTCTAATCCACAAGTTGAACCTTCAGGACTTAGTGAATGAGGCTGACCGTATCACCTGTTTGAAGATCGATAAAGGAAAAGTGGGTGAATCGTCGGGTTCTTCTGAAGTTCATGCTGTCCATCATTTCAAGGGTCAAAGTGGTAAGCCAGGTAAGAGCCATTGGGGTGATAAAACCGGTCATCCGCCGTATGCTTGCCCCGGCTGGGGGGAAAGGCATTGGTTGGCAGATTGCCCCTTCAAGGAGAAGACGTGGAGCAGATGCAGCAGGAAGTCACATAAGGCAGGTTATTGTAACATTTACAAGGATTTCCGAGAGAAAAGCAACACAAAATACAACAAGAAGGGTGAAAACAAGCCGCAAGCGAACCAAGTACAATCAGAAGTCAACTTGGTTTTAAGCAGGAAGTCTCTCAAGCCGATTGTTATAACAAAGCTAAAGTCTCACTCAAACTAAACCGGGAGCTCAACTAGTCTTCCGAAAAGCTCGTCCGGTTCCACAAGCAGCTCGTTCTACTATAGTCACTGAGCTAGAACGTTTGCAGCACTTGGGCATTATCAGCCCTATCAAATATTCTCAGTGGGCAGCACCCATTGTCGTAGTCAAACGAAAGGATGGAAGAGTTCGAATTTGTGCTGATTATTCAACGGGTCTTAACGAAGCACTTGAGCCAAACAAGTATCCTTTGCCATTACCCGATCAAATTTTCGCAAGTTCCGCAGGAAAAAAAGTTTTCAGCACAATCGACTTATCAGACGCTTTATTTCAAGTGGAAGTCGACGATATATCCAAAAAGGTGATGGCCATCAACACCCACATCGGATTGTTTCAGGTCAATTGCCTCCAGCAAGGCGTTAAAACAGCCCAAGGAGAATTTCAAGCAATTGTCGACATGATGCTCAGTGGAATCTCAACGTTCGGTTTCATCGACGACATGGTTACTAGCGGTTAGAATGCTGATGGCCACAAGCAAGAGTTGAAGAAAACACTGCAATACCTGCAGGAATTTGGGTTCAAACGCAACATCAACAAGTGTCAGTTCGGTAAGAAATCTGTGCAATTCTGTGGACATGTCATCGAAGACAAAGGCATCCGACCACAGCCTGAAAAAATTTGGGAAGTCACATCAGCACCTCCGCCAGCTAATGTCAGTCAGCTCCGTTCATTCTTAGGTTCAGTCAATTACTATGGCAAGTATATCAAGTCAATGAAGACGCTGAGGGGTTCCCTGGACAAACTTCTCAAGAAAGATGTGAAGTACGAATGGCAAGATGTTCACCAGGAAACTTTTGCCAATCTCAAAAAATCCTGGGATCAGATCTGGTACTTACGCACTTTGATCCCAACAAGGCCATCGTTCTAGCGACAGACGCGTCAAAAGACGGCATGAGAGCTGCCTTCATGCACCGTTTCAATGACAATTCACTGCATTCCATCATGCATTTCGCCGCAACATTCAATTCAGCGAAAAGAAATTATTCCCAAATTGAAAACGAAGCGCCAGCACTCATCTTTGGCTTAAAGCGATCACATTCCTACATCGCTGGGCAACGAATTGCCGCGCAAGTCGATCACAAGCCTCTGTTGTCCATCTTTGGTTCGAAAAACGGAATTCCCGTATAAACAGCGAACAGACTATACAGAGATGGACACTAATCATCATGGCTTATGATGTTAAGTTCGAATTTATTGGAACCAACAGCTTCGGATATGCTGACGTCGTATCTCGCCTTATGTCAAAACAGATGAAAGCTGATGAAGAGACAATTATTGCTGCGGTACAAGTCAAGGGAATTGACGACAATGACGAACAGTTGTTAAGTTTCGCAATACAGTCAGCAAAGGATCTTCCTGTCACCTTCCAACAAGAACAAGAAGAAATGAAAGCCTGCCCAAATCTTCAGCAAGTGATCAAATTCATTGTGACTGACAGCTGGCCCCAGCGCAAAAGTCAGATCGAAGGAATCAAAGTCGCTTCTTTTTTCGGACACCGCAATGAGCTAAAATTCGTACAAAATTGCATTTTCCGTGGCGAACAAATCATCATTCCATCAAAACTGCGAGCACATATTCTTGAGAACCTACATGAAGGTCATCCAGGTGAGTGCCGAATGAAGCTATTGGCAGCCGACAAAGTCTTCTGGCCTGGCATAACGAAAGCTATAGAAGTAATCGTTAAGACTTGCGAACGTTGCACAAGGGAATCAAAGGCACCACGCAAATGTACCTTGCAGCCCTGGCCCGTGCCATTGGAACCATGGATGCACCTTCACCTTGATTACGCCGGCCCCATCAGCGGCTCCTACTTTCTAGTGGTTGTTGACGCCTATAGCAAGTGGCCAGAAGTTATAAAAACGGCGACAATAACCGGAACGAAGACGGTCGAACTTTTTGCTGATGTGCTAGCCCGACAGGATCTGTGCAAAGTTTGCGTCACGGACAATGGACATCAATTTGTATCGAGCTCGTTTGAAAACTTTTGCGAGACACACTGTATCAAGCATCTTACGAACGCCTACTACAGCCCTCAGTCAAACGGTCAGGCGGAACGATTCGTTGACCTTTTCAAAAAGGGCTTACAGAAGGCCGAAGGAACTATCGAACAAAAATTGCGAGAATTTCTGATGACGTATCGCTACACACCATCATACAATCTCGGAATGAAATCACCATTCGAATTGATGACCGGCCGTAAGATGCGCACAAAACTCAATTTGCTCAAGCCTCAAATTGATCAAACTCCTTTAGACAAAGCAAAAATGGAAAATCAATTTAACTTGCATCACGGCGCAAAGTGGAGAGAGTTTTCACCCGGAGATGAAATCCTTTACAAACTCCACACAACCAGTGATAACTGGGATTGGACGCCTGGCTTCATGAAAAGCCGAGATGGAGCGGTCAATTACTCGATTGACATTACAACACCGTCAGGAAGTCGAACCGTACGAGCTCACACGAATCAGCTCAAGCGCCGATATATGAAAAACGAATTGATTGAATTGTTTGACTTGCCCGAGTTTAGTGACGAAAATAATCTGCCAGTTGGTGAAGTTGAACCGATTATCACACCTAGCAACAATCCTCGACATGTCGACCACTCTGACGCTCACAATGATGAACAAGCCGCAAGTGAGGATGAAACTCAAGAAGAACCTGAAGCTGAAGTTGAGCCTCGTTACCCAATTCGAACAAGTCGGGGAGTCACATCAAAATTCAATGACTTCGTCAGATTTTAAGAGCTCGTATTATGTGCAATCTTTCTTTACTCTGACTGTTCGATCTAACCGCTCTTAAAGCTCGGAGGATTCCTATGTTTCTTCTACACGGACCGTCGAGCTAAGCTTGGCCGCGCGGGATTTGTCGGTCAAAAACCCGGATCGGAGTTCATCGGGTTGGTTGCAGCAATCACAATTAATATTAAAAGACTGTAGTGAAAGCTTTTTGAAATAAAACAGAATTGTAAACGTCTTCTTTGAAAACATCAACCTACGGTTTACAACAATAAGCATTTGCTTATGCCGCAGTTGGCTGACAGCTAATGTAAGCTTGTCCAATAGTAGACCGACTAATACATCTGCAAATTGTTACTATGCATATGGCTTCCTATCTCACGTCAGTATTGGTGTGGATATTATAGGAATATACTATGATTTAGTCGATGCTTTTGATATGCAGACGCAAAGCTGGGCATTTTGCACCATTGCATGCTGGGTGCCGGCTGTGGGTAAAGTTTCTTGTCCAGTGAGTACCGTGTTGAGGTGGTTAAAACCAATTCCCTCAAATAGAAAGCTTACCATTAAAAAACTTTTTCCTTATTCTAAGTTGTCACAAAAATTTTTCATAGAATGTAATACTGCTTCGGCGTTGAAAATTTGCTATTATCCCTACCCTACTAAGCACAGTAGCAGTGATTCATCCATTTTCTTGATCTTATGGACTCGTTTATATAGTTAACAGGCATTGGACATGGTAAGGTCTTCAAAAATGGTAAAACATACGAACCTCCCAGCTCTTACTTTGTCGTTTTATTTTATACCTACTCATTATGCTATCAATAAGATCGACACCGCCCATATAGCAGTTATATTCTTCCAAAGCGCTTGGCATATCATTAGTCACATACGCCTTGAGGCTCTCGTCGTATCTAGATACTTGCATGTAGTTCAGGTAGTTCACATACAAAACTGGACGCAAGTGTGACTATTTTATTGTGGACTTAGCTGTAGATTTATCAATTCCTTCAACACAGGCAACATACTCGACTGAAAAGCCACGTTCTTTTTTGGCAATTTATTTTTCTGTGAGTGGTTTACAGTCAGGTATACGGTTACGTCGAATGGCCCCCAAGCTCAATATTTCTTGTTTGGCGAGATATTCTTATAGTTACAGAGACGTGAAGTATTGTCAAAATATAGGCGGTAGTTTTGATTGTGTGGTACTTCACGAGTTAGCCTAACGACAATATTTGATGCAGCACTTAGACTCGGCTCATTAGATGCAATTACGTTCTCACTTCCTGTTTTTGGCCCAAACTTGTATGCAAATCCGCTGACACCGCTCAGAACATAGGTTTCGTAGCTCCACTTATGGGGCTTCTTCGGATTATATCTCTTCAGGTTTTTTCTCGCTTTCGTGGAACAAATTTGCTCATCTACGCTGAGATACTTCTTGAATGGGACTTTGAGGCAAGTTTCATTTAGCTTTGTCGCAATTGGCCTGATTTTGAACAATTGGTCGTGATCTGCAGGATCGAGAGGAACCATTTTGGAGTTTTCATTAAAATGAATGAATCGTCTGATTTTTCCAAATTGATTCACTGGCATTGTTTCTTTAACTAGAGGTGTTCCTAAACTGCCCCTCCAATGTTTTGTAGTTCTTGGCAGATGTAGCAACGGCATAATAAATACCAGCCTTATAAATTACTGGATATCGGTTTCTGTGACCCGGAATATCATATTCATATCTTTTTGCATGATATATAGATTAGTTTGGCTTGCAATTTTTTTTAAAAAGTTCCTTTGGAAATATTTTGCAAAAGAACTGTACTGGGCTATCAAGTTCCAGAAACTCTCCTGGCAAGCTTTCGTCACCAGTAAAGCATAATTGCTGCTCATTTAGTTCGAGGTCCTTCTTTTTTCAGCTTAGATTCAATTTTTGCCTAGCTTGACAGCGTCCTAATGGGCCAGGATGAGATGATCATCCTGCTTGAGGTAGAGTATAAGTAGGATCTGAAAGTTGGGAAGTGCAATTTTACCCTCAATTTGTTCAATGATGGTATCGATTTTCACTCCATCAACCTCTTTAAAATTATCTTCTTTCATTAGCTCCTCCGAATCAGGAACAAAATCAGGGTCTCTGGAACCGCCGCCATCATCGTCGAACCCACTGTCTGCGTAATCAATGAGAAACTTCAATATTTCGTCTTCTCGTAGACCCTTTGCAACCACCCTGCAACAATTAGTAATGCAATGCACCAGAGCTGGTATACACCATAAACAGCAATTATTCTCAAACAATACCGAAAATCATTCAATACCTCAGACAAAAAGCAAAGAAAATACACTAACCTTGTCGATACATATGACAAATATTCAGTTTTTATTGTTTATATATTTTTTACGATTTTAAAAGCTTGTTTATTCACTGCACTTCACGAAACCGGGACCATTTCAATCGCAATCCGTTTCTGTCAAAACTCCACCATATACTGAGTATAAGCTGTATTTAGAACTTTAAGTGCGTTTTGTTTCAGAGTCGGAACTGTGCTTTATAACAGAAAAAGTCTTTTCCATTGTATTTTATAAGTAAAAATTTGGAATGTTCCAGTACTATCCTATGATCTCATAAAGGGTTAGTAATGTGATTTTTGTACATGCTGAACATAACTAAATATATATTTTTTTGTTTTCATATATGTACAATATCATTTAACAAACTGCTCTAAAAGATAAATAAAATTGACTTAATCAATAAAGTTATTCAAGCAATATAATGTTAGCAAAGACTGGTCCCCCAAGGTTCAGACGGTCCCGCGCGAAAACTAATCGAATATACGGAACCTCCCAAAATGCAAACATGATCACGCATATATATAGTATAGAAGTAATAATACTCCTGTGGACTGACAGTGGCTTCTATTATTGCATGTTTTCACAATGCACATGATTTTCGAAACTTCTTTGCACTTTTCTATTTTCCCGTTTCTCACTTAGAATTTAATCAATAAATAGTCTCTACTAGTCTTGTTGATGTATGACGCACAAGTTACAAATTATCACTGATTGTTAAATGAAAATTAAACACCGAACGAGTTCGTTTACATTTTTTTAAAGCCGAATCTGACAGCGAATGCAAAAAAATCATATGATGATATTAAGAAGAAGATGACGTGGCGAAAATCCACAAGCTCGTATTGGCAGACTGTCGATTGAATGTGCGTGAGATAGCTGAGGCAATAGGCATTTCAAAAGACGGAATGAGTCATATCCTGTATGAAATTATGGCATTAGGAAGCTGTTAGTGCAATGGGTACCACATTTGCTCGCTTCGGACAGCAAACGCAACCGTGAGACCACTTCAGAGCAGTGTTTGACGTTGTTTAAGTGCAACGCGAAGGATTTTCTGCATCGTTTTGTGACCGTCAACGAAACGTGGTTCCATTGGTATACACCAGAGACCAAGGAGCAGCCGAAACAGAGGAAATCACCCGGCGAAAGTGCTCCAAAGAAGGCAAAGACTGCCCTATTGGCCTGAAAGGTGATGGCCACTGTTTTCTGGGACTCACAAGGTGTGAGCTGCATCGACTATCTGGAGAAGAGGAAAACGGTCACATGGCTCTACTATGCCGAATCATTAGGACGACACCAAGGTGAGGAGCAAAAGGTCCGCTTTGGTGAAGAACAGTGCTACGAGCTGCTACCCTATCTACCATTTTGTTCAAATTTGGACATGTGCGACTTATTTGTTTCCAAACATGAAAAACTATCGCAAGCAGAAATTTGAGTCGAAAGAGGAGGTCATTGCTGCCTCGGAGGCCTACATTACAGACTTCAAGAAAATGTATTTTTCAGACGCGTTAAAGAAACTGAAGCGTCACTGGGCCAAGTGCATCGAGTTAGAAAAATAAATTACCACTTTTCTAAAATTTTCATTTTTCTTATCTAGGCCAATTATTTATTGGGCTGCCCTCGTACATAAAGTCAGATCAGTGAATTCTTTCTTTAATATTGCGCTCGAGCACTTCGTCGGGAAGACAATAGTTAAATCCTCTGGTACATTAATGTTCAAGCCTACAAAAGTCGTAGCAAGTGCTGCTGATATTAATATAATGGCATGGACAACCACATGTGGCAAAAGAGCACTTCTGAGCTAAGCAAACCGAATTTACCTACAAGTTAACTGGTAACTAAATTCAGACTTAAACGAGGAATGATGCTCCAGTCCGAAAATACCTGACCTTAGGAGACTATGGCCTTGAAAGTATGGATAATTTTGTTTATCTTGGAGCCAACGTAAATAGAAAAGCATCAAAATGGACGAGATTGGATACCACTGCATAAGTATCGAAAATAAAGCCTTGTACTGTGTACTTCTCATTCTTAGGTCCAACATTGTACATAGGCAAAGCAAGCTGCGTATTTAAAAGTCATGAGTCAATCCTGTGCTGTTATATGGAAGTGAAGCATGGACCCTGACCAGCAAATCTGAAAAGACAGTGGATATAAAAAAATCGAGGGTACAGTGAAACAGGAAACTAAGTGAAGACTAAGTTACAACAATGAGTTCACGTTTTTCAAAACGCATTGGCTTTACTTTCAGTAAACTATGGCAAATAATTTTCATGAAAGCTCCATTAAAATGATTCCGAAAAGTAGTCACATGTTGGCAGGGGAGGTGTTTTGTGGGTAGTCCAGTCGCCTTCTTGCGAGCATGGGACTCCCACACTCTGTGCGTAAATGGCATTCACCATCGGTCTTTAGCATGGAAATCACTAATTTTAGATTTCCGGGCATATACAAGTAATGTATAATAATATGTATTTCATTATATCAATTTTCAAATGGCGATTAACTTTATAATTTACAGTCACTCAATCCAATCCGATGTGCAAGGGGATGTAAGAAGGAACTTTTCATAAATTTAGCTGTGGGCAAAATACAAATGCGGAAGAGAAAAGCAATCATAAAATTTCCCGCAATGATATTGTTCTAAATCATCCTGAATTGTAATATTTATGCTGCATTTAGAATTAATTTAGTTGTTGTTTTCGCTAGAAATGATTGAAGGAAATGTGCTGTTTATTGAGAGAATTAAGGATACTGCTCGTCTTTATAATCCATGATCAAAGGATTCGGTGCCCTATATCAAATCCTTGAAGAGTTACTAAATAATCGGCATATTTCCTAAAAAAGTGCATCAAAATTTGATTAATCGAAGTCTATATCATATTCAATGGTTAACATTAACAGAGTTCTTTAAAAGATCGCAATTTTGTGCTGATACCTTGTATTTCAATGTTTTCCTTTGTTTAAAACCTCTCCATTAAAAATCCTTGCATGAGTCGATCAGTTATGCTGAAACATTGGAGTGAAAGTTGAATTTTTTTACGACGAAGCTCCTTTACCGTTATTTTATTTTCATGTCCTTTCAATGGAACCTAACGAAAAGAGAGTCATATTATCTGCTGAAAACAGAATTTTTCCATCTGTACCCACTCAAAGGTTCCGCGTGAATATAGGGTAAGGAGGGACATGACGGGAGCGCGAAGCAAGA
Organism: Odontomyia ornata; assembly: GCA_963969285.1. Taxonomy (NCBI): domain Eukaryota; kingdom Metazoa; phylum Arthropoda; class Insecta; order Diptera; family Stratiomyidae; genus Odontomyia; species Odontomyia ornata. The sequence continues at coordinate 475,181,256 of OZ017738.1, read as the reverse complement.
CGGGGTACCGCACATCTACAAGAAACTAGACGTTTGCGAATAAAAAGCAATAAGCCAATAGGAAGCCTCATTCGACCAACGGTCAGTGCGAGAGAAACTGTGTGAGAGTGCACGCGTCTTTTGTTTACAAACGAAAAACTGTTTTAACGTTTCGTCGATCTTATTTTGTGTAAGATCAAACGTCATTATTTTAAGGAAATTATGATCATCCCATTTATGTCTTCTTGATCTTTGTTTACTAGTATTGTTTATTTTGATATGGTATGTTGTTTGTATGAATCCGTAAAACAAATCAGGGAAATTTTTTTTTTGTTCAAAGGCAAGATAGGGTATTGGGTGTGGGATATGATGAGGCATTGGGGCAAAATGGGGTTGTGGGTCTGGATTCATTTAAATTTTTTTATAAATAACATTGGTTTATTATTTTTTAGGTAAAATCATGGTACGTGAGAAAAAAACCAAAAGAAGAGAATGGTTGACAGATGCTATGAAAACAGCTATAGATAAAGTTTTAAGTAAAGACATGGGATACAATAAAGCTGCTTCTTCATACACAGTGCCTCAGACTACTTTAGAGTGATATGTTTAGAAAATGAAGAAAGGCGGTGAAATTACTATTGGTTACCTTTAGGCCCGAAAAAAGCTATATTTACACATAAAAAAGAAGACGAAATAGAAGCATATATGAAAGAGCATCTTTTTGTACTAATAACCATCAAACTGAGACGTCAGTTAAAAATGGAAAGGCACACAGTTCTAATACTGATATGGAAATGCAGGTATTGGTTGGCTCAAAAGTTTTTTAAAACGTCGTCAAAATTTATCAATTTGCAAACCTGATGCCACATCAGTAGCTAGAGCAATGGGATTCAACAAAGTGGTCGTAATTCTATCAGTTGCTCGGAGATATTTATGATAAGTTTGAATTTACCCCTGACAAAATATATAACTGCGATGAAACTGGAATTACCATTGTTTCTAAAAGCAAGAGCAAAATTTTACCTATGCAATGACGAAAACAAGTGGATTCATTATCATCTACTGAACAAGAGCAGACTTTCACCGTTGAAATATGTCTTAACACTGCTGCTTTACTAGGTACTAAAGCAGTTTGCAATCCTCAAGGCTGGATAACTTCAGAAATATTTTTGACATCGTTCAAAAACTTAATCAAATTTTCCGGAGGTACTCCTACTAACCACGTATTGCTTCTTCTAGATGCTCACGTAAGTCACACTCAAAAGTTGGAAGTGATTGATCTAGCGTGTGAAAATGGAGTAATTATATCTTGCTTTCCTCATCACTGCACACACAAAATGCAGCCTGCAGACGTTGCATTTATGAAGCCACTCAGGACTTAACATATTACGATCATGTTGTTACAGGTTGGTTGAGATCACATCCTGGACGTGTGGTAACTGTATTTCAGATATGTGAAATATTTGGTAATGCATACGTTTAGGCGGCTGCAATGTCTACCGCCATTAACGCATTCAGAAAATGAGGTATATGGCCATATAACCAAAATAATTTTACTGATGCCGATTTCATTTCTGCTGAGACTACGAACATACAAAATATTGCAGACTCGTGGAATGTACAACCACAAAGAGTATCACATGTCAACGGTATTTAATCTGGAGCAACAACAACAGTCACAATTGTATCTTCAACGACTACGATAACTTCTCATACTGAAACTCTTGCAAAAAAACCTGAAGCTACCACGACATCTTCCACTCCACCTAGAATAGAGCTAATCACCGAATGTTATGAACCAGTCACACCAACACTGGATAAAATACCCGTCCCCAAACCTGTACTTGGATGTTCTTATTCTCTCAAACCTTCCATTCGAAATGCATCCCCTAGTGATAATTTGCCAATTCCTTCTGTTTAATGAACTGAAAAAAGGAAACAATACCGGCGAGGAAAAACAGCCATAATCACCTCAACTCCTTATAAAAATGAGCTGGAAAATTTGAAAAAGCCGAGGAAAACATCCGATCCTAATGGCCCTCGCCTCAAAAGGATTGCTAGAAACAAACAAAAGACCAAACACTCAGTAAAAATACAAAAACGCAATGATGAAGATGCCATTTGCTTATATTGTAATGACAATTTTTTGACATCGTCAAAATCTTGGGTAGGCTGCCAGCTCTGTGGTCGTTGGACTCACAATATTTATGCTGGCATGGCCAATGACACACAATATTTATGCGGGCGTGGGCAATGAATATCTGGAGGGAATACGCATTTGTTTATTTTATGAGAATAATTAGCCTCCTCTATCATGCCCCAAGATCATTACCCCAAAGTATGGGGCAAGATGATTTTCATAACGTTTCTATAAATGGATAATTAATAAAAAATGCGATAAGTTGATTTTCCAAAAATTGTACCAGTTAAGCCTTTTTCAAACGCCTAACCACTTGGGGCGAGTTTTGTTGGACGTAGCACCAATATACCCACTTGTATATATTCGGTGGGTACGCGAATCTACTCGCTTAGCCTGAAATATCTGAAATCTCCACTCAACTTCACTCTAGAGTTTCCCCAATGAAACGCACGTATTTTCAATCAAATACATTCATTCATTCTTCAAACTACATTTGCTATCCTGTTTGTTTGTTACGAGTGCCTCCTGTTTACGGCACTGCTCTGCCTTAAACTCTAATTCCAACGTTTTGATTTGGGTTCTGAACGACTCCCGCTCCGCTTTGGTTACCGTGCGACATGCCAATTGGCGCAGGTCACTGCTTTTGTGGTGAAACTCAACAATGCACCCACTTCCGTGCCGCTACTCTTCCGGCTCGACCACCGACGTATTAAGCGGCTTGATCCAACGTGACCAGTACTCCTCGTTCGTGATTGGCCTCGGACCCGCTCTGGGCGTGGCCGCAATTGCTTCCTCGAGCGACGGACGGAGTTGGAATGTCATCACAGGCTGCTGGTGGTTAGTTCATGATTGTCCAGTCGCCGCCCACGTATGTCGGTTGTGGTGGTTGCTGGCAGTGCGGGCTGGTCCGAGGCCAATCACGATCGAGGGGTATCGGTCACGCTGTCGTAAACTTGGGCAAATTTTTTGCGTCATTGGTGAATTATTTAGTACTTAGCAGTTAGAATGCATTTATTGAGCGAGGAAACGTAATGATTAGTGGAAGCGTGTCTGCGAACCATTTTAGTTCAACAACACAGAGGCTCCGATTGGTTGGTATATCGGCTTAATATTAAATGTACCGTGTCTGTCGACAGTTGACGTCGGGCAGCTCAGAGGCTTTTATTTATTTCAATAGTGACTTACAACTAAAATCAGCGTGTTCGCTGACAGCTAGGGTCCAAGGCTCAGGGGCTTTTGACGATCTCCTTACCGACTTGTAATTAAAAAAAAAGCGTGTCCACCGACAGCTTCGGTCGACGGCTCAGAGGCTATTTTAATCATGTAAGTTAGACGTCAGAATAGCGTGTCTGCTGATGGTTTCCGATCAACAACTCAGAGCCTATCTTTGTTTTTGCTTAAACTAAAGGCTGAGTGGCTGCCAACAGTTTCATTATTCGCGGGCAAAAATTGTTTTAGTTTCTGGTTTATCATTTGTATTCAAAAGTTTTCTCTTGTATATACATTTTATATTCATTTCACGCGATTGGTTTATTTATTTATTTATTTTAATTTGATTGCATTAAAAATTGTTGTCCAAATGTCTACTCATAAATTTATTTAATCAAATGCATATTTTTGTATGAAATTAATTTATGAAACAAGCGTGTAGCGACTAGAGACTGTACCGATCACATAATTTCATTAAACGCTCTCAGGAATGCCAGATCAATTTAAAAGATAAGATCTGAATATTCATGTGGGTGCGTGGTATTGCTATTATTATTGTTTCAATTGTTTGAGCGATAAAAGATGTTATGTTGACATAATAATGAACACGCGTTTGTTTGCTCGTTATTTATGTTTTCATTTTGCTTACTTGTGCTTAATGTTTATTTTAATGTTTATTGTTTTGCATGTAAGTCAACTGAAACTTTATATCTCTGATTAGTTGTACGTTAAATTATGTTTGAATCGTTTGGAAGTTTATTTGAATGATTTTAGAATAGACAAGATTAGATTTTGGAATATGATCGAATTTCTTGCCATAATTGATTGGATATGAATATTATATTTTTGTTATTTAGATGATCAATGTGATTGACATTTTTAAATTTGAGAATACTGATCTAGTTTCATTGAGCGTGTAAGTAGTAGTGGTATCACACAGGAATTGAGTGGTTTAGGATATCGGCTGGGAGTTGTGGTGTTTGTAAAACCGATATTCTACCGGCTGCGACAATTTTGTGCACACCAGTACACCCTATGGATACTGGCATGCGCTGGGAGCTTGTTATGATGTGTATCCTATATGCACATCAAGGCTTCTGGGGGGAGAGAGATATTCCTGTATAACACTTACCTGCTACTTTATACTTGTCAATTAGATCATTGAAAAGGTGTTCGTTTATTTAATGAGTTAAGTTTTATTTCCTTCTTTGTTTGGTTATACAATTGCAATGAATTCTTCGCAGCTAATTAATTTATAACAGAACAAGATATTGCGGACTTATACCTACATAATTATATATTTAGAATATTAACGGAACAGTTGATTTACTCGAATCATGCTTACTTTAATTATATTTGTTAGTTATTTAGAGGGAAAAGGAAATTCGAAGAAACCAACGGCCAACGGGCTGACACCTTGAACCCGCAGTTATATTTACGAGTCAATTGATTAATAATCCAACTGCTAGTCTCAGGTGCAAAGCCTTGGGACGCTAATACTCGGGCTAACGCCTTGAGCATGCAGTCAGATTGATAAGTCAATCAATTATTAGTTCAACTGCAGGCCCCGGGCATAACTGCCTTGGCGCGCTTATACTCAGGCGGATGCCTTGAGTATGCAGTTGAACGTATTTTAGATTCGCTTATCCCGGGCTAAGCGTCTTGGGATAGAATAAGCTCGGGCGCATGCCTTGAGCCAGCGAATGGAGAAATACTTCACGATTTTCTTGCTTCCATAATTTTCTTTTATAGCACAATTATGCTGACTTAATTGGTTACCAACTAAAGTAATGAAGACAATGTAGCAATTAAATGATCAAAGTTCAGTTTGTTTAATGCCATCTCTCTGTGACTGGTGCAAATACAAAGCTCAAGCTATCGCTCGATTTGCCTCATTGCAAATGCGTGCAACCAATTCGTTCCACTGTGTGTTCGATTGCGAAGTCTTGTGTGTATATGTTTGATACTTACTACGAGTATGCATAAACACCCACTTCTGCTAATCTATGATACGACGCCCCGCCCACAGATACTTTGATTACAATTCGCATCTTTTCGTATATATATGTTGTCATTTACAGTACACAGAGAGGAACGACGGAACACGGACCGAGTAATATATGGACTGCGGCTCCCGTAGCATACCAAATCATAGTTAGATTAATGACATAACGTGCCATTAATTAAAAAGAGTAATAGATATAGTGATTATGCAATATTTTTGTTAATTCTCTTAGCTGGCCCATTATGCCCCCTCTTCCTACATAAGAACAAGTATAAAAAAATTTATTATCTATATATATATAGATATATATATATATATATATATATATATATATATATATATATATATATATATATATATATATATATATGTAGAACATACACACACACACACACACATATATATATATATATATATATATATATATATATATATATATATATATATATATATATATATATATATATATATATATATATATAGATGTATATATAGATCAAACAGATAGCCGTCTCTTCCTTGGAAGTCGGTCGATAAAATTTTATTTTCTGAGCATTTTCAAGGACATCAATTATTTTAAATTCTCGAAAAGTTTTTGCCCCACTGCCTCTGATATTTTGCGCGAAACTTCCAAGTAAAAATCATTCCGAAAGAACAACTGATATTGTCTGTGTTTTCCTGAAAGAAGGACGAACGTAAAGGATCACAAAACCTGCTTTCTTTTATCCAAGAGCCTTGGTATTCGGTTTTTCCGGCTGCCTTTACTATTATCACAATCGTTTTCATAGCCAAAGCAGAAAAAAATTCATCACAATTTCAAATCAGATGCTATAAAAGTCAGCACCATTTCTCACCATTTGCCATGTCCTGGCAGCATCTTTTGTGATTCCGAAGGCCATTTGTGGAGTTCGCTCTACAATAGGACTATCCGTGCCACCGCATTAAAAACGCGCACAATTGCACCGGTCGATGTGAATGGTTGTGCGGATGATGTGGGCAAACTGGAAGGAAGCGAAAGCAAAACTAACAGGCTCCTTCCTGGCAAACCCACCATGAATCATAACAATTTCTTTTGCTCTTTCCGACTGTCTACGAGTTCTTGGTTCTTGGCTGGCCTTAGTTCTTCCTGGAGTCCCTTAAAACTCTTTGCCATACGCTGGGGGATTTCAAATATTTCCATATGTCAGCTCTTTGCATTGTGAATTCCGTCTGAGTCAGGAAAATATTAAGGATGAAAGACTTACCAGAACTATATATTCTTGACTGCCTTCACCAGTCTATGTCGTTGTTGTTATTTATTTAGTTGAAGCTTTAAGATTTTCCTTTTCTGCTATTCATATTTCAGGTCACGCGAAGCGATCCTTGTGAGGTGTGCGTGTGCATGGACGGTGAAATATTCTGCTATTGGCGCCAATGTAGTGGGGGTAAGTGCGGACTTGTGTTACGTCCTCTTGAAATTGATTAGAGTTATTCTCTGTGATTATCCATCTTACCAATATGATGGGGCAACTAATAGATGTCCACTTTATTTTTTCAGAGGTCAGCGAAAGTGTAAATTATGGCAGTAAGGAAGAAGATAGTGATGACATCGATTCATTTTCACCTTACTGGAAGCCGCCGAAGAACCGTTTGTCGCCATCGAAACGCATTAAGGCTCCGAAATATGTTAGTCCAACTAAACCGGCCAAAGTGAAAAATGTCGTGAAACCAACGAGAATCCCATGGACGCCAAAACCATCTCTTCCACCAATAATACAGCCGAAACCTACAAAGGTTGCGAGGATAAAGAAACTACATAAGACAAAGAAGTCTATGAAAAGACCAAGGAAACCAACAAGAAAAAGGATGAAGACGAAAAAAGTGTTCAGTTTCCCCGAACATTTGCCCGCTACACTTCATTTCGATATTGAAAATGCATACAGGGTGGTGGAGGGAGACAGTGATGAGAGTATGGAAGTGCTTGCGGATTCGAAGAAGACCGTTGTGGATACTAATGAGGACGTTAAAAATAATGTGGTAAGTTCTGAAAACTTTTAATTTAAATTCAATTTTATATGAAAGGAAATTTAGATTCAGCTGTAAGGAAATCTTTAACGCTCATTTGTTTGCATTTTTTGAGGACAATTGATTTTGTTCCATATCCTATGTGTGGTTTCAAGTGTAAATAAATACAAAACTTATAATCGGAAGAAGTTTACGCGACGATTCCCAAGAGTTTTGGTCAGAAGGTCACTACGCAACAAATATTGAAAACGATATTCCTAATTAAAATTCACTTCGGAAGTAATGGTGACTGGAAGGGTTAAAAAGGCAGAAATTGCTTTGAGGAAATATTTCAGATTAATAATGGGACCTTGCACTTGCTTGCCATCATAACCGCAAGATTCAAGATCTTTATTGGGTGCTTTGCTAATTTTTAAGTATAAACAATTCATGCACAACTCAGCCTAATAATATTCATACGGATTGTACTGTAGGACTTTAACCGGAGTTCATAATTATTTACTTTGCTTTAATTTACAATACTAATTTTTTCAATACAAACAAAACTTTAAAATATTCACACATACAACATTTTCAAACATCAATAGATTATAGAAAAATGAGGTGTTAAATTGAGTTTCTTAAGAATAAGTACTCTATTTGCTTAAGACTACCTTAAAACTACTCATTTGCTGCATCCATTGAACGATCATCCGTCCCCACCCTAACTAATTACGCTCTCTTTGTTGCAGATTCCACTAGCTTTTCCGCATATGATTTGATTGCCTCACTCACTGCCTTCTAGTGATGCGCCTTGTTGGGGTCCGCTCCCGTTTATATAGGCCTGTGCAACCCCGAAGGATTTTTCGCTTCACGAATCCTCTCGCGCCCCATCTCGATTGTGGAGCTCCGTTCCATATTGTAGTAATCGAGCAGTCACATAGGCAAACTGCTCGCAAAATTTCCTCAAAAACCATTTAATTTTAATTGTAAATTTAAAAACAATAAAATATTTAAAAAAAAACATCTTTAATAAAAAAAATATTAACTAAAAAAATTAAAATTAAAATTAAAATTCGATGACGGCAACCCTCTTTGCAACGTAATTAAGAAATGTATTGCGTTATCTCGACGGGCAGCAAGCAGAGGGCTCGCCAATAAAATAACCGTTGACGGCAAGCAGAGGGCTCGCGAATAAAACTACCGTGACGGCGTGCGAGGAGTCGCATGGAAAAGATCGAGCGGACGACGTGTCGCGTGAGCGTAGAACGAAAGCGAAGAAAAGTCAAGTGGTGTGTAATGAAGTAATGAAGAAAAATTTATATCGAAAATAAAATTCTTGCGACAAAGCAATTTTTTGATTATTGTGTTGCCCTTGCTCCCCTGGCTGCGGTCCTCGAATTATTCCTACTCGTCGTGCATAATTGCAGTTTCGCACCGGTCACAAAAGTCTGATACATCAAAGCGGGAAACGCACAACGGGACGACAAGGTTCGATTCTTACTGCCTTTGAGCAAGTGGAAGAATCACGGTCACGAAATGAGCAAAGCACCAAAGCAAGAATAAAAATTGATCGAACCGGAAATTTCCTTCGTTGAATTGCTGTCCCTATATTCCGTGGAACTAGCACCTTCTGATTTGCATTTAGTGCAAACAGTGGAAAATTTGCATAAGAAAAGGAGGGAAGTGAAGTACACGCTAAAAGCTGTCTTGTCCGTTTGCCGTGCTCCCCTTGCGACCAAGTTTTTGTGCTCGCAAATTTAAGCAAATTTTTCGGATTGACGCCTTTTGATGAAAATCCAGATCATAATTATTTTTTGAGGGTACTTTACTTTGTGACTGACTGCCTGCCGGGTAAATAAATATGAGTGATTGCAGCAAAGCAATCAGCTTATTGTGCCTCGTACTCAGCGGAGTGTGCGACACGGGTCGATGAGTGTTTTTCAGGAAGACTCCAATTGTTGTGTTGGAAAGTGCAATCATGAACCGCAAAGTCGGGACGATAAAGTGAGGCAAGCGCCCCCAAAAATTCGTCTAAATCAGACGACGGAAAGAAGAAAATTTGCAATGTGCCGTTGCAGATTCACAAAATATCCTGTCAGATTGAATTAAGGGCAAACATAATATTAGGTTTTTGGTATTTTGTCGGTAGAATCGTAATAGTTGTAAACGTTGTGCAGAATAGTAAAGTGCTGCATTAAATCGCTTCAAAGATGTGTGCAATTGCAGACTATTTGAATTGGCCATGTTGTAATATATGACAGGACTTGATGAGAATTATTCAATATATCGTCTACAGATAAATAAACGACGTCGGAAATGACGGTACGTTGACGGCCGGCCATAAAACGTCTCAATTAAGTGCCATACTAGCATGCATTGAAGAGTTGTGGAGTTTTTGAATGAAATTGACCTATTTCATGTCGTTTTTTTGTTGATAAAGCAATTTGAGCCGTGATGATAACAACAGTGATAAGCACCAAAAATTGCAACATCAGCAGCAACAAATGCTAATTTTGGATCTTTAAGATGCTTTACCAGTTTGGGATCGAAACTTAGTACCAGGAACGGAGCCGCAGTATTTTTCGATGGAAGTTTCACAGCAACAACATCGCTGTAATTAACAAATGCTTCAACTCTGGACCATGTTGACAGTGGTGGCGTAGATTAAAGGTCGCGAAGACCAAGACGCATTTCTGTTGGAGGAACCCAATTTATTTCCCTCCGTATTTGTATAATATTTTTGTGATAATCAGATTACTTTCCTCAAGCAATACCTACTATTCGGCATAATGAATGAAATGATATTGATCGATTTTGAATAGTGTTTGTTGCGGTGTAACTGGGATTTGAAAATTTTAATCGAATCATTCTAATGTAATTTATCTCGGCTCAGTGTTAGAAATTTATAGCTATTTACCGATTTATGATCACGGATTACACTTAGCATTCCTCAACTCTATGAAAAGAGAATTTTAATGTCCGCAGGCCTTACCCAACCCATTTACGAGCGCTCGTCGGAGGAGAATTCAGTAAGTACCCTTTTCTTTGATTGCGATGAACTTTCTTCGTCGGCCGAGTCAGACCAGCGTTTCCTCGGTTTCCCACTGGTCTCCGGCTCTAAGTTCTCGCGTCATGAGCTCTGTTTTATTTTCGTTGGTTTGTAGCCCTACTTGTCTTAATGACCATGACAAAATGTTGATGTCGTCCGTATAGGCTACTGCTTAGCTCGACTTGAATATTAATGAGCCTTGCGTACCAACAGGTAGCTTCCTTATGACTAACTCTAAAGCCAAATTGAATAGCAATGGGGCCAGCCCATCTCCCTGCTTTAGTGCGATATTTGTGTCAAAGGCATCGGTGAGTTGGTTATTGATGCAGACTTGGGAGGTCGTCAACGTCATTGGAATTTTGGTAAGATGGATTAATTTGGCTGGGATGCCAAAGCAAAGCATTATTTGGTACGGTACGTTACGATCAAAACTGTCGTATGCTTGCTTGAAGTCTAGGAAAATTTGGTGAACGTCTATGTTGAACACCCAGCACTTTTCAAGTGCCTGCTTGACTGTAAACGATTGGTCTTTCGTCGATCTGCCTGCTCTAAAATCACCTTGATACTCCCCAATAATACTGTTGGTGTATGATCCGATTTTATTTTCTAAATATTATATACGCCGTACAAAGTAGTGATACGCCTCTACAATTTTCGCACTGTAGCTTGTTACCTTTTTCGTAGATAGGGAATATAATTGATTGGCTCCACTCTTTCGGCATATGTTCTTGTTGCCAAATGTGCTGGATGACTTTGTGAATAGCTTTATGAACACTAATGCCACCATATTTGATGAGCTCCACTGGAATCTCATCGATTCCCGGCGCTTTATTATTCTTTTGGGTTTTGATGGCGGAACAAACTTCATCCAGAGTTGGTGGGGCCAATGAACGCTCTCCACAGACATCTAAAGACTCCGATGCTCTGGAGCTGTGCAGAGGATTTAGGAGATTTTTTTTAATCTTGGTTTCATCAGCGATGATATTGCCGCTGTCATCACGATAGAGCGTGGTTTTGGGCTGGTAACCACGTTTCAGGCTTTTCACTACTTTGTATGCTTGTCTTGCATTGTTGCTCGCTAAACTTATATCTTCATTTCTCAATTGGTCGTCATAGTATTTTCTTTTCTTAATCCTAATTATCTTATTCGCTACTCTTCTGAGATTTTCATAGTGCTCTCTCTCTTCGTCTTGGCTTTCCTACCTACGTATTCTTTGTACGCCTGATTCTTTGTATCTAACGCATTCTGGCACTCATCATCGAACCAATCATTCCTCTTGCACCGGGCTTGATGTCTGAACGTCTGTTCTACCACGGTCCTAATAGCCGCTTTCACTTCCATCCAGAGCTCTTTGCTCGTCTTTAACGATGCGTCTGATAAGATGGGCGCCAGCTCGTTGTCGAGTGTCTCCGTGAAATTTTCGGCCACAGATGCCGTTTGAAGCCTTTCGATGTCAAATTTTTTTAGCGGGCTGGTCTTCGCCGAACACCCCTTTGACATACGACATCGATAGGTTAATTTGATCAAGTAATGATCTGAGTTACAATTGGCTCCTTGGTATGTACGGACGTCAAGTATGCTCCAGGCCCAACGTTGTTGGATCAGTACATGATCGATCTGGTTTTGTGTGTTGCCATCCGGTGATATCCAGGTCATTTGTGAATGCGTCGATGTGGGAAGCAAGTCAAACGTATGACTAGATTTCTAATAGATGCAAAGTCAATCAGGCGCTGGCCGTTGTCATTTGTTTCATCGTGGAGGCTATATCCTCCAGTCGTTCCCTGATGAGATAGCTCATTGCCAACATTAGCGTTGAAATCACCCAGAATAATTGTTGTGTCGTTTGTAGGCAATGAGTCAACCAGTCTTTCCAGGTGATTATAGAACGTTTCCTTCGTTTCTTCGTCCTTTTCTTTGGTCGGGGCGTGAACATTAATCAGCCAGATTTTAAAATTTTGCTTTTACACGGATTGCACACAACCGTTCGTTTATTGCCTTAAAATCAATAACGAGTGATTTGAACTCCCAACCCACAATGAAGGCCACTCCAAATTCTCATTTTCCAGTGGGGTTCCCACTTTTGAATATTGTGTGCGATCTCATGTCTTGAATGTCGTTTCCAGTCCAATTCGTTTCCTGGAGTGCCAGTATTTTAAATGATATTGAATGGCCTATTGTAAAAAGTCCTTAACAGCGCCAGGGTAATTGAGTGATTTGACATTCCAGGATCCATTGCCATAGTCCTTTTTTTGTTTGTGAGGTCGTTGCCGTGAGTCCCATCCATTTCGAGGCCTATCTGCTGGTTTCGAAACAATTAAAAGGTTTTCCAGGGACGGGGAGTTAGCCCGTTGCCCAACCTCCATTCCGGCGGCATGTTTATAATGTCGATTCCGTTACCAGACGCGGAAGATTCGCCTTCACCCTCTTACATCCCCACAAAGGAGGTGTGAGTAGGATTTAGTAGCAGAGCTGTAGATTTATTCACAGTTATGAACATTTCTCGACATTTAATGTTACATTATTGGGGAACCAGTAAACCCAATGTGCACTCCGAGAGCATTTAATACCATTTATTTGGGGGAGGGGGGGGGGGGGTTTGGGTTGAGGAATCATGGAAGCTATGGGTTGGGGAAACAAGGGGTTCCCTCCTCCTTTCTCAAACGGGCTTGGAACCCTCTACGGCGGAGTTCGTTTGAAATAACGTGCAGGTAGATTTCCGCTTGACTTTTTATTCAGCGATGATTCATTAGCGCACCCAAAATGGCGTTAACTAATGATAAGGATTTGAATGAATTTCTTTAGTTATTTACTTCAACCATTCGTCGTTGCTTAAATTTCATTTTAAATTTACGTTTTCAGAATTAGATTTAGTTTTGTTCTCGTCCAAATTTAAACAATTTAAAATGCTACATTGTGCACATGCTTATTGTACAACCACAGTTTTGATAAAGATACTGTAGCCTCGTCTTAAAATGCAGAGCAATAAGTGTTGGAAAGTGTAAGGTTGTCTAAATTACATTTACTGATTTATAATGAAGTGAAGAGATAAATTGAACTCCAAACTCGGTCTTTCTATTTATTTGAAATCTTGATCGGACTTGACTCGAGCTAGACATCTGGTGAGCTCACACCTTCTTTTTGCGTTGCAGATGCTTTTGTAGGATAGAGTGGCCTTCTGCTTGAGTCTCTTATTTATGTTATGGTATTATGTGAATCCATCATATAAGACTATAGCATAAATCTGAAACGTTGATGTTTTTCATTTGAAGGAAAAATTCATGCGAATTATATTTGTATGAGTTTTTGATCATGATTAGGGGGATGCGAGGAGGCACCGCTTCCACATGGATGTCCTACTCTTATTTGGAGGCCAGAAGTATCTCTAGTAAGGACGAGATCCTCTCGAATCTCGCTCGCTTTCGCCAAGCTCAATCAGTCATTTTACTTTGGCAATCTATCCCTTTAGTAGGTTACCTTTGCCTCGACACCATCGGACCTAGTCGTGTTATCTCCTAATTCGTCACTGTGAAATTTTTTGCAGTGGGCCCTTGTGCTGGGGAATAGAACCCACGCCACAACAACGCAATGCTCCTCAGACAAGGCCAATCCCGGCGAGCACCAAAATCCTCGCTTGCCGAGGCAGCAGACCATCGCTGCTGTCCTATACGGACATATTATATTCATCCGATTTCACTACAATATCATCACCGCATATGTGATGATTGGACACAGCAGGGTTTTATCGGCCAAAACCTTGACTCTCTTGCTTGCTGTGGATTTCTTCCTGAAAAGAGGTATAACAAAATCGTACGCATAAGCCACTTTTTTTAAAACATTTTCAACGTAAGTACTGAATGTATTCTTATTATCAAATTACACCCCCCAAGTACTTGGTTCACCTGGAGCAGTGCACCATCTACCCATTTAACTTAATTCTGGAGTCACAGATGCCATTTATAACATTTTTGTGGGGGGTGTTAAACACAATTAATTCACTTTTCTGCATTAACCTTGATTTTCCATTGCTGGTAGTATGCAGTAAGAGACTCCAAGTGTATTTGGAGCCTCGTTTTGGCAAAGCGCAAATTGTGTTCAGATGATCATACTAACAAGTCGTCCGCAAAGAAGTTCACCTGGATGCCAGGCTTATATTCGTCTCTTACGCCCGGATAGTCAAAGTGTGAGATTTTCGAGTCAATACAAAATGTGTCTGACCCTGCAAAGGTAGCTCGCCCTCTCATGAAACTACTTCTAATTTTAACAATTTAAGCCGAAAAGCCAAATTTGTTTGATCAATACGTTTATACCCCCAGTTGACCAAATTTAAATTGCGGTGGTGCATCCTTGCGAGTACTTTTCTAAGCTGATCATGTCTGCAATTAAGCTAAAAGATGTCTTCTGGTAGATCTCGATAGAGGTAATTTGTCGAGGATTTCTTAATGGAGATCTTTGAGATGACCGTATTAAAGGTTCAATTTATAAATGCGATTTCCTCATCGATTTCAGGAATAGAAATATTTTTGATCTATTGATCGAAATTTCCTTTGATTTTCTGTCAAAATCAGCACTATCTGCAGTCCAATCGATTCGCATCTATGTAATGAAATGTTTAGGATCTGCAACGTCGAGTTTCCCACCCTTTTTCAATCTTAAGATCAGCTCAACCAAAAGGAGGTCAGACTCGTGAGAGAGGTTAACCAGATGGGCAAATTTCCTTTAATTTACTGCTGCCCATTCGATTCGCTTGTGTTACGAAGGAAGTAACGAAATCAGTATATAATGATTAAATCACGTAATAGCTAGCACTATCAACGAATCAGCATTTACATCTACCAATAGATAACAAACACTTTCAATAGATTCGCATTTTATACAACGCATAGAATAACCAATAAATAGTATAATCGGTTAATAAACGTAATATATAGTACTATCAAAAAATCAGCATTTGCATCCACCAATAGATGACAAACATTAGGAATAGATTAGAATTTCATACAAACAATAGATTAACTAATAAAAAGTAAACAGGGTCTTGTAATGATTTTCACCTTTTTAGGTCCGAACGCGGAACCGACCTCTCATCGGTTCTAGACGTTAAGTCTGAGTAGTGCCAACGGATGGTACCAACCGGTCAACCAATCCGTGCACCGTAACCCATTCACGCGGTGGCTGCTTGTCGGCCAGCTAGTTCGGAGAGGATTTCGGTCGTGGGTCTCCGAATGGGTTATGCTCATTTACATATTTTCAGCCACCTGTACACGCCCGTTTTCAAAACGCATTACAAAACAAAACCATACGGAGAAGAAACCTACTTTACGTTACTCCGTATTTCTTCCTATAACCAGTCAAAGAACAAAAGCTAATTTTTATTTCGCGTTCCCGAATTTCCGACGCGGTACCGAAAAGTATACTACTTTAACTCATCCCGACGAAAGCTACTCTAATAAAACGACAAAACAACAAAGGTACCGCGTACCGCGCACGACACGAAACCGACCTCAGCGGATTTTTCTAAACCCTACCCTCGCGACGGCATACCTACCCTGCACTTCCCTTCCCGCTGAAAAAAAAGAAGAACCACTGAAAAGGAAAGTCCGTTTGTTTGTTAGCAATTCATTTTTAATTTTCTAAAATTATAGAAATACATTCCTACAACTATATATGACAACCAAGAAATATCTTTCTCTTTTTTTTTCATAGAACCAAACTCAGAAAGAAAATATTAAATAAAAGTGATTGAAAAATCAGTAAAATGTTTGTGTAAATATGAAGTGTAATATGATTAAACTAAATTAAGGAAACGTATGTAACTTGTGTTTTTTTTCCTCTTTTGCTTCTTATGTAATTGATTTTTAAAATAACCTCGATTTCGTTTTGAACATTTTCTATGTATAAATGTTAAATAATCATATCGGGGATAATATTTCTAACATAATATGTTTGATTAAAACTACATTGCATCAAAGTGAGCAGATTAAGAGAGTAAAAGTTTCTAGTGAGACAAAACATTGTTCCGATTAAATTTTAACTTAAGTCTACAAAATCATTCCTTATCAAAAAGTCGATTAGAACGATGGGATTATGTATCGAGTTGACAATCCATTTTTAGTATAATATACTCATTTTAAAATACTCGTATTCGTATTCTTGTACGCTATTATGTTCAAAAAAAAAACCTTTTGTGTTTAATCGTACGATAAAAATAGTAATGACGTAGTCATTTACATGAAAATGAATGTAGCTAAAACAAAACTATCTTGCAGCTACATGAAACCATAAAATAAAACAAGTTTTTATTTTATGCTTTTGGTTTTACATAAATTGTTGTTCTTTTTAAGGATTTGTATTTGTTTTTGTCGTTCTACGACTAATTTGAAATAATACGCTAGTGCACATGGTTATTGAATTAAATGATACTACTGTACTCATTAGATATTTATATATACTTCTATATAAATTTGTATTTCTTTTTTTCATGCGAGTTTGTACCGTTTCAACACAACATACACCACTTGCATTCCTTCCACAAAACTTCAATGCCCATATACTTTTGCTATATAGTTCACAAACACAAAACAACACGCAACGGTGTGTTTAATTAAACATGTCATTAAACCGTGGACTTCCATTCAGTGATTTTTATGTATTTACTAGATACTTAACGCGCAAAATACGAGATAATTCGATAGCATATAAATCCATTAAACCTTTAATGATTATTCAAAACTTCGATTAAATGATGTATTCTAAATTAATTCATATTGTATACGACAGGCACCAGGCCTTGTGTTGCTAAAAATGTTTGCGTTAGAAAACTAGAATAGGATAAATTTTCTAGTTAAATAAACGATACTCCGGGGCAGGAAGAATAAATACTTTCTTAGGCATCGATCTTTGAACTAATTGGCACAGCCAAGACCGGAGGAGCTCATCATGACCTGGATCTGATTGAGTATTGAATTCTAGATTGGGTTCTGGTAAGTTTTGCCATCATACTTTCAACGGGTATAAGTTGTCGATCGTTTCTTGTTCCGGTTGTGAGAAAATTGATATATAAGCTGCTCTATGGAATAATATACATTCAGGAGCAGTCCTTCGATTTCGATGCAACTGATGATAAATCAGGATTCATTTTCTTGCTTACTTTTATATTTACGTTTTCATTGCGAGCCACAAACTCCGCCAATCGGTCAACTATCTCGTGTAATTACTTATCCCGTCCTTGACGAACGTTTTCACGATGAATCTTATCGTTTGCGGTTTCCTTGGTTTCATCTCTTGATTGAGCTAAATCTTGTTTCGGGGCCTTCAACTGATCGTGAAGTCTTTCATTCCACTCGGCTAATACACGGCGGTCCTCCACGGGATTCTTAATAAGTTCACCTGTAACTAAATCACGAGAAATACCTTCCCCAGAATCACTATTTGTAAGCTCTCCGTCGTTTTCATTTTCTTTTTGTTTGTTAAAGAATTCTAATCAGCTGCTTACATCTCTCGCCTACATGTGTCAATTTCATTTCTGTATTTTTATCTTAATTTTCTTATTTGTAGTTTTCTCTCACACATTCAATATCACTTGTTTAAATGTTTGATTTGGAGAAGCTTACACGTAAATGATTGGATTCAGATAGTTGATGATTGTGCATTTTAATGAGAGCTAAAACAGCACCTTCTACGGATGCAAGTTGGATTAGTGCCATTTTGCGGTCTTTCGGGAAAAATTTAAAGCCTTTGACTTCGAAGCCATTCTTAGTGAACGCTTCTTTAATATCTTCTTCGGTACAGGATGATGGAATGTTGCTTAAATGCAATGTTGCTGATGGTGGATAGATATTTTGATAGTTTTTGCGAGACAAAGGAAATTGTGCATTGTTTTATATTTTGGCAGGCACACTTTGTCGGACAAACTGCCAATGTCACTCGAAGGATGCACACAAATAGGAAAATCCGCCAACATTGGATAAGTAGACTAATGGAGCACTTTCTTCACTATTATTTATTAGATTTTAAGTAGAAAATTTTGCGGGAACACACCCGAGACATCACAATGCCCGCACTTTTTAGGTTATCTCCGAATGACACTTCTAACCAGTTTTCACTTTTCTATCTATTCGATGTTTTGATGGCAACTGTGGGCGGCATTGCCAGATAGATATGCCTCGAAATGTATCGGTGTTTAATGTATATTATTTTTCAAATATTTATATCCATAGATATATATATTTGGGGAAAAAAAAATATTTTCTGCGCAATGATATCCGCACGAAAGATGAAGTCCGCTTGCACTTCGAAGTCATACCTATCTGGCCGGTTGCCAGGGTTCGGGATCGGAATCACTTCGATTCCCGGGCGTAGGCGTCACATTACAGTCTGTATAATAAGTAACCGGACTGAGGTATCTGGTGCTGTAGCGGTGGTGGGGGTCAACGTGAAGGGAACCAGGCTGCAGCAGTTGCCTCCAAGCACTTGGAGAGATAGCATCGAGCGAGAGCGGAGTGCGTGTTCAGTTACGTCGTCGGAGTGAAAATGGAGCGTACGATCGAGCAACCGAACCAGAGTTTTTTAACCACGTTATTACAGGAGACGAGACGTGGGTTTCCGATGACGATCCTGAGACAAACCGGCAGAGTTCGAAGTGGCACACACCGATGTCACCACGGCCGAAAAAAGCGCGCATAAGCAAATCGAAGGTGAAGTCGATGCTCATTGCTTTCTTTGACGAGAAATGCATTGTTCACAAAGAGTTTGTGCCACCCGACCAAACTGTAAACGGCCAGTACTACAGAGAAGTGCTCCGTCGACTAACCGCCCGGGTTCGCCGAGTCCGTCCAGAGATTGCCGATTCGTGGAAGTGAAAACTAGAATATATGCAACTATTGACAACTCAACGAAATCAATTAAAGTTACATGATACCAAACATAAACAATTCTATTTCTCGTAACCTTCACCTGCTACGTCAAGATCAAGGAAATCCATGCATGACGAGTGAAATCCGAGTACTTATGTGTAAGTTATCGCATACTTAATTAAAAGCAACTGAAGTGCCGGAATAGCATTACCTTCAAATACATGGACAACTAAACTGAATCGTGACGACATTAGGAAATACCATCAACAATGAAAGATACATGATATTCCTCACAACCGTCACTTACATCGCCAAGGCCAGGGAACCCCAGAAACCTGAACCGTGCATTTGATGTTTGTCGATCGCCGAACGATATGTAAAGTCAAATGAAACAAAAAAAAAAAAAAATAATAATAATAGTGCACTAATAGCATTGTGCACTTTTGATGCACGAATAGCATTCCATGTATGTTGATATGGAAAGACAAATGAAAAAAATAATTCACTGATAGCTTTGTGCACTTTTGATGTATGTATGTCGATAAGGAAAGACAAATGAAAAAAAAATTATGCACTGACAGCACTTCGTGTGAATAGCGTTTCTTTTTGTCAACTACCTGGTCGAAGGAATTGGGGTGAGTGCACGCTGATTGGTCCGTCAGCATTTTGCTCTATTAACATTTTGCCCCACTGCCTAATTGGCAATTAATTCGGGTAAGAATCCATGAGGCACCTGAAGAAGCGCATTTCGTCGCCAGACGCGTCCAGAGTAGAGCTCAGGCTTTAGCAGACCTTCCAGACTGTCTAAGCAGCTTCCAAGGTTAAGAACAGAACTCGTATGACCTAGGTGGAACACAGGCTGCTCGCGCGCCTTCCAAAATCCTGCTTAAGTGGAACTTGGGCTGCTCCACGCCCTACAGAGCAGGTCAAAACGGTCTTTTCTAGTGGAACCCAGGCTGTCCCAGCCCTCCAGAAAGACCTCGACGACGTTTGCCAAAGCGGCACTTAGGCTTTTAACAAGCCCGACGATGGTAAGGAACCTTTGAGTAAAAGTCGTGCTCTAGATTTTAACATCTTCCTCACTATCTCTTGAACTCTTTAAGTTCCCAAACAACCAACAAGAACCCCGGGGAGTGCTCGGAGGCTCCATACAAAGTCCCGCTCATTCGCCGATTCCAACATCCACCCAACAACGTTGGAACGATCTGATTCAATTTTAGTTTTGTTGTCTATCTTGTGAAATATGTTGTAATTATATTATTCTATATTATTATAACGATTTAAGAAAACAACTAGTGTTTCCTTTCTCTGGCTCCCCGATTACAGGTGTTTGTGTGAGTGATTTTTGGTGATAGTGGTTGTGAGCTGGAGGTTCCCTCATACATCCTTCGGGTTGACTCGACGACACTATCTCCCATTCTGAGCTGAAGGCAACCTCAATAAAACAAATTTAAAACACTTGTATGGAATGAAAAGTTACGGGTCTGCAACCTCAAGTTTCACACCCTTTTTTACTCTTAAAGTCAGCTCGACCAAAAGAAAGTCAGACTCACCGTCAAGAGCTTCACACCAAAAAATCGTCTAACTGTGGGACAGATTGACCAGATTAGCAGACACGATGCAAAGGCAATAATGGATGACCTACGGTGAAGGTAGGCTCTTTTGGGCAATTAATATGGGATCCATATTTGATTTAACTCAATTAGAGGTAGCTGTACTATAGCCATTAGATGTAATATTTCCCCATGAGAGATGCTTCACATTAAAATCAACTTCCAAGGAATAGAAATCAAATTTTCGCATAGAGTAAGCACTGTTTCCAAGTCGTCAATGAGTTCCCTCACTGAATATCCATGCTAAATATAGATCCCCCAAAACGCAGAGATTCTGCTTCAATACGTTTCAGATTTGGAAGGTGATCTATGTGAGCCATAGCAGCTCTAATTCCCAGTGGATCATAGTTGTATACTGTATGCTTTATTGCTAGAGACTGGTTTGAGATGAGTACATAGTTGTTACAAGAGCTTTTCGCAATATTTTTATTCTTGTCATACTTAACTATAATATAGCTTTTTATATAACTTGTACAACACCTTTCCTCTTTTCATGTAAACAAGAAGTTAACATCATTAGTATGTAAGATTAGAGCATTACTTATTAATATCCATTAACTCGATTTTCGTTTTAAATAATTTTTTTTAGAAGGCTTAATATTACATTTCATTTTCGAAATTTAATTTCATTTTAAACCTAACATTAAGGATTAAACTTAAGTCTATCTGGCTGTCTAACTACACGACCAAATCTGGTTCGATTTTCTATTTAATGAGAGTTTTGCTCTTTATTGTTGTTAGAATTTAAAACATTTTGGTTTGCATTATTATTCGCTTCAGTTTTTTCTTTAGAATTTGCAGGTTCGATTACATTATCAGATCTGTATACTGGTGCATTATGTGATTTTTTCAAATGATACGCATTTTTTCCAAATGTGTTCTCGTTTTCTGTACGAATACGATAAGACCTAGGCTAGTTACATTTATCCACAACTATTGCCGGTTCACAGATTTTACCGTTTTGAAACACTTCATTTTCTCCTCCCTTATAATTATTTATTACCTCGGGCCTGCCTAAACTTACGAATATTTGCTTTAATGCGTTAGAATCATGTGTTGCTGGTTTTCCTTTTATTTGCTCAATTTCGCAGAAACAGCACGATGAACGCGCAAAGATAACTCTAAATTTTCACAGCAAATGATCATTTCGGATTTTTCTTTTTCACTTGGCTACAACTACGGGAAAACTCTTCCTTTCGGCTCTATTCAGCCATTTATTGCTGTTTCGAACGTTTCACTTGTATCTTGTACCGCATGCGCTTCCGACGCCGGCTCTTTCTCTACTGCGACCGAAACTGAATTGGGTCACCCCGCGCTTTTGCAAAGCTCCTCTCTGTCCGTTCGTCCGTGTGTCACAGCAGTTTTTCTCGCAAAGCACTTAAGCTAGAAACACCAAATTTTACACACAGATGTAAAGTGGTGCTCTTTTGAAAGTTCAGCTACGAAAAAAAAATTTTGAGGTATTTAAGGGGGTCTCCCTATAGAGGGGAGTGGCCACCAAAAAAAAAAAATTTCATCAAAGGTAGTCAATATGGGTATCATATGAAAGTTCTAAATGAGGACTTTTCAAAACAGGTCTTAAACTGACATTTTTTGCTTCAGGAGCGCACACGAAGGGGAAATACACGAAAAATTTGTGTCCCCCATCGCGATTGGACACCTGTCATCCGAAAAATCTGAAAAAAAATCATAGAGGTAGATATTTATGAGTACAACAACAACAAATACCTTAGAAGTCGAAATTCACTCAACTTTGTGAAAACAGTATGATTTTAGAATTTCACATTTTCCCCAATTAAATCGTACAGGTACCCTTAAACTCAACGAAATTCGATATTTAAGTAGTTACAAATAAGGACCTAATACCCTGCAAGTTTGATGAAAATCGAATCATATTCGCGGAAATTATAGTCATTAGAAATTTCTGCAATTCCAACAACAATAACACACGGTTTTGGTATTTTATGGATTTCCCATCGGTTCAGACACTGCAATTTTGATTTGATCTTCTTAAAATTTCCAGATAAGATTTATAACAATACATATTTTTGGAATTCATGATTTAAGTGATTTTTGTTGGTTGGGAACAAAATGGGGACCGTTGAAAATGGAGAAACAATGAGTTTTCTTTTAAATGTGCACATCTCTTTGACATGTTTCTTGACTTTATTTGTTGCTTGTGACCGTATTTCGGAGAGGTTGAGTACAAAACCCTTTTAACATGACCGTAGGTCTGTTCACCCAACTTGTTCTTTTATATATTTTTATATGATAATTTTTTCATTAATGTAATCATTTTATAATTGTTCTTTATGTTTAAATTTTTCGTTGTTTCTCTCTCAGTTTAAATTATTAGATGATGTGTGAAAATTATTTTTGGCAGTGATTGATGACTCGGACGACTTTTTCATTTGCTCCCAATAATCAGTTGATATCACGAAATCTTGTCCAGTACTTTTCCGGCACGGTTATTGCTGTACGGAAATAACTTTTCACGTCACTCATTCGCATGTAAATGCCTCGTCTTCAGGAAAATTCTCAGAATTTGGTGAACGTGTACAGTGGCGTGCTTTAGCTAATGTAAACTGTATGGACTCCTATCACACTCCACAAAAGCTCTAAATGAAAAATCAAGAAATTTTGTTCTTGCTCCACACGATTTTCGTTTTCTCACTTAGCATGTTCTCCCAGCCCACGAACGAGTAATTTCACGGAAAATTTAGGAAGGAAGTTCGCGGGTATGGAAATTTAAATGAAACTAATGTGAGGAACGCGATTCTAGCACCAATTCATAATGTGAAAACTAGCTTGGATCATCTTAGATTTTACGCATTTCTTAAACTCCTAAATCTCGATCGCGATAGCGGTTTCGGTAAGTAGTAGGAAAGTCGCATACTACTTGAGCTTCGCAACGTGTTCGCGTTGACGATTAATAACAGACTCCTCAATCCGTCCAAATCTCGGCATAATCTCTGTGCCGCACCGGTACATTGAGACCAGCTGCTAGCTCAGCCAAGATACATTGCATTCGGCAATGCAATACATGAATGGCTGTATCTTCTCAGTGTTATCATGTTCGAAATCTTAATTGCCGATTTGAATTTTTAAATTAATTGAAGTTAAAAATGAAAAAAATTTTAAATAAAAATAAAAAGATAAATATAATAAAGAATATGATTAGAAAGAAAAGTTTAAATCTAATATAGGAAAAAAAAAATATAATATTTCTATTTAAATATAAAGAACAATTAAAATTTAATATAGAGAAAAATGATAATATAAAAGTTAAATTTACAACTAAAAAAAAATATTTTATAATTTATAAACTATAAATTAGAATGATTAAATTTTTAAATCAACAATTAAAATTCGTATCATGTAATGCCGGTTCTCGGGAAGTTTGCTTAGTCACGTAAGCTTACTATAGGGCAGCTAATTTTCTCGCGATCCCAAGGCGACGAGGATTGTGAAAAAGGATCTTCAGGTAGAAACTCGATTCTGTTCGGGGTCGGAACGTGGAGTGGGATGATAGAAGCAAACGATTAGCGGATGAATAGACTGACGGAAATACTCTCGGTTTGCTGTAAATGAGTAAACTATGCGTGTGATTGAAGCTAAGTACGGAAGGACAAAACAGACGTGTATGTTTAAACTATCGACGCAGGTCTTTTGCGTGATATACCCCGGCTTCTTTCCCCGATATGTCTGTGAGGAGGTTGCGATTGGGTTCTACAACTTTCTGTACACGGCTTTTCAGAAAACGGCGATCTAGCTTGGCATTGTAATGCTCAGCAGCGTCGCTTTGGTGGAAGTCTTCTTTAAAATCGAAAGGAAAAAAATGATATAAAATTTCTATTTTGTTATAAAGAAGAGTTTAAATTTAATACAGAGAAAAAAGATAATATAAAATTCATACTTAAAGTAAAAAAAAAAAATGTATAATTTATAAACTATAAATTGACAGGATTAAATTTTCAAATCAGCGATTAAAATTCGGATCATGTTATGCCGGTTCTCGAGCAGTTCGCTTAGGTGACTTTTCGATTACTACAAAAGCCTTGAATTTCTTAAAACTATCCTTAAGATTGCCTCCTAATTGAAGTTGGGCCGGCTTTTTGAAATCCACTTTTGGTATATTACACTTTACCAAATTTCACTAATGAAAATGACTCACTATACTATACTCGTCTTTTATCAATTATCTGGCTGCGTCATGTTTTATACTGTATATTTTGTTGCTTGAGACTGGCTCGAGATGAGTACATAGTTGTTACGGAACTTTTTGCAATGTTGTTATACTTGTTATACTTAACTGTAATATAGCTTTTCATATAACTTTGATTTTAATACAACAATCATCATGCCTGATTATCTTGTATTTTCCCAGATACACTCTGTGTCTTTCACTGCCTCAAACGGAACACCCTGAATATGAGGGTGCGTTTTGATTATCCCGAGATAAATCGGCTGCGATTTATGTTGTAATTATATTCAAATAAAATAATGTGTTAAACTAGTGATCTATATTTTTTGTATATTTTAAAATTATAAAATAATATTATATAATACTAATTTGATCACTCTTTAATTTCTTCTTGACGTGCTTCTAATAGCGGAATAGAACTTTCCATTCTAGTAAAATATTGTGCCTTAGTGCTTTTCATTGAATGTTGCGATTTTCAAGCATACAAAAGAGTTAGTTCTGCATCAAGAATAAATTAAAATGTCTGAGGAATCACATAAAATCCCGTGAGAATCCCACTCCACACACATAATGCAGTTTTAAGCTTAGTTAACTTTATTTTCCAAGTTGGATATCGCGAGCCTATCAAACAACCTCTTCAACCACTAAAGAACCCGATTGTAGTTCACATCAGCAAAAAAATGGATGGAAACTTCATCAAGTAACTATCGTACAAATGGAATTTTCGCACGAACTTTGAATTGCATCCAATTTATCTCACCTATCGCTACTACGCTTTTCGTCGTCTTTCCACCATTGCAAGGATATGAAAAAAAATTCGAAATACATCAATAAATTTTCAAGTTTTTTACCAGCCATTTAAAAGTTGGCACTCACCGCTTTTAACCAGTACCAAACCACCGTGGTCCTGCCATCGGCAGCAATACCATTGCCATCCTTGCGTTTTCCCGCTAACGAAATATATCCTTGCAACCAATATACGGACGAGTACATAAGTCGAAGTTCGAGAGCTAATATACGGCTCCTCTACAGTTACTGCTGTTGCAAATACTTTGTAGTATTGTTGGGAGTTGAATTGGATCCAGATTTGAATACGAGCCTGAATGCGAGTGGCGGATTGCAATGCTTTCCGCCATGCTCGCAATCCAACAGATATGCAGACCTAGTTGGGAGTTCTATGTCACTTGGTCGGTTGATTCTCTATTTTAGAGCGATACGCTCCCTTTTTACATTCCCGTTGAAATTTACGGCGTCAGGGTGGCACGCTAAGTGAAATAGCACTACGGCTGCCATGGTATTTCACCCGACTCTGCATTCTTCCCCGTCAGGATTGTCCAGGTCCTGGTTGGAACGCTCAAATGCAGCCAACGCAATAAAGTGAAAGCCTTTTCAGTTTGCTCTCTTGAACAACAAATGCCATTGCTGTCTGATTTAGATGGTAATTTAGTAATCGGTTATTGTTACCGTTGTTGTCCTTGTTGATGGTAATGATGATAGTGCTTCCTCTGTAGGCAGCTTAGTCAGCTTTTTTCCACACTCACGCTCGGAATCTACGAGTACTCTCTTCGTAAAGGAAGCCATTATTTTCACCATTGTCGTGCCGTGAAAAACACATTGAAACCTCTGTTAAATGGCGACAAGGACGTGGCCAGGACTTGGGTTCCACTTCGAGAGCTTTGGACTGTTTAATGCTCTTTACTGATTTAATTCACAGATCGCTTTGGAATTACAAACAAACATTATTTGATTGCTAATGGCGTCGTTCAAGTGGAGATTTAGGGATTTTAATAAAACTGCCATGCGATACAGCAGGACGAAAGCGCGGGATATTCAATTTCGTCGGTGCTCAATGAAATGGATGGAAATGACACGATTAGCTCGTTAGGAAATGATGCGGGAGTTAATTGTATGGCTCGAGTGACAGTGAAATGGGAATGTTTAATTGTGATTCTGTGAAAGGATAAAAAATTTGAATGATAGGCACGTCAGAGCGAGGGTGCTTAGTATGTGAGGATGATGTGCTTTAATTTGTTTAATGGATTTCAACAAGCATAATAGTCATATACAAAAACTTTGCAGTCTTTGGCAGAGAAATTTTAATTTAACTAGTAACAATTATGTTAATACAATTACATTTAATTAGGGGACTTACAATTCTATCCCTTTGGCTTCGAAGTGAGTACGTAGTTTCTATTTTTTATTTAATTTGCAATAAAGTTTTAAACTACTTTTCACTCAGGGATGAAGTATGTAACGTTTAAGTGAATGTTATTATGTCCATTTAGGAGTGCAGTGGTGGCCTGCTGTCTCAGCGAGCAGCTGGAACGCCCTTGCCTGGCAACTCGTAAGCGTGCTGGCAGCTAGCGTTGCGGTGTCGTGGGGTGGATTCTTGCCCCGAGTGAAGGACCCACTATAAAAAATTTCACGCTGCCGATTTGCGCGACATACCTATGGGGCGCATTCGACAGGTGTTGAAGGCCGAGGTAATCAACTGAAGGAAATTACAACAAAGAGACGTGACGAACTTTCCAACTCCACAACGTGCGATTCGGACATGAATCTGTCATGGCCACATATATTCACAGCCCACAAAAAGAGTGGGGCATCCGGGTGGTAGTGGTGCCCCCACGCACCCTTCTCAACCAGATCAAAGATTAAAAAAATAATAACCCTCCCTGGTGAGAGCTTATTTTTGTGGAAGAGCCCGCCAAAGTTGGGAGTTGTAGTGAGTTTTGGATATATTTAATGTCCGTAAAGGACTGAAGCGATAGCCTGCTGGCTCAGTAAGCAAAGATGCTGGTGCTCGCCGAAATTGGCCTTGTCTGAGGATGCGTGAATGCGGTGTCGTGGGCGGGTTCTTTTCTCCAGCACAAGGGCCCACTACAAAAGAATTTCGCATTCTCGAATTACCAGCTAGTAGTGTTTGGATCAACAGGTATCGAGGCTGAGGTAGCCTACTAGAAGAATGCAATTTCCTAAAGCAAACGACTGACTAGGCTTGGTGGACGCGAGTGAGACTCGAAAGGATCTCGTCTTTACTAGGTATTTTTACGGCCCCAAAATAAGAGTGGGGCATCCAGGTGGAAGCGGTGCAGCCTTGCATCCCCCACCTGGATCAGATCCATTGTAGATGCGGCCGTATAATTTCCATTTAAATGAAAAACTCATACAAACATAATTTGCATGAATTTTCCCTTTAAATGAAAAATATTGTTACATGTACAAATAATTACATGTACAAATAATTCTGCGAGCTACTGTCGCAATTGTTTTCACAACAATGAAGAACACGAATTCACTCGAAGAGTGACAGCAACAACTTCACAAGGGCAGAATTTTCTCACTACGGACAGCTACGGGAGAAACTGCACCTGTTCATGGAGAGGTCAACCTCCAGATACAGTTGGGAGACCTTGTGTTCCGACATAATTTTCTGGTCGCGAACATTATGGATGACTGCATTCTCGGAATGGATTTTCTGCGACCACATGGAATCACGTTGGATTTGGGCAAACGTGTATTGAAATGGCAGAATTTAGAAGTACTGATGGAGGATCCCAGCGTCTAAACTCCCAAGATGAATGTAGTGGTATGTACTGACACTGATGTACCGAATTCTTCCGAAAGCATTGTATGGGCCAAGCTTGATGGTGATTCTGGAGACCACCGATCTTATCTGATAGAGCCAACGAAGACGTCCGCATTACGCAGTTTGATTATAGGACGATGCCTTGTAAGATCTTTAAGGAACGGATATGTGCCGGTTAGAGTCCTTAACACCGCAGACTCAACCACGAGCATCAAAGCGGGAGAAGTCATCGGCAGCTGCCAGCCTTTTTCCACCATCACCTCTTTGGAAGCTACTCACGACCATCCTTGCAAAAGGAGGCAAGACACAGACAAAGCCCGGGAATCCACGTTTGCAATATTGAAGCAGGTCAAATTGCCAGTGCAGCTATTCAAACGAGCCTCTCATCTGGTCATCAAATACAGTGACATCTTCTCAACAAGCCCGGATGACCAAGGCCGAACGAGTATGGTAACTCACGTCATAGATACACAGGGAGCCAAGCCGATTCGACAAGCACCGAGACGTCTCCCTATAGCCAAACAAGGAGAAGTGAGCGCGCTGATCTCGGACATGGAAAAACAAGGCGTTATTGAACTTTCTGTCAGTCCATGGGCCGCGCCTGTAGTTCTAGTCAAGAAAAAGGATGGTAGCACTCGCTTCTGTGTCGACTATAGGCAGCTTAACGACGTCACTAAGAAAGATAGTTACCCACTCCCACGCATCGATGACATCATGGACACTTTAGCCGACGCAAAATGGTTTTCTACACTCGATCTCAAGAGTGGCTACTGGCAGGTAGAAATTGACAAGAAGGACTGAGAGAAGACCGCATTTTCAGTTGGGACCGGATTGTGGCAATTTGTGGTGATGCGTTTGCAATGCTCCAGCCACTTTCGAACGCTTGATGGAATATGTGCTACGTAGTCTAACCTGGAAAACCTGCTTGGTATACCTAGATGACATCATCGTCATCGGTAGAACGTTCGAAGAGCATGTGCGGAACTTAGAAGAGGTTTTCTCCCGATCACGACTGGCAAATTTGAAACTTAGTCCCGAGAAGTGTACTCTTTTCGCAGATGAAGTAAAATACCTGGGACACGTCGTATCAGCAGAAGGGGTCAAAACAGACCCTGAGAAAATCGAAGCCGTGAAAAGCTGGCCAACACCAAACAACAAGCGCCAACTACGAAGTTTTCTGGGTCTGGCGACCTACTATCGAAGATTCGTCAAAGACTTTGCCAAAATAGCTAAGTGTCTCCATCAGCTAACCGAGAAAAATCTTCCGTATGTCTGGAATGAACAATGCCAGACAGCCTTTGAGACCCTGAAGGAAAAGCTGTGTGAATCACCCGTGCTGGCGTATCCGAAACCCGGAAAAATGTTTGTAGTTGACACCGATGCAAGCAACGGCGGTATTGGAGCTGTACTCTCCCAGCAGATCAATGGCGAAGAAAGAGTCCTCTCTTATTACAGTCGAGTTCTCTCAAAAAGTGAGAGGAATTACTGCGTGACCAGGAAGGAGCTATTGGCTATAATAGAGGCCAACAAGCAGTTCCATAAGTATCTATATGGCCAGAAATTTGTTCTTCGAACGGACCATGCATCACTGAGATGGTTGCTCAACTTCAAAAACCCCGAGGGACAAGTTGCGAGATGGATCGAAAGATTGCAGTCATACGACTACGAAATTGTTCATCGAAAGGGAGGAGCTCATGGAAATGCTGACGCCCTATCTCGTGGCCCATGTCCAGCTAACTGCAAGCATTGCCGACGGATTGAAGAAAAGGAACCGCCTGTTGATTTGCGCCTGATGACGGCCGAATTCGATGGAAGTTGGTCATCGGAGGAGATTCGAAATGCCCAGCTAGCCGATGAAGACATCGGACCATTGCTCGTATGGAAGGAGACGACTGGGCGACCTGAGTGGAAGGACATTTCAACGCATGGCGCAACCCTGAAAAGCTATTGGGCACAATGGAACTCCCTTCAGGTGGAGGGTGGCGTACTCAAGCGAAAATGGGAAACGGCGGATGGTAGCTCCTATAGGATGCAAACTATACTTCCCAAAAGCCGAATCCATGATGTGGTTAAGGAAATGCATGAAGGATCCTCGGGAGGCCACCTTGGTGTTAACAAGACCTTAGCGAAATTGCGGGAAAGGTTCTACTGGCTCCACGCTCGAGAAGACGTAGAGGACTGGTGTCGCAGATGCACAATTTGCGCTTCCGTCAAAGGCCCAAAGCGACGACTGAGAGGACAAATGCAAACCTATAACGTAGGCGTGCCATTCGAAAGGATTGCTGTTGACATCGCAGGACCCTTTCCTGAATCCGATTGGGGAAATCGATATACGCTGGTTGTAGCCGATTATTTCAGCAAGTGGCCCGAGGTCTACCCCATTCCCAACCAGGAAGCAACTACCGTAGCTGAACAGCTAGTGTTAAATTGGGTCAGTAGGTACGGCGTACCTTGCGAATTACATTCAGATCAAGGCCGAAACTTTGAGTCACTAGTTTTTGGCGAAATGTGTGAACTACTGGGAATACGGAAAACGAGGACAACACCGCTGCATCCCCAATCCGATGGAATGGTCGAACGGTTCAACGGCACGCTCAATAAACATCTGGCCAAGATGGTTGACGAGAACCAAAGGGACTGGGACCAACATATCCCACTATTTTTGATGGCGTACAGAGCTGCCGAACATGCATCGACAGGTCAAGCCCCAGCCAAAGTCATTTTTGGAAAGACTATTCGTTTGCCAGCCGACATAAAGTTCGGAACACCCCCTGAGAAACCCCAAACGATCTCGGAGTACGCAAGTGATCTAAGACAACGGTTGAACCAGATACATCGGACAGTGCAAAAACACCTCGAATCGGCTACTGACCGCATGAAGACCAGGTATGATCTAAAGGCTAATTCTACTGGCTTCCAGCAAGATGACTTGGTGTGGCTTTATAACCCGCAACGGCGAAAGGGTAGGTCTCTAAAGTTGCAACATAACTGGGAGGGACCATACCGAGTTACAAAGCGAATCAACGACGTCGTATACCGAATACAGGAACATCGTAAGCTGAGAGCTAAAATGAAAATCGTGCATCTGGACCGTCTTGCCCCATATTACACCCAGGGAGAATTGACTACAAATAGCGACACATCTTTTCGGGGCGAAAAGAACTGAGGTGGGGGCAGTGTTACATGTACAAATAATTACATGTACAAATAATTCTGCGAGCTACTGTCGCAATTGTTTTCACAACAATGAAGAACACGAATTCACTTGAAACCACGAGAACCCAACAAGCATGATCAACATCTGCAAGTGACGTCACTCCATTCATGAATTTGCTCGAATCTACCAGGTACCTCTCGGTAGAACATTCGCCAATAAACGAGAAATGGGTGAATAGGTAGAGACCCTATATAAAGGCGAGCTGAATGAATGGGGGGATCATCATTCATTCGACCGCGAGAAGAACTGCGATTGTGTGTGGGAAGCGATATTCTTCGAGTAGTAGAAAAGTGTGTTTCGTAATAGTGAAGTAATTTAGAAGACAATTGCGATAGTAAATTTATGGACAAGTGTTAGATAATTTTAATAGTGACAATTAAAATTAGTGAAAGTGTTAACTGATTATTGTGCATTTTATTTAATTGAATAAACTCTTTTAACTTAAATTAAAAGACATTGCGTTTTCACTTTCCCGGAACGTTAAAATTATAGGCCGCGAACCAATAACACGCGAGAATATTAACGCTTCAAATTTATGTTAAAGTCTCCGCGCATTGTATTCTAGTTGAATGATCTCGGGATACATATAACTCTAAATTGTCTTGGGTGGTTTTCTTTGTTTTTGCTGAGGGAAAATTAAATCAAAACGAATTTCAACACAATTTGAAAAATTTTGCAATCAAAACGTTGATTTTCGAAACCCTCTTTTTGTGGTTGAGAGTTGAATGCTATTTAAGCACTGAGTGAGGGGCTCCTATGCTCGAGAGTGACTCGATTACCCACTAAACGCCTCCCCTGTCAATCTAAAAATCTTGTCTGGAACCGTCCCCCTTAAAAATTAATCATTGTTTGCAAACAATTATTAGGAGACTCTTCAAATCGTTACAAAAATTGGTAAAAAAATATATATACTACGGAAATAGGTTTTAAGGAAGTGGGATAATAGTATCCCATTGCTCGTTTAAGGAAACGACCTCCTAGCTGTGGGCACTGGGCAATTATTGTTCCACCTCCAATTTAGCGTTAAACGCGTTGACAAATAAGAAACACACACGTTAGAAACAAAATAATTTATTTCATATAAGAAGGAAATTTTTGAATACACTAAGCTTGAAAAGTGCGTTTGCTAAGTGATGTAAAAAAAAAAATCAAACATTTTGGTGCAATCGATATCCATTCAACCAATTCATGCAACATACTGGAAACCATGCGCATCCAGTTTTTATGTATAAAAAATAGTAGATCATGCGGCCTCTAGTTGATTTTCTTTGGGACAAAATCCAAACGCATTTGCCAAACAAAGCTGCAAGCTCGGTACTAACTCCCGGATGAGGTGAAAAATGCCTACATTTACTGTTGCGAATGAAAGGGCTGGGTACATTCCTTACATAAGGCAATATTTCAGGCACCGCAAACCATGTTGCTCCTCTTTCCCTTCGCTTTGGTACTGCAGTGCGCACATCTACAATACTTCTCTTGATTCTGAGGCATATGATCTCCAAAGTTCGACAAATGGATTGCGTTTCGAATAGTAGGGAAACCACTGGCATGATATTTCTTCTATATACTCCTGCCCTGGGACTATAGCCCTTGCGTTTCTCGTTACAGAAATTACCAATCATTTTGTTGACTAGTTGAGAGCGGAAATCGAGGTGGGGCAAATGCCGAGAATGACGTTTCTTCGTTAAGTCCTGTACATTATGTAACTATTGGCTATTGTCATGTTGACGAAATAATTGAATAGTTTCACCCACCAGCGACGGAATTTTTGAGCAATCGAATAGACCAGCTGGCTCCCATCTTATCCGACGCATCATCAAAGACAAGCAACGAGCACTGGATCGAAGTAAACGCAGCTACTAAGACCGTGGCAGAATAGGCGATCGAACATCAAGCGCGGCGCAAAAGTAATGAATGGTTCGATGACGAGTGCCAGATTGTGTTCGACAAAAAAAAAATCAGGCATACACAGATTACATAGGTAGAAAAACCAGGACGAAGAGATAACATTATGAAAATCTCAGAAGAGTCGCGAATAATATTATTAGAAATAAGAAAAGAAAACACTATGACGACCAATTGAGAAGTATACATGTAAATATAGCGAGCAACAACACAAGCCGAGCTTTTTTGGTAGTGAAAAGCCTGAAACGTGATTATCAGCTCAAAATCACGTTCTGTCGTGATGACGTCGACAATATCATCGCTGATGAAACCAAGATTAATGAAAGATGAGCATGATATTTCAAAAACCTCCTTAATCCTCCGTACAGCTCCACAAAATCGGATCCTATAGATTTCTGCGGAGAGCTTCCATTGGCACCACCGATTCTGGATGAAGTTTGTTCCATCATCAAAGCCCAAAAGAATAATGAAGCGCCGGGTACCGATGAGATTCCAGTGGAGCTCATCAAATACGGTGGCAGCAGTGTTCATAAAGCTATTCACAAAGTCATCCAGCACATTTGCCAACAAGAACATATGCCAAAAGAGTGGAGCCAATCAATTATATTCCCTATCCACAAAAAAGGTGACAATACACCAAATTTTCATTGACTCCAAGGAAACATACGACAGTATTGATCGTAATGTACTGTACCAAAATGAGAATGACGTGGACGACCTCCCAAGTCCGCATCAATAACCAATTCACCGATCCCTTTGGCACAAATATCGGACTAAAACAGGGAGATGGGCTGGCCCCATTGCTATTCAATTTGGCTTTAGAATACGTCATAAGGAAGCTACCGGTCAATTACTGTACAAGCCAAGTCAAGTAGTAGCCTATGTGGGCGACATTAACATTTTGTCACGGTCGTTAACGGCTGCCAAAAAACTCTTCCTGAAACTCGACAGCGAAGCAAAACTAGTAGGGCTACAAATCAATGAAAATAAAACAAAGCTCATGACACAGTCGAGGAAACATACACAAAATATCACACTTGGCGAATACAATATAGAAAATGTGAGCGAGTTATAAATATAATAAATATTTCAGTCAGTTTTGACGATCTTGAAGACCAGCTGCGTACACAGAAAAACAAAGCTCCAAGTATACAAATCTGTGATAAGACCTGTGTTACGCTATGGGTGTGAAACATGGACCCTAACCCAAGCATCCGCAAATATATTGAACGCCTTTGAGCGACGAGTCCTGAAGCGAATAACCGGAGCGAAGCTAGATGGGGACCAATGGCGAGTTCGATACAACCATGAGCTGTATAAAATTTTTGATGAACCGAAGGTCTCAACGATTGTCAGACTGCGAAAGTTGCATTGAACTGGCCACATGAATCGTATGAAGAAATACTGGATACCCAAAAAGGTATTCGTTGGGAAAACCGAAGGCTGGCGGCCAGTGGGGAAACCAAGGAAACGCTGGTCTGACTCGGTTGACGAAGACAGTTCATCGCTGCTCGGATTTCGAAATTGGAGGACGCGGTCAATGGAACGAGATAGTTGGAGGCCCTGTTTGCAGGAAACGAAGGCCCGAGAGGGGCTGTAGTGCTATGAGGAAGAAGAAGAGGAATAGATCGACATGGGCTAATCAAATTTATTGACTCCCTCCATAAAAATATTCTCTCTCGCCGTACTTGTTTCTTCGAAGAACCGATCTCTGCTTGCTTAGGTTGTGCATTGAACTGACGACGACAACTGAGTTTTTGACGCAATCTCGCGACTTCGCGACGCTTACGTTCCCCGACAGGCCATAATCGCGCTCGCCATTTGTCATGTAGGATTTGGATTTTGGTTGTTCTTTTGGGTAAAATTTTCGGATCATCCTAAAGTTCTCACGCAAAAATATGTTCGTTCAGTAAACGTTTCAATAGTGTTAAGCTCGAAAAAAAAACTGTCAAAAAATAGACAATAGCCTAACCCACGGAGAATCGTAGATAAATCCAAAACCACCCTTTCTCAGGGACCATGACCGCTTTTTTTGAGAGAGTGACCCGTGTATATCTTGAACAATATTACAAAGCCGTTAACCCAACACGCCATAACCCAAACTTTAAACCCTCTTTTTTATGAGTTTCATGGGCATGTACTGTTTTAGACTGCATCTCCCATTGAAACCTACCATGTTTTCGTTGATGGAGGCAAACAGGTGGTCGTAATTAGGGTATGTTCTAGGGACCATCTCGAGGTTGTCATATAGGTGCACGTAACAAAGTAATTTCCAAAATCGTTTTTGACTCATTACTTTAGCTATCCGCTCTACGTGAAAGTTACCATCTTTACTCCAGTAAGATCTAAAGGTCGGTAGAACATGGAATCTCATAAAAACAAGCATGCCAAGCAAAGCGTTTAATCATCGAAAGTCATGCCAAGATCCGCACTTTTTTGGGAAGCATACAAGTTCGATTGCGTCACAATAAAATTCAAAATTTCAAGGGTCAAGAAAGTTTGAAGAACTTTCAATGGAGAATTCAAATTGACGTCATTTTTGGCCCAGGGTTCAGGTTCCGAAAAGTAAAAGACGCTGTACAAATCAGGGTCCGTACCAAATTTTGTCCAGCTGAAGGAAGACTGACCCTTAGCTGTGCAATTACCGTCACCTCCATCTATATTATCTCAATGACTCCCACCACCTCCGTCATCGCTGAAAACGTCACCAGAATCTTCAATAGATGAAACAATGTAGATTCGTGTGGTAGGCTTTAGAGAAGTTGAATAATCGGGTTCGTCGACAGAATCATCGGTATTTTCTCCAAAATCATCATCAGAGTTATCTGCCAGATTTTGCTAAGCTGCACTATGTGGCTGCCTAGACCACC
Organism: Odontomyia ornata; assembly: GCA_963969285.1. NCBI lineage: Eukaryota > Metazoa > Arthropoda > Insecta > Diptera > Stratiomyidae > Odontomyia > Odontomyia ornata. The sequence continues at coordinate 475,144,637 of OZ017738.1, read as the reverse complement.
GATCAGATGACCTGCGCGAGGTGTTAGGATTACTGCCATCATTCAATGAATGAAATTCTCTGCGTCAAAATTACCCGCGTACTTGGAGTTTTCGGCCTGCTCGTCTGTAATTTCGTCTAGAATTTGCGCTATTTCCTCGTTTTTTAGTGGTCTTTTAGACATGGCTATCGTACTGAAAAAGAAAAAAAAATAGTGTTAATTGAAATGAAGTAGCAATAAATAATAACGATAACAATAATGTTAGAGTTAATTACATCTTACAATAGGAAAACGCGCAGTCCACATACAAACATAAAAAATACAAAGATAAAAAAACCCGCACATAAACTATATAAACAATAAATGAATTACAGGCAAAATCCTCCATAACCGGCAAACGAACGGTAAAATTTAAGTAATAATTTGAATCAGAATATCGCTTTTATTTTATTTTATGAATTATTTCAGTCTGTAAGGCATGAGGTTTAAGAAAAATATTCTATACTACAATCTAAGCAAACACCTGTATTTTTTTGTGCTTGGGAGGTGAATGCCATTTACGTATAGAGTGTGGGACTTCCATGCTTGCATGCATGTTAACCTGAAAACCGTTTGACACATTACTTTGGGCCAGGTGTCGTTTTGTTACTCCGTGAGACGCCTTTAAGCTGGGGGACCCCTTTTCTAGCGGGAGGGCAAAGCGGTAGCGGAATTGCTAGAAAATCGATCCCCCAGCCCCAACGCCTTCGTCCGTTTTATCTTTTAGGACTGCCTGAGTATAATGTACCACCTGATTCCATTTGTCTATCGATTCAAGCATCACGGTGACTATAATATCCGGGGAGAACTCTGCCGTCTCTCTGTAGAGGTCCCTTTGCGGCTTGATCCATTTTGTGAACGCGAAAAATGTGTGGCAGGCGTTGTCCTCTTCCCTGTGCAAAACCGACAACGGGGGACCGTGAGTTACCAATCTTGTGTAGGTAAGATTGAAAACACCCATGCCCACTCAAAAGCTGCGTTAGATAGAAGTCAGTCTCACCATGCTTTCGATTTAGCCACGGTTTCAAATCCGGGATGAGGCGCGCAATCCACCTTCCCTTCGTTCAATTCACCCAAGACTGCTGCCAATCGTTGAGAAAGCGCTGTCTCTCCTCGCGAACAACCATCTCCCCTCCATCTTCGTTTCGCCGCGGGTAAATAGTGCGACGATCTCTAGCAAGGAAGGCGACAGTTATCACGCCTGCAATAACTCTCACCACCGAATCAGAGACTGTCGGTACGAAGATGCAATCCTCAGTGCTCCTCTTCTCTGTACATATGTGCCAAATGTTTTCTCCTTACTGAGAGCGTTGCCCTATATTTCTGCTCCGCACAGTAGCACTAAGCCTACAGCACTCATCAAGAGGCGTCTTCTTTCCCCTATGCTGGCCATTAGTCGTGTCCGGATTGCTGCGGGGTCCGAATTAACTAGTGTCCCGATCATTGAAGAACCACTGTACTGTACATTAAGCAAATTTGTAAGGAAATATATAAAGTTAAATTGCAGAGAGCTTTAATTCAGTTTTCATTCGAATCACATAAATACGATAAATGCTTTCCAATAACCAATTCCCTCCGCTGTGTTTTTATCATTTATAATGCTGTTTCCAATTAATGCACAAACATCGAATGATTAATTCATCTCAACTTCACAATTCCCATATACACCTATAAAAAATCAAGTCATTGGTGCGTGAATGTTTTTACTTATTCCCTGGTTGCAAAACAGAGAAATTTATAAAACACGAAAGCTAATGACGGCTTCCATCATTATCAATTTCTCCTCATTTCACTTCCTCCTGAAATTAAACGAAACTTATCTCTTTTTCACAGGATACCTCAACCCCCGCCACATCCAGCGATAATGTCTATCCGAACAACAAGCAGCAGCAGCAACAAGAGCAACAAAGAACAAACAACCCTCGTTCGCCAGAGCTCCAGTCAACTGAAAGGAATATTTCACAAAGTGATACTGGTACAAATGGATGGCAAGGCTTTTCATTAAACATATCAAGCAGTACGATACCACCTTCATCATTCTCCTCGGTGTCCCAGCAGCCATCAACGACGCCGACGATACCTACAACCACCACACTTGCCGCTCCAGTTCTAAGCAATAGTAATAACAATGAGGGAAGTAGTCGCGCCCAGAGCAAGCACATTAATTTCCAATCTGGCGGTATCATCCCCAATGATGAATCTATTGACTCTGAGGACGACAGTGATGATAACGACAACGACGAAAGTAGTGTGAATGGTGAGAGTAGCGGCGCGGCTGATAAAAAATCGGAGGCCGAAAAAGTCACTTTGGAGGATAGTGGCGTGACGAATAGAAGAATTCAATTTGTGGACGTCCCTTTGGCCAAGCACTATATCATAACGTCATCAGGAAGTGTGGAGAACGCCGACATTTTGGCAAGCGAGAACGTTTTATCGCAGTTCCGTAACGACTACAGCATTGTGAATAGTGAGCCGTTAGTGAATACAGTCAATACACCGGCACCACCTCCAGCACCTGAAGCCGTTTCAGCACCGTTGCCATTACCGTCACCTTCACAATCGCAAGCAAGGACGGCCGGGAACATATCAGAAACCACATTACAGGAGAAAGTATCCGCCGCAATAATTTCAAACGATGCGGTTGAATTGTCTCCGTTTTCGTCCTTGTCGGCGTCGGCTGCAGCAACGATGCCTGTTGCGGACTCTGGAACGAGAACCGAATCTTCCGGGATGAGTTCAGTCACCGCAGAACGAGCAATCGCTGGAGCAGCAACAGCACTTCCAACATATGTTGCCAGTGGAATAGCGTCGTCAGGTCCTTCAATTTCCTCAACGTTACAGCTTTCCATCTCGTCAGCGTCACAGCTATCGTCTTCAGATCCAGGACAACAAGGCAGCGATGCATCGTTACTGCAACTGGAAACCTCTTCCACGGAGCAACCGCCTCGTCAGCAGCACGAGTGTGTCGTGATGGGTAAGTGATTATTCTACGGCTCGTATGTGCTCATATGAAGGATTTTAATGTGAATATGCAGCAACTGTTCACATCTCAATGCGTCTGATGTTGATGATGATGGGAATCACTAATAACCATCGTTACTGCTTGATGACACGTTTTTCAGTTGCACAGCCAGCATGGCGTGGCTGTGCGAGTAACAGGCTTTCATTTGAGGCACGGTCGTTTTTCGTTGTGATGGCTTTTAATAAATCTTTGTCTTTTTGTTCTTGTTTGAAAGTATCTGAAAAATGTTCATCCTTTAGTTAACCACTCGTACAATAGTGAGTAAGTTGCATATGATCTATGAGTATTTCTTGCCAACTACCAAAAATTAGAAATGTTTTCAAGCATAAGCGCACAAAAGAAAATTTGTATCATCAACCACGACGGATGCTAAACTAACTTCAAGTTCGAGAAATATCGTTGAGATAACAAAATGAATGACTAGGGTAGCTGAAGTTATATTTTGTATGAATAACAAAGTCTAATCAACATGTATCTTTATCATAATACCATATATTTCCCTGAAGTGGGTGTATGGAGTTATTTGTAAGATAAGGACTATAATTTAAATCAAATGAAATTGCGACGGCGATCAATTATCTGATCACGTCATGAAGATGAATCAAGATATTTCTTTATGCCTACTAAGCTACATCATCCACTTTATTAGGGAGCATTAATTTTAGGTGCATATTTTATTGCTGATTTATTTTTAACTATTTTTAACTAATATGTTACGCATCAAAAAGTTTTATTGCTCCACCCGCGAAAAGTTCGAACGTTTCTCCTTCCCCTGCCCCCACGGTACTGATAAGGCAATTTTATGACTTGTTTTGAAAAGATCTCATTGAGACCTTTCCAATGACACCCAGTCGACTACCAATGGTGAAATTTTTTTTTTTGAAGGGTCATTTCCCTATATGGGGAGACACGCCTGAACCCCCTTGAAAAATTTTTCCACCCCAAAACTTTCAAGAAGTCACCACTTTTGACTTTTCTACAAAGTTTCATGGCTGTAGCCTCTATAGTTTCGGAGAAAAAGTGCTGTGACGTAAAGACAGACGGACGGACAGATGAACACAGGTCGTGATTGCAATAGGGTTTTGTATTTTAGTACAAAATCCTAAAAATTACGAGATAATTACCCCATAGTACCTACTCTGCGGAGAGTTTCCATTGGCCCCACCAACTCTGGATGAAGTTTGTTCCATCATCAAAACCCAAAACAATAATAAAGCGCCGGGTATCGATGAAATTCCAGTGGAGCTCATCAAATATGGTGGCAGTGGTGTTCATCAAGCTATTCACAAAGTAATCCTGCTCATTTGGCAACAAGATTATATGCCGAAAGAGTGGAGCCAATCAATTATATTCCCTATCCACAGAAAAATGTTACAAGCTACAGTACGAAAATTATAGAGGCATATCACTACTTTGTACGGCGTTCAAAAAATATTTTCTAAAATCTGAGAAAACAAAATCGGATCACACGCCATCAGTATTATTGCGGAGTATCAAAGTGGTTCCAGAGCAGGTAAATCAACAATAGACCAATTGTTCTCAGTCAAGCAGGTACTTGAAAAATGCTGGGAGTTCAACATAGACGTACACCAAATTTTCGTTGACTTTAAGCAAGCATACGACAGTATTGATCCGTAAGTACGGAAAATTAGCCCGTCTTACCAAAATGACAATGACGTCGACAACCTCCCAAGTCCGCATCAATAATCAATTCACCGATGCCTTTGCCACAAATATCGGAGATGGGCTGACCCCATTGCTATTCAATTTGGCTCTGGAGTACGTCATAAGGAAGCTACCTGTCAATACGTGAGGTACATTACTATTCAAGTCGAGCCAAGTAGTAGCCTATGCGGATGACATCAACATTTTGTCACGGTCATTAACAACTGCCAAAGAATTTTTCCTGAAACTCAACCGCGAAGCAAAACTAGTAGGGCTACAAATCAATGAAAAGAAAACAAAGCTCATGACGCAGTTGAGAAAATATCCTCAAGGACACAAACTAACATATCACACTTAGCGAGTACAATATCGAAAATGCTAGCGAATTTGTGTATTTAGGCGTCAAAATAACGAAAACGGGCAATGAAAGAGACAAAATACTATACGCGAAAGAATACAGCTTGCAAATAAAATATTTTATTCAGTATTGACGATCTTGGAGACCAGCTGCATACACAGGAAAAAAAAAGCACCAAGTAAACAAATCTGTGATAAAACTTGTCTTATGCTATGGGTGTTAAGCATGGACCCTAACCCAAGTATCCGCAAATATATTGAAATCCCTTGAGGGACTGGTCCTGAGGCAAATAGTCGGAGCGAAGCTAGACGGGGACCAATGGCGAATTCGATACAACCATGAGCTGTATGAGATTTTTGACGAACCAGAGGTCTCAACGATTATAAGACTGCGGAAGCTACAATGGGCTGGCTACTTGAATTCTATGGACGAACACCGGATACCCAAAAAGCTATTCGTTGGGAGAACTGAAGGCCGGAGGCCAGTGGGGAAACCAAGAAAACGCTGGTCTGACTCGGTTTACAAAGACAGTTCATCGCTGCTCGGATTTCGATATTGGAGGACGCGGTCAATGGGCCGAGACAGTTGGTGGCGGTTGTTGCAGGAAACGAAGGCCTGAGAGGGGCTGTAGTGCTAAGAAGAATAAATGTTCTATTATTAACAAAGAAGATAAAATGTTGACTTCTAACGTATTTCATGTTTCCATATCGCAATGAGAGGAGGGCATTTTCCGTACGTTTCTCCTCCCTCACTACCTCTTGAAGCAAAAGTACTAGTTAAATAATTTTTTAGAATATTTTTTCAAAGACCTTATTGGGCTCCTTGGTACAATCATTTTTAAGACTTTTTTGGTGGGAGACCCTTGAACATCTCATACATTTTTTTTGTACCTCAACAAACAAGACGGACGAAAAAAGTAGCCATGAAAAAGGCTCAACAAACAAATAAAGCAACATTACAAGGTCCATGATGCTGATATCATACTAAGTGCGGGAGGAACAAACAAAAGCGTAAATTACTATGCAATGAATGAAGGTTTGGACATTTAGATGGAGTGCCAAGAAAACGTAGGTAATATTAATGATTCTAGTGGTTATTTTATTGAATACTTAAAATCAAAAAAATAAGGAGAAGTAGAAGAAGCTAACCGGTGTGTCTGCTGGTTTTCCTATTAAAAATAATGAGATAACTGAGAAAGTTTTTCTGATTATTTTCTTTGAGCAGCGCAGAGGGGATATGGTTCAGCAATTGGCAGCTGAATAGAAGATCGATAATTTAGAAGTTAACAGAGTGGCCGCGGATAAACTCACAATTAAAACAAAAACACTGGCTGAATTCAAGCTAGCCAAAGATGCTTAAAAAAAGACGCCTTTAATAATGTACAACCTGCGCACTTTACATACACGCCAAAGGTGGAAAATAATCAGAATACTGTTGATCTCCTTGAAATGTTACAAGAAGCAGCACTAGCTTTTAAATTCATTAGTGTGAAACGATAAACGATAGCAGTCCAAGTGTCCTCCAATAGGTAAGGTCCTTGAACTTCAGAGTTGTGAGGTGGGAGCGTCTCTAAAAAACGGAGTTCAACCAGTGTTACAAGGGCCAAAGATTCGGTCAGTCGGCTGCCAATTGTGTCATGCACTATCACTGCGTTTAATGTAAAGATATTCATGCAAATTGGCCCAGATGGAGCCAAAAGAAAAATTATACTGTATTAACTGCGGTATATTTGGTCATCCAGCACATCATATCGAGGTATCAAGATGAAAAAGTTAAATTTTCCCAAAACAAACCCAAGTATACCGGATTGTGCTACCATTCAACTTCATCAAACCCGGAGTATCATTTGAAGTTGCTGCTAGAGGACCAGCAGACAACAATGTAAGAAAAATAAAGAATCTAAGTGGCAATGATGAGCTGCTTCTCAAAATTTACCAACAGCTTGAATCTCTTTCAGAAAGAATAAATAAGCAAGATCCAAAAATCAATTTCGTTTTTCAACGTTTACGCCAACATGCTTCAAACAGTTTCTCATCCAGTCACATTTCCATGGATAAACTTCGTCTCACCTCGATCAACGTAAACTCTATTGTTACTATATATCGCCGGAACTATCTTCTGAAATTCATTGTTAAGTAAAAGCCTCACATCATGCTACTCACTGAAACCCACCTTAATTCATGACACTCCATGTTATTCAAGGATTTTGAATTCGTAAGAAATTATATGGCAAATAGTAATGGGGAAGGTGGCACCGCGATAGTGGTTAGAATACCCTGTTGTTTCCAAAATATTGAAAAGTCGAATTAAAAAACTTTGAATCTCCAAATTTTACTGCCAGGTGGGGATAACCTCTTCGTTTTCTGCCTATGCAACTTATCGAAATGTTCTCAAGTCCAAGGAGGAGCTCAATTCCTTGTTTGAAATACTCAAATCGAGCAGACTGCATAGTTATAATATTCTTGCTGGTGACTTGAATGCCAAGCATACATCATGGCTGAACGCGAGCAATAATCCAAGAGGTGTATTCCTGAAATTGTGGATAACAGAGAACCAAATTGAATACACGTGCAATCCATATGGGCCGGAGTTCCCAACATGTCCCAGAATAAATTCATATTTGGATCTCTGCATTGCTGACGAAAGACTTGAATTCAGCTTTAATAGTCCTCAACGGAAATTGCAGGTACTTCCTTAAGATAGCGACCATATCGCAATCGTGATGGACATCAATCATCAAAGGGATGATGTCTTCCTCATTCCAGCTCAACATGAAAATCATCGGTTGAATTTCAAAAAAACGGATCGGGAAAAGTTTCAAATGAATTTTCCGCAGTTTCGTACGAGATGACCGATACTCATCAGGAGCTGCCACATCAATCACCTCGGGGCAGCTTGACTGCGTGGGTTTCAGCTGACTGTGAACCCATATATATATATATATATATATATATATATATATATATATATATATATATATAGATATATATATATATATATATATATATATATATATATAGATAGATATATATATATATATATATATATATATATATATATATATATATGTATACGTTGCAACATAGCAGTGCTGCAACTTCTATCGAGCAGTAATTTCCAGTATTATGTAGTGGTGGCGAACTTATAAAAATGTTGTTTAGGGAATGCTGGTGTCCTTAGTGAAAGAACTACATTGTTCTTCCACATGAGGGTGAAATTACTTGATAAAGGTTGCAGCACTGCCATGTTGCAGCGTATATATATATATATATATATATATATATATATATATATATATATATATATATATATATATATATATATATATATATATATATACATACTCAAAAAAGTCTGCGTACACTTGCTGGTCGTAGCAAATGTATCAATATAAAAACCTTTGCCATTGGTTTATAACTTAAAATCTTTTCTTTATTATATTCATTAAACTATATGGTACATAAATATGTAACTGATCACTCGTTCGCTGTTTAGAATAACCAAAATAAAAAAGTTTCTTCCAAAAAGTCATGAAAATCCATCCAAAAAAGTCTGCGTACACCTGAAAAAATTTATTCATTTTATTTGAACACCACTATATTAGCTTTCAGATTTTGAACCTCAATATCTAGTAGCATAGCCTTTCCTATAATTGACTTCCTTTAGCCTATTTTGCATGGATTGAACAAGTTTTGTTGTTTCTTCGGCCATTATTTTGTTCCACTCGTTCAAAATAACATTTTTTAATGACTCTTTGCTAGTTATGTCATGCTCTCGAATTTTCCTTTCAAGTAAATCCCACAAATGCTCAATTGGGTTTAAATCTGGTGATTAAGGAGGTGTACCTAAGAGTTTTGGGACGTTGTAGGCCAACCAAAGCCTATTTATTTCAACTGTATGTTTGGGGTCATTATCGTGCTGAAAGAAAAATGCGTTCCCCAGCCGCAATTTCTCGGCACTTTGCTTAATATTATTTTTTAAAATATTAAGATACCCGTATTTATCCATTTTAGATTCTATGAAAACGAGTTGCCCCACTCCACTGGCTGCCATACACCCCCAAACCATCATACCGCCGCCACCATGCTTTACAGTGGGAATCAAATTTTCTTTATTGAATTCTGTCGAGCGTTTTCTCCATACTAATTTGCGTCCTTTTATCCCAAATATACAAAACTTACTTTCCTCCAAAAAAGAACGCTTTCCCATAATTCTTTTCGCATATTTACATAATTTTTGAAGAATTCCATTCTCTTTCGGCGATTCCGTTCCGATATGAACGGCTTTTTACGTGCGACCATGGTAACCGCCTTTTCTGGTAACCGCCTTTTCTGAGAATTATGCGCACTGTTTCATCGCTTATTGTTTTATTGTATTTCTTTCTTATATCCTGCGCAATTTGGAACGCGGTTAATCGGGGATTCTGTTTCACAGCATTAATAATACTCCTATGTTTACGTGCTGTAAGTTTGGGAGGACGCCCTGACCGATGCCGTGAAATAATCAAACCGCTTTCTTTGTAAATACAACAACCCTTTGGACCGAGGAATGGGTTCTCCCAACTAATTTTGCGATTTCACGAAAATTTTTCCCGTTTTCACGCAATTTTACTATGACTTTACGCTCACTAACACTGTTTTCCTTATTTTTTACTTTCATATTAAAGAATGGTCTTTTATTCACGCAAAACACACAGACAATTTTCTAATGAAGTACTGTCACGCAGAACAATGAAAAAATGAAGCCATCAACATTGCACATTTCGGGGAGTCCTCAAATTTTGTGATGTGTATGCAGACTTTTTTGGGGCTGCTCACAGACTTCCAAGTTTTGAAAATACTATATGTTCGATAATTTTGGGAATTTTTTAAACAAACCTGCTTCAATACATTTCTTGCAGTTTAGACTCTTTTATCGAAATGATTAAATCAAGATCACATTATTGATTCATACGATTCCAACATAATTCAGTTTGTACTAATGAGATGTACGCAGACTTTTTTGAGTATGTGTATATATATATATATATATATATATATATATATATATATATATATATATATATATATATATATATATATATATATATATGGATTCGCAGTCAGCTGAAACCCACGCAGTCGAGCTGCCCCGAGGTGACTGATGTGGCAGCTCCTGATGAGTATCGGTCACCTTGTACGAAACTGCGGAAATTTTTAATGGTACCATCCCATTTGCTGGAATCAGCCGGTGTCCATCGAGCGCAATGTGCTATTAAGTTAATAGCCGAAATGCTCGGGTGAAGGAACAATGTAGTTCTTTCGCTTAGGACAACAGCATTCCCTAAACTAAATTTTCAAATGAAGTTTAATCGAGAGCACCAGAAGCAATATCCTCCTGCTGATGATGGCAACGCTTGTCTAATGGTTCCGAATGACAGGAATCTAACTGACGATGAAATAGGTCTCTATTTGTCGCAGTTAAAGAAGCTGACGTTGGAAACGATTAAGAAAGTAGTTCCCAAGATTAAACATCGAAACAATATTGAAGGATATGAAACACCCACCATTGCAAGGTTAAATAGATGGAATGGCCTTCCTTCATACGTCAACAATATTTATCGACGACTTTAGGACTACTACCATCTCCCGTTGGCTTTGTTGAAGTCACACCTGAACAACATCCGGAGCTTAATCCATTCATACTCTAGGAGTGAGCTCAGCAACCAATGGGCGGAAAATTGAGGGGTTTTAGCCCACAGGACCCAGGTGGGGTTCTCATGAAAGTGAATGGTTTATTCAGTCTCGAGGGAACGTTTCGAATCTTGAAGTCACTAGTGATGAGATAAATCTTCTCGATAGGGCTGGTATTGAAATTGATAGTACGACTCCAGATAGAAATGGATACAGGATTATATGTGAGGGATTGCAGAAATTTGCCCTGATTGGAACTCATTTTGAATTGATTCATCTACCAAACCCTGAGAGAGGGAACAAAATATTTTCAGAGGTCGTTGAAGCAAAGTTTGCAACCTCAAATCAAGCCTGAATGGTGAATCAATACTTCATTTCAATGAAACATTAACATCTGATCTCATACTGAGCTTGAATTTTATTGATTATTTTGTCAGCTATGAAGACTTATGTTTCATATTTCGTAGGATAAACAACAAAAAATCATGTGATACTGATGGTATTCCAAATGTAGTTCTCCGACATTTGCCTGAGGTTGCTATTAGGAATTATTGCATATTGTTCAACAACATTTTAGCAATTCATATTTCCCAAATAAGTGGAAAAAGGCTAAGGTATTCCCGATCTTGAAGAAAGGAAAAGAATCTTCATGCCCCAAAAGCTATCGCCCAATCAGCTGACTGCCTAATATCAGTAAGGTATTTGAAGTGATACTCAATAAAGCATCAAACGCCCACATAGAGAAATATGAGTTGATGCCGGATTGCCAATTTGGTTTTTATGCCAGGCATTCGACCACACATGCAATAACGAAAGTAACCTCAGACGTCTGTTGGAGAATAAATGATAGAGAATGTGTTGGAGTGTGTCTCATTGATATGGAGAAAGCCTTCGATACGATGTGGTTAGATGGACTAGTTAGGGTTTTGTAAAATAATTTTACAAAACCCTACTAGTTTCGCGACCAGTCTGTCCGTCTGTCCGTCTGTCCGTCCGTGTGTTACAGCAGTTTTTCTCGGAAACTACTTAAGCTAGAAACATCAAATTTTGTGTGTAGGTGTAAAGTGGTGATTTCTTTAAAGTTCAACTACAAACAAATTTTATAAGGTATTTAAGGGGGGTCTCCCCATATAGGAGAGTGACCCCCCGAAAAAAAATTTCATTGAAGGTAGCCGATATGGGTATCAAATGAAAGGTCTTGATGAGAACTTTTCAAAACAGGTCTTAGTTTGGCAAAATATGCTTCGAGGGGCGCACAGGGAGGGGAAATACACGAAAAATTTGTGTCCCACCCCACGCGATTGGACACCTGTGATCCGAAAAAAATTTGTGTCCCCCCCCCCCCTCGCGATTGGACACCTTCCATCCGAAAAATCTGAAAAAAATCAGGAATATAGGCCTTAGTGAGTACAACAACAACAAATACGTGAGAAGTCGCAATTCACTCAACTTTGTTAGTAATAGTATGATTTATCGATTTTATGTTTTCTTGAATAAAATCTTAACGGTACCCTTAAATTCAATGAGATTCAGTACACTATTCATAAGATTAATTGATCTATCTATCCTGAAAGTTTCATAAAGATTGAATCATATTTAGCGAAGTTATAGCGATTTGAATTTTCCTGTATTACTATGGAACAATATGCGCTGTATTTATTACTATGGCAACATATGGCTATGGAACAACATGCGCTTTCTACCGACTCAGACACTACAGTCTTGCTAGGATTTGCATGAAAATTTCAGGAATGATAGGTGCCATGTATATCTTTGAGAATCGGTTCAGCTAGTGGTATCAGTCATCGTAAGAGAAAATAGTGGCTGTTTTAAATGCGAAGATTGAATAATTTTGAGTTATTTTTTCCCAACTTCAACGTTTAGGGTGCATGCTTTGAACAATTGATTCAATTTAATGAATGACTGAAGATGAGTACCTACAATTAATGCTCATAAGTGAAATAAGCCAAGGAGGTGGGAGAGCTCCTAGCAAAACGGTTTTGTAACCATTCTAGGATTCGAAAAAATTGGCCACTAATCGATGATAACAGTACAGAAGAGTGGCCCCTGAAAAAAAAAATTCATCAAACGTAGCCGATATGAGTATGAAATAAAAGTTTTCATGGGAGCTTTTCAAAACAGTTGTTAAACTGTCAATTTTTGCTTCATTGGGGGCACAGGGGGTAAATACATGAAAAATGCGTTTCCTCCGTCGCGGATGGACATCTGAAATAATTATCAAGGAAGATATTTATGAGTATAACAATACCAAAAACCTCAGAAGTCGAAATTCGTTCAACTTTGTTAATAATAGTATGATCTTCGTACTTCATATTTTCTCCAATAAAATCGTCTTTGACATGTTTCTTGATTTGATTCGATCTGGTGAGTGCATTTTGTAAATTGAATACAAAACCCTTCTGACATGAGCGTAGGTCTGTTTACCCAACTTGTTTTTAAACTCCTTCACGACAAGTTCCCCAGACACCTTGTCGCTATGATGTGCAAAATGTTATACGGGAAATCGTTTGTTGTAACTGATGAAAATTTGACAACAATGCGTGAATTCAAGGTCTTGAATGGTCTACAACAGGGAACAGTTACTGCGCCTTTGCTCTTTTCAATATTCATTCAGAAGCTATAGAATTGCTTTGATTATAACGTCTCGCCAACGTGATCATTGGTGACGTTTTCTGATCATCTGATCATCTCTACGGCAGACCGAAAAGCTACAATAGTTCAGAGCAATCTCCAAAAAATGTTTAATGATGTGCAGCTGTACACTGATAATTGGCGAATGAAAATCAAAGCACAGAAGCGCGAAACAATCTCGGAGAACGCTGCAGGGAGTCAGTCAAGACCTAAAACGTAATTAGAAGGATTTCCACATTATAGCTGGTGAGAGTAGTTCAGAACGGGTACCACATAATTCCTGCGTTCGATACCTCGGTGTTCATCTCCACAGTATCTGTACTATACTGAACATGTCAGAACCATGCTCAGTAAGGCACAAAAAGTAGTCATGGCCCTACGAAGACTCTTTCATTCCAGATACATTGATCAAATGGTCAAAATTATCTGTTACAAGACCAGGAATTTTTTTTGTGGCACAATGGAAGGTGGCAAGGCTCATGCTGATCAGCAAGGGGAAGGGAAATCCTGAATCGCCGTCTGCATACCACCCGTTATGCATGCTAGACAAGGCTGGGAATGTGCTAGATAAACTCATGAAGGGAAGACTAACTAATGCAATACGTGCTGCTGGGAACCTATCTCCTCGGCAGTCGGGCTTTGGAACAGGACGCTCTACCATTGATGCGATTGCAGAGGTGGTCGCACCAAGCGACGGATCATCCTGTTGGTGACACTCGACGTCAGAAATGCCTTCAACTCCGCTTGATGGGTGGATATTCTGGATACATTGGAAAACCCGTTTCAAGTTCCAGAATATCTAATGCGGCTTTTGAGGAACTACCTAAAGGACCGAAGCCTGCTCTACGGCACGACACAGGGCCAACGAAGGATGGAAATCAGATTGGGTGTTGCCCAGGGATCTACCCTTGGTCCGGACCTGTGGAATGTGTCTTACGACGGGCTACTAAGACTGGAGATGGCAGATGAGTCGCGTTTGATCGGCTATGCGGATGATGTCGCGGCTCTGGTCACTGGACGCACCATTGAACAAGTGCAAGTTAGGCTGGGTATGCTGATGCGCCGAGTTTGAGACTGGATGACCGCTCGCGGGTTCAGTCTAGCACTGGATAAAACCGAAGTGGTCATCTTGAAAAAAAGAGAATCCCTAGGGTCAGGATATTTAGTATTGGAGACATACAAATCGAATCGAAGCCAGTGGTGAAGTTCCTTGGGCTACTGATCGACTCAAAGAAGAGTTATCTGAGCTAATCAGGAAGGTGGCTGAGAAGGCTGCTTCGGGAGTATCGGCTCTGAGTCGACTTACGGTCAACGAAGGGGGACCCCCCTCTTGATGAACGCTGTAGGGGCAGTGCTACTGTACGGAGCAGAAGTATGGGGCGACGCTCTCACTAAGGAAGTATACCGAAAACGTTTGGCATAGGTACAGAGAAGAGGAGCGCTGAGGATTGCATCTTCGTATCCGATAGTCTCTGATTCTGTAGTGAGAGTTATTGCAGGCGTGATACCTGTTGCTAAAGAGCGCCGCTCTATTTATCTGCACCAAAACGAGGATGCAAGGGAGATGGTTGTCCGCGAGGAGAGACAGCGCTCGCTCAACGATTGGCAGATAGATTGCGCACCTCATCTCGGATGTAAAACCGTGGCTAAATTGAAGGCGTGGTGAGACTGACTTCTATCTGACCCAGCTTTTGATCGGGCATGGGTGTTTTCAGTCTTACCTGCACAAGATTGGTAAGTCAGGAGGACAATGCCTGCCACACATTTTTTGCGTGCATAAAATGGAACAGAAGCCTCACAGCGTAACAAAACGATACCTGGCCTGAAGTAATATGTCAAACGATTCCAGGCTAAGTTCTCAGGTTGATAGGGGAGGTGTTTAGTGGGTAGTCTAGTCGCCTTCTTGCGAGCATGGGAGTCTCACACTCTGTGCGTAAATGGGCATTCACCTCCCTACCACAAAAAAAAAAAATTATCGTTTCTAATTATTGTTCCAACCAAATATGGGCTGCACTCTGTGTTATTTGGCTTTTTAGGGTTTTGTAAAATAATTTTACAAAACCCTACTAGTTTCGCGACCAGTCTGTCCGTCTGTCCGTCTGTCCGTCCGTCCGTCCGTCCGTCCGTCCGTCCGTGTGTCACAGCAGTTTTTCTCGGAAACTACTTAAGCTAGAAACATCAAATTTTGTGTGTAGGTGTAAAGTGGTGATCTCTTTAAAGTTCAACTACAAAAAAATTTTATAAGGTATTTAAGGGGGGTCTCCCCATATAGGAGAGTGACCCCCCGAAAAAAAAATTTCATTGAAGGTAGCTGATATGGGTATCAAATGAAAGGTCTTGATGAGAACTTTTCAAAACAGGTCTTAGTTTGGCAAAGTTTGCTTCGAGGGGCGCACGGGGAGGGGAAATGTACGAAAAATTTGTGTCCCCCCCCCTCGCGATTGGACACCTGTGGTCCGAAAAATCTGAAAAAAATCAGGGATGTAGGCCTTGATGAGTACAACAACAACAAATACGTGAGAAGTCGCAATTCACTCAACTTTGTTAGTAATAGTATGATTTATCGATTTTATGTTTTCTTGAATAAAATCTTAACGGTACCCTTAAATTCAATGAAATTCAGTACGTAGATGTTTATTTATAAGGTTAATCTCTCCTGAAAGTTTCATAAAGATTGAATCATATTTAGCGAAGTTATAGCGGTTTGAATTTTCCTGTATTACTATGGAACAATATGCGCTGCATTTATTGCTATGGCAACATATGGCTATGGAACAACATGCGCCTTTTACCGACTCAGACACTACAATTTTGCTAGGATTTGCATGAAAATTTCAAGAATGATAGGTGTCATGTATATCTTTGAGAATCGGTTCAGTTAGTGGTATCAGTAATCGTAAAACAAAATAGTGGCTGTTTTAAATGCGAAGATTGAATAATTTTGAGTTATTTTTTCCCAACTTCAACGTTTAAGGTGCATGCTTTGAACACTTGATTCAATTGAATGAATGACTGAAGATGAGTACCTGCAATTAATGCTCATAAGTGAAACAAGTCAACGAGGTGGGAGAGAGCTCCTAGCAAAAGGGTTTTGTAACCATTCTAGGATTCGAAAAAATTGGCCATTGATCGATGATAACAGTACAGGAGAGTGGCCCCTGAAAAAAAAATTCATCAAACGTAGCCGATATGAGTATGAAATACAAGTTTTCATGGGAGCTTTTCAAAACAGTTGTTGAACTGTCAGTTTTTGCTTTAGTGGGGACACAGGGGGGGGGGGGAGGGGTTGTAAATACATGAAAAATGTGTTTTCTCCGTCGCGGATGGACATCTGAAATAATTATCAAGGGAGATATTTATGGGTATAACAATACCAAAAACCTTAGAAGTCGAAATTCGTTCAACTTTGTTAATAATAGTATGAGCTTCGTATTTCATACTTTCTCCAATAAAATCGTCTTTGACATGTTTCTTGATTTGATTCGATCTGGTGACTGCAGTTTGTAAATTGAATTCAAAACCCTTCTGACATGAGCGTAGGTCTGTTTACCCAACTTGTTTTTAATCTTATATTTTTTGTAATATTTTATTGAATACGTAAATAAACTATAGGTGTATCAGTTTGAAAGTTTGCAAATAAAGTAACTTAAACAGTAAATAGCTTATGGTAAAATGAGCAACTTGTTATAAAAAATATGTTCGTTTCTAATTATTTTTGCGCCACTGTGTATCGATCTAAAGAGGGACAGGGGCTGGCTCCGTTGCTTTTAAATTTAGCTTTAGAATACGGTATAAAAAAGCTACTTGTCGATACAAGAGGCTCATTACTATACAAGTCAATTCAAGTGGTAGCTTATGCAAATGATATCAACATTTTGTCACTGCTATTAACAATCGCCAAAGAAATCCTTTTAAAAGTCGGCAGCGAAGCAAAACTGGTAATCATCAATGAGAAACAAAACAAAGCTCATGATGCAGTCGAGAAAAAACCTCAAATATCCAAAATATCACACTTTGTGAATACAATGTTGAAAATGACAAATTTGTATATTCAGGCACCAAAATAACGAGATGATATATGCCAAAAAAAACAACTTGCAACTAAATTTTTTTATTAAATTTTAATTATATTGAAAACCATTTGCATGTACAGGAAGACAAAGCTCCAAGTATACAGATCTGTGATAAGACCTGTGTTATGCTATGATTGTAAAACATGTACCCTAGCTCAAGTATCCACAAATAAATTGAACGCCTTTGAGAGACGGGTCTTGAGGCAAATAATTGGAGCGAAGCTTTATGGAGCTCAATGGCAAATTTGGTAAAATCAGGAGCTGTATGAAATTTTTGATGAATCGGAGGTCAGAACGATTTTGAGTCTGTGGAAGCTGTAATAAGCTGGCCACATGAATCGTATGGATGAACAACGGATACCCAAAAAGCTATTCGTTGGGCGAATTGAAGAGCGGATATCAGTGGGGAGACCGAGGAAACGTTTTTCTGACTTAGTCAACGACAAAAGTTTATCGGTTCATCGATACTCCGGTTTCAAAATTGGAGGACGCGAATGGTAGACTGAAACAGTTCGAGGCGCTTTTTGCAAGCTCCAGAAAACGAAGGCCTTAGAGGGGTTATAGAGCTACGAAGAAGAAGAAGTACATTATGTGCGGGCAATTTTGGAGAATAAAATAGGCATATTTGATCGTCAGAAGGCATTGACTGCAGGGGGTCTTTTCGAGTAATCTTTTTGCCTTTCTACTTTCTTCCCACGAGAAAGTATATTCCTAGATACTGAAGATGCTTCTAGGCGCAGCAAAATGAGGCCAAGCTCGAAGCCCGTACTAAATAGTTCAAGGCTAGCTTCTCAGCTAACAGGGGAGGTATTCAGTAGGTAGTTCCTAGTGCCTAGTGCGCTGGAGAGTCCCACATTCAGAGCGTAAATAGCCTTCAGCTCCCAATCACAAAAATAAACTGGATAAATAATTCTACTCCGATTCCACCTTCAAACAAAGAAAATAGTTGTATACAATGCTTGTTCTCGAAAATAATATCTATGAAACTGGTGAACCACAACGTTTCATCATTTCTGATTGGATTGTATCTTGTTTATGTTTCCAATACGTTTCAACCTTTAACCACTTCATTTCCTACTACTCCCATTTCATGTGTCAATTTTAAATATTTATCCACCTTCACATTTTGCAGTATGCCAACCGCAATCACCACATCCTTAAACCTCATTCATATTTCTGGTAAAAACTGATTTCCAAGCCATGTTATCCTTTTAACTACGAAATGTCACCATATTTCATTTCGACTTCTGTGACTTTGCATTTGTGAGGGTAGAATAAGTGGAGGGGTTGCTGTCGAGGTTTTAACCATTTTGAGTAGATTTACGGGTAAAAAAATTGTGACAAGCTCTTGGAAACGAAGTGAAATATTATGGGTCTGGTTAATATTTAATTATTGACAGTGGTGTAAATGTCAGCGTAAGAGAAAAAAGGAATATTGGTCGACACTAGTTTCTCAGACAGAGGAACCTAAATGCTTCCATTAAAAGCTTGCTTGCGGTGAGCATTCCTAATCCTGTTTTTGAAGTCTGAAGGGCTTTGTAATAGAGCATGCACTACATTAAATTCCAAGAAAGAATAGGTTAACGATAAACTCTACTAAGGCTCAAGTGTGTGTGCACCCCGACCTCCTCTTCCAAGCTCAGACATTTCAAATAAACCGTTAAGTGTCATTTGCAACGTTTAGAACCACCTCCTCCTTCTTCGACTTGAGTATGTTATTTGTAAACTGGAAGGAGCTCATACATCGTGAAAAGTTTGTATGCGAATCAAGCAGCGAAGGAAAATAAACTTTTTCAATTGCTTCACAATTGCCGCATGCTAAACTGTCCTTTATTCCCAAGAGCAGAACAAGGCATTGCTAATTTTCAATGCGCAAATACTCAGCTGAGGTACCGCGCGAACAAGTTCACATTCGGGTTTGCTCCTTTTGGTCCGTTATCCGCTCTCGCCTCGCGCCATCGCTACCACGTGTTACTATCCCAACGCGGTGGAGCTTGCGAGGTGTTGAAAGTACCATCAGTTCACCCAGCGCGGCAGAAAATGATAATATATGGGTAGCATGAATTTTAGAAAAGGACTTTGTTTGGCAAGAAATGGAATTGGGGTCGCTTGTTGGGTGGCTGCGAGTTTGTACGAGTTAAATGTGCGGTTTATATGTCAAGGAGAGAAATCTTGATAAAGGCTGCTGAAAAATCTTGTTATGAGTTTAAGAAGGATTAAGGACTCATGCGGGGCTTATTGCTTATTAAACATGAGAATATGAGGGTGGAAAATGACTTAACTTTCGCAAAGGAAGTTTGTTCAGATGAGTAAATTATCTAACTGATCTGGGCTCATGAGTTCCAGCTGATTTTCAGAAATTAATTAATGCGTGAAATTCCAAAACTTTCTCTCCAGACGGGCTTATTGTAATCGCTTTCTGAAAAAAATTGCTTTGAATGTTCGGGGTGAAAAATGTTGTATACGGTTCTCGTTAAACGAGCTGTATCCACGAAGTTCCCAATCAATGCTCTCTGTTAATCTTCTGCATACACTCACATGAAGTGTGAAGCCCACTAATTATGTAGTCATTGTCAACAGATTAGTGCAAGCCACATATCATGGCTTGGTTAATTGTGTATTCTCGAGCACAGCCCATGTGTTGCTTGTGGAAAGGATTAGATTCATTGCTGTTCCGAGTTGTTCTCTACTGTGCAATCATGCGGTTAATTTGTAGTGGATTGAGTTAACTGCAGTAAGTATTTACCAATTGAGCGAATCCGGTTTTTAGTATTTTAAGGATTAATCGGAGCTTCAATTTTCGGCTCTTAGGTCAAGACTTATTCATGAGTCTATAACTCGAGTCTAGAAATATCTGTTTGGAATGCAAGGAGCGATAAGAAGTAGGGAAAAGCGTGGCAAGATAGGGTGCTGAAGGTTTAAAGATCAATAAAAGCAAAGCATTTATCGTAACTAAATCGAATTTCTTTTTAAATTAACCAGTATTTATTATTCTTCCATTATTTGGCGAAGTTAAGAATTTTTTGTTATCCTTTCTAGAAAAAAAGCTTCAAATTCAAAAGAAAGTATCGTTGCAACCATGGTAGTCACCACAATTGTAGATATTAGTTCATAGCAGAAGATTCGTTAACCCAGGGTGGCATTCAAAGGCCGACTAACGCTCAGTCGTCTCGTGGGCTTTCTGGGAAATCCTCTGGCCGGGCTGAGCCACCCTACACATAAAAACTTAACTCCAAAGGAGGTCGCCATTTCGAGGAATAAAAAATGGTCTCTTAAAGACGCATGGCCGTTTGTCACGGAAACCCTTTGCATTCGTTAAGATACCACCCAAGCCAAGGTCATAAATGTTAAATAAAAAGGCTAAAGTAAAAACAAAAAAAATTGAGTACATTAAACAAAAAAAGATACTTAAATGAAATTGGAAGGAAGGAAAATAGATTGAGAGAAGAACTTGAACGATTAGATTGGAATTCAAAGTCAAATAAAAATGGATAAGAGCAATCAAAGTAAATCTCAGAAAGGACAATCGAAAGCTTTGAACGATTAGCGAGAAAGGAAAAGATATTGACAGTGCCGAGCAAGTTGGCGCCACATATCCGCGGCGCATTGTGGTTGAAAAACAGAATCCAAATGAAGCAAACAAGGGAATTCGAAAAACGTTCACCTATGATGCAGTCTATGATCGCACATCAACACAGAAAAGCATTTGCGATGAAATTGTGCGTCCACTTGTTTCCAGTATCATGGAAGGACTCAATTGTTGCGTCTTCGCCTGCGGTCATAACAGGCAAAGGTTCAACTCAGAAACGGATTCAAGTACTTCCGGAGTCAGTAGTTGCGGAGCAGTATTTGGTCGGAATATCATAGCCGATGTTCAACAAACACAATTAAGTTTGATCAGTACATCTAATTTATCAGAATTACCAACGAAATCACATCAAAGACGCATAACATTAGCATCTTCAGAATTTCGAATACAGGGTAAATTAACAGGCCAATTGAAAAATCCCCGGTGTGATACACAGATGGCGGTGCTAGTATTAAATCCTTATAATTTTTAGTTAGTACCAACCTTCAAACGATACGTGTCAAAATTTAACAGCAGTCCGACCATTGGTTTGTGAGATATTGCGTTGTGAGTGTAGCTACTTTTGTTATTTGAAAAAAGATGAAAAAAAAATTTCGTATGCTGATAAAATATTGCTTTTTGAAGGGAAAAAATACAGCTGAAGCAAAATCTTGGCTTGACGAATAGTTTTCGGGGTCTGCACTAGGAAAATCAACCATCATTGATTGGTGTGCTAGGTTTAAGCGTGGTGAAATGAGCACCCAAGACGGCGAATGCAGTGGACGCCTAAACGAGGCTGTCACCGACGAAAACATCAAAAAATATCACAAAATAATTTTGAATGACCGTAAAGTGAAGTTGATCAAGATAGCAGACATTGTGAAGATATCATCTGAATGTGTACATCATATCATTTACGAATATTTGTACATGAGAGAGCTGTGTGCAAAATGGGTGCCACGCGAGCACACAATCGGTCCAAAGCAACAACGTGTTAATGATTCTGAGCAGTGTTTGAAGCTGTTTAAGTGCAATAAACCTGAATTTTTGCATCGATATGTGACAATGGATGAAACATGGCACCATCATTTTACTCTAGAGTCCAATGGATAGTCAGCTGAGTGGACTGCACACGATGAACCAAATCCAAAGCAAGGAAATACACAACAGTCAGCTGGCAAGGTTATGGCATCAGTATTCTGGGATGCTCAAGGTATAATATTCAGTGAATACCTCCAACAGGGCCAGACCATCAACAGCGATTATTATATAGCATTATTGGATCGTTTAAAGGATGAAATCGTTAAAAAACACCACGATTTGACCGGCCACATAAACTATTAATAAGTGAATAGCAACGCAAAATTAAAGTAAGAAGTTTAGATCGCCACTCAACACAAATATGTGCACGAATCGATGAATTTCATGTTTCTTTACCAACGCTGACAACTTCTAACTTCCTCACACAAACTGACTCGAAAGCGTCATGCTACTCTGGTATTTGTCTTGCTAAAAATATACTGGATCTTTTTCCACTACGTAATCTCGGCCGACGGCATGGCCGGAATGGAAGATGGGCGACGGGCTACATCCCTGTCCCTCGAAAACCTTCAAATGTTTCTAAAACTGCAGATAGGGATCGGAATGGATTAGACTCACGGCAATGACCTCACAAAACGAAAAAATGACTATGGCATTGGACCCTGGAATGTCAGTTCACTCAATTACCCTGGCGCTATTAAGGACCTTTTACAACAGGCTAGTCGATAGAAATTAAAAATACTGGCAGTCCAGGAAACGAATTGGATTGAAAACGACATTCAAGACATGAGATCGCACACAATATTCAAAAGTGGGAAGCCTACTGGAAAAAGAGAATTCGGAGTGGCCTTCATTGTGGATAGGGAGTTCAAATTGCACGTTGTTGATTTCAAGGCATTAAACGAACGGTTGTGTGCGATCCGTATAAAAGCGAAAGTTTTCAAAATCTGGCTGATAAATGTTCACGCCCGACCGAAGAAAAGCACGAAGGAAACGTTCTACAATCACCTGGAAAGACTGGACGACTCATTGCCTACAAACGACACAAAAATAATTCTGGGTGATTTCAATGCTAAGGTTGGCAATGAGCTACCTCATCGGGGAATAACTGGAGGATATAGCCTCCACGATGAAACAAATGACAATGGCCAATGCCTGATTGACAAAGCATGTAACAGAAATCTAGTCATACGTTTGACTTGCTTCCTACATCGACGCATTCACAAAATGACCTGGGTATCACCGGATGGCAACACACAAAACTACGTTGATCATATTCTGATCCAACAACGTTGGACCTCAGGCATACTTGACATCCCTAGATACCGAGGAGCCAATTGCAACTCAGATCATTACTTAATCAAATAAACCTATCAATGTCGTATGTCAAAGGCAGAGTCGGCAAAGCCCAGCCCGCTGCGAAAATTTCACATCAAAAGGCTCCAAACAGCGTCTGCGGCCGAAAATTTCACGGAGACCCTCGACAACCAGCTCGCTCCCATCTTATCAGATGCATCGTTGAAGACGAGCAACGAGCTCTGGATGGAAGGGAAAGCGGCTATTAGCCCGGCTCAAGAGGAATGATTGGTTCGATGATGAGTGCCAGAATGCGCTAGATAAAAAGAATCAGGCGTACAAAGAATACATAGGTAGAAAAACCAGGACGAAGAGAGAACACTATGAAAATCTCAGAAGAGCAGCGTATAAGATATTTAGAATTAATTAGTGGCGATCTAAACTTCTTAAGTAAAGAAAACACTATGACGACAAATTGAGAAGTATAGATGTAAGCCTAGCGAGCAACAACACAAGACAAGCGTATAAAGTAGTGAAAAGCCTGAAACGTAGTTACCATCCAAAACCACGCTCTGCCGTGATGACATCGACAATATCATCGCTGATGAAACGAAGATTAAGGAAAGATGAGCATCATATTTTAAGAACTTCCTTAATCGTCCGCACAGCTCCAGAGCATTGGAGCCTATAGATGCTTGCGGAGAACGCTCATTGGCCCGACCGACTCTGTATGAAGTTTGTTCTGGCATCAAAGCCCAAAAGAATATTAAGTCCCGGGCATAGATGAGATTCCAGTGGAGCTCATCTAATATGGTGGCAGTAGTGCTCATCAAGCTATTCACAAAGTCATTCAGCACATTTGGCAACAAGAACATATGCCTATCAATTATATTAGCTATCCACAAAAAGGTGACAAGTTACAGTGCGAAAATTGTAGAGGCATATCATTACTTTGTACGGCGTACAAAATATTTTCAAAGACTTTAGAAAATAAAATCAGATCATACACCAACAGTATTATTGGGGAGTATCAAAGTGGTTTTAGAGCAGGCAGATCAAATGATTTTTGTCAATCATCTGTCCAGTTCCATTTGGCATCCTTTTTGAATAGATCGTTTAACGGGCGCCTCAGCTTATGCATACCTTTTATGAACTTCCCATGAAAGTTGACTACTCCCAGATATAACTGTAATGTTTGAATGTTACAGGGTGGAGGCATGGCCTTGATTGCTTCCACTTGAGCTGGATCTGGACGCGTCCTGTATTGGTCGATTATTCGTCCCAGATACTTGATTGA
The DNA here is from genome assembly GCA_963969285.1 of Odontomyia ornata. Lineage (NCBI taxonomy): Eukaryota > Metazoa > Arthropoda > Insecta > Diptera > Stratiomyidae > Odontomyia > Odontomyia ornata. Next base: position 475,119,975 of record OZ017738.1, on the reverse strand, counting down.
CTTCATAAAAAAGTTGCATTTACTGATTTGAATGGTGAAGTCTTGTATATGCTGAAGTGTTTGGTATAGCCGATTCTGATGTTGTGCTTCTGTTCTGCCACAGATGAGTAAATCATTCATGTACGCTGCTACTCCTTCTAGGCCTGTCACCATTATACTCATAATCTGATGCAATGCACTTGGCGCTGCTTTGACACCCGGTGGTAATCGATTAAATTTGTACAACTCACGATGCGTGTTGATTGTGAGTAATTCTTGTAACCTCATCGACTTCTTCTTGAAGAAAAGCATCGGATAAGTCTTTTTGACTGAAAATTTTGCCAACTCAAAACAAACGTCGTCGGGCAGTGGTACCAATACTTTTTCTTACACAAACAATCGTTACGACCCAGTTCGAAAAATCCACAGGTGTAATGAAACCGAGGTTAACAAGACGGTTCAGTTCGTCATTAATTTGGTTAAGTGCTGCATACGCTGTTGGTCGTTTCGCTCTGAATACTGGCTTTTTATTAGATTTGATAGGCAAAGTGACTTGCATTTTAGTGCACAGTCCGAGACTATCTTTAAAGACTTCAGGAAAGTTTGAAACTAATGTTGTCAGCTGTTGCTCTGTACTAATGCTGCTGATAGGCGCGCTGTTACATATGGAACTGAGAGGTAGATCCCAAATGTGAAATTTGTCGATCCAATCTATTTCAAATATTGTTGCGATTCGCTACAAAACATTTCACTGACAAGACAGTGCCATTGAATTCCATCTCGCATTGAAACTCTGCAACTGACATAGGCAGCTGCCCAGATGAGCTTATTGCTGATTGCTTAATGTAAGTTAATGAAGGTTTGCCAATCTGTAGCCAAACTGATTTGGATATTATCGTGGCATCTGAGGCTGTGTCTACCTGCATTTTCACTGGAATTTAGTTCACTTTCACTTTGATGAGTTTCCGTTTTGCTATTATCTCACCGCTTACTGAAAAAATACCTTTTGAGTGCGGCAAATGTCTGCTATCATGATGGATACTTCCCTGTTTACTGTGTGGGGCACTTCTGCAGTAGCTGTACTTTTCCTTGTGCCCCACCTTCTAGCACACCCTACACTGTTGCTGTTTGTATGCGCAGACGGCTAAAAAGTGCAAGCCACCGCACTGCCAGCATGGCTTTCCGGGTGCTGAATGGTGTTTATCTGTCCGGTGATTCGGATTTGAGTTGCTGGGGTGTTGATTGCAACCGCTGAAGTGTTTTTTTATGCTTTTCTTCCGTATTATTGTACTCTTTATGAAAATATTCCCTTGCTTTTGTGCCTGCAAAACTGGCGTTGACAGTTGAAACCTCTTGGTGATGATGTGTGTCATGATTCTCAATCATCTTTGTGTCTTCTTTGAGGTTCATGATTTGATGAGCTTTTGCGATTAGTTTTTCCAGTGTCACTGATGGATCTACGTCAATTTTGGGTAACAATCTGGTCCGGATGTCAGCGTCGCCTGATGACCGCAAACCACTTGCAAATAACAAACACTTGAATTGATCAGCTGTCAAATTATTTAGATCAGAATCCTCCAAACCTCTTTTTTGTTGCTTTAGACATTCAAATTGCAGGTTAAAAAGCGATTTCTTTAGTCCGAACATGTTTTTCAACTTCGCAACCGTTTCCTTACATGAAAAATCACGAGTTTTTTTGGCAATATAAAGTTTACATACTTGTCATGGTTTGAAGTGTGCAATTTCATTCTAAATTTTTGCCGTCCATCTTGAACAAATTTTGAAATCTTTTTTAACCATGTGTGAAAGTATTTTGCATCTTCTGGGTTGGGGTGAAATTCCTCAATTTGATTTACAAGGCCATATATTATTTGCTGAACATCGTCATTGTGCTTATTAACAACTCGTCTCTCCGGGCTTATGTTGCTTGCCAATGATCTTATTAGGACGTCGTGAGATCTGAGCATTTCCGTGATGGAGCCCAACATTGGTTTCATGCATTTGTCCATTTTGTTAGTATAATTTTCAAGTTACTTGATTTTTCCGAAATCCTCGTCGTCAAATATGCTGTAGTTGCAAAGTTAAATACAATTGTTGTTTACTAACTGAACTAATGTATATTATTAATTAATGACTTAATATCATGATTAGTGTCATGTAAATGTCTATGTACTCGTACTATAGTTGAAGAGAATAAATCAGTTGCAATCAGAACTCGGATTTATTTGGCCGTATCACGCTTAACATAACACTGGTGATGAGGATGGGACAAAAAAATAATCACGGATATTACCAGTGCAATGTGTTTGAAATGAAATAAACGGTTTACGATGAACCCAGAACAATTTAGTACGTTTATGGAAGCCTTCTAATCATTAATACAGGGGTGACGATTGAAAACACCTCAAGAGGACGAGACAACAGCACTCCGGAAATCAATCCAGCATACGAATTGCAGAGCACCATGAAGGGATTTAAGTGCGAAAAATTCGACACCCACATGCAAGCCGCCACGTTTATAGGCTATTTCGAGGCACAATGTCAAAGGGGGGGCCTCGATAATCAACAAATAGTGCCTATGTTAGCGCGAAACGTGAGTTTTTTTTGTCGTGTGTTAAGCTGGAAACTTTTCACGAGCTGAAAGTTGCCTTTGCCGACGCTAGTGCAGAATTTGAGAAGCAGACATATGACGCCAATAAAAAAATTTTTGCGTCTATTTCAAATACGTACAACACGATTTAAGGCGTTGACGAATTTCTGGAACAATATTCACCGGTCCTATCAGACTTTTGAGTCGTACGCAAATCAGCTTAAAGAATTGAGCCGAGATTGTGGCTACAACGGCGACATGCTCGATCGACAGTTGTGTGATCGTTTTGCTCGAAATAGAACAACGTTGGCCGGACCTTAAATCAAAAAACAGTGAAGGTTTAAATGTGGAAGTAACATTTGCAGAAGTTTTAGCTGTTGCTCAAGTGCGAGAGGCAGCAGAAAAAGACTATGACAATTGTCGACTCCTTCAAGATGTTCGCGACACCAAGTCAATTAGTGCAACACCAATTGACTGCACGCGCTAAATTGACCCTTGTTGGATTCGACGCAAGTCACAGCAGTGCTGTGGCTATTATCAATTGGTGCAAAACCAATTGATTAAAGCGATGAGAACTAACCAATTAGCCTTACGCGAATAACAATTTTGTTTTTAATGACGGCTGGTTTGTACCGAAACACGGGAGCACCTTGAGCCAATCAATTCTTTATTGATTGGCTATCTGCAGCTGAGTATGACCCACGCACTTGAACGTGTGCACCTCAAAAACAGTCTCGAACACCACAAAACTAAATACAAACACCTTGAATTTCAAATGACTAGTGACTTTATTTTCCTCCTTCCAACTCTTAAATACATAACAAGATTCAAGTGGAATCCACGCGTGACAATGTCTGCACTCGAGCTCAAAACATATATATCAAATATCAATTATGCTTATTGTGCACATGTATGCTTACTTTAGGTAGATGGACAATGTGTTTAGATTAAAATACGATTAAAATGCTGACGATATGTCTGCATGTGGAACTCATTTGTTTACTATTTCATTGAAAGAATGGTTTACTATACATTGTATTCATTTCAAATAGAATTCCATGAATTTATATTTTGTGAATTCTTGGTTCGTATTTTGGGAAATGAATTTCCTGCCCCCCGTTGAGGGATTCCTCAACTGATTGATTACACGTTGACGGTGAAATTTGCATCCACAGAGTTTCTTGGCGCTGGTGTTGGTCTTGAATTTTTCGACTCACTGCGTCCCTGCCACTGAAATCGCCACTTCCAGCAAATAATTATGGTGAGTATAATGAGCAGAGTGAAGGTCGTATAGCCGATTGCCAAAGGATGATGAAGCGGCTGCTGAATTTCATTGGGTAGTCCAGAATTTTGCTGGTTTGCCAATAATTGCTGTAATTTTGCAAGGTTATTGACACCGGTAGCATACGGAGTAGCATTATGAATTCTCAATTCTCCTATAACCGGTAAATCTGAAGAGATATTGATGTTTGTGAATGATATATAGGATAAATGACTGGTGGTGTTGTAAACGCTATAACTGTTCAGCTGCAGTTGGGTGTTCCTTAGTGAATACTCAGATTGAAGTTCTAAGAGGCCAGTTTGTTCCAATGTAACCTGAAAGTTATTAGCGCCGCAGACCGCATTTAGATTGGTTGGTTCTTTGACTGCGAATATCCATTGGTTGATGCCTTGTAGTCTCGCGCACATGTATTCGTCAATGAGCCTTGTTCAAAGACATAAGGCATTGCTGTTTTTGTTGAGCAGGTTAACTTCACATGCCAAGTAGCTGGATACGGATGTATGGATGGTTTGTATGTTGGGACATAAGAGGTAGTCTGGTGAATTTTCAATGCAATCTCGGAGCATCTCGGATGTTATTGGTAGATATTTGTCCCTAAGATTGTTTATAGCCAACAACGAGATCCTTGGATTGATGGCAATCATGGTGTTGTTAACTATCATTGGAATTGGTGTGAGGCGGAATACGTGAAATCGCTCTTGGGTGATCAATGGCAACTTTATGTTGAAGATAAAATAATCCTTGGTGGCGGCTCCTTTTATCGACATTAATTTGTAAAAGGCGGATGGATCGTTGTCCTGGATTGGTAGTTGAAGAGGTGGTGCTAAATGAGCCCTTATTTTGCTGACCTCCTGTCGAATCTGGCCGACTGGTAACAACATTGGACTGAGTTTTCCATGGTGGGTGTCAATGAAAACGTCTATTAGTAGAGCTTGCACCTTTTGCAAACTGGAGGCTCTAAGTGTCAGCTGAATAGACAAAGTGGTTACCAACTGTGAGAGCCGTTGTTGATATTCTTGAAGATCATGCTCCTGGATCTTATGCGCCATGTCATTAATTTGTTTTTCCAAGTCACCAAAGGTTTCGTTGACTTGTGCCTGATCCCTTTTAATGATGTTGATGGTAGCATCAATGATTGACGTCTGGTTCTTGAGAAGACTAAGGAGGTGATCCTCATTTGCCTTAACATGATCAATGGTGTTGGCCATTTGTTGTGCATATTCTGTGTCCAAAATGCCAAAAAGTGAGTGAGCGATGCTGCCGATCAGATCAATGGCGCCTCGTTTAGAACGTTTCCTGGTCAAGAAGATCTCATTAAGCTCTAGCTCATTAGTGACATGATCAAATTGTTTGATCAGGGCGTGACAGGAAGAGTTCTGATGAATTGATCCACACAAATGTTGTAAAGCTTCTCTCCCGGTGTGCATAGCCACTATGCCCTTCCAAATGGGTTTAATTAAATTCCACTTGGCTGCTATGGGTTGAATGGTTGAAATCTGCTCAAAATGAATGCCTGGTGCATTCTTGAATTTCGTAATACGAACTGGTGATGCCAAAACCAGCGGTAGAAGCAGCAAGGCGACTATGATAGTGAGCATCCCTGGATATGCTGTCAATTTTTGTCGCTTTTTAGGTATTTCCTGAGTGGCTGGCTTGTTCTTGTCGTCAGATTGATCTTCCTCATCCATCTGCTGACGAATATTTCTCAAATCAACCGGATCATTATATGTCGGTGGTGTCTGCGGCTTGAGGTAATCTTCCACGGTTAGGGGAGCCAGTCTGTGAATTGGTCTTGTCTTAGCACCTGATGCTGTTTGGACTTCTGCAACACGAACCATTCCATCATTTCCTTTGATCGTCTTAACTATGCGTCCAAGTGGCCAACTCTGTACAGGACGGTCATCTTCCTTCATTACCACCATCATACCTGGTTCGACGTTGGTTGCCTGGTCAGTCCATTTTTGTTTTTGTTGCAGTTGGTTCAGGTACTCTGTTGGTTCAGGTACTCTGTTAAACCTCTCACCAACTCCCAACGGCACAGCAGGCTCGAAGTGTTGGGCTGGACGTTGACATCAATCTGTGCCGTCAATCGTTCACCAATCAAGAAATGGCCCGGTGTCAGGGCTGTTAGGTCATTTGGGTCAGATGACGTCGGACAAATTGGTCTGGAATTTAGAACTGCCTCGACACCAATTATGACTGTTTCTAACTCTTCGTATGTGAGGGAAGCGGTTGAAAGGCTACGTATGAGGAGATGTTTTGCGGATTTAACCGCAGCCTCCCACAGACCTCCCAAATGAGGTGCTCTTGGAGGAATGAATTTAAAATCAATTCCTTTATTGCTGCACGCCTTGATAATGTTCTCTTGTGCAATTGGTGAGTAAATGGATGGTTCGAGTTCAGCCAATTTATTCCTTGCGCCGACAAAGTTTGTTGCGTTGTCGCAGTAAAGTTTTTCGCAGTGTCCTCTTCGTCCCAGAAAGCGATGAAGTGAACCAATGAATGCATCTGTTGATAGGTCAGTAACGAGTTCCAGGTGCACGGCTTTTGTGGCAAAGCAGCAGAAGACCGCAATGTATGCCTTTTGTGGCTTCTTGCCTTGAATTTTGTAGTGCACCCAAAATGGACCACAAAGATCGACACCAGCATTTATGAACGGTCGTGCTGGTTGAAATTTGGTGTCAGGTAGATTACCCATCACTTGTTTGATGAGCAATGGTCGTGCCTTACAGCAGGTTATGCAATGTTGTACGACTGCTCTAGCCATTGTTTTTCCTTTGATTGGCCAAAATCTTTGCCTGGTATGAGCGAGCAAGGCCTGTGGACCACAATGAAGATTTCGGTCATGAATGCTTCGCATGAGCAATTTTACTATTGGGTCGTTATATGGGACAAGCATGGGGTGTTTAGCGTCGTATGATAGTGATGAGGCCTCCAGGCGGCCACCAACCCTGATGATTCCATCCTTGTCCACGAATGGTGATAGACCAACCAACGAACTACCCCTTTTTACTGTATTATGTTTCTTTAAGTGAGCGAGGTCATCCCTGAAGTCCTCCTGCTGTATTATGCGGATGATCACAACCAATGCACTCTCCAACTCTGCTGGTGTCAGAAACACGTGCGTCGGCCTAGCTGCCTTTGGCTCTGTTAAGTGTCGGGTGAACCGGATCATGTATGCAACTATCCGTTGCAAGGTCACAAATGAATTTCTGTGGTTTATCCCGTATATTGCGTCATTCGGGCCACACACGGCAGCGACCGTCACCTCTGGCTGCTTTTTCTTCAGCTCTGAAGAGTCATCACACGAAACCTGGTCAATTGTCTTCCGAAATGGTGTCGGCCACAGGCTTTCCCTTCCATGCAGAAACTGAGTGAAAACATGTCGTGGAATTTTTATGTCCTGCAGACTGTTGAGCTCACTTCGAAGTGATCTCCAACTCCTTTCGTGGTCCGGAGGCAGAGGGTCATCCCAGGGAATAGTCAGTTGCCACAACCTCTGGATGAATATTTTTGCAGTCACCACGACTGGGGCCAGTATTCCCAATGGCTCGAAAATTCTGGCCAGCTCTGACATGACGGTGCGTTTAGTAACCTTACCGGCTGTTTGCTGGTTCACCCTTATTAAGAATTGGTCATCGCCAGGTCGCCAGATCATGCCTAATGTTTTTACGGAGTTGGCTTGCATCTCTTCTAGATCCAGACTGACCTCCCGATGTGCTGGTGAGATTAGGTCCAGGAGTCGCTTGTGGTTGGCACACCACTTGTGAAGTCTAAAGCCGGCTAGACCTAGCAGTTCCGTTAATTGTCTTTGCATTTCTAGTGCTTCCACCAATGAGTTGGAGCCCACCAAACTATCGTCGACATAAAAGTGATCCTCGAGAGCAACAGATCCCAACGGGTACCTTTGGCGGTTGTTTTGCGCGAGCTTTTGGAGGCATTTGGTTGCCAAATATGGTGCTGAACGTGTTCCGTATGTGACGGTGTTGAGTTGATAATAGCGCATTGGTTCTGATGGATTTTCACGCCATAAGATGATCTGGTAGGCTCTGTCCTCTGGATGCAACAATATTTGCCGATACATTTTTTGAATATCGGCAGTGAAGACATAAGTTGGAAGACGGAAGCGTAGCAAGATGGTGAATAACTCAGGTTGGACTGTTGGGCCGGTGTGCAGGATATCATTGAGTGATGAACCTGAACTGCTCTTTGAAGATGCATCGAAGACGACCCGCAATTTTGTATATGTACTTTCCGGCTTTAATACACAATGGTGTGGTATAACATAATGTCTTTCGGGTACGTCTTTGGCACTAATTCTGGTCATGTGGCCCAGGGACTCGTACTCCCTCATAAAATCCTTGTATTGTTCCATCACGGTTGAATCCTTCGCTAAGCGTTTTTCCAGGGCACACAGTCGATTAAAAGCTGTTCTTCGAGTCTCTCCCAATGATGATGGTTCATCCTGAAAGGGCAATCTGACCATGAATCGACCGTTCTGCAATCTAGTAGTATGCTCCACAAAATGGATCTCGCATCTTTTGTCCTGTACTGATAAAGACGGTTGATGGTTAGTGACCTCATCGATCCTCCAAAACCGTTCCACCAGTTCACTGGTCATCTCCTCCTCCGTAGTGAAAACACCACATGTAGCATGACCCATGTGATCCTGGTCAACCTTTCCAGACACCACCCATCCAAACACAGTATTCTGAAGAATAGGGGTGGCCTCAGAGAGTTTCAGCAGACCTGGAGCTAGAAGCTCATGATAAACTTCAGCTCCCAAAAGCATATCCACGTGCTCTGGTTGATTAAAGGTTGGGTCTGCCAAAGAGACGGTAGAAGGAATTGGCCAAGAGCCAGTATCCACGTATTGAGCTGGTTGCTTAGATACAATTTCAGGCAGGATGAATGCCTCAAGTGTCGTTGAAAATTGCGTGAGTCGAGATTGGACCTCTAGATTGATGCGTTGCCTGGCGCTTCTCGATGCTCCTCCAATTCCCTCAATCTGCAAGCTTGCCTTCTTGGGAGACAAACCGAGTCGCCTTACAAGTCTCTCCGTCACCAAATTCACCTGAGAGCCAGAATCCAGCAATGTTCTGCACGCAATGGTCCTACCGTTGCAAGCCTTGACTAGTATTTTTGCTGTACCAAGGAGTTTGTAGCTATGGCGCTCATGGTCGGAATAAGCTGCAAGGAAAGAAGGCTTGATGATCTGCCCTTCTGGCTGAGTTGGTTTGGGGGAATCCTTTTTGGCTCCATTACCCTGAGCCGGGTCCAGGTGTAGCAACGTGTTGTGCTTCTGGTTGCACTTACTACATGCTCGCAACGTGCAGGCACTTGCTCTATGTCCAACTCGCAAGCAATTCACACACAACCTGTGTTTTTGTGCACACTGCAATCTGGTTGCGGCCGACATCTGCAAGAACTGTTTGCAGGCGTAAACTGGATGTGCTGCTTGCTGGCAAATTATGCATGAAGTCTTTCCCTTGTTCGTTGCTGTCGAGGTTAATGTTTTTGCAGTGCTTGGTTTTTCCTTCTGGCTGATTGCCGCAAGCGATTGGAATCGGAACTCCAAGAAGTCCAGAAATGATCGTACCGATTGGTTTTCCTTTGGCTTCTTGATAGATTGTTCATACAACGTGTGGCTTTGTCGGTCCAACTTTTTGACGAGGAAGTGGAGAAGCAGTGGATCCCAAGATGAGACATCAACTCAATGCTAATAGACTCTCGTGAACAGTGTCGTGAAGGTTTTTCACAGCTGAAGATGATGGGTTCTCACTAACTATGGCTGGGGTGCTCATGACCTTGGATATTATGGATGACGTCAATATTCTGATGTTGTTGTAGCGCTCCTGAATCAGATTCCAGGCTGAGGTATAATTTTGCTCTGTTAGAGCCAGATGTCGTATTAATTTCTCAGCTTCACCAGATAGGTTCATCTTCAGGTACCACATTTTTTGGATCGCGGGTATTGATTGGTTGTGGACCATCTGGGTGAACATGGCACAAAATTGGCCCCTTACGGAAGGACTAATTGTTGCACAAGAAGTCTGATTTTGATGAGCAGACTGCAACGTAGCTGTCCTCAATTGGTTTTCTCGCACTAGCCTCTCCATTTCAATGAAGGAATCCTGCTGATACTCATGTGGGTCATCGTTGAGTTCCAGAATGGCATAGTGCAGATCTTCAATCTGATCCCATAATTTTGTGATGCTGCTGGTGGCCATGCGTACAGATTGGGGATTCACTTTATCTGATATGCTGTCCAAATGGCGCTGGATGGTGGCAATCATGGCCTTTTGCCGTCGAATCATTGTTGCCACTTTTGCTGATTCTGGTTTCTGGGAAGGATAATCCTTAAACGATGCAATTTGGATCGGTTCATGCACTTCCTTTGGCCCTGTGGCGGCCTGGACCTTGGCGTCCTTCTCAATTATCTGAGACAACTTTTCCTCGAACATATTTTCATAATTGTGCACCAGATCTGAAATTTCCTTGTAATATTCTGATCGGAAATATGGATGGTCGATGGGAACATTCTCAAGTGTGCGGATCTTATTGTCAGTGGTTTCAAACTGATCCCAAGCACTTGATAATTCGTAAAGCCTTTTTTCGAAATAGGCCCTTGTCTTGCGAGTATCGCTATCCTTTTTGTAATTTCGGATAAGCGACTGGATCTCCTCGCCTGTCCTTTTTTGCTCTATGGCAAGCTGCTCCATTGCAAATTATTGATGGCTGCTAAGGTCCACTCCAGAAACTGCCTCTGATATCTGCACTGGACTCGAAACACGTGGGTGCAAATGAGGATGCTTACAGGATCAAACAGCTGCAGGGTCCAGTCAGCGTGAATAAGGATCACGTCGGGGTCACCAAATGTCGACTCCTTCAAGATGTTCGCGACACCAATTGACTGCACGCGCTAAATTGATCCTTGTTGGATTCGACCCAAGTCACAGCAGTGCTGTGGCTATTATCAATTGGTGCAAAACCAATTGATTAAAGCGATGAGAACTTATTGGCACTTTAGCCAATTAGCCTTACGCGAATAACAATTTTGTTTTTAATGACGGCTGGTTTGTACCGAAACACGGGAGCACCTTGAGCCAATCAATTCTTTATTGATTGGCTATCTGCAGCTGAGTATGACCCACGCACTTGAACGTGTGCACCTCAAAAACATTCTCGAACACCACAAAAGTAAATACAAACACCTTGAATTTCAAATGACTAGTAACTTTATTTTCCTCCTTCCAACTCTTAAATACATAACAACTTGTTGACAAAAAATGCTGGCGAGATTCAAGTGGAATCCACGCGTGACAATGTCTGCACTCGAGCTCAAAACATATATATCAAATATCAATTATGCTTATTGTGCACATGTATGCTTACTTTAGGTAGATGGACAATGTGTTTAGATTAAAATACGATTAAAATGCTGACGATATGTCTGCATGTGGAACTCATTTGTTTACTATTTCATTGAAAGAATGGTTTACTATACATTGTATTCATTTCAAATAGAATTCCATGAATTTATATTTTGTGAATTCTTGGTTCGTATTTTGGGAAATGAAAGTTGATATATTTATACAACAATAGTGGTTGTGAATCGGTGAAACGCGTTCAAGACTCGGCACAACGTAAAATATTTAGAAAACTTCAAAGTAACCAGTGTCGACAGTGCGGTAAGCCAAAAATGCATAAACAGTAACATTTGCGAAGAAAATAACATTTGCGAAGAGTACGGTATCCGCCATTTTGGATTGTACTGCATCAAACGTGGTCAAGCTCAATTAAGTTACACAAGCGCACACACACATGCCAATACAAATGAAAGCGAGAACAATACAACTACTAAAAGCAACAAAAAGTATACGAGAAACCGAAACAGCTTCCAGAAGAGAAAAATTTTTAAAATTAGCGAGACACACAGCTTCGACAATGAAACGGAATCCGACTCAATATTCCACGTTAATAAGGGAACAAGAATAAAAGTCATGATCAACAACATTTAATGCACGATGGATTGGGATCCAGGGGCAGCACACTCGATCATAAGCATAGTTTTGTGGAGGGGGATCGGATCACCACCACTATCAAAGGGCCCCACACTGGAAGCATACGAAAACTTCAAATTGAGACCTATGGGTAAAACGTTTGTGACTGTAAAACTGCAAAATTCGACAGGTACTCTCCCGGTAGTTGTATGGGACAACGCAGAACCTTTGCTATTTCAACTTCAAATTGAGAAGTATGGGTAAAACATTTGTGACCGTAAAACTGCGAGATTCGACAGGACAACGCAGAACCTTTGCTTTTTAATTTACCGTGGAGTGAAGCGTTCGGCATGTAATTTTCGTCTGTGGTGTATTCGCTGAAGGAATCTAAGAATCAAAAGAAATACAACACCGATAACCTTGATCGAAAATTATCCAAAATAATTCAGGAAAATAAAATCCTTTTTGAAAGCTCACTCGGTAAGATTAAAAATTATCAAATTAAAATTAATTTCAAACCTAACGCGAAGCCTATACATGTACCGGCGCGTCCAATGAAATTCGGTATACAAAAAAATGTAGAAGTTGAACTCGACAGACTTATAGAAAAAGGGATGATTTCACACGTGGATCCTAGCAATACACCACTAGAGTGGCCAACACCCACAGCGAATGTCATAAAGAAAGATGGTACAATTTGAATTTGCGGTGACTTTCGAACAACACTTAATCCCGCGCTAGCAACAGAACGGTAACCAGTCTCACTTTTTGATCAGCTGACACACAAATTATCTCGTGGAGAAACGTATACAACGATTGACTTAAAGGATACATATCTGCAATTTGAAATACACCCCGACTCAAAGAAATTCGTAGTTATTTCGACTCCCAGAGGTTATTACCAGTACAATCGCTTTCCTTTTGGCATCGCAAATGCCCCCGCTAGTTTTCAAAGGTATTTGGAAAACTTATTAGAAGGGATACCTAACTTTGCGGTATATTTTGACGATATCGCCATAACGGGCAAGGACAACCATACGCATTTGGTAAGCATGAAAGAGGTTTAACGACGATTACGCGCAGCAGGCTTTCGAGTAAAACTGAGCAAGTGCGCGTTTATGCAGCCCTCAATCGAATATTTGTGCCATACAATCAGTAACGAACATCACAATCCAAATTGGCAGCGATTGCAAATGCTTCAACATCAACCAACGTAAAGAAGCTCAGATCTTTTTTTTCTTCTTCTTCTTAGCACTACAGCCTCTTTCGGGCCTTCGCTTCCTGCAAATAGCGCCTCGAACTGTCTCGGCCCGTTAACCGCGTCTTCCAATTCCGAAATCCGAGCAGCGATGGACTGTCTTCGTCGACCGAGTCAGACCAGCGTTTCCTCGGTTTCCCCACTGGCCGCCGGCTTCAGTTCTCCCAACCAATACCTTCTTGGGTACCCTTTGCTCGTCCATTCGATTCATGTGTCCAGCCCATTGCAGCTTCCGCAGTCTTACAATCGTTGAGACCACTGATTCGTCCAAAATTTCATACAGCTCATGGTTGCATCAAATTCCTCATTGGTCCCCATCTAGCTTCGCTCAGAATATTCGCCTCAGGACCTGTCGCTCAAAGGTGTTTAATATATTTGCGGATGCTTGTGTTAGGGTCCATGTTTCACACCCATGGCATAACACAGGTCTTATCACAGATTTGTATACTCGGAGCTTTGTTTTCCTGTGTATGCAGGTGGTCTTCAAGATCGTCAACACTGAATAAAATATTTTATTTGCGAGCTGTATTCTTCGGCGTATTTCGTCTCTTTCATTGCCCGTTTTCATTATTTTGGCACCTAAATACACAAATTCACTAACATTTTTGATACTGCATTCGCCAAATGTGATATTTTGTGTACTGGAGGTTTTTTTTTCTCGATTGCGTCATGAGGTTTGTTTTATTTTCATTGATTTGTAGCCCTACTAGTTTTGCTTCGCTGTCGAATTTCAGGAAAAGTTCTTTGGCAGTTGTTAATGATCGTGACAGAATATTGATGTTGCTCGCATAGGCCACTACTTGGCTCGACTTGTATAGTAATGTACCTCGCGTATCGACAGGTAGCTCCCGTATGACGTACTCCAGAGCCAAATTGCATAGCAATGGGGTCAGCCCATCTCCCTGCTTTAGTCCGATATTTGTGTCAAAGGCATCGGTGAGTTGGTTATTGATGCGGACTTGGGAGATTGTCGACATCATTGTCATTTTGGTAAGACGGAATAATTTGTCTGGGATGCCAAAACCAAGCATTATTTGGTACAGTACGTTAGGATCAATACTGTCGTATGCTTGCTTGAAGTCAACGAAAATTTGCTGTACGCCTGTGTTGAACTCCCAGCACTTTTCAAGTATCTGCTTGACTGTGAACAATTGGTCTATCGTCAATCGACCTGCTCTAAAACCAACTTGATACTACCCAATAATACTGTTGGCGTATGATCCGATTTTATTTTCTAAGATTTTAGGAAATATTTTGTACGCCATACAAAGTAGTGATATGCCTCTATAATTTTCAGGCTGTAGCTTGTCACCTTTTTTGTGGATAGGGAATATAATTGATTGGCTCTGTAGTAATCTAAGAACGATGGCTCTAAAAGCCAGCGCTGCTACAGGCACACAGCCCAAACTCAATTTAACAGGGCGTCTACTTACGACCTTCACCCGGTAAGCACGCGAAGAACGGTGGCATTGGAAGAGTGCTCGCGCATGTTAGTTTGTAAATATTTTTCCCTGAATGTTCTTGCAACAAATGCCGGTGTAGTAAAAAATTACAGAATATACTGAGGAACGCCTTGTCAAAATTGTTTTAGTGAATTAGCCTCTCGTTTTGTATTTTCTTTTGCCATGATTGTACGCGCTATTTCGAATTTAAAATCAATTTTTTTGCCCGATGATTGTCCGAAATGTAAGTCTCAGGCATCAATGACAGTTTGATGAATAACGAACAGGAAAAAGTTCTCATTAAAACTCGGACTAAACTTAAATCATCAACTCATCGACATTTTTATGTACAAGCTTCGTTAAGTCAATGATACACATAAAGTTTGAAAGCATTATTCAACATATACAACCATAATTACCGCTGATAAATTCCACCAGCAAACATTACCAGGAACATTATCAGCTCACAAGAATTATATTATGTTAACAACGAATAAAGCATGAAACTAAAAGTATCGACGGAAGTTTGAGCTTATTTCATTAGTTATGGGAAATTCTCCGTACAACAACAAAAGCAACAGCAGAACGGATTCCAACTTGCAATGATTGGTGAAACTTTGTTTGTTGAGCCTACAATCTATGGAAGTTATGCAAACAAACATATGAGCGAGCGAGCAGTAACGAAATTACGGCGACGTGGAAAACACCACAGTACCAAATACAGCACCTGAAGGCATACCTTACAAGTGTTGTTTACCCAAGAAACACTTTCTGGGTTTTCTGGCCCAGTAGCTGTCACAGGCAATGCAGATGGTGGTATCGGTGGTGTCATAGCATCATCATAGAAAAATCATTGTGCGCGTATGAACATGTGTGAGCAAAAACACCTCGTGGATTTGTAAAAATAAAATCAGAAAGAAATACAATCTCGTCCTCTTCACTTTTCACTCAATGTCATGATTTTTCCAACATTTTGCATCGAAAGCAGTTCTCTTCAATAAATGTACTCGTATATGTATGTACGTAGCACAGCCCCAATTAGTGCTCGCTATCTGTGTGTCGATTTTACGCCGCAAATTGGCACCATTCGGAGCTCGCAGGTCAGTTGATTCTTTATTTATTGTTCTTGTTCAATTGTATGTAAGCTTAAGATAAGCTTCGCGTCGACGGGAATGACGACGGGAGAGTCGTTTGACGAATTCGAGGCTGTTTGCACGAAGTGCGGCATTGGCTGCGAACGGGGTGCAAGAGGCGAAGACAAACTACGCTAGCGGGGAGGGGAGCCAAGATAATAAAACAGAGATGTTCGGGAGTGGAATCGCATTGAAAACAGTTATCACATTGTATTTTGTAAATAATGTAATCGCACTTGATAGTGTACGTGCGAAATTGTTTGAGTTATTCAATGATAATGCAATGGGGTCGTTATCGCAAAGAAAAAGTCTAGCGGGGAGTTGCTTCGAAAACGCAAGCACGTACGGATCGACGCGAGGATTGTCAAGCGGGACTGAGATTGTGAGGGGTCTGTGAGTAACCTTCAGGGGGATCACATCGCGACGCCCAATAAAAACTGACTCACTCGTCGAGTTGTGAAACATGTGCGAAATTTCACGTCTGATAAAGATTCTTAACTTGTCGCGAGAAAAGAATGCGAATTGCTCAACGCGTGCGAGTGTGTTTACTATGAACGGCGGCGCTTGTGATGTGCGAAATTGTCAACGTTGCTATCGGTAGCTAACAGTTTTGTGGATGCTGTCTCCCATCGAAATCTGTGGGCAGACTTTTTGGGGAGTGTTGGTGTTGTGTGCGGTTGTGTGATAGAAAAACCCGTTAGAATTACTGGTTGCCAAGAGAGTCTTTCGCCATCAATCCTCGCCCGGTTTCAACGGGAATTTGAATGACGGCTTGAATCAAGGGGGGGCGAGATCCATCACCGAATGGCTGTCGAAATCGATTGAGAGATTGACGAGATGTTACCGCGAATTTGGAATGTTTTCTGTTCACTGTTTCGTGTTTTTCATCAAGAAATTTCACACTGTAATTAACGCGCCTACAATCAGCCTATTTGTCGGCGAAAAAGTGCTCGTTCACGTGGAGAATTGTAAGATAAAAATCTTGGAAATTGTGCAAGTCTGCGAGTCTTTTGCGCGAGTTTCTTCCTTTGTGGCTGTCTTATCGAATGGAAAAGTGATTTATTGGCGTTGACATAGTGAAGATTGAGCGGGGACACCTTTATGTCCCGGAAGTGTTCGAAGCAGGACGACGGCGGAGCTTGCGGACATGGATTAATGCTGTCCGCTCTGCCATGAAATCATCCTGAACAAGTGATTCGGTGCACTCTCGTAGACATTTCGAATTGTGCATTTTGGGAGTTTTTGTGAATGGTGTTCCCTTGTTTTCGGCCAATTATAGTCATTCGTATTTTGGTTATTAGAGAAGATTTTATGCCCAATCCGCGAACCGATCGCTGCGGTATGTTTGCCAAGCCAAGTCAGGAAAGAAACTCACATTGATAGATTTTCTACTTGGGTTGGACTATATTACGTTGCATAGTAACAGGAGAAGTGATGTTGGCTATACTCATATCACAAGGAAACTAATTTGGAATGGATTTATGGAACTTCTCATGATTGTGCTTCCTCTTATTAATTGCAAGAAGTTGCAAAGGAATGCAAAGAGGAATGTGTGTCGCATCTTCAATGGCAACAAAACGAAAGTGCTTCGAACTGCAATACGTAGTGGCGCACAATTCTAAGGAGACTTATACATAATAGTAGAATGTTAATTGGAATAAACATTTTTGGCTTTAACCTGTGCAATCTGTTGAAAATTTTACAAAAATTTTTCCCTTCTAGTGGAATTTTAGAGGGACATCGGCATCGTCGTCGAGCGCTCGGAGGACCATGCGGGTGAGTGCCCTTAATTTTGTTATTTATATCTATTTTTTTACATTTTTTTCGTATACGTTTTATATTGGCGTTTAAATTCTTGTTTTTTTCTTCTAAATTAATCCACTCAGAAGTCAATTTAAAATTAATCCACTCAGAAGTCAATTTAAAATTAATCCACTCAGAAGTCAATTTAAAATTAATCCACTCAGAAGTCAATTTAAAATTAATCCACTCAGAAGTCAATTTAAAATTAATCCACTCAGAAGTCAATTTAAAATTTATCCACTCAGAAGTCAATTTAAAATTTATCCACTCAGAAGTCAATTTAAAAATTTTTCTTGCGTTAGATTTTCTTTTTTTGAAATACATCAATAATTGTAAAAATTGAAGAATTTATGGGTTCATATTTGAAATAAAAAACAAATGAAGTATTAACGTACCCGAGGGTCTTTCCTTTCCTCCATTTCTGACCGGGTATAGGACCCGGTACGGTGGCAGGCTTCCGCCTCAAAATATGAGCCAGCCACCGGGTACTTAAAAATTTTTCTGTTTCAGGAGACTTAATGGGTTGAGTGGCCCAAGCCAAGTGCCTTTTTATGGCATAAAGTTATGCAATTCCATTGTATAATTCTATGACATAAATTGGTCACCGGGGTACTCCCCTTCTGATGGGAAAGTTCATACAATTCAAGTTGTATGAGTTTTCCACTCAGAAGAGGAATACCTGGCCACTTCAACGATTTAACATTGGATTTATTCCGGTTGGGTGGGCATGAAGGGGCTCCACCACCACCCGGTTGCCCCTCTTTCATTTGTGGGCCCGGAATGTCTTTGGGTAAAGACGAGGTCAACCCCAAATTAGTCTTTCTTGTCAGGTTGCACTTGTTCTCGCAACAAGTCGTAATTCCTTCGTGGAGGTTATTTACTGATTTGCGACTTCGGTCGTCCTCTCGAACTCTGCAAGCAATTCGTGAATGCGAAATGTTTTGTAGTGAGTCCTCGTGCCGGGGAAACGAACCCGCCCCACGACACCGCAATGCTAGCTTGCCAGCGCATTCACGCGTCTCCGGACGAGGGCATTCTCGGCAGGAACCAACATCTTCCTCTGCCGAGGCAGCAGAACATCGCTGCAGTCCTTCACGGACATCTTGAACATCTATATTCACTACAAATGGCGCCCAACGTGGGGCCCGAAAAGCCCGGCTGTATCATCAGTCGTGAGCACGAGACAGTCCATCGTCTCTAGGTGTCCCCCCAAGGTGTTAGAAATTTTGGCGGGTAGATAACTCCCGAGGGTTTTTGCACTAATCGTGCCCCAGCAGCCGAGTAACTTCCGAACGTGTGTTGTCTTCGGACATCAATATCGTTTGGTCCTTCTTTTGATTTATACCTTGGTGGTTTACCACCATTGTATAACTAGTAAGGCCAAATTATATTAGAGTCCCTTTTTGTGTTCGGAGGTTATTATCCCAACATCTATTTTGCGGAGGATTCTGATCCGCTCCCCAAACCAGCGGTGCCTAAGTGTCTTAAATTACATGGATTTTGATTTCATGTGATTGGCTGATTAGCTAATCCATGACTATCCATGACAAGACACGCGCTGCTTGTGGATTAGAATCCCACCCTGGGCTGACAAGCTGTAACTTGAGAAGTTTGCTAATGAGGGATCACTTCTGAACCCTGATTTTCATGGTGCCACAAGAGAGTGTCCCTGAAACGTTTTAGAAGGATTGTGCCATGGTGTCCATACTTGGGAGGAAGGACGGAAAGGAAAGACCGATTATTTTTTTTTTGATAACTTAAAACTTTTTTGAAACTTTATCATACATTTTTTTTTTTTGTGAGGTTCGACTATAGTTCGCCACTGACGGCCACTTGCAAATTACAAATTTTGCATCATTTTTTTCACATTTTCAATATTTATATATATATATTTATTTAGGTTTTTAGTTAGCAATTTAAATTTCTTTTAGCATGCCCACCAAAAGAACTCCCGAAAGGAGAAAGTTGCGGTCGGATGCCGGACCAGCTCTATTGTGTTCCATCTGTCACGAGGACATGGACGAAACTACAAGCCAGAGGTTGCAGTGCGGACACAGGCTACATCAGCTGTGTTTGGCACAACTGCGGCAAACTTCATCCACGTGCCCGCTCTGTCGACAGCCTTTGGAAATCGCACAGCCAGCAACAGAACGACCTCAGTCCTCCAGTACGAGTGGAGCTGTCCCCAAAAGCGGACCCCTTCCATCCACTACAAGGAGTGCACGAGACGATGACTACAGGGCTGAAGCAGTTCCGCCTGCAGAAGAAGCGAGTCCACCGGTGGCTGTGGAAGCCACAGTTCTACGAGATCTAATGGCGCTCGTACAGGACATGTCCACCCGGCTCGCCTCTCTAGAGAGCCAGAGAGAGAACCCCGCACCATCCCGGCCAAGAACTCCTCCTATGTGGGATTCGGACCCAAATCCGTGGGACTTCCCAGTAGACTCGCGGCGTGATCCCGAACGGATCCGGCCAGGTACAGCCATGAATCCGTTGGCTCCAGTTTACCGGCCCCGATTGAGCCAAGCACCGCCACCAAATCAGGCTCCCGTGATTCCGCCGGACCAACGCTTCCATCCACACGACATGTATCGGCTGAAGCCGACACAGATCCCCAGCATCATCCAGGGATGGAATCTACATTTCAGTGGGGAACCCAATACGATAACGGTGGAGGTTTTCATAAGTCGGGTGGAGTCACTGATTGAGCAGATGCTAGCAGGAGACCGCACAGCGCTCGCAGGATACCTGCCAATGCTGCTTAGGGGAGCAGCCCTGGAGACATATTGGAGGATACATTCAGCTCCACCACCCATACGCTGGTCACGGCTGAAGGAGGTACTCCGCATGGAATACCCTACGGTCGACATGGACGAATTAGTCCTGGATAAGATGAATGCTAGATGGCAGCGTCCGGACGAGTCCTTCCATAAATATCGAGCCGATATCCTTCGGTTGAATGACCAGCTGTCAGAGCCATTGTCTTCTACCCAAATTCTTCGCCTGCTAAAGCGCAATCTAAGACCGGAGATTCGTCGGCATATCGTGAACTCCGATCCACAGAGTATGGAGGCCCTGCTGAGAAATGTGCGTCGTATAGAAGGGTTTGAGGAAGACCTACGGGACCGGCCATACTTACTAACCAGGACGGGTCCTCGACGAGGAATCGCGGAATTGGCCCCAGATTATACCACCCTAGATCTGGAGGATGATTTGGACCCAGACCAGCTTGCTGTAGCGGCGGTGGGAAGTCTTACGACCTGCTGGAATTGTCACCAAACCGGACACCGGTTCATTTCATGCCGCGCAGAACGTAAGGTTTTCTGCTACGGTTGCGGCAAGCCGGACACTTACTTCCCGGACTGTTCTGAATGTGCCGCACGAAAAAACGGCCAAAAGAGTACCCGACCACCTCAGCGGTACTCGAAACCCCAGCAGTAGCTCCTCAGTCAGCGGCTCACCCCAACCAACCTGACGTTAACCCACCAGCCATAACCATTACGACTGCGGTTGTTCACTCTCTTCCGGAGACCTCACCAACGACAATATTAAAACGACCATCGCAGTCACTGCCAGAAGAACCGCGGCAGCCTCAAGTACGCACTCTAAAACCTTATCATGTTAGACTGCAGGAATATCGGGTGGCTCGAGAGCGAATATTTGCTTCCGAAGTCGTCACTTCCCGTTCGTGCACGACAAAATGGTCAACCCGTCGTTGGCGGAATTTCCGCAAGAGAGTGCGCACCTGCCGTCAAACCGTAAACTCTTGTAACATTTCGGAGGTTGCTGAGAATGAGATCAGACCTTATCATCCAATTAAAGTGTTGGGCGAGACCGTGTTTGCATTGATCGACACGGGTGCCAGTATCAGTTGTCTTGCCTCGAGCTTTGGCTCGAAAGTGCTCCAAGAATACCCGAACTTGATTAAATCCTGGCGCACTGAAATCAGTACAGCTGATGGCACCAAACACCCTATACGAGGTAAACTAACAACACCCGTGACGTTCAGGGGTCAGACGAAGGATATTACGTTCTACATTATTCCGTCTTTGACTCAGAATGTATACCTTGGTGTCGATTTCGTCCTTCGCTTTGGACTGGCCTCCGATTTATTCACCGATTTGTCTTTAAAAACCAGAAATGTCAACGAAATCACTTCTACTCCCGATAGGCATGACCTGACGCCTAACCAACGGCAACGCCTGGAAGCATCCATTGCTGCTTTCCCATCTTACGCCACCCAAGGCCTTGGCCGCACCACCCTAGTCTCACACGCCATCGACGTTGGCGATAGTAAACCGATTAAACAGAGACACTACGCCATCTCACCGGCCATGGAGAAATTGGTGTATGCGGAGCTAGATAGGATGCTCGAGTTAGGGGTCATAGAAGAGTCCCAAAGTGCCTGGTCCTCACCGGTAACCTTGGTTGTAAAGCCAGGTAAAGTCCGCCTCTGTCTTGATGCCCGTAAGGTAAACGCGGTTACCATCAAGGACGCGTACCCTCTTCCACTCATCGATGGAATACTAGGGAGACTGCCGAAAGCCAATTATATCACCAGTCTCGACCTAAAAGACGCCTTCTGGCAAATTCCACTCGATGAGGGCTCGAGGGACAAGACCGCCTTCACAGTGCCTGGACGACCATTATATCAGTTCGTCACAATGCCCTTTGGCCTGTGTAATGCGCCGCAAACGATGACCCGGTTGATGGACAAGGTCATCCCACCTCACCTGAAACACCAAGTGTTCGTGTACCTCGATGATCTTTTACTCATCACGGAAACGTTCGATCAACACCTTCTACTTCTACAAGAAGTAGCCCTGCACATCAGTAAGGCGGGACTCACCATCAACGTACAGAAAAGTAAGTTTGTCATGAAAGAAGTCCGATACTTAGGCCATGTCATAGGACATGGCACTATCAAAACGGATCCAGACAAAACTCGTGCGATTGATGAGTTCCCCTTACCAAAAACTGTGAAGCAGCTACGACGTTTCCTTGGTGTGTGCGGTTGGTACCGAAGGTTTGTTCGGAATTATGCAACAGTTTCAGCGCCCCTGTCAGACATGTTGCGGAAGGGGAAGTTCGTTTGGACCGAACTCAGCCGAAAGGCATTTGAAGAGCTTAAACAAGCCCTCACATCAGCTCCTGTCTTGCACAGCCCCGACTTCACGAAGCCCTTCTCCATTCATTGTGACGCAAGTCAACATGGAGTAGGAGCCGTGCTGGTGCAATTGACCGACGAAGGGGAGGAAGCTCCCATCGCCTTCATGTCCAATAAGCTGAATTCGGCCCAAAGGAACTATACTGTTTCCGAGCAAGAATGTTTGGCAGCGGTAATGGCTGTGAAGAAATTCCGAGCTTATATCGAGGGCCACCAATTCGAGATCATCACGGACCACGCGTCACTACAATGGTTGATGAACCAGGCAGATTTAAGTGGACGCCTAGCCAGATGGGCTCTTAAACTGCAAGGGTTCAAGTTCTCCATCAAACATCGGAAAGGAACCCAGAACATCGTACCCGACACTCTCTCACGGATGTTTTCCCCAGAGGGAGCCGAAATAACAATAAATGACGAGGACCCCATCGAAATAGATTTGGACAGCCCACATTTCGAATCAGATAGCTACAAAGAGTTGAGGCAAACCATAGCGACCCAACAGACACAGCTGCCTGACTTGAAGGTAATAGACGGCTATGTGTATAGACGAAACGAATACGCCACTGGTGATCCATGGCAGGAAGAAGAGTCTTGGAAACTCTGGGTACCGGAGGAAATGACACAACAGCTGATCCTTCGCGCACATGATCATCCGTTAAGTGCCCACGGAGGTTACGGTCGAACACTACGGCGACTAAAAAAATACTTCTTTTGGCCTAAAATGGCATCCCAGGTCAAAGACTACGTGAGCGCCTGTGAGACCTGTAAAGGCACCAAAGCGCCCAACCAGCCTCTTCGACCTCCTATGGGTCAACTCAACGTCCCAGAACGCGTGTTCCAGCGTCTATACATCGATCTACTCGGTCCATATCCTCGGTCTTCCATGGGACACATCGGAGCTATAGTCGTTCTAGATCAGCTCTCAAAATTCCCAATGGTGGAACCTATCCGTAAATTCACAACTCCATCGATCGTGAAATTCTTAGAGAACCGGGTATTCCATGTGTTCGGAGTTCCAGAGAGTGTGTACTCAGATAATGGAGTACAGTTCCGGTCTCGGCAGTTTAAGAGCCTACTTGAGCAGTATGGCATTGAACACCAACTGACGCCCATATACTCTCCTCAGTCCAACGCGTCAGAACGGTTGAACCGCACCCTATTGGCCGCGATCCGTTCCTACGTCCACCCATCTCAAAAGGATTGGGATCGGCGATTGTCTGCCATCACATGCGCCCTGCGATCCTCGTATCATTCTGTCACCGGTGTCGCCCCTTACTTTGCCGCCTTTGGACAGCACATGATTTGCCACGGTAAATCATACCGACTGTTACGGCAATTAAAGTGTTTGGGAGACCCGGTCGTTGCGCTGGAGCCCCACGAACGTTTAGGAGACCTCCGCCAACAGATCGGACGGAAGATTAAGGCCGCAGGTAGTGCAAATGAAGCGCAGTACAATCTCCGGTCACGATCTGCTAATTTCAAAGAAGGAGATGAAGTTTTCCGGCGAAATTTCCGCCAAAGTGACGCCGCGGGGCATTACAACGCCAAGCTGGATAGGCGATTCCTGAAAAGCCGCATAAAGAAGGTAATGGGACCTAACCGTTACTTGATAACGGATCCATCGGGAAAAGAAGTGGGGATATATCACGCGAAAGACCTGCGCCGATAGATAATTGGGCACGTCTGTTTGTCCGTCCGCATATATTTTCAAAAACGCGCAAAGGTTGTATACTCCCAGGCAAACATAGACATAAGTCAGTCCGTCCGTCTGTTAATTGTGTTCTTCTTTTATTGTTCGTCATCTCTAGTCCCGACGCCGAAGCCAACCCGTGAGACATAGAAAGATCCTTCAGCTCCTTTTTCGTAATCCGCATTGCCTTGGGATCACGAGAAAATTAGCTGCCCTGTAGTAATCTAAGAACGATGGCTCTAAAAGCCAGCGCTGCTACAGGCACACAGCCCAAACTCAATTTAACAGGGCGTCTACTTACGACCTTCACCCGGTAAGCACGCGAAGAACGGTGGCATTGGAAGAGTGCTCGCGCATGTTAGTTTGTAAATATTTTTCCCTGAATGTTCTTGCAACAAATGCCGGTGTAGTAAAAAATTACAGAATATACTGAGGAACGCCTTGTCAAAATTGTTTTAGTGAATTAGCCTCTCGTTTTGTATTTTCTTTTGCCATGATTGTACGCGCTATTTCGAATTTAAAATCAATTTTTTTGCCCGATGATTGTCCGAAATGTAAGTCTCAGGCATCAATGACAGTTTGATGAATAACGAACAGGAAAAAGTTCTCATTAAAACTCGGACTAAACTTAAATCATCAACTCATCGACATTTTTATGTACAAGCTTCGTTAAGTCAATGATACACATAAAGTTTGAAAGCATTATTCAACATATACAACCATAATTACCGCTGATAAATTCCACCAGCAAACATTACCAGGAACATTATCAGCTCACAAGAATTATATTATGTTAACAACGAATAAAGCATGAAACTAAAAGTATCGACGGAAGTTTGAGCTTATTTCATTAGTTATGGGAAATTCTCCGTACAACAACAAAAGCAACAGCAGAACGGATTCCAACTTGCAATGATTGGTGAAACTTTGTTTGTTGAGCCTACAATCTATGGAAGTTATGCAAACAAACATATGAGCGAGCGAGCAGTAACGAAATTACGGCGACGTGGAAAACACCACAGTACCAAATACAGCACCTGAAGGCATACCTTACAAGTGTTGTTTACCCAAGAAACACTTTCTGGGTTTTCTGGCCCAGTAGCTGTCACAGGCAATGCAGATGGTGGTATCGGTGGTGTCATAGCATCATCATAGAAAAATCATTGTGCGCGTATGAACATGTGTGAGCAAAAACACCTCGTGGATTTGTAAAAATAAAATCAGAAAGAAATACAATCTCGTCCTCTTCACTTTTCACTCAATGTCATGATTTTTCCAACATTTTGCATCGAAAGCAGTTCTCTTCAATAAATGTACTCGTATATGTATGTACGTAGCACAGCCCCAATTAGTGCTCGCTATCTGTGTGTCGATTTTACGCCGCAAATTGGCACCATTCGGAGCTCGCAGGTCAGTTGATTCTTTATTTATTGTTCTTGTTCAATTGTATGTAAGCTTAAGATAAGCTTCGCGTCGACGGGAATGACGACGGGAGAGTCGTTTGACGAATTCGAGGCTGTTTGCACGAAGTGCGGCATTGGCTGCGAACGGGGTGCAAGAGGCGAAGACAAACTACGCTAGCGGGGAGGGGAGCCAAGATAATAAAACAGAGATGTTCGGGAGTGGAATCGCATTGAAAACAGTTATCACATTGTATTTTGTAAATAATGTAATCGCACTTGATAGTGTACGTGCGAAATTGTTTGAGTTATTCAATGATAATGCAATGGGGTCGTTATCGCAAAGAAAAAGTCTAGCGGGGAGTTGCTTCGAAAACGCAAGCACGTACGGATCGACGCGAGGATTGTCAAGCGGGACTGAGATTGTGAGGGGTCTGTGAGTAACCTTCAGGGGGATCACATCGCGACGCCCAATAAAAACTGACTCACTCGTCGAGTTGTGAAACATGTGCGAAATTTCACGTCTGATAAAGATTCTTAACTTGTCGCGAGAAAAGAATGCGAATTGCTCAACGCGTGCGAGTGTGTTTACTATGAACGGCGGCGCTTGTGATGTGCGAAATTGTCAACGTTGCTATCGGTAGCTAACAGTTTTGTGGATGCTGTCTCCCATCGAAATCTGTGGGCAGACTTTTTGGGGAGTGTTGGTGTTGTGTGCGGTTGTGTGATAGAAAAACCCGTTAGAATTACTGGTTGCCAAGAGAGTCTTTCGCCATCAATCCTCGCCCGGTTTCAACGGGAATTTGAATGACGGCTTGAATCAAGGGGGGGCGAGATCCATCACCGAATGGCTGTCGAAATCGATTGAGAGATTGACGAGATGTTACCGCGAATTTGGAATGTTTTCTGTTCACTGTTTCGTGTTTTTCATCAAGAAATTTCACACTGTAATTAACGCGCCTACAATCAGCCTATTTGTCGGCGAAAAAGTGCTCGTTCACGTGGAGAATTGTAAGATAAAAATCTTGGAAATTGTGCAAGTCTGCGAGTCTTTTGCGCGAGTTTCTTCCTTTGTGGCTGTCTTATCGAATGGAAAAGTGATTTATTGGCGTTGACATAGTGAAGATTGAGCGGGGACACCTTTATGTCCCGGAAGTGTTCGAAGCAGGACGACGGCGGAGCTTGCGGACATGGATTAATGCTGTCCGCTCTGCCATGAAATCATCCTGAACAAGTGATTCGGTGCACTCTCGTAGACATTTCGAATTGTGCATTTTGGGAGTTTTTGTGAATGGTGTTCCCTTGTTTTCGGCCAATTATAGTCATTCGTATTTTGGTTATTAGAGAAGATTTTATGCCCAATCCGCGAACCGATCGCTGCGGTATGTTTGCCAAGCCAAGTCAGGAAAGAAACTCACATTGATAGATTTTCTACTTGGGTTGGACTATATTACGTTGCATAGTAACAGGAGAAGTGATGTTGGCTATACTCATATCACAAGGAAACTAATTTGGAATGGATTTATGGAACTTCTCATGATTGTGCTTCCTCTTATTAATTGCAAGAAGTTGCAAAGGAATGCAAAGAGGAATGTGTGTCGCATCTTCAATGGCAACAAAACGAAAGTGCTTCGAACTGCAATACGTAGTGGCGCACAATTCTAAGGAGACTTATACATAATAGTAGAATGTTAATTGGAATAAACATTTTTGGCTTTAACCTGTGCAATCTGTTGAAAATTTTACAAAAATTTTTCCCTTCTAGTGGAATTTTAGAGGGACATCGGCATCGTCGTCGAGCGCTCGGAGGACCATGCGGGTGAGTGCCCTTAATTTTGTTATTTATATCTATTTTTTTACATTTTTTTCGTATACGTTTTATATTGGCGTTTAAATTCTTGTTTTTTTCTTCTAAATTAATCCACTCAGAAGTCAATTTAAAATTAATCCACTCAGAAGTCAATTTAAAATTAATCCACTCAGAAGTCAATTTAAAATTAATCCACTCAGAAGTCAATTTAAAATTAATCCACTCAGAAGTCAATTTAAAATTAATCCACTCAGAAGTCAATTTAAAATTTATCCACTCAGAAGTCAATTTAAAATTTATCCACTCAGAAGTCAATTTAAAAATTTTTCTTGCGTTAGATTTTCTTTTTTTGAAATACATCAATAATTGTAAAAATTGAAGAATTTATGGGTTCATATTTGAAATAAAAAACAAATGAAGTATTAACGTACCCGAGGGTCTTTCCTTTCCTCCATTTCTGACCGGGTATAGGACCCGGTACGGTGGCAGGCTTCCGCCTCAAAATATGAGCCAGCCACCGGGTACTTAAAAATTTTTCTGTTTCAGGAGACTTAATGGGTTGAGTGGCCCAAGCCAAGTGCCTTTTTATGGCATAAAGTTATGCAATTCCATTGTATAATTCTATGACATAAATTGGTCACCGGGGTACTCCCCTTCTGATGGGAAAGTTCATACAATTCAAGTTGTATGAGTTTTCCACTCAGAAGAGGAATACCTGGCCACTTCAACGATTTAACATTGGATTTATTCCGGTTGGGTGGGCATGAAGGGGCTCCACCACCACCCGGTTGCCCCTCTTTCATTTGTGGGCCCGGAATGTCTTTGGGTAAAGACGAGGTCAACCCCAAATTAGTCTTTCTTGTCAGGTTGCACTTGTTCTCGCAACAAGTCGTAATTCCTTCGTGGAGGTTATTTACTGATTTGCGACTTCGGTCGTCCTCTCGAACTCTGCAAGCAATTCGTGAATGCGAAATGTTTTGTAGTGAGTCCTCGTGCCGGGGAAACGAACCCGCCCCACGACACCGCAATGCTAGCTTGCCAGCGCATTCACGCGTCTCCGGACGAGGGCATTCTCGGCAGGAACCAACATCTTCCTCTGCCGAGGCAGCAGAACATCGCTGCAGTCCTTCACGGACATCTTGAACATCTATATTCACTACAGCTCCGCTCTTTCGGCATATGTTCTTGTTGACAAATGTACTGGATGACTTTGTGAATAGCTTGATGAACACTACTGCCAACATATTTGATGAGCTCCACTGGAATCTCATCTATGCCCGGCGCTTTATTATTCTTTTGGGCTTTGATGATGGAACAAACTTCATCCAGAGTTGGTGGGGCCAATGGAAGCTCTCCGCAGACATCTATATGCTCCGATGTTCTGGGGCTGTGCGGAAGATTAAGGAGGTTCTTGAAATATGATGCCTATCTTTCCTTAATATTGCATTCATCAGCGATAATGTTGCCGCTGTCGTCACGACAGAGCGTGGTTTTGGGCTGATAACCACGTTTCAGGCTTTTCACTGCTTTGTTTGCTTGTCTTGTGTTATTGCTCGCTAAACTTACACCTATACTTCTCAATTGGTCGTCATAGTATTTTCTTTTCTTAATCGTAATTATCTTATTTGCTACTCTTCTGAGATTTTCATAGTGTTCTCTCTTCGTCCTGGTTTCCCTACCTACGTAATCTTTGTACGCCTGATTCTTTTTGTCTAACGCATTCTGGCACTCATCATCGAACCAATCATTCCTCTTGCGCCGGGCTTGGTGTCCGATCGTCTATTCTGCCACGGTCCTGATAGCCACCTTCAGTTATATCCAGAGCTCGTTGCTTGTCTTTTAGGTGCGTAGTATGTGAGCAAATTTTGACTCATTAACAGGAACACGAAAAGAATGGAGGTGGGGTCCTGCGGAATCACAGACATTCGAGCACATAAAGGAAACGGTGGTTAAAGATAATATTACCGTGCCGTACGACGTAGCATGTGATGCATCTGAAAAGAGAGTAGGAGCTGTCTTATTTCATAAAACTAGTGGGCAAAGCGAGGAGCCTATAGTCTTTGCCACTCGCAAACTTACGAACACCGAGCAAAAATATTCTGTGGTCGATCGCGAAGCCTTAACAATATTTTTCGCTGTAAGAAAATTTAACCAGTTTTTACGAGGCACTACGTTCACGCTAATCAAAGACCATTAGCCGTTACAACATTTGTTTGGTAAACATGGGAATTTGCCGAAATTGGTCAATAGCCGACTGACTCGGTGTCCGCTCTACGTCGGATCGAATAACTACAATATAGAATATACAAGAGGAGCTAACAACGTTATTGCAGATTGCTTATCACGACTTCCAAATAATGGCGAATGGGCAGGCAGGGAAGAGCAGCGGATTAACAAGATATTCGAGGAATTACTAAGTAGTAAGTACGACGATATACAACTATCACAAAACATTTTGCAGAAAGCAACAAAAAATGACCCTGAGCTACGCAAAGTATCATGGCTAGTACGATCATGTTGGAGTAGCAAACAAGTAACGAACGAGCTTAAACCGTACTACGACAAAAAAGATGAAATCGCTACAACCGGCAACATTCTAACCTGGCAGAGTAGGCAACAAGCCTATTACAAGACAAAAGTTGAAAAAAATAGCAGCCGGCAAAAGTTACGGAGAGAACACATCGGTGCTCCTATCGTATAAGAATACTGCGACACTGCGTCACTGCGACCACATGCGCGAACGTAAGAAGACGAAGACGTAGATAAAAACGACATTCTTCCAGACTTGCAAATCTCACCAAATAAACCAACAATCATTGAAAAGACACAGCCTATTACGACCAGTACTCCAACATCAACCGACAAGTCAGATCTCAAGAGACTGTGATGGAAAATTTGGAACTACCCTCAGAACCGAGACGCAGAGAGCCAGACAGTTTCAGAAGCATTGCTTACCAATGAAAATTTGTTACGTATCAATGTTATTCTTAATATTATTAATTGAATTCATTCAGCTTGAATATTTAGTACTTTCAAAATTTTTTGAATAACACTTGATTTCATATTTCACTATTTGCTTTGAATGAATATTGATAATTTAACATAATTGAGTATGTATCGCCTTATGATATGGCGGGAGCAATGTCATGTAAATGTGTACTATATTTGAAGAGAATGAATCAGTTGCAATCAGAACTCGGACTTGTTTGGTCATGTCACGCTTAACATAACAATTAGGAGCTCATGATGTTATTCTACCTAATTGGCCACACAGTTGCAAGAGAGAGAGAGAGAAATTGGCTTCCTGATCCCAGCTGTCAAATTGTAACCAACATTTGTTGGTAACTTTTATTCAGGGCTGCAACAACAACATATACGAGAATGTTATTATTGAACTTAAAATAGTTCTGCTTCGTTGTGGCCTCTATGAGATTGAGTAGTTGATCTGTGAATCATCGGCTGTTATTGAATAAAAATTTTTCTTTTTGCATGGTCAGCGAGTCGTCAAATGGTATTGATATGTTGTGGTTGGTGATGTCTAGTGATAAAAGTTGACAGGTTTTAGGCAGTGTTAGAGATGTAGTGGAGTTCGCTAGATTGTGGATGTTCTTTAATACATGACATTAACCAGTATTGCGTCAAAGTACCGTGTAAATTGGCATGTAAACGCTGGGTGGTAGGTCTGTAATGTGACGCCTGCGCCCAGGAATCGAAGTGATTCCGATCCCGAACCCTTGTAACCTGCCAGATGGATATGTCCTCGAAGTGCCAGCGGACTTCATCTGTTGTGCGGATATCGTTGTGCAGAAAATATTTTTTTTTCTGTCCAAATATTTATATCCGTGGATATAAATATTCGAAATATAGAATTAATCCAACCCCGGCACATTTCGAGACATACACATCTGGAAATGCCCCTCCACCGTGGCCATCGAGAAAACTATGCCACTGGCGACATCTGAAGAAGCACATTTCCGCCATATGAAGTGCCATTCCACGCACATATGTTTTGTCCGAGGTGACAACCGGAAATTTCGACAGCACATGGAGGCGCTAAACGTCATCATAAAGTTCTTCGTGATAATATCGAAGGTATTACAAAACCAGCTATACGTCGTTTGGCGCGACGTGGTGGAGTGAAACGTATTCCCTGTTAATCTATGAAGAAACGCGTGGTGTGCTTAAAGTGTTTTTGGGAAAACGTTATTCGTGAGGCAGTGACATTCACCGGAGCAGAAAAATTAGGAAAGAGGTTAGTTTAGTTAATAACTAATTAGAAAAGTTTAGCAATATTTTGTCTGGTCTGCAGCGGAAGGCAGGGCGTTTATCTCATCCAATCAATCCCATCAATCCAAGGTATCGACCGATAAATGAGGGTGTTGCTGAACTGGACGCCTCGCAACATCCCAACAGATGCCTGGTCGAGGAAGGTGACATATTTATGGATAAACATACAGACGGATCTTTGGAGGTTAGCAAGTGAGTTTTATGTTGAAATATCGGCAGTGCCCACGTCATTCATTTGACGGAATAAGTTCCGGGCAACCGGAATCGCTGCCATAGTGGAGTTTAGGCGCAGAGTTTCGGATATAACGAAACCTTGGTAATTAAGTATCTGATGCAACATTGCTCACTATGAAAATTTCTCACCTAAATGCATCTCATCAACTCTGAAGGCGAGTAAAGTAGGCAAATTAGTTAGATCGCCGAAAATATGTTTACCCGCGGTTTGTGTTGTATGCAATGCCGAGGTTGAGAGCAGGTGACAAATATTGGGGGTCATAATATGATCAACTCAATTAGTACATGATTGATTTAGAAACATCTCAATAACGAGGAATTAATTGAGTTTATTTGAGAAGAGAATTATTGATTAGTGTTCCCGATGTTTTTGATATCTAAAATTATTTGCAAGAATTTAATTTCTATCGAAATATTCAATGCCTAGTTCAATTTAATAATATAGGTTAGTTTATTATATATTATTTTTAAATGTTAGGTTTTTTTTGTGTTTTTATATTTCAATAGCAATTAATCCAAACAACATTATTTTGAAGAGCATGTGAAATTATTTGACCTGCGAGGAAATGACATTTAGAATACTTGATTATTTTGAAATATCAAATTATGTTCAGTTCCAAATTTTAAGGACTAATCAATTCACCATCATTACTTTCAAGTAGAAAAATTAAAAGGCCTTTTAAATTTTTCTAAATTAAATCTACACTATTAATTCTGTAATGCGGAAGTCTACAGAAGATTCATCCTCGCTCAATATGAAAATTGTTTTACAGATCTAGCTTCGTGAAGACATTTTGCATATGTCAAAAAAAAACATACATCTCAGTGAATTTTTGAAAAAAAAAAAATTGAATTTTATATTTGAAACCATATTTTGCATGCTCAGGAGTGTTAAAAAAGAAAATGAAATAGCAACAAAATCCCCAGAATCAATTTCGTGGTAATTTTAGAGGTGGTAATAATTGGTAATCAAATGTAATTAAAAACAAAGTGAAATTGAAACAAACGAAGGCCGAGTTTTGAAAGAACATAATTATAGAATGTTTTTAAATTGCATTGAAACGAGTAGAAAATTACTACCAAAAAAATGCGATATTTGTGTACAAATGAACTAGTGTGTGGATGCGAGAGTGCACGGTTGAATTTTTAGATAAATACGAGTATAAGTAATGTAAAATCTTTGGGCATAAAATTAATATTTTGTTTGTAAAAAGAAAGTTATTATTGAACATAATCGAAGCTTCTATAATTGAATTCGGATGAGATCTCACGAAAAACAAAGTATAATTAACTGTGTGTTTGGTTTAGGAGTGTGAAATGATAATTGAGTTGTTTTCACTATATTCAGAAATGAAGAAAAAAAAATGTTTTTAAAAGACGTAACTATGTTCAGAAGTAATTGCTTAGTAATATGTAGTCTTTAAACTGATGCGAGTGTTGATATTGTGTGTAAATAGTATTTGAAATTTTCGTTCCTTCAATGAAGTTTAATCTAAGATTTTAATACATGCATTCATTCTTTATTGATGAACGTTAGTGGAGAGAAAATACTTACGAGCATTGTAAAAAGTTATGAATCCTTAGGGATAAGATGTTATTTCTTCATTTATCCAAGAGCGTGATTATCCCTCAAATGTTAGAAAGGAAATCACTTGAAACTAATATGCGAATAGTTTTATTGTATTGGAATTACATAGTAAGTCAAGTAATGCAGGGCATTTAGGGATTTTAATTTTAAAATTGACATTCATCTATAAGACTTTGAGTAATCGGAATAAAATTCATACTATTCAAGAGCAAAACCTCTTGTTCACCTTAAAGTTTAAAGTAGCTTCTAATTTCAGATCAAAAAAAGCAATGTTTACAAGCAAATATCAATATTTCTCTTTTCCTTATATCGGCTCTTACATTAAAAGTCTGTTTTTGTTTTGCTTGAACCAAAGCATTCTTCAAACTATTCGTGGTTCATCTAGGAAATCATCTTTTTCACTTGATTTTAAGGTTTAGGGTGCGTGTGAATGGATTTTATTTCCAAAATGTTCATATGAACTTGCGCTCTTTTAAGACTTATAAACAATACACAGCTAGAGTGATAGTTCTAATAACCTGCTTGTTTGCACCAGGAGATATAGGATAGTTCCCCCCAAAATTTCATATAGCATAAAACATATTACTGCCTTAGAATTTAGTTCAGTAGAATGCATAAATTGCTGTAATACCCACTAATCAAACATGAACGTATATGACTGGTTATTAAAAATAACAGGGTTCTAGATAGCTTGCTATTTCATTTTTCTTTTGAGGTTTCATTGTTTTCCTTTTAGAAAAAGTTTAATATATATATTCAGTAATACTGCATTCATCATTGTGACGCGATTATTTGCATATTGTATAAAAATGTGCGTTATTCTCTTTTTGTGTGTTGCATTCTAGGGTAAACAGATATATTAAGGATTTCTCTGTATAATTATAACCAACGCAAATTTAAATTGAAAATAAGATGAATTGCTAAAGTAACCCACGACTTTCCTTTTTAGTGACTCTTCTTTTTCAGTGGGAACTGAGAGTGTAGGGTAAGTATGCCGTCGCAAGGGTAGGGTTTCTGCAAATCCGCTGAAGTCGGTTTCGCGTCGCGCGCGGTACGCGGTACCTTTGTTTGTTTCGTCATTTCCTTAGAGTAGTTTCTTTCGATTTAATTTCGAGTAGCCTATTTTTCGGTACCGCGTCGGTGAATCGGTAACGCGCCTATGGGATTTTGTAGCGTTTTTTTTTTTGATTTGAGATCTGTGGATAGATCGCATCCAGACTTAACGTAATGTAGGTTTCTCGTTCTGGATGAGTAATTGTTGACGCGTTTAGAAAACGGGCAATTTCAGGTGACTGAAATATTGTAATTGAGCGTAATCCATTCGGAGACCCGCGACCGAAATCCTCTCCGAACTAGCTGGCCGACAAGCAGTCACCGCGTGAATGGATTACGGTGCACGGATTGGTTGACCTGTTGGTACCATCCGTTGGCACTACTCAGACTTAACGTCTAGAACCGATGAGAGGTCGGTTCCGCGTTCGAGTTGAAGTTAGGAAAATCATTACAAATGTGATGGAGCAATTAAAGTAAACCCAAATATCCAGTTTAACACAACAGTATGAAGAAAAAATATATTTGCGTAACAACGCTTGGCCATTTTGATTATAAAAAAGAAACAATTTTCTGTTTACTGCGTCTAACAAACTAACTTAGCAAGCCATAGACAAGATATGCAATAGATAACAATAATTAATTAATTAATTAATAATAAAATAGAAAAGGGATATTTTATATATTGACAACAGACCGATTTATAAACAATTTATCAAGATTAACTGATCATTTACACTACAAAGCCATTTGCCTGTTCCCCTAACACACACAATCAAACAAAGTATATAACTGAAAAAATAAAAGCCAAGGTGAACAAATATGTTAAACATACACTAAACATTCAACCCATGAAACAAAAAACAATAGTACTAATAATATATATTTACAAAAACATGTTTTAAAACAAACGAAAAACAAAAAACTAAATAAAAAGGATTCTGAGCGCAAAACCTCATACAAACGAAATAAACGGTATAGTTGCGATAATATTGTGAAAATTTTAACAAAAGAGAATACGGTATAAACTTAATATTTTTGTTAATTGAAACATATGAGATAAATGCAATATTTTTTTTTTTCAAACAAACTAAAGACATAAAATCTAAGTTAAAACTATTAAAACCTAAAAATCCTGAAAGACCTGATGGTTCGACTGATTACGATTGGAACGCTTACTGAACATTGAATTGTTTTCAAAAAAACAACACAACAATTAGCATTAGAATTAACAGTAAGAAGACAATGAAAGAATATTAATAGAACTAAATATCATAAGAACTACAATCGTACAAAATGGTGCTAATAGTTTTTGAATTTTGTGACTTGTTACTACCCTTCACTCAACCTATACATACTATAGTATACAAACAGCTTTAGTTTCCATAGAGCCGAAATGTTTGCAATATATTTACGAAATGCTTTTCTGATTTTTATTGAAGCAATAAGCCGAAGAACAACAATAAATACAATAGTGTACTTACAATACGACCAGCCACACACAAATAAAAAAGAAAATAATAAAATAATAGTTGGTATTTTCTAGTATCATTTTGTTACAAACAAGCAAGAAAAGTCCAACAATAAACAAAATACTGAAAGTAAGCGGCGTGGTTTAGAAAGAAACATAATCTCGAGCCGACTGTTGAAATACATAAATAATTCCATAATTTCTTTGATATGTTAAAATTACAAAATTCAATTCACTGAAAAATTCATGAAAATATTAATGAAGAATGAAAATAATTGAGAAAAATTGTGAACGGCACGGATCAAATACTGGAAATCTCGGAAAAGAAAGGCCATAATTGCAAGTTTTATAGAAAAACTAACCTTTAAAATATATTATTATAATGCATGTAAATTAAGAAGGATTTTGAATTGTACATACAAAGACAAAGGAAGATACATAAATTGTAAGGTAGAAAATTCATTACAAATGGCGCCCAACGTGGGGCCAAACAACATCCTAATGGGGAAAGAACTTCGCGTCTTCTGACGAGTTGGTCCTTTACGGAGGATGTAAGGTACTTTGGTACTCGAGTCCCACTATCAGGAGCAGTGGAATTGTGTGATACACATTAGAGGTCGCTTCACGTGAGTTGTAGCTTCCGCTCTCCTTTGCTTGATTTTGCTTTCGCGACAGAATCCTTCCGATGTGTTGTCCCAGGTTAACCCCTGTAAGGACCTTCTATTTTCTTGATGGAACTGCCAGTCTGATGGGTTTACCTATCAGCATGGACTCTCAAGAAAATAGAAGGCTACCTTGCCTTTATGTCGCGGAAGGATTCTAACTATTTCTTATGCGTGTTAGACGAGTGGTATCGGTTCAACGTTCGATGGCGTATGCTGGAGTTGCGAAGCCCGGAATGCTTCCACGCGTCGGGAATTTTGACCGCGTACAAAGTCGTTACGGTAGCTCTACCACTTGTCTCGTCGAGTCACTTTAACGTAGTTTAGAGACGGTTTTTTTGTAATGTATGTGGGTTATGGGGTAATTTTCGTAAATCGACCGAAGCACCCTTTCTTCGGCAGAATACCACGCACTCTCTTTTCCCGTTGGAGGAGTCGACCACTGAAAAGGAAAGTGTATCAAATAATTTTTTTTTCTCCTATCATTATATTAATAGCTCGCCACTATCGGCCACTCAATTAACATTAAATTCTTTTTTTTTTCACTCATATAATAGGAATAAGTATATTTTATATATATTTTTTTTTTTTCTTCTTCTCTCGTTTCATACTAGCAACCACCCATAATAAACCCACACAAAATGGCAACGAAGCGGACGCCCGATAAGCGGTGGACCCGGTCCAAAACGGTCCAACCCGCGAACTGTGGAATCTGTTTCGAGGACGTAGTGGAGGGTGTACACAGCGTGCGATTGGATTGTGGACATTTATTCCATCGTGCCTGTGTACAACAGCTCCTCCTCACGTCAGAACTGTGTCCCTTATGCCGGCGACCCATAGATCGGTCTGCCCTAGACGTCCCCATCGGAACGCCCCTACCAACGCGCGGAGCAGTGGCGAAAGGAGCTCCAGAAGCCGAACCGTCACAACCACTCTTAGACCTGCAAGGAGCAGTAGGCGGTGAAGTTCCGGCTGCGAGTGTCGTGTCCGAGGTGACAACCATGCCTTCCGCCCACTCCATTGACACCCTCGTGGCGTTGATGAGGGATATGTCGGAGAGGATTGGCAACCTGGAGGGAAAGATCCAGAATCTCCCGTTGAGCCAACCACCCAGCCGCGTGAGAACTCCGCTTGGCTGGGAGCCAAATCCCAGTGTGGCGATGCCCCACTCCCGACAATCCGAGCAATGGGTCCCACCTCCAAGGAACTCGGGAATGGATCCCAGAGCTCCCGAATACAGACCGCGACACAGTACCGGACCTCCGTTGGGACCTCCAGCCCCCGAGGCAGTTCAGTACCACAGGTCAATCGAGGATGTGATTCCCCCCGGGAACGCCTTGGCACCTTTTCGAGACCCGACGCCTCGTATCATGGAGAGTTGGCGCCTGAACTTTACAGGGTTCAACGATATGATATCGGCGGACCGGTTCCTTTTCCGGATTCAGGCGTTGGTGTCCAGCACCCTGGGAGGTGATTCCTCGGCCTTCCTCCGGCATGCACATCTTTTGTTCAGCGGCGACGCTGCCGACTGGTACTGGA
This sequence comes from Odontomyia ornata, assembly GCA_963969285.1. Lineage (NCBI taxonomy): Eukaryota > Metazoa > Arthropoda > Insecta > Diptera > Stratiomyidae > Odontomyia > Odontomyia ornata. Next base: position 475,081,587 of record OZ017738.1, on the reverse strand, counting down.
GCTTTAAAGAGTCAACGCCACGTCCCACTTGGCACTCTTTCAGTGCAGCCTTCCGCAATCGATTTGAGGATGGCTTCACTGAGAGAGAGCTAAGAGAGCAAATAAAGAAACGGAAACAAGGCGCTCACGAACCGTTCGACCAGTACTACACCAGTATAGTGAGATTGAGCACTCGCCTGCGAAATACCATGCCCGAGGACGAATTGGTAGAAATTATCAGAGAGAACATGCGCTGGGACCTCCAGAACAGCCTGCTACATTTTCCCATCAACACCATACAGGGATTGCGCCTCCATGCGCGTAGACAAGAACACTTGGATGAGCGACGAGGTACCTTCCGTCCACAACCTCGCATAACGGGACCAAATCCCCGAAATCATCACACCGCGGAGTTGATGGCAGCGGACCACCTGCTTGCTGATCCAGTACCAGTACCGAGGAGCGGAGCACCACCGGAGCTTGAGGACCCAGCATTGATTAATCGACCCTCCCTTGAAGCAATTACTAGCCCGACGGTCTGTTGGAACTGCCGACAACCGGGACATCGGTTCTATGCATGTCCAGCGGAGCCGACGCTTTTCTGCTACCGCTGCGGGAAGGCCGACACATACGCACCTGATTGTGCAAATTGCAAAGGGCGAAAAAACTTGTCACCGAGTGCCGCGACCACCCGTCGGCACTCCTAAACCCCGGACGAACCAATCCAGACCCCATCACTAGTCAGGACCCAGCTTCCAACATGACTCCAATTCTGCTGACTCGCACCGCTAACCACAATTCTCCCGAAGTTCCACAACCGACGCCGTCCTTCGCCGATGCCAACGCGCAAGGGAATGATAGCGAGGCGAAAGTTCCTTGGCATGTAAAACCTTTTCATGTCAGGCTGCGGAATTACTTGGCTACTCGACAGCGCATCTTCCATGAGGAATTGGCCACAACTGTCCCACCGCGAAGCAAGCGAGCCACGCGTCGGATGCGGAGCTTCTGGAGAAAAGTCAGGCAGTCGAGGAAAGTGTTGAAGGACATATACTTAGACGAATTATTGAGGGATGATGTTCGGCCATATGCGTCAGTACACCTCCTGCAAAAACGAGTATCAGGCTTAGTCGATACGGGAGCCAGTGTGAATTGCATCTCTGCCGAGTTTGCAGGGGAGGTACTGGCAAAGCACGCGGACCAAATCCGTCATTTCACCTCCTGGTTAAGCACGGCGGACGGAACTCGTCACTCTGTAGTGGGAAAAATTATGACGGATGTCACCTTTAAAGGGGTAACTAAACCTATGGAATTTTTCATCATACCTCAGTTAACCCAGAATCTTTATTTAGGAGTGGATTTCGTTCGAAAATTTAACTTGGCCCCGGCACTATTTTCCGGTTCGACCCTGGAGTCCGTCACCACCGTTCCTGACCAATCTCAACCCACTAACTTATTACGGCATACACTGGATGTAACTCAGCAACTGCGTCTCGACTCGGCTATATCGGCTTTTCCCTCGCACGAGAAGGAAGGTCTCGGGCGGACTGCCCTGGTGTTCCACACTATAGATGTGGAGGACGCTAAACCCATAAAACAGAGGCATTTCGCCATATCTCCGGCGAAGGAAAAATCGTTATATGCCGAAGTGGATCGAATGCTAGCATTAGGCGTAATCGAAGAATCACAGAGCGCGTGGGCTTCCCCAGTCACCTTAGTTGTCAAGCCGAACAAGGTCCGGTTATGCTTAGATGCCAGACGCTTGAACGCCGTCACAGTCAAGGACGCATATCCTCTACCGTTGATCGAAGGCATTTTGAGTCGATTGCCTAAAGCCCATTTCATCACGAGCTTAGACCTCAAGGACGCCTTCTGGCAAATTCCTTTAGACCCCGGTTCAAAGGAGAAAACAGCCTTCACAGTCCCAGGCCGGCCCTTATATCAATTCGTGACCATGCCATTCGGATTGTGTAATGCCCCCCAAACAATGACGCGCCTTATGGATAAGGTGATACCACCTCATTTGCGGCACCAAGTTTTCGTTTACTTGGACGATCTGCTGCTTATAACCGAGACCTTTGACGAACACATCGACCTGCTTCAGGAGGTGGCTCTACACATCCGGAGGGCAAGATTAACCATCAACATAAGGAAGAGCCAGTTCGTGATGACGGAGGTGAAGTATTTAGGTCACATCATTGGGCATGGGCATATCAAGACCGATCCGGAAAAGACTCAAGCGATTGACGTTTTTCCACTACCCAAGACCACCAAACAGTTACGCCGATTCTTAGGGTTATGCGGATGGTACCAGCGTTTTGTACGTGACTATGCCACCATTACCACTCCTTTGACCGACATGCTGCGTAAGGGACGTAAATTCGTCTGGGAAGAGCCCAGCTTGCGAGCCTTTGAAGAGCTAAAGAAGAGTCTGACTACGGCCCCCGTACTGCACAGCCCGGACTTTGACAAACCGTTCTCAATCCATTGTGACGCGAGCCAACATGGGGTGGGAGCAGTCTTAGTCCAGGTTGCACAAGACGGCGAGGAGAGACCTATAGCCTTCATGTCTCACAAGTTGAACCCAGCCCAGCGAAATTACACGGTCTCCGAGCAAGAATGTCTAGCCGCGGTGTTGGCAGTGAAACGCTTCCGAGCCTATGTGGAGGGACACACCTTTGAAATCGTTACGGATCACGCTTCTCTGAAATGGCTAATGAGCCAGACTGATCTCAACGGCAGATTGGCCAGGTGGGCACTGAAACTACAGGCCTTTGACTTCACAATTCGCCACCGAAAAGGAAGCCAGCATGTAGTCCCCGACACCCTATCCAGAATGTTCGCCCCTGAAGGAGCCGAGTTGGTCCAAGAGGACGACAGCCCCCAATTGATCGATTTGGACCATCCTGCCTTCAAGTCAGCCAGCTACACCCAACTGATTCACACTATCCAGAATCAACTGTCCCAGCTTCCTGAACTGCGGTTGACGGATGGATTCATTTACAAACGGATGGGACACGCATCCGGAGACCCCATACAAGAAGAAGAACAGTGGAAGTTGTGGGTGCCCGAAGAATTAACCACTGATCTTATCAGACGGGCTCATGACCACCCATCAAGTGCGCACGGCGGATACGGTCGTACACTTAGGCGGTTGAAAACCTGTTTCTTTTGGCCTAAGATGGCACAACAGATAAAAGCGTACGTAGCCTCCTGTGAGCTATGCAAATGCACTAAGGCGCCCAACACCATTCTTCGGCCACCCATGGGTAAGGTTGAGGTCCCTGAACGCGTGTTCCAGCGCTTGTACATTGATCTTATCGGTCCTTACCCTCGATCTGCTTCTGGTCACACGGGAGCTGTCGTGGTCCTGGACCAGCTCTCCAAATTCCCTATCATAGAGCCACTACGTAACATGCACACTGGACCAATAATCAGCTTTTTGGAGAACCGAGTCTTTCACATGTTTGGAGTTCCGGAGAAACTTGTCTCCGACAATGGGGTCCAGTTCACCTCCAGCAAGTTCCGAGACCTAATGTCCAAATACGGCATCATCCACCAACGAACTGCCGTCTATTCACCACAAGCCAACGCATCCGAACGACTGAATCGTACGCTCATAGCGGCCATTCGCGCCTATGTCCACCCGAATCAGAGGGACTGGGATCGCAAATTGTCCGCCATCACTAGTGCACTGCGCTCGTCGTACCACGCCACGACCGGCATTTCGCCGTATTTCGCAGTGTTCGGCCAGTACATGATCTGTCATGGGAGCGCTTACCGGCTATTGCGGCAGCTGAAATCGCTAGAGGACCCAATCGTGGTTCTAGAACCGCACGAAAAGCTCCAACTTCTGCGAGATCAACTGCGGGAGAAGATTGAAGAAAGTAGACGGAGGGGAGAGGAGCGGTACAACTTGCGATCTCATCCTTCTGGCTTTAAGGCCGGCGACGAAATATATCGTCGAAACTTCCGACAGAGCGATGCCACCCGCCATTACAATGCCAAACTAGACAAGAAATTCGTGAAGTGTCGAGTCATACAAGTCATAAGCCCCACCCGATACCTCATCGCGGACATGACTGGTAAGACCCTGGGAATTTACCACGCAAAAGACCTTAGACGATGAAGTGCAACTAATTCCCACGAGAAACCTTGGCTTATCCCAAATCTCTGCCTAGACGAAGGCCTCCGAATAACACCTGACTCCCTACTTTATAGTCACTGTCGAGTCCTCACGAACAGGGTTGTAGCCTATCCTTCGAAACGGATCTTCGACCCGCCACGTCCCTAACCAAGACCTGTTACCAAGGAGACGGGATCGTAATTACTTCGATTTTGGGGGGGGGAATGTGTAATGTGACGCCTGCGCCCAGGAATCGAAGTGATTCCGATCCCGAACCCTTGTAACCTGCCAGATGGATATGTCCTCGAAGTGCCAGCGGACTTCATCTGTTGTGCGGATATCGTTGTGCAGAAAATATTTTTTTTTCTGTCCAAATATTTATATCCGTGGATATAAATATTCGAAATATAGAATTAATCCAACCCCGGCACATTTCGAGACATACACATCTGGAAATGCCCCTCCACCGTGGCCATCGAGAAAACTATGCCACTGGCGACATCTGAAGAAGCACATTTCCGCCATATGAAGTGCCATTCCACGCACATATGTTTTGTCCGAGGTGACAACCGGAAATTTCGACAGCACATGGAGGCGCTAAACGTCATCATAAAGTTCTTCGTGATAATATCGAAGGTATTACAAAACCAGCTATACGTCGTTTGGCGCGACGTGGTGGAGTGAAACGTATTCCCTGTTAATCTATGAAGAAACGCGTGGTGTGCTTAAAGTGTTTTTGGGAAAACGTTATTCGTGAGGCAGTGACATTCACCGGAGCAGAAAAATTAGGAAAGAGGTTAGTTTAGTTAATAACTAATTAGAAAAGTTTAGCAATATTTTGTCTGGTCTGCAGCGGAAGGCAGGGCGTTTATCTCATCCAATCAATCCCATCAATCCAAGGTATCGACCGATAAATGAGGGTGTTGCTGAACTGGACGCCTCGCAACATCCCAACAGATGCCTGGTCGAGGAAGGTGACATATTTATGGATAAACATACAGACGGATCTTTGGAGGTTAGCAAGTGAGTTTTATGTTGAAATATCGGCAGTGCCCACGTCATTCATTTGACGGAATAAGTTCCGGGCAACCGGAATCGCTGCCATAGTGGAGTTTAGGCGCAGAGTTTCGGATATAACGAAACCTTGGTAATTAAGTATCTGATGCAACATTGCTCACTATGAAAATTTCTCACCTAAATGCATCTCATCAACTCTGAAGGCGAGTAAAGTAGGCAAATTAGTTAGATCGCCGAAAATATGTTTACCCGCGGTTTGTGTTGTATGCAATGCCGAGGTTGAGAGCAGGTGACAAATATTGGGGGTCATAATATGATCAACTCAATTAGTACATGATTGATTTAGAAACATCTCAATAACGAGGAATTAATTGAGTTTATTTGAGAAGAGAATTATTGATTAGTGTTCCCGATGTTTTTGATATCTAAAATTATTTGCAAGAATTTAATTTCTATCGAAATATTCAATGCCTAGTTCAATTTAATAATATAGGTTAGTTTATTATATATTATTTTTAAATGTTAGGTTTTTTTTGTGTTTTTATATTTCAATAGCAATTAATCCAAACAACATTATTTTGAAGAGCATGTGAAATTATTTGACCTGCGAGGAAATGACATTTAGAATACTTGATTATTTTGAAATATCAAATTATGTTCAGTTCCAAATTTTAAGGACTAATCAATTCACCATCATTACTTTCAAGTAGAAAAATTAAAAGGCCTTTTAAATTTTTCTAAATTAAATCTACACTATTAATTCTGTAATGCGGAAGTCTACAGAAGATTCATCCTCGCTCAATATGAAAATTGTTTTACAGATCTAGCTTCGTGAAGACATTTTGCATATGTCAAAAAAAAACATACATCTCAGTGAATTTTTGAAAAAAAAAAAATTGAATTTTATATTTGAAACCATATTTTGCATGCTCAGGAGTGTTAAAAAAGAAAATGAAATAGCAACAAAATCCCCAGAATCAATTTCGTGGTAATTTTAGAGGTGGTAATAATTGGTAATCAAATGTAATTAAAAACAAAGTGAAATTGAAACAAACGAAGGCCGAGTTTTGAAAGAACATAATTATAGAATGTTTTTAAATTGCATTGAAACGAGTAGAAAATTACTACCAAAAAAATGCGATATTTGTGTACAAATGAACTAGTGTGTGGATGCGAGAGTGCACGGTTGAATTTTTAGATAAATACGAGTATAAGTAATGTAAAATCTTTGGGCATAAAATTAATATTTTGTTTGTAAAAAGAAAGTTATTATTGAACATAATCGAAGCTTCTATAATTGAATTCGGATGAGATCTCACGAAAAACAAAGTATAATTAACTGTGTGTTTGGTTTAGGAGTGTGAAATGATAATTGAGTTGTTTTCACTATATTCAGAAATGAAGAAAAAAAAATGTTTTTAAAAGACGTAACTATGTTCAGAAGTAATTGCTTAGTAATATGTAGTCTTTAAACTGATGCGAGTGTTGATATTGTGTGTAAATAGTATTTGAAATTTTCGTTCCTTCAATGAAGTTTAATCTAAGATTTTAATACATGCATTCATTCTTTATTGATGAACGTTAGTGGAGAGAAAATACTTACGAGCATTGTAAAAAGTTATGAATCCTTAGGGATAAGATGTTATTTCTTCATTTATCCAAGAGCGTGATTATCCCTCAAATGTTAGAAAGGAAATCACTTGAAACTAATATGCGAATAGTTTTATTGTATTGGAATTACATAGTAAGTCAAGTAATGCAGGGCATTTAGGGATTTTAATTTTAAAATTGACATTCATCTATAAGACTTTGAGTAATCGGAATAAAATTCATACTATTCAAGAGCAAAACCTCTTGTTCACCTTAAAGTTTAAAGTAGCTTCTAATTTCAGATCAAAAAAAGCAATGTTTACAAGCAAATATCAATATTTCTCTTTTCCTTATATCGGCTCTTACATTAAAAGTCTGTTTTTGTTTTGCTTGAACCAAAGCATTCTTCAAACTATTCGTGGTTCATCTAGGAAATCATCTTTTTCACTTGATTTTAAGGTTTAGGGTGCGTGTGAATGGATTTTATTTCCAAAATGTTCATATGAACTTGCGCTCTTTTAAGACTTATAAACAATACACAGCTAGAGTGATAGTTCTAATAACCTGCTTGTTTGCACCAGGAGATATAGGATAGTTCCCCCCAAAATTTCATATAGCATAAAACATATTACTGCCTTAGAATTTAGTTCAGTAGAATGCATAAATTGCTGTAATACCCACTAATCAAACATGAACGTATATGACTGGTTATTAAAAATAACAGGGTTCTAGATAGCTTGCTATTTCATTTTTCTTTTGAGGTTTCATTGTTTTCCTTTTAGAAAAAGTTTAATATATATATTCAGTAATACTGCATTCATCATTGTGACGCGATTATTTGCATATTGTATAAAAATGTGCGTTATTCTCTTTTTGTGTGTTGCATTCTAGGGTAAACAGATATATTAAGGATTTCTCTGTATAATTATAACCAACGCAAATTTAAATTGAAAATAAGATGAATTGCTAAAGTAACCCACGACTTTCCTTTTTAGTGACTCTTCTTTTTCAGTGGGAACTGAGAGTGTAGGGTAAGTATGCCGTCGCAAGGGTAGGGTTTCTGCAAATCCGCTGAAGTCGGTTTCGCGTCGCGCGCGGTACGCGGTACCTTTGTTTGTTTCGTCATTTCCTTAGAGTAGTTTCTTTCGATTTAATTTCGAGTAGCCTATTTTTCGGTACCGCGTCGGTGAATCGGTAACGCGCCTATGGGATTTTGTAGCGTTTTTTTTTTTGATTTGAGATCTGTGGATAGATCGCATCCAGACTTAACGTAATGTAGGTTTCTCGTTCTGGATGAGTAATTGTTGACGCGTTTAGAAAACGGGCAATTTCAGGTGACTGAAATATTGTAATTGAGCGTAATCCATTCGGAGACCCGCGACCGAAATCCTCTCCGAACTAGCTGGCCGACAAGCAGTCACCGCGTGAATGGATTACGGTGCACGGATTGGTTGACCTGTTGGTACCATCCGTTGGCACTACTCAGACTTAACGTCTAGAACCGATGAGAGGTCGGTTCCGCGTTCGAGTTGAAGTTAGGAAAATCATTACAGGTCGGATATGGATATTAGGTTTGTGCAGCTGAGGTTGTGCTTTAAGCGGTGGTGTGGATGGAATTGGATTTATGTAGCAGTGCAAAGTATTAGAAGGAATAATTCGTGGAGATTTTGCTGTAGCAATACGTAAGCCTCTTTGAAATTTATTTGTGGCGTCTTAGTTTATTAGTTCATATCCGTTGGCGTTAATGAAGTCTTTTATTTTTTGTTCGTAGTCCATTGCTTTCTGAATCATTTTTTTGAAAACAAAGATGATCTTAGCCAACGAGGTTTTTTTTTATTACTTTGCTGTAGAACCACTGCTCTTATTTTGCTTTTTCGCTAGAGCTTGTTGTGGTAGCCCAACTGTTTATTTGTTGAGAATGAGTGTACCCAATGAGTTTCATCAGTTCTTTAGGGCTGGTAAATACGAGACATTTTTATGCCTGAATGGTTATCATATCTAGTACTAGTGAAAGTTATCCAGCTATATATTGAGATAGTGTGCAAAGGCATACTTGTCTTAAAACAAATTTAAATATAAGTTAAAGAGCCTTGTTGTAACCCAACCGAAATTCTATTTATGATTTTTTAATACGAGAACGAATAGTTCAAATTCAAATTTTAAAACCATTCACTATATATAGTATTTGAACATATTCACGTATGGTTCACACCAAAATGATTAACCACAGCTCCTTGGATATTGGAAGTAATTTCATGTAGCTTGATACACACTATTAAAGTCGTAATTGCTAAAGTTTCATTTAATTTAAGAGAGACTCCAAGCTGGATAGTAGTTACATCAATATTTCTTAGTAATGTGCTTTTACCAAATGGCTTTCTTGAGAACTTAAATGAAATACCCAGAAGCAGCCATCCAAGAAATAAATATCTCGGCACCAGCAATGACGTATTTCATACTATTAATGTGTCTCACAATAAAAACAACCGAGATAAGAAATACCTTCGGTCTCCCTTTCCGAGAACATTAAATATTTCATCTGCTCTGAAAAACACACTTAATGTGCTTCAACCGTAATGCGAACCATTTATTTTTTTGGAGCAATTCCAAAGGTGTTTTATATCAAATGAAATTAAACTTAGGCGGGGGTAGGCAAAAACCAGAGAACCGTAAAGTTGACAAAGAAAAAAATTTAATGAATACTTTAAATGGACTTAAATGAGAGTTGAATCGTGACAACACTCTCCTCGTATCCTGCAGCTGCAAATTATTCGTTGCGAATTCAAAACGTGCGTAATAAAATATAAAATGTGTGTGTAGTAGCACGGAAGAGGTACTGGAAGAACTAATAAGGATATGAGTACTCATATATGATCATCGCTATCTGCACTGCAATAATACGCTCCTAATTAGCTCAAGGTCTCCTCGCCGAGACAGGCTAGAATTAAATAGCTCTGGCAATGTCAGTATGACCAGCACTGTAGAATAGTTTCATTAGTGAATAAATTGTGACCTTTGTGCATGCACACTCCCCTTGCACTTGGCAAACTCTTCAGGCTGAAAGGGAAATGAAATGAAACGAACGCCAGGATCAGGTCATACTGCGTCACGTCGCGCTCTGCACTGCTTCATCTCCATTCCGCTTTGCAGTAAAGCATACGAGTACCACCATCCTTAATTAAGTCCAAGCACTCTAAATCCCAGAAAGCTTGTTGCACGTCCAGGCATGTATGAATGTGTGTACGTTCAGTACAGCCCACATAAAAAAAAGCAGGCAAGTAAGTCAGCAAAAGGATTCTGACATTGCCGTATCTCAAATTCGTCCTTGTCGTCATCGTTGTCGTGAGAGCAGTTGGTCTCATTAGGAGCGTTCCAATTTGAGTGCGACAAAAGTCATACCAACGCGGTTGCCATCATTTCAATGGAAAAAGGATTATGAGTATGACAAAAAGTATGGATCAAGGCGAGAAGATGACAGATGGAGAAATTCTTTCTTCGAATGAAATTTTTATGCATCATATGATTTCAATTGATTGCGATGATGCTAGAAATTTATTTCAAAATATAGTTAAAGGTCAGAGGGCAGGTTGAATTATAACGTATTTATTTATTTAATTTATTTAAAATTCCATTTAACCGATTAAACACAATCCAATGACAAAATGGAACAAAGCAAACAGAAAAGAAAATTAATGCAAATTAGAATTAAGTGAAAAAGTTAATACATAAAGAAATTCAATGAATTAGCAATAGTAAGTACTAAGTTGAAAAAAAAATTAAAAACCAAATACGTTTAAAATTAAATTAGAGCCTTGTTTGGGCTATTTAATCCAATTGAGTTGTAAGGATCAGGCTTCTTAATGTCAATTTAAAAACAGGGTATGAGTCGGAAAAAGAACCAAACTCAAGCTTATCATGATTTCCTACCATTCTTATAATGGGAGAATGAAAATATAAGTTTGTACGGGCATACGGTAGCACGAAAAAATTGTTTGCCCGAGAAGAACGCGATGATTGGCGAAACGTAAGTGTGCATACAATGTTGATGAAATTTAATTGTGGCAGAGTTGATATAGAAAACACTGATCTAGATACATGCGACGAGACAACAGAGTAGGCAGATGTAAGAAGGATAAACGGCAGTCATAGGATTGATATGGGATTTTGAATTTGTAAAACAAGACACAAGTAAATTTTTGCTGGACATTCTCTAACGAGTTGATGAGGTAGGAGTGTCGGGGAGACCAAACTAGAGAGCAATATTCAAGGATAGGATGGACAAGACAGATAAACAAGCGGACGGGGAAGATATATTGGTAAATTTACAAGCATGCCTGAAAATAAGTCTCAATATTTTTCAGACCCTAGTAGTCGTGATTAGAATGTGTGCATCGAAATTGAGATTAAGGTCAAAAGTAGCACCGAGATCTTTAGTAGAGCTCACAGCAGCGAGTGGAACTTCATTTCGCATATACAGTGAGCGTCAAAAGAAAGTAAACGCCAACTTTTCATCTTTAAATTGTTACATTACAAAGCTATTATTGACTTGCGATAAAAAGTAATATTAATGAGTTTACAACCAAGCCATTCACAGATTGATTACTATTAAACATGAAATCAAAACAAGTGGCAACATTGCACAAATCTCACCAAAGTAGAAATGCATCAGATTTTACGCATCAAAAAAAAAAAGTAAACAGTGGTAACACTTACTTCGTGGGCAGAAACCACTGCACAGTAAAAAAAATTATTGATAAGTATGCCAAACATTATCTCGTTGAAGATTTACCGAGATCTGGACGCCCAAAGCGGCTTAGTGGTACTGAAGTTAGAGCTGTAGTAAGCGAAGTAAAGGCATATCCAGCCTCAAGTGCAGTTAAATTATCAGAAGACATAACGCAGGCATCAGGCAAACTAGTAAGTGCGAGTACAGTCAGGAGAGCGCTTCATTAAAATGGTCTACATGGAAGAATACCACGGAAAAAGCCATACATATCCAAGGCGAATCAGATCAAGCGTATGGACTTCACTAAAAAATACAAAAACGAGGCTCCATCTTTTTGGGAAAACATATTATATACAGATGAGAGCAAATTCGAAAATTTCGGTGCGAAAAGGCCCCCAAAAATATGGCGTGCTAAGAATGAAGCCTTCAAAGAAAAGTGTGTTACCAACACTGTTAAGCACATTGGCGGTTAAGTTATGGTATGGGGGTGTATGGCGGCAATTGATGTTGGTAACCTGGTTTTTATTGACTCCACAATGGACAAATTGGATTATTTAGCCATTTTGAGGGACAATGTTGCTCCTAGCGTCGAAAAATTAGGCTTGTCTGGAAATCGGATCTTTCAACAGGACAACGATCTAAAGCATACGTCCAAAATTGTGAAAGAGTGGCTACTGTACCGGACTCCTAAGACACTTGATCATCCGCCGCAGTCCCCAGATCTTAACCCGATCGAGCATCTGTGGGAACACCTGACAGAAAAGTGGGACAAAGGGTCATTTCAAGCAAAGCCGACTTAAAGAAAGTTATAAAGGAAGAATGGAGCCAAACCGGTCCCGATGTTACAAGAAAACTTGTTGCGTCGATGCCTAGAAGACTAAATGAGGTCCTTAGGTCCAAAGGAAAATAAACGAAATACTGAAAAATTAAAAAAAAAACTACTTTTTCTATTGAAGTTCTGTTATGTTTTGTTTGCTATTTACTTTTCTTTTGACGGGTGAAATTTGGCCTTTTTTTGATTAAAGTGAATTTATCTTTGTTTTGTATTACTTTTTTTAATCTTTATGTTGTGTTCAGTTTTTATTAAATAATTCTTTGATTCCTTATACTTATTTTTGATTTTGTGTTAATTACTTTGTTTTAATAAAATTCTTAATACAAGTATCTAAGGTGTTTACTTTCTTTTAATGCTCACAGTATTTGAAAGTCAGCGGAGATTGATTTAGATTAAAAGTCATTTTATAGCATTTGGCAACATTAAGACCGAGGTAGTTAGATGAACACCAGTTACTTAGTGCAATCATGTCCATCTGAAGATATTGACAATCTTGTGCAGACCTGATAGCTCGAAATACTTTGAACTCATCGGCATACAGTAGACGATTAGAGGCGATAACCGAAGGATCATTTATAAAGAATAGGAATAGGAGGGGACCTAAAACGGAACCTTGAGAAACACCAGAGGATGGATAAAATGGAATAGAGGTAGTTCCACAGTAACTAGCACGACATATACGAGAAGACAGGTAGGAATCCATCCATGATAAGAGAGGGCTAGCAACCCCAAAAGCTTTCAGTTTGTAACAGAGTAGTGGCCGGTTGACCGTGTCACCTTTGGAAAAGCCTTGTTGTTCCTTCGTCAAGATTAATTAAACTGAAAGCCGGTATGTACCAGACGCTCGAGTAATTTCGGAAAACAGGAAATTAAGGAAAAAGGACGATGATTGGACACAGAAGATCACCACTTTTAAGAATAGGAACAACGTTTGCTCCTTTCCAATAAGTAGGGAAAGTACCAGTCCTTAGACTGAGATTGAAGAGAAAAGCCAGAGAGATACAAAGTGAAGACGCTAATGACTTGACAAAAATATTCAGTAAACCATCAGGACAAGGTGATATGTTAGAATTAAGTGAATTAATGGCGGATACAACTTCAATTTAGTCGTGAAAAGTGTAGAAATGTCAATGGAGTGAAGTACAGGTGTAATTAACTGGATTGGAGACATGCGAAGAATGAATAAAAGTTGACGAGAAGAACTGAGAGAACAAGTTGGAAATACCCCGGCGAAAAGAGCTAACAATATTATTCCAGTGTACTCAAGTAGGTACAGAAGAGGAGGACTTGAAGGATTTAATGTATGACCAGAATGGTTTCGCATTATTCGCCATAAGAGAACTCTTCAAGCTACTGAAGTAGTTTTTCATTGCAGTCTTTAGTTCTTTTTTTGCTACAACGTGCAGATCACAAAAGTGGGCTCTGGATTCTTCAGTTCCACAACGCTTGAAACGGCGGTGTGCCTTACTTTTATCATTCAAGGCACAAAGTACTCGTTTAGTTAGCAATGGTTTCTGCTTTACTTTGCGAAGAGCTTGTAAGGTGCGAAGTGTTTAACCAACTCATAGAGGTAATTATAAAACTTACTCAGAGCTGCCTCAAACTCCAAGTTATGAAAAATCTCCAGCCAGTCAACCAAGTTCAGTTCGGAGGCTAGAGCTTCGCAGTTTGCTTTGAACATGTTGAATTTTGGAGAAGGTGCAAAAGTACGATGTGTCAAAAGTGCAGAGATTGTGCGATAATGGCGAATGATGACTATCAATGCGCACAACAGGATTCAATGCTAGAGAAACAGATAGACAGTAAAGGGGAAAGTTGGAAAGAACAAACGTCAAGCACACGACCAGTAGCATTAGGGATATTATTAAATTGCGTCAGTAAACAGAGTGATAGAAACGAGGAGAGAGATAAAGAAGATGCATTAGTTGATGAAACAGAGAAAGGAAGGTTTTTCGTCCATTGCACTGTTCCCAAACTAGAATTAAAGATTGCGGATGTTGCAAGAAGACATAAGAGGAAAACTCGTCAAAGAATGTCTCATACACATACAAAGGAGAGATACTAGGTATGTAGACAAAGGAAACTAATAAAGATGTAATGTCAGCAAGAAAGATCTTGACAATCAAACAATCCACAACATGGGAAAAGCAAAAATCGGCACAAAGAAAGCTATGTACTGTATTACTAACAGCTACAAGGATCCCACCTTCATCTCCTTCAGCGGGAAATATCAAAATCAAGGGAAATATCCGAGTTTAAGATGTTACTATTTAACCAGGTTTCCGTAAGACATATAAATATATCTTCGCTGAGCTGTAACAATAAAAAAAGCTTATCAAGCTTGGTCCTTAACATTCTTACATTTTGGTAATATATTGAAACACTAGAAGTTAAGTTACAGTCATGAAATCTTATACAAGTTCGCAGGTCGCGGTCTTCCCGGTGTACGAAAAGACTCCCGTCTTCTTGAATTGAATTTTTTAGTAAGTACTCAAGGGGGCTAAGCTTCAGGATTCAAAATAGTACCACAATTTGAGGGCACAGTAAGCTTGAAGAAGCTACAACTCTGCCCTCCAGTTATCCTTAGTCAATTTGTGGCAACTGATAACTTTGACAGGTGGCCAAGATTTTTGCAAACGTAGTTTTTTAGGTAGTCCGCGGTTGAATGGTAGCTTAGGCACGAAATAAAGATCCCCATTGGAGGGGATACAATGTCAAGAGGTGGGACTTCATCATCCGATTGATTGATGAGGGCCCCGGAAAGCTGTCACGTGTCACAGGTAATTCATTACCAGCGATGCGCTGAGTTGCTGCTGAAGCCACGGGAGGACTTGAACACGACGTAGTAGTCCAAGAACCAGCAGCATGATTCGGGGTGTTAAGAGCCGATAACTTTGACAACGATTTACTTCGAGTTAGGATGTAAGGTATTTGTACAGGCATATTTGAACCACTAATACATTGCTGCTGTGCTGTTGGCGTAAGTTATTGCGTCTGGTTATTCACATTAGTGATATTTACTGAAGCCAGGGTTTTGTGTGACGCGTCCTCTGCAAATCTCAACAGGGTCTCAAATTCCAGAAATGCACTTGAGCAGTGGTATGTAGCTGTTTAACCTCCTTTCACTAGCGATTTGGTTGTTTTTTCAGCTAATTGGAGACTAGAAAGATAAACTGACAAAGAATATCTTCTATAAGAGTCACAGTACCAGTACACTCCGTTACCAGCCTTATAAATGAGATCGGCAGCAGAACCTTTAAGATTAATACATGCCAAATGGTATGAAAGCTCACAAAATCCGAAGCGAAGGACCATAGGGGTTTTATTGATTGGATCAATGCATTTAACGGCACTGCCCGAAGTACTAGAAATTTCTATTATGGTTTACATGTTAGGTCTGCGGCCTATGTTCAAGGATTTTCAAGGCAAGGTAAGCTGTTTTTAATTGGAAGAAAGAGTTTGTTCCGAATATCACAATTGCTTTAGATAATGATATTCACATTTATCACTTTTCACGATCACTCTGATTGCTTTTAACACTTTTACTATCGCTTCACTAGTACTATCATTGTTAACGTTACAAATGTACGTATCATCATGTGTGTGCATCGTAGTGCTTTATATAGGGTGTCTCAAATATGTGTAACCTTTGTATTATTAACATACTTGTAGTTCTTGTAATTACGTCCTCAAAGTTTTTAATTACCAACCCCATACTGGTCGTTGTTGTCATATCGAAAAGGACACGAGCCACACTTTTCTAAATTTTAATTTTTCTTCCTCTTCTTCTAATACTACAGCCCCTCTCGGGTTGTGCTTCCTGCAACAACCGCTTCCAACTGTTTCGGTCCATTGACCGCGTTCTCCAATTTCAAAATCTGAGCAGCGATGAACTGCCTTCGTCGACTGAGTCGGACCAGCGTTTTCTCGGTTTCCCCACTAGTCTCCATCCTTCAGTTTTCCCCGAAAATACCTTTTTGGGTATGCTTTCTTCATCCTTACGATTCACGAGGTCAGCCCACTGCTGTTTCCGCAATCTCACAATCTTTGACACCCCTGGCTCGGCAAAAATTTCATACAGCTCACAGTTGTATCGAATTCGCCATTGGTCCTCATCTAGCTTCGCTCCGATTATTTGCATCAGAACCCGTCGCTCAAAGGCATTCAACATGTTTTCGGATGCTTGGGTGGTCCATGTTTCACACCCATAGCATAGCACTGGTCTTATCACAGATTTGTATCCTTGGAACTTTGTTTTCCTATGTATGTAGCTAGTCTTCAAGATGTAGGCATGTTGCGAAGTACAATGTATTGCACTAAAACTGAGCTCTGTGCAAACAGCTCTCAAGAGAGGCACCAATACAAGGAGTGCCCGAAACAAGGGAAAACCAAGGCTGTATATGCTAATTGTACACGATTCAAGAGAGCAGGTGCTACCTCTCATGCCGCGGAAAGCAGAAACTGCCCTGCACTAAAAGTGGCAATAAAAAAGCAATTCTTGAGAACAAACCATGGAGTCTACAGGTAGAGCAATTCCTGCTATAAAAGTGGTACAGGTGAACTTGGCTAGATCTTAGTCTTCCTACCTTGCGTTTGCGAATAAGATCTCCAGGGGTCGGGGCTGATATAGTTCGCTTGCAGGAGCCATATGTTTATAATACTAGCCCTCGCTGCTTCGGAAACAACGCAACAACAAAAGCTGCGGACCCTGTTAATGGAAAATCTCCAAAAGCGGCCACCATGTACAAACAAAATAAATTCACTGCACTGCACTTATCACACTTGAGTGATCCACACATAGTTGCTGTTGAGTACAAAGAAGATCTCGTAAGCATATATATGATGTCCATGTACTTGCAACCAAGGGCAATATTGAAGTCATGCTTCACAAACTTGAGAGTGACCTAGAGGCACTCCACACAAGATCAATGATAATTGCATTGGATGCACTCTGGAACTCAAACCACTTAAACTATCTTCTTGATAGACAGAAAGTAAAATGGGGCAAAAAAATAGAAGCAGTAATTCAAAAGTGGGAGCTATCTGTCCTCAATAATCCAAACAAATCTTCCACCTTCTATGGACATGCTCACAGAGGCGAAAACTGGGCTGTCAGCTACAGTAGTCAAAACATGGAAGGTTCGAGGTGACATCACAACCAGTGATCACAGGGCCATCATCATGACCCTGAACCGGAATAATAATGAAAGAGAAAGAAGTACGGACACATAGGCTCCCTCGCTATAATGTCAGGTGAGCAAACTGGAAGCTGTATGAAAACACTCTCCAAAAGGCGATCTCAGACAGCCCTCTAGCACTTGAAGAATGGAGCTTTACATCTGATCAAGCAGCAAAGTTCTTACAAGATTACTTGTTATGTTCGAACCCAACCCACTTCAGTTAACCAAAACTGTGGAGTCAGCACAATTTTCTAAATCAGCTAAATTCTAAATGATAAACAAGTTTCAACGCTAAAGATTCTTTGAAAGAATGAAATCCGATATTTTAATCAACTTTGTAAACAGAAATAATATTCTTAAGATGGAATGATGCTGACCACTAGATTTGGACGTATTTATTGCGTTGCATAATGATTATCAACGGAAGTGATATTGTTGAAATGAGAAAGTGCTGAAAATTCAAATTAAAGATGCTAATGAAATTATAAAAGACCCCTAGAAATTATTTTTACAGTTAGTTAGTATATCGGTGCTCATATTATATAGACGAAAACGGAAATTAAAATAAATCTGTAAAGCTAACTCACCTGTTTTAATTAATACTGTATAATCAGAGGAGCGGTATTCCTCGTAAAAGTATACAGTGTTTTTTCTTTCTTTAAAAAGGAAAAAGTTAAGCTGCATCCAGTTTGCTTGTACGATTGCGTTACCACGTAAGAAAAACATTTTGAAGTCCCTCACTGGGTGCATCAAAGCAAGAAAGTCAAGACACAAAATACAACAACAGCGCAACACACCAAGATTTGAAGAGTGTCTATTTGAATTCCGGCACGCTCGGAAACACTTCAAAACAGCATTGAGGAAATCAAGAACAACAAGCTGGGCAACTCATGCTGCAACCGTGGAAAATGAATATCCGTGGGGTGTTCCATACAAATCAGCCATAGGCAAGCTAAGAAAAGTGCAGCCTCTTGGCTCATTAAAGATCGCAGGGGGGTATACAAACTGCTGGGAGGAAGCAGCAAGTACACTTCTTAGTGCTCTTGTTCCATCTGACAGCCCAGAATCAGATACAAATTAAGAAAGCTCCATCAGACAAATTGTTGATGCCTTCACGAGCAAAACAAGTAACTGATTTATACCTATTAACCTGCAGAAACTCAATGCTTGTGCCAAAGATATGCGTGATGTGAAACTTCCAGGATTGGATGAGATTGAAGTTGAAGTAATGAAGAGGGTTACTACAAAACAACCCAGCATAATGCTACGCTTGTATAAAAAGTAGCCTACAGGAGCAAACCTTTCTAAAACTTTGGAAGAAGGGCTCAATGCGTGCCAATTATAAAGAGGATGGAAAGACTAGGCAAGATCCCTAGCCCTATCATCCAATATGTGTGTTACGCATTGTGGGCAAAATTTTTGAGAATATATTAATGGATCAACTGCAAGCAACCTTTACAATAGACCCACGAGCTTCAATGAATCAATATGGATTCAAAAAGGGACTCGGAACTGATGATGCAAATAATAGGGTATTGGAGACTGTTAAAAACATTAGCTCTAAGTACGTGCACGCCACTGCATTTGATATTACCAGCACTTTTGACAACTTCTTCTTCTTCTTCTTAGCACTACAGCCCCTTTTGGGCCTTCGCTTTCTGCAAATAGCGCCTCCAACTGTCTCGGTCCCTTGATCGCGTCCTTTAATTTTGAAATTCAAGCAGCGATGAGCTGTCTTCATCGACCGAGTCAGACCAGCGTTTCCTCGGTTTTTCCTTAGGTCTCCGGCCTTCAGTTCTCCCAACGAATACCTTTTTGGGTATCCTTTGTTCATTTATACGATTCATGTGGCCAGCCTTTTGCAGCTTCTGCAATCTTACAATCGTTGAGACATCAGGCTCGTCAATAATTTCATACAGCTCATGGTTGTATCAAACGCCTTCCATATATTTCCGGATGCTTGGGTTGTGTCCATGGTTCACAGCCATAGCATAACACAGGTCTCATCACAAATTTGTATACTTGGAGCTTTGTTTTCCTGTGTATGTAGCTGGGCTTCAAGATATTCAAAACTGAATAAAATATTTTATTTGTGAGCTGTATTCTTCGGCGTATTTCGTCCCTTTCATTACTGGTTCTCGTTATTTTGGGGCCTAAATGCACGAATTTGCTCACATTTTTGATAATATATTCGCCAAGTGTGATAGTTTTCGTATTTGAGGTATTTTTCTTCGACTGCGTCATGAGCTTTGTTTTATTTTTATTGATTTGTAGCCCTACTAGTTTTGCTTCGCTGTCGAATTTTTAGGAAGAGTTCTTTGGCAGTTGTTAATGACCGTGACAAAATGTTGAAGTCGTCCGCATAGGCTACTACTTGGCTTGACTTGTATATTAATGTAATTCCCGTATCGACAGGTAGCTTCCTTATCACGTACTCAAGAGCCAAGTTGAACAGCAATGGGACGAGCCCATCTTCCTGCTTTAGTCCGATATTTGTGTCAAAGGCGTCGGTGCGTTGGTTATTGATGCGGGCTACGGAGGTCGTTGACGTCATTGTCATTTTGGTGTGGTGGACTAATCTGGCTAGGATGCCAAATTAAAGCATTATTTGGTACAGTTCTTTACGATCAATACTTTTGTATGCTTGCTTAAAGTCAACGAAAATTTATTGTACGTCTATATTGAACTCCCAGCATTTTTCAAGTACCTGCTTGACTGTGAATAATTGGCCTATTGTCGATCTACCTGCTCTAAAACCACATTGATACTCCCCAACAATACTGTTGGCGTATGTCCTCATTTTATTTTTTAAGATCTTTGAACATATTTACTTAAATTTGGTCATGGGATTTGAGGGAGCAATCAAGGAAGTTGAGGGTGGGGGAACAAAGGGATCCCTCTTCCTTTGTCAACCGGGCTTGGGACTGTTTACGTTGGAGTTACATCGACATCAAGAAGTTAGAAATCATCAAACGATTTAATTTTCCACACAAATTAGAGGCAATCGAATCATTTAAGATAATTCAGGTACCTGAAGACTTATGCCTTAACACGGATTTAGGTGATTTGCCCTCACCTTTGTATAACAAAATATTATAAACAGGTTAATTAGCATAAATTGTGTGATTATATGAATAAAGCTTTGTTGAATGTATCTAATTTATACGTACTGAAGAAGATCATGTTTACTGGTCGCAAACGCGTAATACAAATTCAAAATTTAAGCTTTAACTTGCAAAAGTATTTTTCGTGTCACCTTTATGACAACCAACATCAAAAAGCCATTTACACTGTATCACTTTTAAGCTTTTTTCGCTCTCTTACATACATACTATGTCCTCTTAAACTCAAACATGCATGAAGAAATTTTTACTTTCTGATGAAAAAAGGGAGCAATTTTATTTTGAAAGCAGTTAACACTTGGGTGATCATATTCATGCTTCCCTTACCGACTGCATCAATTAGTTCAACTTCAGAGCAGCAACATCATTTATTTACCATTACGAAAGCATTTTCCATAAACACGACATTCCATTTTTCAATACGCCATTGATCCACCTGTTCGCGGGTTGAGCCTTAAATGGGAAACGAGCACCCAACCCGTAAGGATTCATGCTTTATTTTTCTTGTGAAAGCTTATCACAAAAAAATTATGAATAATTACATTTTTATATTGTATGGTTTTCTGGGAAAGGATTTAAGCAGCATTTTAAAGGATCCTCGCGAAGCCTCCATCTATCAAACAAAGTTGGAGGGTCGTGGGTAGAATTTATATAAGAGGAATTAATTCACTGGATTTAAAAAATAATTTACGCAGCTTGTATTTCGATGACGAGATGATTATTTTTAAGGAGAAAGAGTTGATTTGAATCAACTCTGCCAGTAACAATTTATTTAATTTATGCTCCTAAAAACTTGTTATGAAAATATACGCATAACTTAAAAACAAATGTTAGCAATTAATCAATAATGATAATTGGCTGAAATCGTCAAATTTCTGTAGATAAGTGTTGATTTAGATTTGAAGTTCGCAGATTTTTGTTTCAATGCGGTCATGAAAATGAGATATCCGCCTATCTCTAAGCGAAGGCCCGAGAGGGGCTGTAGTGCTACAAAGAAGAAGAAGAAGATTTTTGTTTACTTTATTTAGTTTTCAAATTCAAACAAAATAGTCAAAGTACTATTTGGGGAACAGTGGACTTTATTTGTCCCGATTAAATCAAAATAACCGTACCAAACTACTTTTCTTGTTACGGTGTTAATATAATATTGCCTCTGCAATTTTCCAACAATTTGCGTCCAACTTCAAAAAACTATTTTCACAACACATGTTATCTTCTGTCAGATGATCGTTCTTTCATAACAACATCACTCCCTCCGATGAAGACTGCGCAGCTTTTTCTTGTAATAAGACGGCGAGTTTACTGGCGGGGTGCTTGAATCTGCCTGTCCTCGTTGTTATGTCAGCGACTCGTATACCACCGTCTGGTCCTCTGTAGGATAGCTTGATGCTTTCGATTGGCCAAATGTTCCGGAGAGAAGCATGTGATTGGCTACGGCAACGATGTTGCCAACTCCTTCCTTGGTGACTCGCGGCACGGTGCTAGCGTTTTTTTTTGTGGTAGAGAGGTGAAGGCATTTACGCCCGCCGAGTCTGGCAGTGTGGGACTCCCATGGAGGATACCCTTAGACTACCCACTAAACACCTCCCCTGTCAATCTGAGAACCTAGCCTGGAACGGTTTGATACATTACTTCGGGCCAGGTCTCGTTTTGTTACGCCGTGGGGCGCCTTCAAGCTGGGGAGTCCCTTTCCTAGCGGGAGGGGAGAGGGGAAGAGGAAGCGCCAGAAGAGCGATCCCCCAGCTCCAGCACCTCCGGCTGCTGCGAGTCCCTTTTATCTTTTAGGACTGCCCGAGCATAATGTGCCACCTGGTTGCATTTGTCAACCGATTCGAGCATCACCGCAACTATATTATCCGGGGTGAGCTCTCCCGTCTCCCTGTAGAGTTCCCTTCGCAGCCTGGCCCATTTGGTACACGCAAAAAATGTGTGACAGGCATTGTCCTCCTCTCCTGGGCAAAACCGACAATCGGAAGACCGTGACTTACCGATCTTGTGCAGGTAAGACTGAAAACACCCGTGCCCGCTCAAAAGCTGGGTCAGATAGAAGTCAGTCTCACCATGCCTTCGATTAAGCCACAGTCTCACATCCGGGATGAGGCGCGCAGTCCACCTTCCCTTCGTGCAATTCCTCCAAGGCTGCTGCCAATCGTTGAGCGAGCGTTGTCTCTCCTCGCGGACAACCATCTCCCTCGCATCCTCGTTTCGGCGCAGGTAAATAGCGCGGCGCTCTCTAGCAAGGAGGGCGACAGGTATCACGCCTGCAATCACTCTCACCGCCCAGTCGGAGACTGTTGGATACGAAGATGCAATTCTCAGTGCTCCTCTTCTCTGTACCTGTGCCAATCGTTTTCGGTATACCTCCTTGCTGAGAGCGTCGCCCCATGCCTCTGCTCCATACAGTAGCACTGACCCTACAGCACTCATCAAGAGGTGTCTTCTTGATGGGCTGGGTCCCCCTACGTTGGCCATAAGTCGACTCAGGGCCGATATCCCGAAGCAGCTCAGAGAAACTCATCTCAGAGAAACTCATCTTCAAATCGATCAGTAGCCCCAGGTACTTCACCGTTGGCTTCGATCCGATCTGTATATCTCCAATACTGATCATCCTTACTCTAGGGATTCTCTTTTTTGTCAAGATGACCACTTCGGCTTTCTCCAGTACTAAACTGAGCCCGCGAGCAGTCATCCAGTCCCTCACTCGGCGCATTAGCATACCTAGCCTAAGTTGCGCTTGTTCAACGGTGCGTCCGGCGACCAAAGCCGCAACATCATCCGCATAGCCGGCCAAGCGCGACTCATCTGGCATCTCAAGTCTCAGTAGCCCGTCGTTAGACACGTTCCACAGGTCCGGACCAAGGAAAGATCCCTGGGCAGCACCCGATGTAATTTCCATCCTTCGTTGGCCCTGTGCCGTGTCGTAGAGCAGGCTTCGGTCCTTTGGGTAGTTCCTCAAAAGCCGCATTAGATATTCTGGAACTTGAAAAGAGTTTTCCAGCGTGTCCAGAATATCCACCCATCTAGCGGAGTTGAAGGCATTCCTGACGTCGAGTGTCACCAACAGGACGATCCGTCGCTTGGTGCGGCTATATGCCTCTGCCTTTTGGACCGCGTTCACCACCTCTGCAATCGCATCAATGGTAGAACGTCCTGCTCTAAAGCCGTACTGCCGAGGAGATAGGTCCCCAGCAGCACGAATCGCGTCATTGAGTCTTCCCTTGATGAGTTTCTCTAGCACTTTCCCAGCCGTGTCAAGCATGCATAACGGGCGGTATGCAGACGGCGATTCGGGATTTCCCTTCCCCTTGCTGACCAGCACGAGCCTCGCCACCTTCCATCGTACCGGGAAAACCCCGTCCCGTAGGCAAGCGTTGAATGTTCTGAGCAGCAAGTCAGGACAATGGTGATAGACGAGCTGCAAAACCACAGCTGGAACACCATCTGGACCTGGAGCCTTCCTCGCTTGCAGGGAGAGAACTGCCTCCTCCAGTTCCAGCTGTGTGAAGAGTGGACACTCGACTGCTGTTTCACCATAGACAGCGTCAACACGGACGGGATGGGCGGGGAAGAGTCCCCGCACAATCGCGTCCATCTTTCCCGCGTCATGTATACAAGGCTTCCGTAGGGCACCAAGTTTCCCCATGACCAGCTTGTAGCCAAGGCCCCACGGATCCCTATTTATATCGTCCACGAGGTCTTGCCAGCATCGGGCCTTGCTCTTGTTAATAAGCCTGCGAAGATATTTCCTGCCGGACCTGTATGCTGCTAGCCTAGTGTCTGCCTCCTCCCGTGTTCGCGCCCGCTGGACCACTCGCCGAAGTTTGTGACACTCGCTTCTTTGTTCGGCGATCTCGTTTGACCACCAGTATACTGGAGGCTTACCGTGTCGGGGTCTCCAACGGGGCATGGAAGACTCGCAAGCAGCTATGATGGTACTCATAGTTGAGTTCACCAAGTCCTTGGCTGTAGGCCCTGCACTCCCTGGCGGAGCTCCCAGCAACGGTGCGCCTGCCGTAAGCACGTCAGCGAACTTCTCTTCGTCCATCCTCCCAGTCCTCCATCCGAGGATTGAAGTTTGGGCATATGCACGCAGAGTGGCACTGTCGTGAATCTCAACCGCTATATACTGGTGATCACTAGCCGAGTAGTCCTCTAGTACTCGCCAGTTGTGTACTCTAGGTACCAGGGACTCCGAAGCGAGTGTCACATCGGGTATGGTTCCTACGCAACCCCAGCGGCGGAAAGTAGGGGTGTTACCAGTATTTAGGACAAAAAGCGCTGTTCTGGCCGCCATGTCCAAGATTTGCTTTCCCCTTGGGTCGGATTGTGGCATACCCCATTCAATGGCTCTAGCGTTGAAGTCTCCCCCAACCAGCATGTGGCCCTCTGTGTTCGAGACAGCGTCCTCCAGGGCATCGAGTTTGGTTCGAAAAGATCGCATTGCCTCGTTAGGCGTCAGATAAACACTGAAATATGTTATCCCTGAACACCGCACCCACACAAAACCATCCCCGCGTCCATGGCCCTGCACCTGAAGGCGGGCGCTGTCTCGAACCCAGATGGCCGAGATACTAGATTCGTCAGGGTACCACGCTTGCGAGTCCTTATTATGATGTTGCTCGCTCAGCAACAGGAGGTCAGCTTTCTTATCCCTCGCAAACTGCTCAAGTAGGTCCTGGGCGTTTGTGCTTCGGTGCAAATTGACCTGCAGGATACGGATCATTTGAGTATCGATTTGGCTTAAGTTAGGGCCTCCTTGAAAACCCAGCATCTCCCTGTCCCCGGCTCATGTTTGAGGTCGCCGGGTGCTAGCTTAGCATCCCTGCAAAGAATGTATTTTGCCTCGTTCGTGCACTCCTTCCTATTGTGCCCCGTTTCACCACATTTGTAGCACAGAGATCTCCTGTCGGGTCCCCTACAGCCATACGCGGTGTGTGCGTATTCGAAGCATCTGAAGCAGCGGATAGGGATCGCTCTTCTCCGTATCCTGCAGATCACCTAACCTATCTTAATTTTGCCCTTCGCCAGGATTTGCTGGGCATCTTTATCAGCTAGTTCGACAATAGCCATGCGTCGCCCCCTTGTGTTTTCACGTGTCAATCTTGCCTTGACTTCACTTAAGCTAGGGAACTCCCTCCTAATGGCATCCTCTACTTCAGCTTTGTCCGTGACGCAGTCGAGGTCCCTGATTTCCAGGGTGGCCATTGGTTCGAGCGAGGCAACCGTTGCCACATCTCCAAGAACCTTTTGAACCGCGTCACGGAATGCATCTTTGTTTGTGACCTCTGGCCCGAATTCCACCAGCAGGCCACCGGTCCGGGTTGGTCGAACTGCTTTGATGGCAGTTTTGGTGTCGTCTGGCTTGACCGCTCCTTTAATTTCACGGAGGACATCTGCGTAGGTTCGGGCCTTAGTGGGTTTAATAAGCAGTGCCTCTCGCAAGGGTTTGCGCCGCGGTTTAATTTTTGTTTTCTGCGGTATATCGGGGGGTTCTTTGTTCTTTTCGTGGTTGAGCTCTTTGTATGTTTTTTCTAGGAGTAGCTTTTTGGCCGCTTTTTTCGCTGCCTTGTTTCGCACCACATGAAACTCCTCGCCTGGAGTGTAAACTTCGTTCATGATCTCGTCCGTCCTCCTTTTCTCACGGTCGCCTTCAATTGGGCTACCGGCCATTCTTTTGCTGCTGCTAGGACCCACTGATGCCTCGAGGGAGAGCGTTTCTTTTTGGTGCTTTTCGGTTGGAAGCCACCTCCGCCTGTAGTGCGTTATGCGGCCAAAAAGCTCCTCCAGTTCAAGAATGCCACTCTTGACACTCTTGCCTATGTTTTTCTGCACTTCG
This sequence comes from Odontomyia ornata, assembly GCA_963969285.1. Taxonomy (NCBI): domain Eukaryota; kingdom Metazoa; phylum Arthropoda; class Insecta; order Diptera; family Stratiomyidae; genus Odontomyia; species Odontomyia ornata. The sequence continues at coordinate 475,055,179 of OZ017738.1, read as the reverse complement.
CAGGCAGCCCTCAGTTGTTTGACGATAGTCCCCGCTTTCCGAGTAAGCCGCTACTCTTCGGCGCGGTCAAGGGCGATTGTGTTATTTAGCCTACTACCTACTGCCAGGATATAAGGATAATTGATGACGCCATATATTTCGTCATGTCACAGTGAAGATCATTGACACTCAGGTATTTGTCCTGAGACTCTCCCTTCACTGCCGACCATTGTCCACGGCTGCTTATTGATTATTCGCAGCGAACCTTTCCAGAAAGGTCTTCCTCTATCCGCAACCCTGGGGACGCGTTTGGTTCCCCGGTCTGAGGGCACTATCGATAAATCGATAACCAAAATAAATCGATAACCAAACGGTGCTAGCGTTGGAAGGTATTTCCATACCCATCGTCCCAGAAGTAGTCAGCAAGCGCCTGGCTTGCTCGCCAACTCAGTCCATTGTAGGGTCCCGTAGTCGATATGCCTATCAAGGATTCCAACAAGAAGTACTTTGGTGTGAATGCTTCTGAATCAGTCGAGTCCATAATCATTTGCAGGCCCGGGAGGAGTAATGGGTGTTGCCAAATATAAATCAAACCCCGAAACCATTCGTAGAAGGGAAGGATTCCTTGCACTACAACATTTTATTCGGAAGATTACCAAGAAACCACTCCACGTGCTGAAGTACTGATGGGAAGGATAAATGTAAGGTTAGGATAAACGATGTAAATCATTAGCATTAAGTAATGTTAGGAATTAAGAACTAAGCGGAAAAAAAACAACGACAAGGTTCAATTGAAACTCAACATAGCAGCAATTAAAGCCGAAAAAAAAATTATGCCGAAATAAGCACGATTGGCTAGCCAAAATGCTGGCTTTGGGAAAGGTTTATCGGGAAACACAATCACAAAAAAGTCGGGAAATCAAGCGAGTAAACAAAAGTTGTCCATAAGCCCTGCTACGACTGCAATTTCGTCTGGCAATAACCAATTCTCAATGCAAAATACTATTAACTCTCCAGTATCACCGCAACCAACTGATGGAGTAGAGTTTGCTGCTAGCGGTAATGGAACAAGGTTGAGTTATGCTCAGGTTGCACAACACACAACAACATGCACACATTTTATAAGCCCGGTGTGGACAATATCAATTCGGAAAGTTCAATTGACATCGCTGATGAAGCTGAGCTAATGTTCGAGTTAATGGGCGAAGTAGATATTAACAACGTTGTACTCGAAGAACCATTTAAAGAGGATGATGATAGAAGCGATGATGATTTCAATCCTTCAGATCCAGATTCAGATGATTCTGATGTTCAGGCGCCCGAAGCTACTAAATCAGATGACCCTCAAGCTGGATCAAGTGGAGCTGGTCCAAGTACATGAAACGAAGGTAAAGAATAGGATGAAACGGTAAAAGCTTTTATTGCTGCAATAAGAAAACCACGTTCTCATCCGCCTGAAATCAAACTTGACGACTTCATAACTGACATTAGTTTTCATGTTGAAGAGGATATTCTAGCAATCGCTAGTATAACGGGCGATATTCTTCTATACAAATATGCAAATTAGAAAAACACTCTTTTGAACACATTTGAAGTACATATCAAAGCATGTCGCGATATAGAGTTTAGCACTGACAGCAAATTACTGTTATCTTGCTCCACGGATAAATCTGTAATGCTGACAGATGTAGAGACTGAAAAGTTAAAGAAGTTTTACGACAACACACATAATACAGCAATTTATAGGTTGCATGTGATTGATGAGAACTTATTTACCACAGGGGATGATTCTGGAACTGAACATGTTCGCTCCTCGCAATTTTCTTCATCCGAATGATCGAGGCAATCGTTGTGGCCATTGCATTGATATCTGGCATCGATGCAAGTTTCCATCTTTACATCGAAACTCATCCTCACGACCAAACACCCGTGCTAAAGCTTGCGACGCTGGAGAATCGCTAAAATCAGAAATGAAGTCAATTGAGTGCAGGACAAGAGTATTTATCGAAATATGATATACTTACGAGATTCTCGGGCTGATCGCCCAATACATCCCTTTCCGGACACAATTACGGCGGACACAATCACTTAAAATTAACTCGCATCGAATGTAAACATACGCGCATGGAATCACAAATATCAACACAACTAACATTTCAATCAAAAGAATCGGTAGGGTTGTTATTGATAATACAGTACAGTGTGCAAAAGGAAGATGGCCATCAAGTTAAAACTGGGCTTGCACCCGAGATAAATGCTACAAGGTTGAGCAGCTGTAATGAATGTTGTGGCCTTGAACTTAGGTTCTTCAACTCAAGTAAAAGAACCGTTGAGCCAAGTCGATAAAAGAGCCAGCGACGATGAAAACGGTCTCTTTTTTTCACAGATTTCTGGCCAACGAAGGACGTCTAGCGAACTAACAGGCAGCTGACAATCTATTCTCAGGAGGAGAAAGCAAATTTCATGCACATCTGGGACTCATCAAATAAGAGATCAACCCATTGGTAGAAGGAAAAGAAAAACTGCTTGAGACAACCGACGAATTAAATTGGATCAGGCAGATTGAGTTGAAAAGCGAAGACTTCGATCATCGGCGGGGTACCGCCGAGTGTAAGTGTAAACGTAGTGTAAGTGTAAAGATTTGATAAATACTTTTGAATATTAATTTTGTATTAAATTGCTGTTGAATAATAATTGCATTAATTACTTTGAATTAGAAGGCTTAGCTTTGGTCTGCAGTGCACAAGGATCCTTCCGTCTAGGACCTCAATCCGCGTTAGTTCTCTTCAGGTTTTTTTCTTGTTCGACGAGCCGGATAAGGGCCACCAGAGATTATCCTGGTAGAAGGACTATTCCGGGGAGCCTCAAGCTCGCCAATTGGCTCGTGGGGGCAATTTTAGAGTTGGCTAGTGGCACAATCTACCCCATCTCCACGGGCTAGTCGGGACCCCAGGGCCCCCAACCGGAATCGCTTGTTGCAGCGTAGCGCCAATCATTTTTAACGTAACATGGGTTGAGCGGGTAGCTAGACCCACTCGAGAAATCCCGAGTAGGAAAATTATCCACTCGAAATAATCAAACACCATATATCGCTAACTTTGTCAATTTATACATTTTGAATTTCGCACAGGAAATAACCGCACTCGGAGCATGTGCATGGTTAGCGTGCACATATAACACACATTTATGCCAACGACGGCTGTACCTATATAGTCATGTAGGTGTACCATATGTGCCTGAGTTTTTTTATGTTTATGTTCGTTTTATTCTTCTATTTGCTGGTGTCGTGTGTACTTGTGTATTATTCCTGAGTGATAAATTGCAAGAAAAAATACGAAACGAGTGTGCATGCTATACAAAGTACAAAAAGACGACAGATGGATGGATTCGTCATGTGACTAATGAAAAGGAAAGGGAGGATTGCGTAGATGATAACCAGCAGCGGATTGAGAAGAAAGCCTCAGGATCCTCGGAAACCGAGTCTCCTCGAGTTTCACATAATTATAGTCAAAATCAAGACAGCAACAACAACAACGACAGCAAAAATATCAATTTTAAATGGTGCAAAAAAACTATCCCTGGCTCGAACTTAACAAAAATAATCGCGGGATTTGCAACGTCAGTACTGAAGTGAGTGAACGGCAATTGACTCGCATAAGGAAACATGGGTCAGAATGGATAAAGAACCATTCGTTAAGTGTTCTACACTTCAATATCACTGGCAAACCTGGGAAAAGTGAACGTTGTACAAACGTTATCATCGGCTCACTTGAAGCAGATGATAGAGAATAGAACGGCATTACTGAAAATGTCCAGCACCCTGAAAGCATTGGCAAAATAGGGTTGCCTTTAAGGGGAGACAATAATGACGAGAATCCCAATTTCATGGCTTTATTGAAAGCTCGCTTGGAAGATGTTCCACAACTGAATCCCTAGTTGCAGAGAGATGAATATAGATGGCTCCACCATGAAAGTCAAAATGAAATACTCGAAATGATGGCGACTACAATCTTGTCAAAAATCATGAATGAGATCAGAAAAGCGGAGAATTTTTCGATTCTGCTTGATGAAACTGCATATGTGTCACGAATAGAGCAAGTCTCCGTTTGCCTTACAACGGTTTCCGAGGAATTACTTGCAAATAAGAATTTCATCGGATTCTTTTCAACGCCAAACACTCAAGCAGATACTTTATTCGATCTTGATGAGAACATTTTCGTCGTGAACTCGTTGCTTCTCTTAAAACTACGAGGCCAGTGCTATGATGGGGCATCAAATGTTTCGGGGAAAATCTCAGGATTGCAGGCGCGTATACTTGAGAGAGAACCTTGAGCTTTGTTTGCTCACTGTAATGCTCATAACCTGAATCTTCTTGTCCAAGATTCAATTGAAAAGGTATTACCAGCCAGAAAATTCATTGGATCAAAGATTCGATCAACTTTGTCGGAGATTCGCCAAAACACGTTGCACGGTTCAAGGAGTTGCAGACTGAAGCGATAGAAAAGAATGACGAAGATTCACCTTTTATCGCAGCCTTCAACCCGACCTGGTAAAAACTAACATCGAAAATTTATCAAATTTTGAAACCTTATTAATATTTTTCAGATGAGCGATGCGAATACGGCCTCTTAAGATAATCAAGGCGAATTACCTCGAATTGGCGAAATTCCACGATGATCGATCAGTGGACAAACAAGTCGATCGATCTCCGCCAGAGCTTCGGGGTTTAACGATTACATGGAGTCTTTTGAGTGGGTATTCTATTTTACAGTGATGATTGAAATTTTCGATCGCATTGAAATATTGAACAAAGAACTGCAGATGTCGAGCCTTTATGTTATTGAACCGCATGAAAAAGTAAAAGTAGTTGCTGATGGCTGAATGCGTCTCGTGATTCCAAATTTAAATAAATTTGGGAAAAAAGTGTTAAAGGTTTAATTGATTTTGAACTCAGAGAACCTCTAATTCCCCACCAGCGTAAAATTCTTAAACGTTTTGATCCAGGTTCAACAGAAAATTTCAAGTTTCTGACACTCAAGGATTATTTTAGACAACCTTATTGTGAAGTTTTTGACCAGTTGATTGGATCGTTAAGAAGTCGATTCGAAACAAAGGCAGCAAAATTTTTCGAGTTTCTGGTTGACAAGATTGTCAACTTTTATAAAGACGATTTAGTTAGAGCGAGGTTGTTGAGCGACCATGACATTTTTTGCAACTTTTGCGCAGGTAAAATGAGCAAGCAAACAATTTGGAGGGAGTTGTGAATTTCTTGAAAAGATACGAATGGGCTAGAGGGCTCATTCTAGAATTCGTCCATTTTTTTCGTATGTTAATGACAATTCCAGGGTCATCCTGTTCAAATGAAAGAAGTTTTTTGGTCCTTCGTCGACTGAAAATATATCTAAGGTGAACAATGTCACAAAATCGGCTCAACAACATCGCTCTTCTACATATTTATTCGAATATGACCGGCGAGCTTGATCTGGAAAAACTTCTACGATTTTCATGTTTTTTTTATCTATATGAATAAAGATCTCAACAAAAACAATTGTGTCAATTTGATTTATTAGTATGAACAACTATGAAAATTATCTCATCAAAATGTTTCTTGATCCACATGCCCCCCCCCCTCGTCTCCAATTATCACTAATTGACTACCCACTCGGGCCGAACATGTCCTGCTGGGCCTGATCATATGCACTACGTGTCGAGCGTTAATGGAAAATTCCGCCTCCGTTAGAAGAGTAACTAAGAATGATTTAGGTGGCACCGTTTTTCATAATGTGACACAGTACAATTTTTGCGGACCGTACCAGTTGCACCACCTTAGTTTGGAGCACCAGGAGGTATGTAGCCCCACTCTGTTCGACGCAATAGTTCCTCATATTGTAGTAGTGGTGCCTATTCTGAGTAAGCAGTATGAAATTCGTGATCTGCCTCTCGGAAGTTCGTCCCATTATCCGAATACCATACGTTTAAAGGGGCCATCCTTGACGTGCGGCCATGCATCACAGTGTCATTATTGCAGAGTGCTTGGAAAGTGATAGAACAAAGTCTAGGCAACCACTTGACTCATTTTTAGGGCTTTGTACTAAAATACAAAAGCCTATTGCAATCACGACCTGTGTCCGTCTGTCCGTCCGTCCGTCCGTCTGTCTGTATGTCACAGCACTTTTTCTCCGAAACTATAAAGGCTACAGCCATGAAACTTTGTTTAAAGGTCAGAAGTGGTGACTTCTTGAAAGTTCAAGGGTGCAAAAATTTTTCAAAGGGGTTTAACGGGGGTCTCCCCATATAGGGAGGTGACCCCTCAAAAAAAAATGTTCACCATTGGTAGTCGAGTAGGGTGTCATTGGAAAGGTCTCGAAGAGATCTTTTCAAAACAAGTCTTCAAATTGCCTTATGAGTACCGAGGGGGCAGGGGAAGGGGAAATGTACGAACTTTTCGCGCACCCCCCCCCCCCCCCCCCCCCTCGCGATTGGACACCCTCCATCCGAAAAATCTGAAAAAATTCATGAATGTAGACCTTTATGAGTACAACAACAACAAGTTGGGTAGACAGACCTATGCTCATGTCAGAAGGGTTTTGTACTCAACTTACAAAATGCAGTAACCAGCAACGAATAAAATCAAGAAACATGTCAAAGACGATTTAATTGGAGAAAATGTGAAATTCGAGGATCATACTATTATTAACAAAGTTGAATGAATTTTGACTTCTGAGGTATTTGTTATAGTTATAACCATAAATATCTCCTTTGATATTTTTTTCAGATTTTTTAGATAACTGGTGTCCATTCACGAGGGAGGAAACACATTTTTCATGTATTTCCCCCCTGTGCTCCCACTGAAGCAAAAACTGTCAGTTTAAGAACTGTTTTGAAAAGCTCTCATAGAGAACTTTCAGTTGATACTCATATCGGCTACCGTTCATGAAATTTTTTTTCAGGGGCCACTCCTCTGTACTGTAATCATCGATTCATGGCCTATTTTTTCGAATCCTAGAATGGTTACAAAGCCCTTTTGCTAGGAGCTCTCTCCTGCCTCTTCGACTTGTTTCAATTGTATGTACTCATCTTCATGATACCTATCACTCCTGAAATTTTCATGCAAATTCTAGCAAAGCTGTAGTGTCTAAGTCGGTAAAAAGCGCATATGGCTCCATAGCAATATGTTTCCATAGTAATACAGGGCATATTGCTCCATAGTAATACACGAAAATTCAAATCGCTATAACTTCGGTAAATACCATTCGATCTTTATGAAACTTTACGAAAAGATCAATCTTATAAGTAGTCATCTCTTTGCTCAATTTTATTGAGTTTAAGGGTACCGTTTAGATTTTATTCAAGAAAACACAAAATCGATAAATCATACTATTACTAACAAAGTTGAGTGAATTTCGACTTCTCACGTATTTGTTGTTGTTGTACTCATTAAGGCCTACATTCATGATTTTTTTCAGATTTTTCGGATGGAAGGTGTCCAATCGCGAGGGGGGGGTACGCGAAAAGTTCGTACATTTCCCCTTCCCCTGCCCCCCTCGGTACTTATAAGACAATTTTAAGACTTGTTTTGAAAAGATCTCATTGAGACCTTTCCAATGACACCCTACTCGACTACCAATGGTGAAAATTTTTTTTTGAGGGGTCACCCCCTTCTATGGGGAGACCCCCCTTAAACGCCTTTGAAAATTTTTTCCACCCTTGAACTTTCAAGAGGTCACCACTTCTGACCTTTCCACAAAGTTTCATGGCTGTAGCCTCTATAGTTTCGGAGAAAAAGTGCTGTGACATACAGACGGACGGACGGACGGACGGACGGACGGACGGACGGACAGACGGACAGACGGACACAGGTCGTGATTGCAATAGGGTTTTGTATTTTAGTACAAAACCCTAACAAATACATGAGAAGTCGAAATTCACTCAACTTTGTTAGTAATAGTATGATTTATCGATTTTATGTTTTCTTGAATAAAATCTAAACGGTACCCTTAAATTCAATAAAATTTAGCAATCTATTTATAGGATTGATTTTTTCTGAGAGTTTCATAAAGGTCAAATAGTATTTAACGAAGTTATAGCGATTTGAATTTTCCTGTATTACTATGGAACAATATGCCCTGTATTACTATGGAAACATATGGCTATGGAGCTATATGCGCTTCTTACCGACTTAGACACTACAGCTTTGCTAGGATTTGCATGAAAATTTCAGGAATGATAGGTATCATGAAGATAAGTAAATACAATTGAAAAAAAACGAAGAGGCAGGAGAGCGCTCCTAGCAAAAGGGCTTTGTAACCATTCTAAGATTGGAAAAAACAGGCCATGAATCGATGATTACAGCACAGAGGAATGGCCCCTGAAAAAAAAATTTCACGAAATCCCTCGCGAACCCGTGATCTAAAAAATCTGAAAAAGTTATCAAGGGAGATATTTATGGGTATAACTATAACAAATACCTCGGAAGTCAAAATTCTTTCAACTTTGCTAATAATAGTATGATACTCAAACATGACATGTTTCTTGATTTTATTCGTAGCTGGTTACTGCATTTTGTAAGTTGAGTTCAAAACCCTTCTGACAGAGCATAGGTCTGTCTACCCCACTTGTTTTTTTTTTTGTGGTAGTAAGGTGAATGCCATTCATACACAGAGTGTGGGACTCCCATGCTCGCAAGAAGGCGACAGGACTACCCACTAAACACTTCCCCTGTCAACCTGAGAACCCATCCTGGAACCATTTGACACATAACTTCGGGCCAGGTCTCATTTTGTTACGCCGTGAGGCGCCTTCAAACTGGGGATCCCTTTCCTAGCGGGAGGGGAGAGGGGAAGAGGAAATGCCAGACAAGGGATCCCCAGCCCCAGTGCTCTCGGCTGCTGTGAGTCCCTTTTATATTTTAGGACTGCCCGAGCATAATGTGCCACCTGGTTCCATTTGTCAACCGATTCGAGCATAACCGCAACTATATTATCCGGGCTGAGCTCTCCCATCTCCCTGTAGAGTTCCCTTCGCAGCTTGGCCCATTTTGTACACGCAAAAAATGTGTGGCAGGCATTGTCCTCCTCTTCTGGGCAAAACCGATAATCGGGAGACCGTGACTTACCAATCTTGTGCAGGTAAGACTTAAAACACACATGCCCGCTCAAAAGCTGAGTCAGTCTTACCATGCAGTAACTCTCACCGCTAGATCAAAGACTGTTGGATACGAAGAGGCAATCCTCAGTGCTCCTCTTCTCTGTACTTGTGCCAAACGTTTTCGGTATACCTCCTTGCTGAGAGCGTCGCCCCATGCCTCTGCTCCATACAGCAGCACTGACCCTACAGCACTCATCAAGAGGTGTCTTCTTGATGGGCTTGGTCCCCCTACGTTGGCCATAAGTCGCCTCAGAGCCGATATCCCGAAGAAACCTTCCCAGCCGTTGCCCTGATTTGCTCAGAGAAACTCATCTTTGATTCGATCAGTAGCCCCAGGTACTTCACCGACGGCTTCGATTCGACTCGTATATCTCCAATACTGATCATCCTTACTCTAGGGATTCTCTTTTTTGTCAAGATGACCACTTCGGTTTTCCCCAGTGCTAAACTGATCCCGCGAGCAGTCACCCAGTCCCTCACTCAGTGCATTAGCATACCAAGCCTAAGTTGCGCCTGTTCAACGGTGCACCCAGCAACCAGAGCCGCAACATCATTCACAAAGTCGACCAAGCGCGACTCATCTGGCGTCTTAAGTCTCAGTAGCCCGTCGTAAGACACGTTCCACATGTCCGAACCAAGGATAGATCCCTGGGCAAAATGTAATTACCATTCTCTGTTGGCCCTGTGTCGTGTCGTAGAGCAGGCTTCGGTCCTTTAGTTAGTACCTCAAAATTCGCACTAGATATTCTGAAACTTGCAAAGCGTTTTCCAGCGTTTCCCATCTAGCGGAGTTGAAGGCGTTCCTGACGTCGAGTGTCACTAACAGGGCGATCCGTCCGCGTTCACCACTTCTGCAATCGCATCACCTGCTCTAAAGCCGTACTGCCGAGGTGATAGGTCCCCAGCAGCACGAATCGTGTCAGTGAGTCTTCCCTTGATGAGTTTCTCTAGCACTTTTCCAGCCATTTCTAGTATGCATAATGGGCGGTATGCAGACGGTGATTCGGAATTTCCCTTCCCCTTGCTGATCAGCACGAGGCTCGCCACCTTCCATCGTTCCGGGAAAAAACCGTCGCGTAGGCAAGCGTTGAATGTGCTGAGCAGCAAGTCAGGACAATGGAGATAGACGAGCTGCAACACCTCTGTCGGAACACCATCTGGACCTGGAGCCTTCCTCGCTTTCATAGGGGACTGCCTCCTCCAGTTCCGGCTGTATGAAGAGGGGACACTCGACTGCTGTTTCACCATGGACAGCTTCACCACGGACGGGATGGGCGGAAAAGAGTCCCCGCACTATCGCGTCCACCTTTTCCGCGTCATGCATACAAGGCTTCCGTAGGCGCCTTGCTTCCGCATAACTAGCTTGTAGCCAAGGCCCCACGGATCCTTGTTCACATTGCCCACTAGGACTTGCCAGCAGGGAGCCTTGCTAATATTGATAAATTTGCGAAGGCATTTCCTGGTCGACTTATATGCTGCCACCCAGTTGCATGCCTCGTCACAGTTCCGCGCTCGTTGAGCCTCCCGTAGAAGCTTGTGACACTCCCTTCGCTTTTTAGCGATTTCAGTTGGCCATCAGTACACTAGAGGCTCGCCGGGGCGGGGTTTTCAACGGGGCATAGAAGCACAGCAAGCAGTCGTAATGATGCTCATAGAAGAGTTCACCACGTCTTGAGCTACCGATTCTTCCGTCCCCTCCGAAGCTCCCTGCAGCAGCTCACCTGCTGTAAGCACCTCGACGAACCTCTCGACGTTCATCCTTCCGATGTTCCATCCAGTTGTAGAAAGCCGAGAGCACAGACGTCGGGAGACAACATCACTTATCTCAAGCAGCATGCAATGATGATCACTGGCTGAGTAGTCCTTTAATACTTTCCAATTGTGTATCCTCCATACTAAGGACTCTGAGGCGAATGGCACGTCCGGTTTGGTTCCCTCACAGCCAATACGGCGGAAGGTCGGCGTATTTCCGGAGTTTAGTACGACGAGTGCCGTTCTGACCGCCATTTCCAGGATTCGTCTACCCCGCGGATCAATTTGAGGCATGCCCCATTCGATTACTTTAGCGTTGAAGTTACCCCCAACGAGCACTTTGCCCTCTACGTTCGAGACAGCGCCCTCCAGAGCATTAAGCTTGGCTTGGAAAGGTGATATCGATTCGTAAGGCGTTATGTACACACTAAAGAAGGTGGTCCCTGAGCACCGAACCCACACGAAACCATCCCCCCGTCCACAAATCGCCGCTTGGAAATCACTGTTCCGAATCCAGATGGCGGCAGTACCAGTTTCGTCAGAATACCATAATGCAGGACTTTTATCATGATGTTGCTCACTCAGCAGTAAGAAGTCGGCTTTCATGTCCCTCGCAAACTGTTCAAGCAGATTTTGGGCGGTTGAACTGCGGTGTAGGTTTAGCTGCAAGATGCGGGTCATGGAAGTTCTGGTTTTGCCTTGGCTAGGGCTTCCTGGAACACCCGGCATTTTCCTGATCCCAGGACGTGTCCAAAATCAGGTCTTGCATCAGCATCTTTGCAAAGAATACAGTGTGCCTCCTTCGTACACTCTTTTCTTTTATGTCCCATTTCACCGCATTTGTAACATAGGGAACTCCTATTGAGTCCTTTGCATACTTGTGTGGTGTGACGATAGCCAAGGCATTTGAAACATTGAAGAGGCGTTGCTCTTTGTCGTATCCTAGAGACAACCCACCCTATTTTTACTTTGCCCTTGTTCAGGAATTGTTCGGCGTCCTTGTCGGTCATATTAAGGAACATCTCGAGAACCTGATTATGCAAAAAATCGAGTCGGAATAATTTTTCCAATAAATGCGAGATTTTAGACTTGGCTATTCAGCAAAATGGAAAAGGCATGAAAGGTTCAACTCTAGTGATTTCTTCGCGTACAAAATTAATTTGTAAATCTTTGAACATAACCAAAAATTTAAAAAATATTAGGACTTTTTTGAAGAACCCAGAACAACTGACCTCGAATTGGAACACCAGCTCTAACCTGTGGAATGATAATTTTCGCCGTAATAATTTAACAAAAACTATACAACCTGCAACAAAATACATTTAGAGAAATATTATTACAATTTTTTAAACTTACATGTGTACGTTATTTAAAAACTGAAAAGCAAGTCAAAAATAATCAAACGCATACTTGATATCTCCTCAGATTTTCCCGGCAGCTGTTGATTCAATTGCAGTACTATTTCGAAATATTATACTCCTTATTACTCCAAGTGTTAAATTATATCCTTTATCTCCATTGGGTGATGAGACAATTTTCTTTGACCTGAACATAACAATTTTGTTTCCAGGAAATTTATTGTAATCCATTAAGTTTTCCGAACTTTTGCGACTGCAAAGATTGAAATAATTGCTTAAAATTAGGATAATGTAATACGCGGTTAAAATAATTTGCAGATAATTTCCTGTCTACCTTCTGGATGTATAGAAATACCACAAAATACGCAGTTGTTAGGTTTATGTCACATTTCAAGATAAGGTATGCTTTCAAGTCAAAATTCGTAGGATGGCTCCTTATAATTGGAATTAAATTGATGATCAGTAATTTCATAGAAAAGATAGCAACATTCTGAAAAGAAAGGTATTTTGTCTGACGACGAAAATCAGTGGCAAGAAGAGATTATAATTTTACCGTTTTTGTTTATTTCTACGCTAACGTTAGAGTGTAGTTCAGATTTCTATTAGTCATCTTAATTATGCAGTTAGACATTATCTAAAAGTGATTTTTGCTCTTTATAATTACTAGTGCCTTACTTTGGTACTCAGACTCGTGGAAATCATGCAATTTTAGTAATCGAATTTTAAAAGGAACCACTCACATCTAGTTATTCTACATCTAGCATTTTTAGCAGTGAATTTTTTTTTAGTTCATGTTTGTCAATACGAGTAGTTATGTTCTTAAAACTCAATTGATAATTAAAGAGGGAGCAACCTGCTCTCAGAATATGCATACGTCAAAAAAAGAACATAATTCCAATGAAAATCCAACAAATCTAGAAAAAGTAAGAGCTTTTAGGTGGAATAAAGATACAAACCTAGCCAAGCTTGTTAGAGGCATGGCATGGCCCGAAGTACTGTGTCAAACGTTTTGCTGCTAAGTTCTCAGGTTGACAGGAGAGGTATCTAGCGGGTAGTTCAAACGTCTTACGAATCTATGAGCCTCATATTCAAGACAACAGGCCAGTCAATATCAATTAAAAATACTGGCAATCCAGAACTGGAAACGACATTCAAGACATGAAATTGCACAAAATATTCAAAAGTGGGAAGCCTACTGGAAAACGAGAATTCAAATCGCACGTTTTTGATTTTAAGGCAGTCAATGAACGATTGTGTGCAATTCATATAAAAGCGAAATTATTCAAAATCTGGCTGATCAATGTTTACGCTTGACCGAAGAAAAGGCCAAAGAAATGCAGTAAACGTTCCACAATCACCTGAAAAAACTGGTCGACACATTGCCTACAAACGACAAAAAAATAATTCTGGGTGATTTCTTCAGATGGACCTGGTTGCACTAAGTAACTCGTGTTCGTTTAACTACCTCTATCTTAATGTTGTCAAATGCTATAAAATGACTTTCAATCTAAGTCAATCTCCGCTGACTTTCACCTATATGTCAAATAAAGTCCCATTCGCTGCTGTAAGCTCTGCTAAAGATCTCGGTGTTACTTTTGATCCTAAGCTCAATTTTGATGCACACATTCTAATCGCGACTTCTATGGCCTCAAAAATATTGGGACTTATTTTCAAGCATGCTTATAAATTTACAAATATATCTACCTCCGTCCGCCTGTTTATCTGTCTTGTCCATCCTATCCTTGAATATTGCTCTGCAGTTTGGTCTCCCTGACACTCTTACCTCATTAACTCGTTAAAGAATGTCCAGCGAAAATTTACTCGTGTCTTGTTTTACAAATTCAAAATACCATATCAACCCTATGACTGTCGTTTATCCTTCTTACATCTGCCTACTCTGTCATCCCGTCGCATATATCTAGATAAGTGTTTTCTATATCAACTCTGCCACAATCAAATTTCATCAACATTGTACGCAGACTTACGTTTTCGCCAACCTTCGCGTTCTTCTCGGGCAAACAATTTTTTCGTACCACCGTATGCCCGTAAAGATTTATATTTTCAATCTCCCACTATACGAGCGGTAAGAAAACATGCTAAGCTTGAGCTTGGTCCTTTTTCCGACTCATATTTTGTTTTTAAATTGAGATTAAGAAGCCTGATCCTTACAACTAAATTGGAGTAAATATTAGACTTGCTTATGCTTTAATTTAATTTTCTATGTATTTTGTTTTTTTTCCAACTTATTACTTACTATTGTTATTATCATTGAATTTCTTTATATATTAACTTTCCCACTTAATTCTAATTTGTATTAATTTTATTTTATGTTTTTTTTGTTCCATTTTGTAATTGGATTTTGTTGAATCTGTTAAATGGAATTTTAAATAAATAAATAAATGAATAAAAACGCTAAGGTTAGCAATGAGCTATGTCATCGGTAAACGAGCGGAGGATATAGCCTTTACGATCAAACAAATAACAACGGCCGGCACCTGATTAAATTGGCATAAAGCAGAAATCTATTTATATGTTCGACTTGCGTCCCTCATCGACGCATTCATAAAATGACCTGGGTATCACCGGATGGCAACACAGAAAACCAGATTGATTATGTTCTGATCCAATAACAAACCGAGGAGCCAATTGTAACTCAGATCATTCCTTGATCAAATTAACATATCGATGTCGTATATCAAAGGCATATTCAGCGAAGACCAGCCCGCTTCAAAAATTTGACATCAATCGTGTCCAAACGATGTCTATGGCCAAAAACTTTACGGAGACCCTCGACAACCAGCTGGCTCCCATCTTATCAGATGCATGACCAAGAACAAGCAACGAGCTCTTTCATGGAACTGAAAGCGGCTATTAGGACCGTGGCAGAACAAACGATCGGACATCAAGCCCAGCGCATGAGGAATGATCGGTTGGATGATGAGTGCCAGAATGCGTTAGACAAAAAAGAATCAGGCGTACAAAGAAAACATAGTTAGGAAAACCAGGACGAAGAGAGAACACTTTGAAAATCTCAGAAGAATAGCGAATAAGATAATTAGAACTAAGAAAACAATATACTGTGACGACCAATTGAGAAGTATAGATGTTAGTCTAGCAAGCAACAACACAAGACAAGCATAAAAGTAGTGAAAAGCCTGAAACGTGGTTATCAAACCCAAAACCACGCTCTGTCGTGACGACATTGGCAATATCATCGCTGATGAAACCAAGATCAAGGAAAAATGGGCATCGTATTTCAAGAACCTCCTTAATCCTCCGCCCAGCTCCAGAACATCTGTCTGCGGAGATTCAATCTTCCATCGTAACACACAATCCTACAGAAAAAAAAGAATAAATTTTTCTATTATCCTACTTTAAATGTAGATTTAAAATATATATATATATATATATATATATATATATATATATATATATATATATATATATATATATATATATATATATATATATATATATATATATATATATATATATATATATATATATATATATATATATATATATATATATATTGGCAATAAATAAAAGGATTAATAAGCCTTACTATTTCCTTTAAATGATATTACTTCGTCAGCAATTATACAGGGTGCGGCAGCATAACTTCCTTTTTTGAAATGCCCGCCCTTAAAGTGCTAACTGTTATAGCGCGGCGCTATTAGTCTCATTCGAGAGAGGTGATTTTAAAGTTTTGCTCATCCCTTGGTTAGTCGCTATCATGCGTTGGAACAGTGCGGAGCGTGCATTTACCGTTGTACCGCTGAAAATTTGTTTTGTTGAATTTTGAAAAAAGGAAGTTATGCTGCCGCACCCTGTACTTGTTGTTGTTTGTTCTTTGCCATCCCTATCTGTAACTTCACCACATGTAATTTTTCCCCTGCATCGTAGCTCCTTGGTTTTTCCTTTTTTTAGGGTTTTGTACTAAAATACAAAACCCTATTGCAATCACGACCTGTGTCCGTCTGTCCGTCCGTCCGTCTGTATGTCACAGCACTTTTTCTCCGAAACTATAAAGGCTACAGCCATGAAACTTTGCGGAAAGGTCAGCAGTGGTGACTTCTTGAAAGTTTTGGGTCAAAAAATTTTTCAAAGGGGTTTAAGGGGGGTCTCCCCATATAGGGAGATGACCCCTCAAAAAAAAATTTCACCATTGGTAGTCGAGTAGGGTGTCATTGGAAAGGTCTCAATGAGATCTTTTCAAAACAAGTCTCGAAATCGCCTTACAAGTATCGAGGGGGGCAGGGAAAGGGGAAATGTACGAACTTTTCGCGTACCCCCCCCTCGCGATTGGACACTTTCCATCCGAAAAATCTGAAAAAAATCATGCATGTAGGCCTTAGTGAGTACAACAACAACAAATACATGAGAAGTCGAAATTCACTCAACTTTGTTAGTATGTTGTTTTCTTGAATAAAATCCAAACGGTACCCTTAAATTCAATAAAATTTAGCAAACAGATGATTATTTATAAGATTGTCTTTTCTGAAAATTTCATAGAGATCGAATAGTATTTGACAAAGTTATAGCGATTTGAATTTTCCTGAATTACTATGGAACAATATGTCCTGTATATGGCTTTGGAGCCATATGTACTTTTTATCGACTTAAACACTCCAGCTTTGCTAGGATTTGCATGAAAATTTCAGGAATGATAGATATCACGAAAATGAGTACATACAATAGAAACAAGTCGAAGAGGCAGGAGAGAGCTCCTAGCAAAAGGGCTTTGTAACCATTCTAAGATTCGAAAAAACAGGCCATGAATCGATGATTACAGTACAGAGGAGAGGCCCCTGAAAAAAAATTTCATGAAAGGTAACCGAAATGAGTATCAACTGAAAGTTCCCCATGAGAGCTTTTCAAAACAGTTCTTAAACTGACAGTTTTTTCTTCAGTGGGGGCACAGGGGGGGGGGGGGGGGAATACATGAAAAATGTGTTTTCTCCCTCGCGAATGGACACCCGTGATCTAAAAAATCTGAAAAAATTATCAAGGTAGATATTTATGGGTATAACTATAACAAATACCTCAGAAGTCAAAATTATTTCAACTTTGCTAATAATAGTATGATCCTCGAACATGACATGTTTCTTGATTTTATTCGTTACTGGTTACTGCATTTTGAAGTAGAGTACAAAACCCTTCTGACATGAGCATAGGTCTGTCTACCCAACTTGTTAAGATATTGCATCACGGAACCACAGAGCTGTGGTTTTAAAACTACGATTCAAGGCCAATCGGTTCTTTGTACCCAACCAACAATTATGTATTTGTAATAATTGTGTGTCGTCAGCAAAAAAGGTCATGACAGGATGATTATTATTAACACGTTGTTGTGGATCAGCACCAACTCTGACAATTAAGTTCACTTGATTTACACCTTTTTCCATTTTTCATTGAATCATTACTATAATGGTTTATTTGTACTCGTCCTAAAATGAACGGCCAGCAAGCCTTAGAGGAAATAATCTTGATTACATCTCACGTCAGCTTCCAAACGTTTCTGCTTAACATTATGTGGTGTTACGTCGCCTAATTGACTTGGAGGATACACCACCAAGCTCTTGAATTTTGTGGCTCAGCCTGGTGTTGCGGGCGAATTTGCACGCATTCACTTTTCCTCGCCTACTAGTCACATCTGTGGATTCTAACCGGTAGCTCTCACACGAGAAGGTATAGTGGCGGTGTTCTCATTGCCTTTCGTAGTACTTTTCCTGGCTCTCCTCTTTCTGATTTTTTTTTCATCCCCTTTAGAATGTGTCGCCGTTAAGATTAATGCTTCTCCTATCTATTCTTTTCTCATCTTCTGCGCATACATTCCCGATAATTCTCCAGTATCTGTGTATGATTTATTCTTCTCGGAAGTTTCGGATTATCATTTTACACGCTTTCCAAATTATCTTCTCCTGTGTGGTGATTTTAACCTTCCAAATATTTCCTGGACAGACAGTCTGGTAAGTTCTTACTCCTCTCATTGTTATACCTCGATTTCTTCCTATATGTGAATGTGTGCTCTTTCTCAGTTCAATATAGTACCCAATGGTAATTGCCGTACCTTAGATTTAATTCTATATAATATCGAACAAACCTCTATGCGTCTTTCCCGTGTTCTCTTTCCATAAATTTCCCCTGATCCTCATCATCCCCTCTACGTTTTGATGTGTCTCGTGCTGCGGTTCCCCTTCTTTGGAAATAAAGACAACATTGCTATAACTTTTACTCGTACAAGGATAACTAGAATCAAATCTCTGAAGCTATTGGTCAGCATTCTTTGATGATCTTGACTCTGATGCAGCATGTTGCAACTTCTATGACTTCCTCAACTTGACTATATCTGCCTCAACATCTCTTACTGCGTTGAAGAGCTCGAAGGACTCTCCTTGGTTAAATGTTAACGAGCTTCGTGCTTTGAAGGAGAACGACCAAGCTCGTCATGTTTTTCTGCGTAATGGGACAACTGAATCTCGTAATATGTTTTTCAGCTTAGAATTTTGATTCAAAAACAAGTCATGTCAGCATTGTATTCTGATTATAGAAGCGTTGAGTCTTTTTTAAATTCAAACCATTCCTTCCCTCAAATCTTCTACCAGAAACCCATCCACTCTTCACCTAAATGGCGTGGGCTCTTTAGTACTCACTTTTCTTCCCTTCTTAATCCTGTAGGTACATTTAGTAATACTCCGTTTTTCCACTCCATCCTTGCCCTTTTCCGGTTTTATGTACTGCAGATGATGTTTTAGAGTGTATTGTAGCACTTGATGATTCTGTTAGTCCAGGTCCTGATGGCATCCCTAATCACTTTGTTAAGTCTTTGTCTACATCGATTTGTGTTCCCTTGTCCCACTTTCTTAATATTAGCTTATCATCTAGTATCTTTCCATCTTACTAAGAAAAAAGGTGATGGTTCTTCCATTATTAATTATCGTCCGATATAACTGTTATCCTATTTTTCGAAACTGTTAGAGCGTGTTTTTTGCCAATCTTTTCTCTTCAGTTCAGGGTTCCTTGGTTCCTGAGCAACATGATTTTATCAAAGGCCGATCCACTTTGACGAATCTACTGGAGTTTACCAGCGTGACAGCAAGAGCCTTTGGGGACCGCTTGCCAGTGTCCTGAATGTCAAGTATCTTCCTTCCATCATTAAGTCTCCATGCCTCCTGTATGCCAATGATGTTAAAATATTTAAGTTTGTTCCATCTAACGATGACTGTGCACTCCTTCAGAATGATCTACAGACGGTGTCTCGTTGGTGTTTCTCTAGCCAGCTTCCACTTAATAGTTCTAAATGTATACATATGTCTTTTTCTTTTAATCCGAGTTCTGTAAGATATCAGTGCTCTGTTAATAACACTCAAATAACTACCGTGCCTCATTTTAAAGACTTAGAAATCCTTTTTGACGCTAAGCTGAAATTTGATATCAATATATCTGGTATAGCCTCTGGAGTTTCAAGGGTTCCTGGTTTTATTCTGCGACACTCCTATATTTTCTCCGACCTTTCGTATTGTATAAAGTTATCTCCTGTCTGGTCCCCTCATCTTCTTTATCTTAAATCTTCCTTAGAAGCAGTGCAACGTAAATTCACTAGCATTATCTTTTTTAAATTTCATATTCCTTATTGTCTTTATGATCCTTGATATCTCTTCCTTAGAACTCCGCCACATTTATCTCGATGAATGTTTTCTTTATAGACTTTGTCCTGGCTTTTTAAATAGTCGTCTACTCAACCAAGTTCCGCTTCGTCCAACTAGATTAACAAATCTTTTTGATATTCCCTATACGTGCAGTGAAATTTATTTTCATTGACCTAGGCTAAGCATTTCGAAGGGTCATAATGAACTTCAGCTTGGAAATTTTCTTCCTTCCCACAGTGTTTTTAAAACTTTATTTAAATCTACCATTTTCAATCTTTGTTTGTAATAATATTTTCGTTTTCTTACTAATTGCTACTTTGTTTCTTTCTACTTTGTAAATGGATATTTTCTGTTAAATAGAGTCAAATAAATAAATAAATAATTGAATAACTCCAGTATGCACATTTACTAGATGTCGCCCACTGATGACACACACCGCCACACTACAATGTCGGCACCACTTGGAATTTCTCGCGGGAAAACTTGACAAGCCAAACAGGACGTTAGAGAAAGTCTCGCAAAACCGACACTACACTACCGACGTCAAGTGCTCGTTCAATGGCAGAGCTTTACTCCGCACACTGACATCAGGATCGCTACGCAATATTATACGCCTAGTTTGCGGCATAATATTGCCGCCAAAACAGCATATGCATTGCGGATCAAAAAAGTGGGTGCCTGCTAATTTATCGAATAGTTCGGGGAGCGAAATTGTATCATAATATTTTTGGTATCCCAACTAATTTAGTTATGATAGTTGAACATATTCTAATAACTTACCAGATACTTTTCAATGAATTTGTCAAAATTCCTAGTAATAGCACACTTTTTTGCGGAGCACTTCTTGTTGATGTGAAATGACATCCCCAGACTGGAAAATTCGCCAAAGATATAAACTCTAGAACGTTTAAAATCATTATTCACTTGGTGGCAATGCTGCAAAATCAATATCTCATCGTTAAAATGAGTTTGAACTGGTGGTTCTCTCTTAAACTAGTAGCCCCGAAAAGGTTAAAGAAAAGTTAATGAACACAAAAATCACACTTGTCTCTGTATTCCGGTTAGGTACCCAAATTGTGGCAAATTTTAAACAGGAGGTTGTGATTGTTAGTGAATATCAAATTTGGTTTAAATGTTCAGAGTACAGATTATTGGAATTAATTTGGAATATTGATAATGTGGTTAAAGTGTTACCTCTTCTCTAGCACACGGCTTTCTTCCAACTGCATTTCACACTCAGCCATCATACTTAAATCACCCAATGGTTAAAACGAAATTCGAATTATTTTAGAATCTAATTATGCGTTGTGTCCAAGAAACGTAAACTGACAATTGAAAATTTTTCATAGATTAATTTTTCACTCCCACTTTACTTTGAAACTATTGGGTCTATAATTTAATTCGTGCGGTTTGCTAAGAGATAGCGTAACTTGCATAATATTACATTGTTCCAATATTCCGAACCTGCGTTGGAAAGCTACTGTCATTGTACGTCTTTTCAATGTATGCCATTCATTTGAAGCGTTAACAACAATAATTTTTTTCACTCAAATATGTCGAACTTTGTTCCTGAAAAAGTGTTTTTGCGGGGAATTCTTCTTCATGACTTTAATATGAAGAAAACTGCTGCTGAAAGTCATCGTATTTTGGTGGAAGTTTATGGTAAATATGCTCTAGCTGAGCGAACCTGCCAAAAGTGGTTCGCACGATTTAAAAGTGGTGATTTTAGCTTGGAAGGCGATGAACGTCCTGGGCAGCCAAAAAAGTTTGAAGATGAAGAACTGGAAGCATTCATTACTCGATGAAGATTGTTGCCAAACGCATGAAGACCTGCAGAATCTTTGGCTGTCACTCAAGCAGCCATTTCAAAACGTTTAAAAGCAGCTGGATATACTTAAAAGCAAGGAAATGGGGTTCCACATGAACTCTAGCCGAGAGACGTCGAAAGGCGGTTTTGCATGTCCGAAATACTGCTGGAACGCAACAAAAGGAAGTCATTTTTGCATCGGATTGTTACTGGTGTTGAAAAATGGATCCATTACGACAACTCCAAGCGCAAAAAATTATATGTGAAATCCGGCCAACCAGCCAAATCAACGCCAAAGCCGAATATCCATTGCGCGAAGATAATGTTCTGTATTTGGTGGGATCAGAAGGGTGTGCAGTATTATGAGCTGTTAAAACCGCGTGAAACCATCAATGGAGCACGTTACCGAACACAATCAATCCATTTGAAGAGAGCAGTAGCTGAAAAACACACGAAATATGCGACCAGACACGAGGCAATAAATTTCCATCATAACAACGCTCGGCCCCACGTTGCTTTTCCGGTTAAGAACTACTTGAAAAACAGTGGATGGGAAGTTTTACTCCACCTGCCTTATAGCCCAGACATTGCCCCTTCTGACTACCATTTGTTCCGATCGATGCAGAACGCCCTCACTGGAATACGGTTCACATCAGAGCAGGATATCGAAAATTGGCATGATTCATTCTTGGCTGTCAAGCCGGCACAGTTCTTTTGGGATGGGATCCACAAATTACTAAAAAGATGGGAAAAGGTCATAGCTTCAGATGGGCAATACTTTGAATACTACTTTTGTACAGTTTTTTTCTTAAATAAACGTTCAACTTTTGGAAAAAAACCGCACGAATTCAATTATAGACCCAATAGATTTTTTCAAAGTTCATTCATTATATTTAACTTATACAGGGTTTTCCAATAAGAGGAGTTATTTTGATATTAAAACAAAAATCACATTTTTAAATATAAATGATCGGATGTTTATTTCATTTGCCGTTAATAGTGAAAAATAACATTAGGCAAATGACCACCACGACCACGCTTACAGGACCATATCCTTTTCATGAAATTTTCCATAACCAAATCGCAAAGTGGCTGCCTTATGTCCTCGATAGCCTCACGAATTCCATCTTTTAGGCCTTGAATTGACGCTGGGCTGTTGGTGTAGACCTTCTCTTTCACGTGTCCCAAAGGAATAAGTCGCAAGGTTTTAAATCACAACATCTCGTTGGCCAATTCTGATCACCTCTTCGAGAGATAACACGGTCCGGAAACTTTTCCCGTAAAAAATCAATGGTTTCGTTGCTTGTGTAGCACGTAGCGCCGTCTTGTTTAAAGTGAACGTTGTCCAGATCAATACTATCCAATTCCGGCCATAAAAAATCATTAATCAGCTCTCGATAGCGCTATCCATTCACCGTAACTATTGCTCTAGCCTCATTTTCGAAAAAGTAAGGTCCAATGACTCCGCCGGATCATAAACCGTACCCAAAAGTCACACGTTGGGGATAGAGAGGCTTTTCATGAATAACTCTTGGGTTTTCCGAGCCCCAGATGCGACACTTTTGCTTGTTGACGAAGCCACCGAGGTGGAAATGGGCCTCATCACTCAAGATGATTTTTCGATGGAATTCTGGATCATTTTCATGCATTTCAAGAACCCAATCAGCAAAGACACGACGTTTTTGATGATCGTCCAGCTTGAGTTGTTGTGTTAACTGAACTTTATAAGCCTTAAGACCCAAATCTTTATGCATAATGCGGTGTAATGACGTTTGTGGAATGCCTGATTCCAAAAAACGACGAGGAATGGGCAAACCTGGATTTTCTTCAACACTTTCGGCTACAGCAGCAATATTCTCGGCTGTTCTTGAGTGACGTGCACGGGTTTTATTCTTCACATCACTAAATTGTGCCAACAGCTCGAATTTTTCTACCAATTTCTGTATTGCGGTCCGACAAGGTGCTTCACGACGACCCAATAATGTTCGAATTTTACGAACCGTCTCTGCCAAGTTTTCACCATTTTTATAGTGAATTTTTATAATTATAGTGCGTTGTTGAAAAGTGTATTGTTCGATTTTTATCAATGAAAATTGTCAAATGTCAAAAAATGACAGCTTCAAAGTGACATCTACCGAAATAGCGGGCTATTCAAAATAAAACCTCTTATCGGAAAACCCTTTATATTTGTAATCGAATTCATTTTCGCCTTCACAAAATACTCCAACTGAAAATAGAAAAAGAAAGCTTCCTTTTAATTTTGTGTTATTTATTTTTATTCTCGAAATCGATTTTCGACCGTAATCGTTCGGTCTTCTTCAGCGATTAATTTATTTTTACTCACATTCCTGCTTATATACTAGCTGTGTTTAAGGAAATTTACTCTAGATCATTAAAAAGTATTTAGGGAAATTTGCTTAAGCTAATAAAAGGTGGGAAAGGTAATTTACAAAAGGAGTAGTTATAAAAATATTATTTTTACATGATTCAGAAAAGATATTATTATTTAATTAATTTAAATAGCCATGAACTGCAGTTTCCGTCATCCTGATTCATCAACTTTTTCCTTTCCCGGGTAATTGCCAGGCTTTCCATCACATCCAATTCACGTGTGTCTCTAGCTTCCTTGATGACTTCAGCGTCCTCCATTGTTATCTCGTGTCCCTTCGTGATAATGTGTTCCGCTACCGCTGACTTGAAATTCAAAGTTCTTTCTTTCTTTCTTGCTGCTGCTGCTTCGCCTAGATGCTCCTTGATTCGCGTGCCGATGAGCCTCCTCGTTTGACCTATGTACACTTCTTCACAAGTGGGACATTCGATGCGATAGATACCAGATTTCTCGTGTGGTTCGCGCTTGTCTTTCGTTGATCCGAGAACGTTTTTGAGCTGGTTCTTGCTGCTTGATTCGATTAACCGTACAGAATTGAGCTGATTTATTCGCCGCTTGATCCGATTGCTGATGCCTTCGTGATAAGTTAGAGCCTTCCAGTACGTTCTTTCGGTATTCGCATTTGATAATGTTGATCGTCCCTGAGGCTGTCTATTAATCTGGATCTTCTGTGCCATTCTCCTAATCGTCGAGCCCTTGAAGCCGTTTAGTTTAGCTGTCTCAACAATGTACCTCATCTCCTTTTCCTTAGCTTCCTTGCTTAGCGGCAAATCGAGCATCCTGTGGATCATGGCTCTGTACGGAGAAACCTTGATTTGCTGCGAATGATTTGATGTATTTGGAATCGTTCTTTGTGTGTGAGTTGCTTTCCGGTATACATCGAAAGTTATATTTGTTTGAGTCCTCCTTACTACTATATCTAGGAACGATAGTTTACCGTCTTTCTCTTCCTCCATCGTGAATACTATATTTTTGTGGGCTCCATTCAGGTCAGCAAGGACCTTCTCCACGTCACTCCTTTTCACATATGCAAACACATCTTCCACATATCGGACCCAATGTTTTGGTAACTGGCCTTTCTCCTGCAGTCCGTCTTCTAGTTTCGTCATAAATATCTCGCTGAAAAATGGTGAAAGTGGATTTCCCATCGCAACTCCGCCTTTCGTCTTATAAAATTTCCCCCGAAAGGTGAAATAATTTTCGATCATGCAAAGTCTCGCAAGTTGGATATACTGCCTAGAATAAAAATAAATAACACAAAATTAAAAGGAAGCTGTCTTTTTCTATTTTCAGTTGGAGTATTTTGTGAAGCCGAAAATGAATTCGATTACAAATATTGAAGTAGCTACCAGGCATCAATTAATATTTTTTTAAGGTTTGCGAAGTACAAAAAATCGTTAGCTAGGATCAGGGAAGACATAAACTTTTTGAAAACGTGTCTTGAGAGAAGACTCACTCCGAAGAGCCATTTGGTGAAGATATGCTGTGGCCTGAAGAACGCGGTTAGCCAAAACATAGTAGTGGAACGAAATTTAATGAAGATCAGCATCAAGCAGCTGTACACGAAATTGAACGATACGACTCTCAAGACTTACGAGAAGCATCTGGAGCTTATGCGAGAATCTCAACACTGTGGTAAAGGTTATATGGAGGACCTACTGGAAAAAGCGGACTTAGCATTTCAATGCGAAAAAGAAAAGAAAAGGGAATTACATCGAAAAAAGTTGAATTGATTGGAAGAAGCGGCCAAACCAGTTAAACAATTCGTAGAAGTTCAAGAAATCCCCGGACTGGTTGTCAACAAATCGAGTATAGTTTTTAATGAAAACGAAATGCGTTTACTCAACATGGGATTAAATTACGCCATAAAACCATCAAAAATACCTATAGAGGAGATCATCGTAGAAACGGAAGCAGCAATGAGCAGACTACCGGAAGCCCAGAAAACGATGGCAAGGAATGATATAGCCGAGGCGATAAGGGGAGCGAAAAAGGTGGTAAACAGTGAAGAGGCGAGCATAGCTGCTGAACTGAAGAAGAAACCTGTTCACTTTGTCAAGGCCGATAAAGGAAACACAGTGGTAGTGATGGATAAAAGCAAGTATGATGAGGCGGTCATACAAAAGCTAAGCAGCGGTAATTTCTTCGAGCTACGCCGGAGCCCGTTAGAGGAATCCATGAAAAGATTCGAAAGGACAATTAAAAGTTGTGAGTCATTAATTGGCAAATTGACGAAGGTAAGAGTGAGCAGCCCTACTTTGCCTAGGATCAAGTGTTTGCCAAAAATACACAAAGAGGGGAACGAAATGCGTGAGATTATTTCGGCCCTGAATGCACCGACCCAAAAACTGGCAAGATGGTTGGTAAACGAATTTAAGGGAATGACCCAAATGAATGGTAGATCTGTAAAAAACAGCAAAGAATTCTCCGAGAAAATCCTGAAGTTTGGCCCACCAGCGCAAGACGAAATTATGGTGTCTTTCGACGTGAAAGCTCTATTCCCGAGTATTCCGGTGATGGAGACACTGGGATATATATAGAAGAATGGCTTTCCCACCAAGAAAACTCATTATCTTGGAAAATAAAAACTAGGCAGTATATCCAACTTGCGAGACTTTGCATGATCGAAAATTATTTCACCTTTCGGGGGAAATTTTATAAGACGAAAGGCGGAGTTGCGATGGGAAATCCACTTTCACCATTTTTCAGCGAGATATTTATGACGAAACTAGAAGACGGACTGCAGGAGAAAGGCCAGTTACCAAAACATTGGGTCCGATATGTGGACGATGTGTTTGCATATGTGAAAAGGAGTGACGTGGAGAAGGTCCTTGCTGACCTGAATGGAGCCCACAAAAATATAGTATTCACGATGGAGGAAGAGAAAGACGGTAAACTATCGTTCCTAGATATAGTAGTAAGGAGGACTCAAACAAATATAACTTTCGATGTATACCGGAAAGCAACTCACACACAAAGAACGATTCCAAATACATCAAATCATTCGCAGCAAATCAAGGTTTCTCCGTACAGAGCCATGATCCACAGGATGCTCGATTTGCCGCTAAGCAAGGAAGCTAAGGAAAAGGAGATGAGGTACATTGTTGAGACAGCTAAACTAATCGGCTTCAAGGGCTCGACGATTAGGAAAATGGCACAGAAGATCCAGATTAATAGACAGCGTCAGGGACGATCAACATTATCAAATGCGAATACCGAAAGAACGTACTGGAAGGCTCTAACTTATCACGAAGGCATCAGCAATCGGATTATGCGGCGAATAAATCAGCTCAATTCTGTACGGTTAATCGAATCAAGCAGCAAGAACCAGCTCAAAAACGTTCTCGGATCAACGAAAGACAAGCGCGAACCACACGAGAAATCTGGTATCTATCGCATCGAATGTCCCACTTGTGAAGAAGTGTATATAGGTCAAACGAGGAGGCTCATCGGCACGCGAATCAAGAGCATCTAGGCGAAGCAGCAGCAGCAAGAAAGAAAGAAAGAACTTCGAATTTCAAGTCAGCGGTAGCGGAACATATTATCACGAAGGGACACGAGATAACAATGGAGGACGCTGAAGTCATCAAGGAAGCTAGAGACACACGTGAATTGGATGTGATGGAAAGCCTGGCAATTATCCGGGAAAGGAAAAAGTTGATGAATCAGGATGACGGAAACTGCAGATCATGGCTATTTAAATTAATTAAATAATAATATCTTTTCTGAATCATGTAAAAATAATATTTTTATAACTACTCCTTTTGTAAATTACCTTTCCTACCTTTTATTAGCTTAAGCAAATTTCCCTAAATACTTTTTATTGATCTAGAGTAAATTTCCTTAAACACAGCTAGTATATAAGCAGGAATGTGAGTAAAAATAAATTAATCGCTGAAGAAGACCGAACGATTACGGTCGAAAATCGATTTCGAGAATAAAAATAAATAACACAAAATTAAAAGGAAACCCTTTATAACAATTGAAATTTCCATGTATCAGGAATAAAGAGAAAGGTATTGGTTTTATAAACATAAAGTGAAGAGAAGATTTTAAAGTATTATTTAAAAGAAGGAAAACGATCTGTAAAAATTGTATATTAATGTTATAGGTTTTTACACTTTAATACTATTATCTACCATCGTGTCTAAGTTTAATAAAAATTTTAAAATTGTAAATACAGTAGAGGGCACTTACCCATCCTCCTCGACGAGTGCTACTAGAATTTGATGAAATTTGCTAATCAAATAATTGTGGCTCGCTTGTTGCGATGTGGCACAATTGAAGAGTCCATCTGCTTGCGCTGTGCTACTAACTAATTTTAACAAAGTCGGTACGGATTGTGTAGACAAATGTCCCATCTACGAAAGGGAACAAACCCCTTAGCATAATATTTGAGCAGTACACTTCTAAGCACGTTTGAAATTTGAAAGTTGACACCAGTAATAAATTAAAATTTTGATGAAATGCAACAATACAATGCACAATTAGCACTCAATCCGAATATCAAATTGTAGCAAAAGACTGTTCGGATTTTTGCGGTTTGTCTTGTTCTAAAATTGATTCTTCATCATCTCTTAGCCTGCTATCTTTATTCTCAACAGGTATACCTACAAAAGTTTCTTCACATCGCCCAATGGACTTTTTGTTCATTTGAAGCCTTTTTACTGGGCGAAATTATGCCTTACATTTCAAGTTAATTGAATTCTCTGTAAACTTTTGGCCGGATGTTGCGCTATCTCATAGGCACAAAGTGGCAAGGACAGAAGCACACACGTATATCATTTCACGCTTTTAATCCTATACTGCACTTATCTCTTTACCAAACGTCATAAATCGTAACAGAGTAGATTCCTTCGGTTCTTCTGTCTCTTTCCCTCTTAACATGCAATGGGCTCTTTCACACGGGAATGGTAAAAACCCATATCCAAACAGGTTTCGCGCTTACGCCCTTATGTTTACACGTTGCATAGTTCAGCCAACGTATTTTTGTATACGATACACGTCTTGCGAGTGAATGTGTCAAAAGGATCATTTGATCGTTAAACGTCGTGCGGACAACATGAAAGCGAAGACGGAGAGATAAGCGATTGAGAATTTATGTTTTAGCCTTGAATTGTGCACGAGGTAATAAAAACTGAAATGAAAAATGTATTTTGATTGTTAAAGTTTGTCGATTCAAACTTCTATTGGATTTATTTGAATTCTCCGTGTTTTTCTCTCTGAAATATATATTCCAAATTTGAATATCTTTTTTAGTCGCATATTTTTCTTGATGCGTTGTAAATTTGCTCATTATAATGTGATTCTATGAAGATTATGCGTACTGGTCATTTTCCATAGATTTACAATAGGCAATTTATCTTCATTTAAATCGTGATATTCGTCGTGTTGTTTCCTGAAATTGAACATGGCCTCCGCTTTTATAAATTTATTAAATAATGCGTAGCTTCTCGCGTCCACGCATCCATTTTTGCACGCAAATTAAAGAAAGGCAATCGTTTCATGACGACTACCTTCTTCACCGAATGTTCAATTCGGAATGATTACCGGCGTTTGTTTAAAATTTCCCCCAACAAATGATCAACAAAATGCGTTTGTGTATGTGCGTTACGCTCGTTCACCGTACAAAACGTTGGCTTGTTTTTACCATCAGGTCCCCTCAATGCCTCTCACTCTTCTTGCCCATATAACCTGTTTAACGCTCACTTTTAACGCTGCGTCTGAAAAAGCCCAATCATTTCAATTCAAAGTCTAAGGGTTTAGCCTGCCCAAATGCCATCCCTCAGTCCGTCCGAGTAGTCTCGTTGGAATAAAATTATTTAATAGATATCGTTAACAAATTTCTGAGGAAACATCATGGTCCAAATGATGGCGGCATTTCAAATAAAGCGCACGTATTTTCACTATGCAAATGAGCCGATCAGAAGCAGGCTATGAAAACTCAGCAAAAAGTAAATAAGCGCACAATTGAAAATGACCAAAGAACGTTCGTCACGCACTCACTTCTCGGAATACGTTCTCCTCATATAAACACAACCCCATGACAATTATTTCCCCGGAATGTTACGAGTTCAAGCAATTTTCTGTACAAAGGAACTGCTCCTTGCAATAAATGGCTTTTAGGGGCCAAAACCTGGTTTTTGGTCTTTCTCAAATCAATTTATTAAGAATTACGCCGCACGTCACGTGCCAAAATACCCACTTCGGACATGATATTGTGACTGTATGAGTTGAAAGTGGCTTCATTCTACGCGTCTTGTCTGTAACGATAATCACTTGCTAAACTTCTGCTGAATTTGCTTTGCATTCGGACGGACGTCGATGAAATTTTACGGTACCGCTTTCTCGTTGGCGGCTCATCCGACTGCGACAGAGATAGTAAACAAGATGACCAATGACTATCGTGCCGCGATTCGGAGCATGACGATATTTTTTTGTGCAGCGCTCGTGTCCTCTTCCTTGAATCGTTTTCACTCGTCCCAGCGGCTTTGGACGATTGTCGACAATCGCTCAAATGTCGAAACACGCAGGTCAAATGTTGAATTGCAAAACTTGCTCAGATTTATCGTCCAGACAAGACGCTAAGCTCGTCTTCGGCGCAAGTCAATGGGATCTTTTTGCTGCAGGTCTTGACAGTGCTAGGTACTCCTTGATTTCTGACTTATCCACTATCAAATCCGATCCAGACTCCCGTCCCACCGATGACTTGCTACCACAGCCGCAATGCCGCGTTTCTTCATTTCAATATCTAGCTTTCCAAAGTCCAGATATACCTTTTTCCGCACGATTCAATGTAGAAACTAAACTCGTTTGCACGTACTTCCTTCTTCCCTTTTGACAATGACTTGCGATTCCACTTGAGATTTTTCGCTTGCCGTTGACGATTATGGGAAGCGATTCACAATTAATGATTGAGAATATTAAATGTGATTCCTCGCTTTCTCTTTATTGTTTGCGAATTTTTACCCACTCGCCACGAACAGGATAGACCTTTTTCTTTTGATTTTGTAGTAAATTTTATAAAAATACCGGTGCGGTTCTCGTGGCGTGCGCTTTGTCGCACGGTGGTTACTTGCCGAGCCGACTCATCCATCAACTATAGCTTGCATTGCGGGATAATGCAATTTGCTGATAAGCTGCGTTACAAAGAGGTTGCCGTGTCCAAATTTTTATTGTAAATTTAGATATCTATTTTTTTAATTTACTATTAAAATTGGATCAGCATTATGATGGTTTTCGACCAGTTTGCCTAGGCGACTGTTCGATCACTAAACCTTCTCTCATATCTTCTTCGTCTCCTTCGTAGCAATAAAGCCCCTCTCGGACCTTCGCTTACTGCAAATAGCGCCTCCAACTGTCTCGGTCCATTAACCTCGTGCTCCGATTTCGAAATCCGCCTTCTCTCATATACGCTGAACACATTTTTATTCATACATATTCTACACATTGAGGATATTTTAACCGTATTTTGCCCCTATGTTCAGTGAACAGACAACACACTTTTACACACCTTACGAAGTTTTTTCACTACATCTAAACAACAAACTCTAATGTTTCTGGCGGCATTCAGTTCACTGACAAAATGGAGTTAGGCTGAATGAATACGATAGAATGTAAAAGGTTGTGGAATCTTCAAATGTTTTATTCTCGAGAAATATTAAGCACTATCCCACATTAAGTTACTTTCCTCTATTAACAACCAAATTTTGAAAATTAGAAATTTGGGTATTTCAGCTTTCATCAAATTTGTATTTCTTTTTTTTCAGGTAAACCATACCAAGTAGGATCAACACTACCGCAGGAAACGGGCAATTGTCTACAATGTGTTTGTGTGGCGGGTAGCAGTACTGACGATTCACCACGTGTCACATGCAGCCCACACAATTGTCCACCATTAGTGCTGCCAGATTTATTCGATACAACTGGCTATTAAGTGTTTTGCAATGGATTTTTGAATAATCGTATGTTAAACAGAAAAACGGTTGTATGTACAATTGATCTTTATTTTTTGGTAACTGAAAAGTGTGTTATGAGACAGTATATAAGCAAAACTTATAAACAATATACAGTAAAATTTATACATAAAATTATGAAAACATAAATATAAAGTAGTGTTATTTCTTTGATGTTAGTTTTCAAAGTATATGTTTTGTATTTGTTACGTTTGAACTATTAAGTTTTTATTTATGCTTGATGCAATACGAATATTTATAAATGATTGGGGAACTTTCAAAATAAATCGGTAATAAGCTATATTTTATGATTATTGCATAAAAATTTGAAAGATTTAATAGAAATGGTGAAACCCGCTGTTGAGTGTCATAACCAAGACAAAAAATTAGACTAATGATTTTATGAGTTTGGACTTATTATCAGTGATCTCTGTAGACTGCCAAATTTGGTTCTTAATTTTATGCGCAGCGGCTGCCTTTCTTTTACAAAATTACTTCTATTAGAACCTAAAAAAATTAATTCGCTTGAACAATAATTCTCTATAACAATGTATTATTTTTGACATGATAACGACCTCACAGTTGATTGAATTTCCGCTCCTTTTCACTATACGAGTATATTGTGAACAATTTTAACGAAATGAGGATTTTCAGACAAGACATAAGTATCTTATGTTTTTGATGATCCGTTTTTCCCTTGTTGAATACAAATTATATACACAATTTATCGAGTTTAGCATAATAATGCGAAGGCCTATTCAACCCGGGAAAGATTAATTTGTTTCGGATAATCTACGATATGGGAATGACTTGTAAGATTTTTCTCATCGTGAGACCAACTTGAACTTGCATGGAAAAATCCATATGAAGTAGCATCATGTTAACTGGATGAATTTGCAATGGAACTAGATTATTATGCTTTGGTCTGATTTGGAAGTTCAGTTTTATTTTGCCTCTAATCTTATTTATTTCTTAGCGAAAAGGAATTACTGTTCGAAATATTACTATTTTGAAGCCATATACTTTAAGGCTGCATCTCTGACCATCTACACATTTTTTTTCACTCCGCAGAGCTCTTATCATTTCGTTAATTCAATTCATTAATTTTGTGCAAAAATAATCACCATTCCCTCAATAATGTCCTTAAGCTCTGACACGTCCTGAATTATGTCAAAACTTCCAGTTTAATTATACTCCAATATGTGAAATCCAATTAATATCGAAGCGCCCGTTCCGCAGTGAAGCCACCCATACATATATGAGTACGAATTCCACTCAGCCATTTTTATCCTTTCATCCACCAGTTCGAAGCAATGCACATTACTGTTGACTTTGCATTATTGCATCATTATCTCAGCTGCCATTACATCCTTTAGCTCTGCTTCCATTACTCCTGATGCAGAACTACTCTTGGTTGCCTATACTATTGCCAGGATCTCGTTCTCCCGCGTATCCTCCTCTTGACTGCTGCACACCTATCCGAGCTTCACCGAGTACCGTTCTGGCATCTTCATATCTTATTATCATCATCCACCCATTCACAGTTCCCGCTTGATCTTCTTCGCGTTGAACAAAGTTTGAATTTAATTTCATTTAATGTCGCCGAAAACGCTGTCAGATGAGAATGTAAAGGATTTTGAATAGTTATGAGAAAATTTCATTAGTGATACATTTCCCAGATAATTTTCAAAGTATTTTGCGAATGTTCAAGGATGTGTGTAAAAGTTTGTTCATCTTGTTGGAGCTTGTTCGTTTTGTTTGTAAGACAACGGAAGAACGACGAATGTTTTTTATCTTTGCTTGCCAAATGAAGAAACACGCAATGATTTGCGGAACAGGATAACAGAAATTGGAGCATGTTCATGAATGAGAATGCTCTAACGAAATTCCCGAGCAGCTGGCAAGTAACAGGATAGTGGTGAAGCCAAGAAATTGTGTCAAGTTTGGATAAGTAAGGATGTGGTGGAATTTGAGAAAATTATTTGATTATCTTTGCATATAAATAACAGGACGAAGAAGTTGGAAAATTTCAATGAAAGTATTTGTTTGGTTTTTGTATGGATGCTTTCAAATTATGTTTAATTCCATTTACGTTGTTTGCTGTTCAACTCCATCATGGGTTACGAGCAGGCTTTTATAAGTGGATAGTTTTGGAAATTTGATGAGGAAAAGGAAGTAAGTTTCAAATTCAGACGGGAAAATAAAATTACTCAATTTCATTTAGGAATTGAATTGTCAAACTTTTACGGTTTTTCAGAACTGGAATCTTTTCTTTTCTTCTCCGTAAGAGTAATTGGCCTGGGCAAAAATACGAGTACAAGCACTGTGAAATGATTTTTAGTGCTCGTCAGATGAGATTTCCCATGGAAATCTAAACCGACCTCTCATCGGTTATTTAGGCGTGTAGTCTGAGTCGTACCAACGAAAGGTACCCCATCGGTCAACCAGTCCGTGCACTCGTAATCCATTTCGCGGTGGCTGCTTTATCGGCCAGCTAGTTCGGAGAGGATTTCGGTCGCAGGTCTTTTAAATGGATTACGCTCGACTCCATTAATTTAGCCACCATTACGTGCCCATTTTAAATGCGTCTAAAGAAAAACCATACGGAAAAGAAACCTATCTCTACTTTATTCCGTATTTACCTTCAATTTAGTCAAACAACAACAACAACAAAAAAACGGGCAATTGTCGTATATAAATCCGCGTTCTCGAAATTTTTTTTTACCGACGTGGTACCAAAAAATATACTACTTTAATGCAAACTTCAAAACATCTTACTCTAATAACAAAATAAGGTACCGCATACCGAAATCGAAGCGGGAAAAGACGAGGTTCAGAGAACTGTTGTATAATTGTTGCAATACCAGTACACCCTATGATATGATGTGTATCCTATATACACATCAAGGCTCCCGGGGAGAGATATTCTTGTGTAACACTTACCTGCCACCTTACACTTGCCATTTAGATCAGTAAACGGGTGTTCGCTTATTTAATGAGTTAAGTTTTTATTTTCTTCTTTGTTCAGTTATACAAGTAAAATGAGTTCTTCGAAGCTAATGAATTTTTAACAGAACAAGATATTGCGGACTCATGCCTATATAAGTATATATTTAGAATATTAATGTAACAGTTAATTTACTCGATTT
Source organism: Odontomyia ornata (assembly GCA_963969285.1). Lineage (NCBI taxonomy): Eukaryota > Metazoa > Arthropoda > Insecta > Diptera > Stratiomyidae > Odontomyia > Odontomyia ornata. The sequence continues at coordinate 475,019,991 of OZ017738.1, read as the reverse complement.
ACGTTTACGTTATTTGTTAGTTATTCAGAGGGAAAAGGAAATTCGAAGAAACCAATATAGTTATTAAAACTTTAACTATTCCTCGTGCTAGCGCCTTGAGCATGCAGTTATATTTACGATTTAATTGATTAATAATCCAACTGCTAACCCTAGGTGCAAAGCTTTGGGACGCTAATACTCGGGCTAACGCCTTGAGTATGCAATAAGATTGATAAATCACTCAATTATTAGTTCAACTCCAGGCCCCGGGCATAACTGCCTTCGGGCGCTTATACTGGGGCAGATGCCTTGTGTATGCAGTTGAACGTATTCTAAATTCGCTTATCCCGGGCTAAGTGCCCTGGGATAGAATAAGCTCGGGCGCATGCCTTGAGCGAGCGAATGAGGAAATACTTCTCGATGTTCTTACTTCTTTAATTTTATTTTATAGCATAATTATGCTGATTTAATTGCTAACCAACTAAAATATTGAAGACAGTTTACCAATTAAATGGTCAAAGTTCAACTGTAATGTTGTGTTTGTTTAACGCCGTCTCTCTGTGACCGGTGCAACCACAAAAATCAAGCTTTCGCTCGATTTGCCTCATTGCAATTTCGTGTAACCGATTCTTTCCACTGAGGCGGAACGTTCGATTGCGAAGTCTTGAGTGTATATGCTTGATACTTAATACAAGTATGGATCCACACCAACTTCTGCTAATCCATGACACGGCGCCGCGTCCACAGATGCTTTGATTACAATTCGCCGCTTTTCATATATACATGCTGTCATTTACAGTACACAGAGAGGAACGAAGGAACACGAACCGAGCAATATTTGGACTGCGGCTCCCGTGACATGAGTGAACCTTAAGGGGGGTCACTTACGGACTCACTCTGCTCGACGGAATATCATTGTTGTCACCTACCTGTGCAAAGGAAGGAACTAACCACTGAAAGGAAAGATCGTGGTTACTTAGCAATTCATTATAATTTTATTCATTACATGCAAAAATAGTTTTAACTTCTTGAACATCCTTTTGGTCAAAATAAGGCTTTTGATTTTTTTAATGTAATTTACAATGAAAACTAATTCTGAGGAAAATGTTCTCACACGAAATAAAGATATGACAGTAAGTTCATATTCAGGCATGGAGTAATAGTGTTTTTAAGAAAACCCGTTTTCGGGTTCAATCCCTTTTAATTTACATTTTCATCTGGCACAACCTTCCCTCAAAAATGCAACTATGAACACCAACCTTTTTTTGTTTACTCTTTAAAATACTTTGTTCAACAGTTCCTATCGATTCTTATCTATTTCTTTACCGTCTCATCTCTGCTATACATTTATCAATCACAACTACTCCCAGCCCTGTACAGTCCTAAGTGTTTGTTATCCTAACCGGTCCGTGTAGGTACACATTTATCACTTTTTAACAACTATTACTATAACCGAGTAATGCAGCAGCAGAAATTTTACCAAAAAAAAAATATTGCATTGAAATAAATAATCTGAGTACTTTCAAAATTTGGAACTCTAGCTTAATTTCTTTGTAAAACCGATTGGATTGAACTTGGTTTATGTAGGCCAATAACTTTTCATTGGTGCTAAGTCCTTGAATCTTTTCAAGACGGACTGACTGATGCGTTTCCTCAATAGGAAAATAATTCTTCACCCAAACTTAATGAACGATAGAACAATCTTGGTTTATATATAATTCATCAACATTCAAATAATTAAGAACTACTATAAACTTTGCGAAATAATTATCATGTAATAAACAACGCTTGATGCAGGCATTTGAAATCGAAAAACCTTAAACTGTGAAATATGATTATGATAATTATTAACAGGAAGTTTTTTTTATTTTGAATAATCTCAAAATTAAAAAAAAAATTGAATTAGATACTTTAATCGATATTAAAAATCCAAAAATTGTTAGGTTCCTTCTAAGTTATAAGTAGTTTTCCCGTTTATCCAATGAAACTGAATTATTCGTAGAAATTATTAAATTCTTCTTGACAGAACTTCCTAATTGTGGCACGTCAACGTTTACCAATATTTCCCGTTTCGTTTGCTGTTAAATACTTTTGCTGATGCAGGGGATAACGACAGACGTCGCAGCTAATTTACTTATTTAACTATACTTGGGATAGTTATAATATTTTTTTCTTTAACTTTACGAAAAATTCTCAACACAAAACTATTACAAACGCAGGACGCATCTTATTTGGTTGCAGAGAACGCCTCCATTTTGAGCCCCTGATTTAAGTTGAAATTTTAGGATGTTAGATTTTCCTCGTCGGTATATGGCAATTTTCCTCAAATTCTTTGGTTTCCTCTAGTTTCTTTGCAGTCACTACGTACAGCTAGATCCACGCGATACAATGCATGCAAAACATACAAAATCGCAAACAAGAAGACAAGCGAACAAGCAAACTTTTCTTTTAAGGGAGGTACACCAACGGCAGTTCCGTCTGTAATGTGATTACGTTGAAAGATCATACCACCCGTCTATTGCAACATTGAAATTAGGCAAAAATGGTCCAGAGATTCCTTCCTAGACGCTATAAGAATGCGTTAGTACTTGTGCCAAATTACCAACAATTGATGTTGCTGCGTGCATGAAAAGTGAATTATTGCATATTCTTTCGGTAGGTACTGTTCTTCCTCTTTGTGACAAACAACAGAATTCACGCTTTTCCGATCTTGTCAATGCAATTTTTCTCACGTCCAACGTCGATTAGCTCGCGGATGTGCACAGTAGAATGTTCGCTTGTACGATTCACTTTCCCGGCCGCTTCTCACTTGCTTCGGTGCTTTCTACCCGAGTTTGGCTTGTTTCAAGGCAATTTGTCGCCAAACAAAGACTTCCCATGTAATTATCTTAAATTGTGAATGCCGACGCTTGTAAGGAAATTTATTTACGGAACACGAGCGCTGATGCGGCCTTGCACTCCAATTGTTCGAACCAAAACCCCCAAAAACTTCCTTTGTGTTTTTTTTTTCTCTTTTAACATTTCCCTGTCTAAGCACTTTTTGTTTCCCAATTTCGTTGGGAGCGAGTCGACAAACAACAAGTGGATGTGCAAAGCCTTCGTGAGGTGCAAGTCGGAACACAACGTTTTGGTATGAGTGAATATTCTTTATCATCGGAATTAATTTGATTCCCTCATAGGGCGTATATTACAACTGGCCAGCGATTATCGATATTTTTTTCCCATATAGGGGACTGGCTCAAATACTATTGTACCTAGCACCTGGGATATAACTTAAAATTTAGATCCACCGGAAGATTTATAGTCGAACTTTAATAGTGCCCGGGAAATAAAAATAGCGTTGTTTCTTTTACGACTAGGCTTTTTTATTTTTGTCAATACGTATTTTGACACGGAACATCCGTTTCTTTTTCATTACACTGAATAATTTTGCCCAATAACCTAGCACTTGTAGTCCACTTGGCTTAGTGGTTAGAGCACTAAGCCCGTAAGCTGAAGGTCTCTGGTTCAAGTTTCTTTGGCGTCAATGACATTTAGTTCGCGTGGTTCTTCGGACAGACTATAAGCCTGTTCAGTTATGATACGTGCTGGTTTGAAAATCAGAACGTATCACAGCTGAGTGGACAGACACACGGCCAAAAGCGTGATAATGATGATATCACCTTGTGGAGTGCCGAAACATTAAATCATGATAATGAGATACTCTGACTATCTCTATGCAAAGGCCCGAAAGGGGCTGTAAGGCTACGAAGAAGAAGAACCTAGCATTTATGCAGCCTAATTTTTCCTTTATTTGATACAGCAATCATAAACTTTAATCCTAATCACTTTAGAAACAATAAATCTTTTAATTTGAATCACTATTTGCAACATCTCAGTTACCAGGTACTTCGCTAATTTGAATACTTTCGCCTCTTTAATGAACGTGCGGTTTTCCATTGCTATCACATGTCCTTCGTTTACGATGTGCTCCGTAACCAACACCAACGTAAGTGTTACAAGCCTTCTAGTAGAAACTCGCATTTGTAGTAGTTAGTCTACCTCTGGTCAGCTGGCTTGAGCTGTCAGCCTACTTCGATAGAATGCAAATGCTTGTACGACGTAACACATTCGATGTTTCACATGAAAAAGGTACAAATCACATTCTTTACATGCTTAAAATGCACCTTGCCCTGTCCACTGTACACCTACACCATTTAAAACAACCAAATGATACACACGCTCAACTCCTTCCACTGACAGTTACACTGAAGAAGTAAACAAATTCCTATTCTTTTAACTTTGAACATCAATAAAACATGAACGGATGTATGAACTGAAACCAAATTTGCTTCAGAAGGATTGCTACGATGTTTTCCACGGACCACCTGCATTTCACGATTGAAATTCGTCTCGAAACCGTACAAAATCTTAAATTTTCGTCGGCACTTTCACATTTCTGCATATAACTTCATATAAATTGCAAGCTAAGTCAGCCTACATGCGGTCATGAATGTGATAGTAGGACTTTCTGGTACATGGCTTGTTAAACTGTAGTAAAGCTTTGTCTGCAACTGATGATTCCGCGCCATTTTTCTTTTTGTTCTTTATGCTGGCTACTTCTTCAACATGTTTTTCAAACCTTGCTTTTACTAATCGTTTAGTTTAATCTACATATTCCTTTTCACATACCAGACACGTGATTTTATATATCCCATTTTTTTCGTCCTTAAGTTTTCAATCTTTTCGCTACCCAGCAGTGTTTAAGCTGCCTACCCCTGCTGGTGCCTACTGGTTCAAGCTGATGTTTACAAAATACACATTGACGGAATTTGGTATGATCACTCTACGCTTGCATACAGAGTCCATCAGTTTATTCGTTTAAAATAGTGTTGTCATACTGTTTCCCTATATTGCTTCTTCTTTTTGTTTATCATCACATAATTATAAAAAAATATGTATGGTATTAAATAAAGAAAAAAAGTAGGTTGTATAAATAATAGGTCAATAGGGAAAATGATTTAATGTACTGAAGAAGACCAAATGTTCCGTGTCGACATACGTATTTACAGAAAGAAATAATACTTGTATGTCATAAAACGATGAGCACTAGCGGATCCTCGGGAATCTCTGGAATCACTTTAAACTTACTAATTATATGAAAATGAAAATACCGATTTGATGGCCCAGTAGTTTTCATTCACTAATTCGCAACACACACTTCTGAGAATACAGCACCTAACTGGCTAACAAGTACAAAGTTCAATATTATATTCACAAATTAATGGCTTAATGATGTGATCAGATGCGAATGCATCACTACAAAATATGAATGACGATACCTCAAAAAATTTTTCCCTTGCATTACGTACATTCAACTTATCAAAAATTTATCAACCAATTATGATGATTTCTCGGAAACTGCCTTTGGTGGAGAATTCGATAATTCCACTTGGTGTTTATCCGAACATACTTGACTGCACTAAGCTAACACGGCCCAATCTGGCGAATTGTGTCATAAGTTCATTCAAAATATCTAAGAAAAATTATGACACAGTACTTAGCAGCAAATTTTGGCCTCCGGGAGTTTCGGTGTAACCAGTGACCAAAGGACATTTTCACAATGTGAAGCGGGAACCTCAGTAAATTAATCTTAAATTCTGTTCATACCTTAAATAGAAATTATAATTCTTTCTTAACATATTACCAAAATTTACGTGGAATAAGATCCAAGCTGAACGATCTCACGTTATTATATCTTCTGTCCAATGATGCAATTATTTGCCTTACAGAAACATGGCTGACTTTTTCTTTTCACAACTCTGCAATTTTTTTCCAATCACATTGTAGTTGGGCACGATCGTGATGGATTAGGCCCTAATAAGAAGGATAGTGGCGCTGTTCTTATTGCGTATCGTGATTCCTTTCCTGGTACTCCTGTCTGTGATCTCCCATTTCCCTCGTTTGCTGAATGTGTCGCTAGTAAAGTCCATATTTCTCCTAGACAAACTCTCCTGATATTCTGTGTTTACATCCTCTGTAAATCACCCTTTTCGGTTTATGAGACTTTCTCAGCTGAATTTAATACTTTTTATCAAATACATCTTTCTGATTGCCATATTATCATTTGCGGTGACTTCAATATTTCTTCTCTTTGTTGGAAGGGAAATCAAATATTCTCTTGTCCTTCCCAGACTTCGTTTTTAATTCCTTCTACTAAGTTATTGTACCCCCCGCCATCGATATAATGTTATTCGTAATACCAACGGCCATTTTTCAGAGTATTTTTCAGTAATATTAATAGTTCTTACATAAAAATTTCTCCTGTTCTTTTTCCGTATGTTTCTCCAGACTCACATCACCCACTCCTCCTATTTGAAGTCTCTTTGGCAATTTCATCATGCAGTCATTGTCAAAAACGTCAACGCTACAACTTAACAAGGCTTACTATAACCTCCTTTTTCATATTTTTCCGTCGGTCGATTGATTCTCTTTCTTTTACAATGTAGGTCCTAATTTGGCTCACGATAAAATTCAGATTTCCTCAACTCTGCTTTATGGGATTCCACACTTTTTTTCAATTTAAGAAACTTTTAGAATGCGCTCTTGATTACTCGAAGTGTGTTAAGTGTCTTAAAGAAAAAAGATCGGGCACCGGACTTACTTTCGTATACTCAGTCTGTGAATGACTGTAAAACTTTTTCACTGCTTAGATCTATGACCATAAGAAAATAAAACTAACACAGTCTTCCTACTTTAGAGTATGGAATTTTCTTTAAACAATAACCAGTCTAAACCATACATGTATTCATTTCCTTAAATCTTCCCCCAAAATTAAATTCTCTCTATATTTGAATGACGAGCTTGCCTCCCCTTCTCAAGACATTTATTAACTCTTCAGTGTCTATTTCTCCTCTCTTTTCAAATCTCCATCTTCCGTTTAATATATTTCTTCTATTTCAGACTCTTGGTCTGGGTCTTGATGGTATCCCAAACCACTTCGTTAAATCGTTACCTGAATCCTTTTGGTCTCCAGAATCTATTCTATTCAATATTGACTTGACGCCCGACTCCCTTCCATCCTGTCGGAAAAGTACATTCATCACTCCAATTTAAAAAAAAAGGAGATATCAGTGATAAAAATGATTATAACCTCTTTTTTTTCAAAGTTATTAGAGCGAATCGTACTACCTAAACTCTTTAATGCATTATACCATCTGTTGGTTCCAAAGCAACATGGTTTCTTAAAAGGCCATTCCACTTTGACTTATTTCTTGGAGTTCAATAGTATTGTAGCCAAAACCTTTGAGGACAGGTTACAAGTGGAAACTTTGTACTTGGACTTTTCCAAGGCATTTGTCTTAGGGAATCACGCTGCTCTATTGAAAATAACTCGAATATTTTGGCACCTCTGGTCACCTACTTCGGTGGCTCTCTTTCTATCTTGCTGTTCGCTCTCGTCGTGTAACACTCAATGGATATGTGTCTTCTCCCCTTGTTCGCTTCAGTGGTATTCCCCATTCTCGGTACTCTCTTATTTATTCTCTATGTCAATGATCTTCCGTCTGTCATTCATTCTATCTATCTTATGTATACGGCTGACGTCAAAATCTTAAAAGTTATTAACATAAGTCATCCATGGATCATGATCTTTTCCAGGCTGATCTGCAATCTTTGTCTCACTGGTGTGACATTAACCAGCTATCTCCAAATATTTCCTTAGTGTAGCCATGTCTCTCTCACTTCGTAATCCAATCCTTTTTCTCTTAAATTTTCAACTAATAATATGTGTCTTGACACTGTGATACATTTTAAAGATGTAGGTGTTATTTTTGACTCTTAGTTTAAATTTGATATTCATGTATAAAACATTGCTTCATAGATTAAGGGGTTTATCCTCCGTCATTCCTTTATTTTTTTTTTAACTCAATCCCTTGTGTTAAGCTATTTACAAGCTTAGCCTGCTCTACACTGGAATACTACTCTCCTTTTTGGTCTCCCCATTTCCTTTGCCTTAAGTCCTCTTTGGAGGCTATCCAGTTAAAGTTTACTAGAATCCTCTTGTAGAAATTCCGCATTCCATACTTTTTCCATAAATCACGTTTGTCTTTCTTTGGCATTCCCCTTTTTGAACATGGCCGTATCTATCTACATGAGTGCTTTTTCCGTAAACTTTGTCATGGGACACTAAATATTAGTTTAGTTAATCTAATTTTGATTAGACAATTTGTTCGTCTTTCAAGGGCTTACCATTTTTGGACATCCCATCTATTTCCAGTCTCCTATGCTTCGGATTCCGGGAAAAAATGATGAGTTTCAAATAAGATCTTTTGCTGTAGCATATTCAGTTTTCAAACAACGCTTATTTTCTCATCTTGTTTGATTTTTCAGTGTCTTCCCTTGATGAGTTTCTCTAGCACTTCCACAGCCCTGCCTAGCATGCATAACGGGTGATACGCACTTAGAGATCTGGGATTCCCCTTCCCCTTGCTGATTAGCACAAACCTCGCTACTTTTCATCGTACCGGGAAGATCCCATCCCGTAGACAAACTTTGAATGCCCTGACCAGCAAGTTAGGACAATGGCGATAGACAAGTTACAACACTTCAGCTAGAACACCATCTGGGCCTGGAGCCTTCCTAGCTATCAATGATAGGCTGCTTCTTCCAGTTCCGGCTGTATGAAGAGGGGGCACTCGATTGCAGTCTCACCATAGGCAGCATCAACACGGACGGGATAGGCGGGGAAGACCACTTTATGTATATAAGGCGTCCATAGGTCACCAAGATTCCACATAACTAGCTTGTAGCCAAGGCCTCATGGATCCTTGTTCACATTTTTCACTAGATCTTACCAACAGCGAGCCCCACGTTTGTTAATTAGTTTGCGAAGGCATTTGCTGACCAAATCATTTGCTACTACCAAGTTTCATGTCTTCTCATGGTTCCGTGCCCGTTGAACGGCACGCCAAAGCTTGTGACACTCCTTTCATTTTTCAATAATTTTAGTTGACCACGAGTACACTGGGGGCTTCTCATGTCCAGGTTTTCGACAGGACATAGAAGCGTCTAAAGCAGTCGTGATTATGCTCACAGTTCTGAGCTGCTATTTTTCTGTCCCTTGCAAATCTGTCTAGAGCGGAGCACTTGTCATGAGCATCTCGACGAACCTCCCGACATATATCCTTCCAATGTTCCACCCAATTGTACAAGGTCGAGAGCACAGGCGTTGGGAAACAAATCCACGCATCTCAAGTAGAATGTACTGATGTTCACAGGCTGAGTATTCTTCTATTACTCTCCAATTGTGTTTCCTTCATACTAAGGACTTCGAGGCAAATGTCACGTCCAGTATGGTTCCTTCACAGCCAATACGGTGGAAAGTTTGCGTACTTCCGGTATTTAGTAGGGCAGGCACTGTCCAGGCCGCCATTTCTAGCATTTGTTTTCCCCAAAGATCTGCTAAAGGTTGTTGAAGGCATTCGAAGCAGCACCCTCCAAAGTATTAAGCTTGGCTTGGATAGATGATATCGGTACGTTTGGCATTAGGTACACACTAAAGAAGATTTTCCCTGAATACCGAACCCACATGAAACCCGTCCACAGCCCCCCCTGGAAATCACTGTTGCGAACACAAATGGTGGCAGTACCAGTTTCGTTAGCTATTGCGGATATCTTCGCTCCTTTTAATAGCACCGTCTGAAACCCTTGATCTGGCGATCCATCCTCATCAAGTGGCTTTTTCTTCCTTCTTTTATCCCGATCTCCATCGATTTGGCTAGGCGCCATTCTTTTATTGAAGTTTAATCTGGAGCTATCTGCGCATGCAATTTAGGCTTAGCCCTCAGCACTTCTTTAGATTTCTGATCCCCTTCAGTCTTTAACCAGCTTCACCGGTAATGTCCTATGCTGTCCTCTAGTTCAAGGAGCCCAGAATAGCAGTTTGAATTTCTTTCATCGTCATATTTGCAAGCTACTCCTATCCAAAACACTACGTTTCTTTTTACGGCTTGTTTGTCAAATGATAGGGGAACAAAGAACCAAATAACATCTATTTCCATTTACCACAACTACAACCAACCTTTCTATCCATTCTCGGATTTCTTGTACCTTTCGCTGAACTGAACCAATCGAGCGAGCGAACAAGTTTCATAACAATACTACGAGTATCACTGCTGGAAAGGAAAATATTACAAGTAAACTCATAAGGACATAGGACAAAAGGGGAAAAAACTTTTGGGGGTGATTTTATATTGGCTGTAGTAATTTACTTTAAGTTCCAATTCACGTAAGCAAACCAGCTTATGAAAAATAAATCTCCTTATCGTTCGGGGCCTCATTAACGCTCCGCTGAATCTACCAGTATTGATGAAAACTCTTAGCAAGATCCAATCACTTTTTTCCAACCAATGATCACTTAAATTCATCCAAAATGTTAATATTCGTCCGTTACTCATATTACAATTCCGATTTGCCAAAAAAAAAGAATTCAAAGTGCGTCAAAACTAATCCTTACATAGTTTCAAAGGAACCGCTTCCTAAGCCGGGAAAAGTTTCATTTCTTGAATTTAATTTCAAACCGGTTCTCACCAGTCATCTCGCTTGTTCCACACCGGCAACTGCACTGCAAACCAGTGTGACCAGATTTTTTTTGAGGAATCTACTGCTGGTGGAGGTTAAAATCTACTAAATTATACTGAAAGCAAACCTGAAAATCACTGATAAATCTACTACAAATATAAATTGACAAGTGGCACAAGTTCTTTCTGTCTTTGACTACTGTGTGAAAAATATGCATAAACATCCTTGACAAATAGCCCTATAGAACGAAGTAATTTTTTACAAGCATAACTCACCGAAAGGTGTGTTGAGTGATTGATGCATTTCAAAAAAAAAAACACTGAGGATTTACTTCCCTGATTTTAGATACTACACTTTTCCTTTCCTCGAACATAAAATTAGTGGTATCAGCAGCAAATCCTATCAAATTTGCTAGGTTAAGCTTTCTTTCATATAAGGCGCTGGTTAAACTTTCAAACAAATCCTGCGCACTTTCACCTTTCAAGTTCACCATGCACAAAAATATTGTATGAGGTGACTGCATTTGTTTCGAATAGTATTTTACCGCAGTTGCAAGTACTTTGTTAGTACTAAACTCTGTACTCTCGTCGATAATGAGTGAAAATACTGAACTTTTCTCAGTCTCATTTTCTGGGTCTGGGTGTAATTCTGCAAGCAATTCTTCTTCAAAGCTATTGCCTAAGACGTTGTAGGCAATGGCAGCAGATTTTGTTCTCCTGCAGGAAAAACGCTTTGCGATTCCGGAATCATGGAATGACCTAGCAATTACTTCGCTTAAATGATCCATTACGCGAAAAGGTATATTGTGCTCTACTATGGCTGCTACAATGCTTCTTTTATATCTTCTGAAATCGTCGATATTTTGAAAATGGTATCAATCTGTAATCAAAGAAATAAATCGAGAAATGTCTGAGACATTTGACAAATTTGCACGTTTATACTATGGGTAGTTTTACGTAAATCGTCCATGTAAAGAATAATTGTCGGTTCCTTGTTGAAAGCTTCTAAAAAAAGTAGAATTGAAAGGAAAATTCTAGGAATCATGCAATGGGACATGAATATGTTGGTACTCCAAGAGTGATTTGACGAGTATGGGATTACAGAGTCAAGAAACTATTTTTCTTTTAATTCTCTGAATTGAATTTATTCCCCACTTTGATACGTTTCAAACTAAGGTAAAATGATTCACAGGCAAACGCGCTCTGAGTTCAGAGTGTTATCCGGTAATATAAAGCACAAACTCACTAGATTTTAAACTATTTAAAGAAAGTAGTAAATTAAATTTTGAGATTTATATAAAAGGTAACTTTTTCGACACTAATCCCATTCCTGTCAAACCATTCTCGAAACTTCCAGATATTCACCTTCCATTCCATCATTCATGGACTCTTTATTTGTCCACTTACCCTAGCAGCTTTCAAGAAATAATCGACACCCATTCAAAACGTAGATGTGAACAATGATTATCTGAAGTGACAAATTTTAACGTTTAACGGGAAAAAGGACAGCCTCAATCCTTAAAATGATCATACAGATACTACGGAAATGAGACTGAACTTAATGTATGAAAGAAAATTCTATGCACAACGAGAAGAACACTTTCAAAACTAACAATATAAATCACAACTTTATCCCTAAAAGTTCACATAAACATACCATTTTTAAATAATTAAACCAGAACTAAAGAATCGATATGTGTATACGTCAATTCCATACCTGTGAAGTTCCAGAATATCCATTCATACTTGTTATGTGCTTTGATGTAGCCATATGGTCCTTCAAAGACGCCAATCTACTTAGCACTTCGCAATTGTATGCTTTGCACCAAGCATTTTTATTGCTCAACTTTGATTTACAAAGCCAGCTTTTAAACAATAGATCTTGCTCCCACTCTTCACGATAACTTATACAAGCGCTTAATTTTTTATCACAAATTTCAACACAAAATAGTTCACTAATGTTTTCCATTCCACACGTATGACACGAAAGGTAACTAAACTAGTCAACTATCAAAACATGTTCCCCGAAACTTTTCTCTCGTTTCATATAAGAATGGTGCAATTCTTAAATTCTGATTCAAAATAAAGGGGAGTCCCCGGTATTGAAAGCAGTTTTACACAGTGTGCCTATATTACGCGGGAAAAATACAATATATTTATAAAAATTGTACATTCTACCAAAACATACCAAATTGATTTCACCTACTAAATACTGTTTCCAATGCCTCGAAAACTACCAAAAAAGTAGAAATCTACTAAATCTGGTCACACTGCTGCAACCGAAAAACGACGTTCTTGTATGCTTGACAATTCATGCTCTGAAAATCCTTGCTCTGACAGCTGCAGTTTGTTGATGTTTTTATGGAGGGGTTTATAGGGTGGGTATTTCTCTTACCAAAGAATTAATTGCAAGTGCAGTTTGCAAGAAATAATGTGTTATATCTCGGACGCCAGAAAGCCTCACGATATTTTGAGATGTATTCTTATTTTCGTCGATCGAGGAGTCCAGGGATTGAGTGAGTACAACTTCCCTTTAGAATTCACCATAAATTAAGGAAGAAAATCAATGGTTTGTGTTACCTATTTGCGGATTTGTTTCAAATCTACTTTCTGATGAGTTCTTTTGTCGGACTTGCCTCACCAGTTGATGATTTTGTAACCACTTGATTGGTGGGAGTGCAGCTAAATTTTGTCAACACGTGTGAAAGTGCATGTAATTGCAGGACCGATGTCGGGATTTACACATTATTGGAAGCAAATTTAATCACCTTGTACTCAGGTTTAATATGCTTAGTATCCTTCTGCGTTGATTGTATGGCGCCAGTTGTGGTGTAGAGAGTTAGCAGATTCAGCTTCACTGTTCCCGTAGTGCTGGTAAAAGACTGCTGGCGATTTCTTACGTTTACGTTACTTTAATATTTCTTTTAGTATTATTTCTAAATACAGTAATTAAGCTTTTGTTTAATAAAACACAATAATTTTACTTTGCTCGATTATCCTTCCTCAACTTCTTTTTCTTGAAATCCTTTAAATTTTCCTTCTTCTTCGTAGCACTACAGCCCCTCTCGGGCCTACGCTTCCTGCAACACGCGGCTCTAAATGTTTCGGTCTGTTGACAGCATTCTCCAATTCTGAAATCCAAGCAGTGATGAACTGTAATCACCGACTGAGTCAGACCAGTGGTTTCCCCACTGGCCTCGGTCCTTCAGTTCTCCTAACGAATACCTTTTCTCCTTTAAATTAACCAATCTTTATTCTTACTTAAGGAGTGTAAGGTATTGGTTGTGAAAGTGTTGGCTAAACAATACAGGTACCATGACACAACTCATGGTGTAACCCACCTCTCACTAATCTATATGGCCACCACATTACATGTAGCGTATGGGCGAAAGCCGGACGGTGATAAAATTCAAACAATCACCATAATGTGTTAGTTTGCCTATCATGGGCAACTCAGTAATAACAGGATTGAAACCCATCATCAGAAAGTCCCCAAGATTTGCAGATTCATACGCAACCGCCTATACAACACCGTTATTAAGAGTGGCAAGGTAGAAGGCCACAACAAGTAACTGGCACCCCTCTGTTTACCAGATTTGGATGAATGACGCGTAAGAAAGGGGATTCAGTGTGATAAAAATTTAATGCCAATTGTCTTATAGAAATAAAAGCAGGCAAAATCGAATTCCAGCATTGCAATGCTGATAAATAGAGGAAAATTTTGAATTGGAAAAAAATAAATAGCAGAACAGAGATCAGAACTTAATATGTTATACGTCTGGATAAGATGTGCAGACAAATGCCTTCAGCAATCGGAATTCACAGCATTTCTTCCCTGTTCAATGATAAACTGAGCATATATGAGTGTCCCGCACTAACTTTGACAGTCAGGAGGAAAATGAAGCAAACCAAAAGAAGAAGTCCTTATAAACGACCCTTTCTGCACAGAGTATTTGCAGACAGTTGGAGTTTTTCGAAATTATGAGTATTTTCCTGTATCAAGTCATTGATAACTTCATGGACGAATGGTCAGAAACAGAATTCATATTTTTAAACACGAATATATATTCAAATTTCTACGATCAGCTTAATCAGGTGCCATTATGTAAGTTTATGTTCAGTTCCAAATAGTTCATTTTATTAAAGTTTATTAAAAAACAACAAAAATAAAATTTTATGATATTAACACTAGTCCGCGCCTATCATTAACTGAATTGAAAATCATGAAATGAGATATAATAACAAATCACTGACATCACGTAATTCAGTTATATAAAGTTAATACCTACATTGAATAATTTGATTGTAGGAATTGATTCTCTTTTTGGACACGCATGCAATGTTTTCTATTGCAATTGCATAACGCTTGAATTAATTTGTATGTTATCCATTCCACGCTCCTTCCGCTTCATTAAATACTACTATTCAAAATAAAATGGAAAATCATTAAAAAGGTATTATTTCCGATGTTTTATATGAATCCTAAAATAATTGCTGCAAATTAATATTATGAGCATCCTGAAATTGTATGATTTTCGGCTGTTTAACAATTTGAGGGAACTATTTCACAGAAATGCTGTGTTGCTTCCTTTGCATATTACTATAGGATAAAATATTTCATGGATTTGTAGTTTTTAATATGACTTTTTAAACTTACTTTTCCTTTTTTTTCCCATTACTTATTACTTACTACGTTTTCTTAAATTTTAATTTAATTAATTATAATCTTGAATTAGTTGCTTGGTTATCCAACTTAATATAAATTTGTGAAGCCTAAAATTAAATTAAGTTTTTTCAAAACTAAATTGAAAAACAAATTCAAAAATATCAGAACAAAATCATTTCAGTATCAAAAACGTAGAAATTTTGAGACTTGAAAATTTACAATGAAATATCATTTTGAATCAACAATATATCCAGGCATGTACGAGTATACAAAAAAAAAGACATATTATATAAAAATCTTTACATAATTTCAAACAAAGTAGAATATAGTTTTTGATAATATAAAAATAGGCATTCCATATATATTATATCTAAGTAGCGGCCTATTATTAGTAATGTTTAATACTATCAATAAACGAAAACAAAAGCAAATCAAATAATAATGCATCATCAAAATTAATTTGTAAACCTACTTAACTCGTGTAATCTCTCCCGTAAAGATTTACTGAAAGCATAAAAACCCCGTTTTCATATAATCGTACGTCTGTCTCTGTGTATGGTATCTGATCTCTAATATGAATTGAATTTTTAAGTAAACCACATTTCTTGTATCGAATGTACTAATAATGAAGAAATAACAAGAAAAAGTTCTAGTAAACCTTAGCAGACCACGTATCAGAATAAGTAACGTAGTCGTGATTAAAGCAAAACTGGCAAGTAATTAGAGTCCTTAGGAGATGGAAGATGCATATGAAACAAATTTCATACGATTAAAGATTTCATTGTTATATATAAGTAGATAGTGTTATATATTATATGACAAAGTCGGTAATAATTATAAAAACTATGTTGACCAATGGGAAGTTAATTAATAAAAGCATCATATGATAAAATAAAACAAATAAAAAAAAATAAATCTGATAAGAATTGTATTCAATAAAATGAAGAGAATATTATGTAAATTT
Source organism: Odontomyia ornata (assembly GCA_963969285.1). Taxonomy (NCBI): domain Eukaryota; kingdom Metazoa; phylum Arthropoda; class Insecta; order Diptera; family Stratiomyidae; genus Odontomyia; species Odontomyia ornata. The sequence continues at coordinate 475,003,823 of OZ017738.1, read as the reverse complement.
TCAAATTGTGTCTTTCATTTGACTTGAATTTTGTACTGTAACAAGGGAAAACGTTGAGGAAGACTAGGACCCACTTCCTTTTGCTGTAATAAAGTGGGTTGATTACTTTTGCTAACGCTTTTTCAGCTAATAGTGTGTTCGACCAGCGCCGCCACAGGATTTCAAGATTCAAGATCTTTATTGGGTGTTTTTCTAATTTTAAGTATATGCAATTCATAAATGACTTAGCCTAACAATATTCATATAGGTTGTGCCCTAGGGCTTTTCCCGGAGCCCAATAATCATTTACTTTTCCTTAATTTATAATATTAATTGTTTCAATGAAACAAAACATTAAAATGTTGACACCCACAACATTATCAAACATTAATAGAAACCCTTAAATGCACTTTGAACAATATTACTTTCATCTCGAGGCTAATTTTATCACGTTTGTAACAAAGCGCTCATACATTTTGCATCAGACTGTAAAGAGAAATGAGACAATGATAACACATTTTGCGAAGTAGTGACACTTAGGAGCTCGTTAGTAGTTTTAGTCGTGCGTATTTGATTTTTTGTAGGAGAAATGGGGGGGAAGGGGCAAGACGGGGTAGTAGGCAAGACGAGGCAACGCGTTTTAACGGCCTCACAAACGATCAATCCCAGCCGCTCTGGCTTGCAATGATGCGCCGTCATGTTGCTCATCAGTCAGCGCAGTGACCGGCTTATAAGTGTACGCGTTTTCGCTTTGGCGCCAAAAACTCGGTTTTTGTCAAGTTAGTTGTGATTTCCGCGTTATGCATCGATTGTGTTTTGTACCTCAATATTACTTTTCTAGAACAAACTGAAGGTTGTTCTTGTTTATCAATGATTACACCAGCAGGTAAGAACATGTTTGTGTCTGTTATATATGTATACAAATGAAATATATTTGCTCTTTTTACTAATACAGTCAAATATCATTATACACATTTGCATCCCAATATTTCGGACACTTCTTTCCTAACCTTTCGAGCCGCAACATGTGATATCGCGCGCCAATATCAAGTGTTAAATATCTTGTATTAAATTGTATTAAATGAATTGAATACCTGTTAGAGAATAAACTATTTGAATTATTATAACTCGGTATGTTTTATAAAACTTAAATCCTATGAACAAAACAGTGCTAAACACACGAAACAAGCAACATTAAAACATGGTGTCAGGTTTGTGAAAATTTTGAAAAGTGCCCATGAAAACGAGAAAAATGCCCGAAGACGAAAATAAAGCACTCGGCGTGCGAACCAGCAGACTACTGGTATTGGAACAAAATCTAAACAAGCAACAAGCTTCAGCCAGCAGAGTTCAGGCTTTGGAGCAATCTCTGAATTCGCAACAAGCAACAGAATACGTGAAAATCCCTCTGCCAGAGCCATTAAACATCAAGGTAGGCGATATTTCTCAGTTTTCAAGCATTTCGAAGAAAGATGGAACAACTATGTCATCGCCAGTGGACTCGATAACAAGCCCGAGGAAAGAAAGAAAGCGATTTTTCTAACTGCGATAGGAAATGACGTTTTTCAAATGCACGGCAATCTACCTCTAACCGAGCAAGAAAAATCGACAGCTGAAAACATACTGAAAGCTATTAAGAAGAATCTAACACTAAGAGTTAATAAAAGGTATAAGCAAGCGATTTTCAACTTAGCGACTCAAAACCAAAATGAAACCTATGACGAATACTTTGCGCGTCTACGAGAGTTGAATAAAAATACGCAATACGGAGATTTGTCGGATGATATACTACTCGACAAGATAATATGTTCCATAAAAGATATAGGACTCAAGGAAAAACTTTGGCTAAATACAGACATTACTTTGTCAAAAACAATTGATATTTGCAAATCAAAAGAAAATGCCGCAAAACAATTAGGGGTATTACAATCTCATAGTATGGATAACGCAGGCAATACTACCGACATTGTCAACAAAGTGCGCAAAATTGCAACCAATAAAGCATATAAGCCAAAAATGGACCGAAATAATAAACAGTTATGCAAATACTGCGGAAACCAGTACCATTAAAATCTGAGGGAATGCCCAGCGAGATCTGCAGTGTGTAGAAAGTGTAGCAAACATGGACATTACGCATCTGTATGTATGTCAACTAATACGAGTACAAGCAACAATCGAACGCCCAATATTAAACACGTTAAAAGTCTACAAAATGAGCAACAACTAATACTTACACTATGCGACAACACTAATCTGTTAACAATTAATTCAGACATCAGACAACAGAGCGAAATATTCAGAAACGTCAAATGTATTCTAGATACGGGAGCTACCTGCAATATAATCGGACTAAACAAGTTGAAGCGTGTGACACAACAACGAAAAATAGTAGCAACGAAATTGCAAGCATTCGGGAATAACATAATAGTGCCATTGGGTAAAGTACTGTTGCAGTTAAAACATAAAGATGATATTAACAATGAAACTTTCGAAATAGTGACCGGAGATCATGCACCACTACTCTCAGCAAGCACCTGCCAGAAGATGAATTTAATCAAACTTTGCTTCAACGTAAACAAAATTTCTTCAGAATCAGAACGAATTTGCCAGGAGTACGCATCTGTTTTCGAAGGACTCGGAGAATTCAAAGGTGAGGTGAAACTTGAACTACAAGAAAATGTTGTGCCTAGAAAGCAAACGCCGCGACGAGTAACAATCGCGTTGCATAATAACCTCCGTTCAATTTTAAATGAAATGGAAAGCGATGGAGTCATTGAAAAGCAAATTGAATCAACGCCTTGGCTGAACAACATCGTTCTGGTCAAGAGAAACGAAAAATTTCGATTGTGCCTAGATCCACGGGAACTCAACAAACATCTGTAAGACGTTCGATTCACATCGAAGACGCTACAAGAAGCTTTACCGAGCCTAGCAAACCCTAAAATATTTTCAACAGTTGATGCAAAAAAAGGATTTTGGCAACTGAAACTGGACAAAAGCAGCAGTGATCTAACCTCATTCAGCACACCCTTTGGCAACTACAAGTTTCTAAGGATGCCTTTTGAAATAAAACCAGCAATGGAATTTTTTTCAAATTGCTTTCACAGAAATTTTAAGTGGATTAAATGGTGTAATTAACATTGCAGATGATATTTTAATATTTGGCTGTGGCCAAACCGAAGAAGAAGCGGTAACCGATCACAACAAGAATCTACGCAAGCTTCTTGAACGACTTGAGGCGGAACGCGTTAAACTCAACAAGGAGAAGATAAACCTGTGCATGAAAGAGGTAAAATTCTATGGCCATATACTAACTTAGAATGGAATAAAGGCAGATGAAACAAAAACGTCAGCGATATGCAACCTACCACGTCCGAGCAACAAAGAGGAACTAGCAAGATTTCTCGGTATGATAACGCACCTTGGAACGTATATCCCGAATTTAGCTTCGAATTCACATAACTTAAGAGAATTAGTTCACAAATCATCAAATTTTAACTGGACTGAGGTACATGAACACGAATTCACAGAATTAAAAATTATTCTAACAACACCTCCAACGCTTAAATATTTCGATGCTACAAAGCCGGTAACCATACAAACCGATGCATCTTCATTTGGTATCGGAAGCGTTCTTTTGCAAGACAATTGGCCCATAGCTTATGCTTCGAAAACACTATCTAGCACTCAGAAAAACTACGCACAAATAGAGAAAGAGATGCTTGCAATATTCTATGCTTGTAAGCTTTTTGACCAATATATCTGTGGCAAATCTGATGTTACTATTGAAACGGATCATAGCCCATTAGTGAAAATCCTCGCGAAACCACTGCTAGAAGCCCCAAAGCAACTACAAAATATGATACTCATGTTACAGCGATACAAACTCAATATCAAATATAAGAAAGGTAAAGAAATGTATATTGCGGATACACTTTTAAGAGCTCCCGAAAACATATCGAACGAAGAAAAGTTATATGATATCTACAGAATCAAAAATATATTCGAAACAATAGAAAAAATAAATTGCATTGATGAATTGCCAATAAGTGATAACACGACGAAAAGAATAATAGAAGAAACAGAAAATGATCCGGCAATGATAGAGGAGAGATAGAGGAGAAAATACAAAACGGTTGGCCAAATTCTAAGAACAAATTAAACCAAACACTCAAACAATACTTTCCTTATAAAGAACTCCTAACAATACAAGACGGTTTGATCTTAAAAGGAAATCGTATTCTCATACCAGATTCTTTACGAAAGACGATCTTAGCCAGATTGCACACAAGCCATTCCGGAATCGAAAATACTCTCAAATTAGCTAGAGGAACTGTATTTTGGCCAGGAATAAATGGTCATGTAAAATCAATAATCGAAAACTGCAATACTTGCATAAAATATTCGAAACAGCAACAACGAGAGCCTATGATAACGCATGAGATCCCAGCACATCCGTTTGAAATTGTATCGATGGATATTTTTGAAGTTACAATTACGAATCGCGTTCACCGTTTCTTAATCACCGTAGACCATCACTCTGACTATTTTGAAATTGATGAGCTTGCAGAGATGACAGCAAAATCTGTAATTCTAATATGCTAACGAAATTTTGCAAGGCATGGCGTTTCAAAGAAGGTGATACCGGACAATGGTCAACAATTCATTGGACACGAATTTAAACAGTTTTCTAAAGAATGCAACTTCCAACACACGACATCTAGTCCTCATCACCAGCAAGGTAATGGTAAAGCGGAAGCATCTGTGAAAACGGCGAAAACGATGATTACAAAATGTTGAGATTCCAACGAGGACTTCTACAAAGCTCTGTTAGTATGGCGAAACACTCCCAACAAAATCGGATCTAGTCCTGCAAAGCGAATGTTTTGTCGATGGTTGCGATGTAATATTCCTTCAGCTGATTACGAACAAGGAGTAACGAATAATGTTCAGGAGTCCATAACCAAAAACCGGGAGTATTTGAAAAAATATTACGATCGTGGGACCAAAAATCTTCGTCGTTTAAACGAAGGAGAAAATGTTTTCACCAAAGTCAACATTAAAACAAACAGTGGGAACCAGGCGTCATCGTGAAGTCTATCAACGCGAGGTCATACTTCGTTCGAGTGGGACGAAACGAATATGTGCGTAATTCGATCCATATTCGAATGTTACCAAATCAACGTGTCGAACACTCGGATAATTCCAGCGTTCCAGTGGAAGAGAAATTTGCAACAGACCGAGAACCTTTAGCGAGAGATGGCTTCAACGTTTTTAATCAACAGCGACCGATCAGAAAATCATATAGAATTATAAATAGACCCCGTAAATAGACATGAAGCGCCTTATTAAAAGAAAGAAAGAGGATGTTATATATGTATGAAATATATATACAGTCATATATCATTATACACATTTGCATCACAATATTTCGGGCACTTCTTTCCTAACCTTTCGAGCCACAACATGTGATATCGCGCGCCAATATCAAGTGTTAAATATCTTGTATTAAATTGTATTAAATGAATTGAATACCTGTTAGTGAATAAACATTTGAATTATTATAACTCGGTATGTTTTATAAAACTTAAAGCCTATGAACAAAACAGTGCTAAACACACGAAACGAGCATCATTAAAACAGTGTCCATATTCTGAATTGGTCATTAAAGGCATGTTATTTTATTCAAATAAGCATTGGAGGGCAAGATGGGGTATAGAGTACCCCATCTTACCCCTCGAAGAAATTCGATTATTTCCTTATGACAGTTTATGCTTTTTCAAAACTTCTTTGTTTTTAATCTTGTTTCAGGATAGTGAACAATTATAAAAGAAAGTCGGAGAGGCGAAACCGGAGTGAACAGAGTATGCAAAATGCGGTAGATATTGTAATCGAAGGGAAAATGGGGTACAAATTAGCAGCGAAAAAATATTTTGTGCTACAAACGACGTAGTTCGTGCAGCCGTAGAAGATCCTACTAGTACTGCAACTTCGATTAAAGTTCCTTTAGACCCAAAAAAGTGAAGATTTACTGATGATGAAGAGAAAGAGCTTTGCAACTATATAATGGATATGGAGAGTCACCTTTATGGGCTCACAACAAACGATTGATGACTTTGGCGTACACCCTGGCAGTTGAACATGGAAAGCAAAATTTCTTCAACTCTGAAAGGAAAGAAGCTGGCAAAGATTGGGTGCAGCGGTTTGCAGGAATCCAGAATTGTCGATAAGAAAACCGAAAGCACTTGAGCTGAACGTGCCGCTGGGTTTAATAAACAAGCTGTGAAACAGTTTGTCAACTTCCTCCTGATGAGCAAAAGCTTCCGTCAGAAAGAATTTATAATTGTGATGAAACAAGAGCTTCAGTGGTACGAAAAACCAAGTCAAAAATAATTGCTCGAAAAGGTAGAAAACAAGTGAGATCTATAACTTCTGCGGAGAGAGGTACGACAATAACTGTGAAACTACATTTTTGTGCGAGTGGTCAATATATTCCTCCAATGCTGGTATTCCCACGAAAGAGAATGGACCCACACTTAATGCACAATGCTGCTCCTGGAGCTTGGGGTGTTTGCAGCAATTCTGGCTGGATGACAGCTGAATTATTCCTTGACTGGTTTCAGAAGTTTGTTGAATTTAGTAAGGCAACGGTTGATCGACCTGTACTGTTGTTATTAGATGGCCACAGCACTCACACACAAAACTTGGACATTATTAATGAAGCTCGCACCAATTGGGTTGTTATTTTTTGCTTCCCCCCTCATACAATTCATCGACTTCAAGTGCTGGATGTAGCATACATGAGGCCCATGAGCACATACTATGACCAACAAATCACAGCTCGGGTTCATAGCAGCCCAGGAATGATTGTAACTATCCGGTAAGTAGCAGAAATTTTTAGCAAAGCCTTTATTCAGGCTTCTACAATGGCAACGGCAGTGAATCGCTTCAAGAAATGTGGCATTTGGCCATACGATCCAACAGTTTTTTCCAATAGTGACTTTGCTTCATCATTGATGACTGATATCCCACAAACAGACAGGTTGTTCATCAATGTAGGATTGTCTGAAACAACGACAATGAACAACCGTGCTACCGCGCTAAATAGACCAATCGTTGTTCCGGAGATGGTAACGGCTGCAACAGTAAATTCAATTTTAGCAGTTGGAAATTTTGATAAAGAAACTATTGATAAACCACTAATAGATACAATGCCTGTTGCTATAGAACCATCTGATATTGAAGCAGAGCCATCTCACGTGCCTGTTGTCCCTTTGACACCATCTATCACCACAGCTAGCTCAGTGCTTGTAAATTTTATGAATCCTGAGCCCGGATGCTCGACTTGGTCGAGAAATATAGAAATAGACCACAGGCCAACTACTCCACCATAACTATCGAAAACATTCCAATTGTTTATGATTATGAATTAGAAGAGGAAATCAACAGGGCCATCGCGTGGTTTGTAGCCACCCAAATCAAGGCTTTAATCGGCGCTCCCTCTCCTGGTAAAACCCGTTATTTTGTTCGTTCCAGTTTTGGTACGGGGGGATGATACCCTTCGTGTTTAGAGCCACTCCAATATCGGCCACATATGGACCCACCGTGTTCCGGACTGGAAAAGCCAGTAGCTTTTATAAATAACAGCATCAAATACCACCCACCCTCCACTATATATTTTATGTACAAATACTAGTATTTGATTTATTTATATACATTCTTTGATTTTTCATTCTCTGTTCTTGTCTTTGGTGCTCTTTTTGGTCGTCTATATAGAACTGTTAATCATTGAAAGGCATTTGCTTGACTTTTGCATGAGCAAATGCTCTCAGAATTTGTCTAAAGTCTAAGTTTTTTAGAATATCATTTTCGATTGCTAGAGTAGCAAGTGAGTGCAGTCTTTCCTGTGCCATTGTAGAGTATAAATAAGTTTATATAAGCTAAAGTTTACTAAAACTTCGTTCGGCACTAGCAACTGTCACGAGTGTTGTTAGTAACACTCTTAACGCGACCCAAAAGTTTGTAAACAAATCTTTACTGTTTGTGGTTTTCATCATACACAGGACTTCTTTTGGTGTGACTTTGTTGTTTCTTTTGTTTCTAAAATCCAAAATTGAACTTATATGTAAAAGTTCAGGATACAGTTCAATACCGTTTATATCAGCCAATTTGGTTATGTTGTTAGTGAAATGTCTTTCAAGGTCCAAGCAACTTTGTTTTAGATATTCTTTTTCTTGAAGTTGAGCAACATTACCCACAAATCCTCACACATTTTGGCATTCCTTCAACGCAGTTGATCTCTTCTCAAGTGAGACCAAAACGTTATCCACTAATGGATAAAAAAACTTATCTCGTAAAGGTTTCTTCAGATAACGATTGCACTTCCTCAGAAGACTCATACAAAAAAACTCGTTTTCATTTACGAATCCTTTTCTCGGGAAAAACATGTTCGATACCAAGTTCAGCTGCTATTTCTTTAGCGGAGATTACTGAGTCCACATATCCATTCTCTCTAAATCTGTTGAAAAATTCCAAACACTTATTGAACTTTTCAGCACAGTCACTGATGTCTACCTCTTTCCCTTGAATTCGATTACTGATGGAATTAACTTCAAAAAGAATGTCATTCTACAAGACCAAAGTTACGATGAAGGAAAAGTCTTCCATTTGATTAATCGAAGGTTGAGCTTCTGAAGCTGTTTTGGGGTCATCAATTGTGTCGCCTAACTCAATCAAATGCATCCTTAACTTCCACATATTGGTATCCAACAGCCTGAATAGCACTTATGCGAACTTCTCAACACGTTTCACACACTTAATTTAAAGTAAGTGCTTTAGTATGGTCGTTTATTATACACCAGCGTTTCGTTGAGCTAGAGAAGATGACAAAGATTCATTTTAAAATACCAAATAAAGATGCAGACTTAACTGATGATTTTGCTCCATCAGCAATCACTAGATTTAAGCTATGGCACCCACAAGAAATAAACACAGCCAAAGGGAATTTGTCCAGTACACGGGCTTGAACTCCATTATGTACACCTGCCATATTAGCGCCGTTATCGTATCCTTTTTTTTTGTGATAGGGAGGTGGATGCTCATTTACGCACAGAGTGTGGGACTCCCATGTTTGCAAGAAGGCGACTGGACTATACACTAAACACTTTCCCTGTCAACCTAAGAACCTAGCCTGGAACTGTTTGACACATTACTTCGCGCCAGGTCTCGTTTTATTACGCCGTGAGGTATCTTCAACATGGGGGATCCCTCTTCTAGCGGGAGGGGAGAGGGAAAGAGGAAGTGCCAGACAAGCGATCCCCTTGCCCCAAAACCCCCGGCTGCTGTGAGCCCCTTTTATCTCGAACATAATGTGCCACCAGGTTCCATTTGTCAACCGATTCGAGCATCAACGTGATCTCCCGTCTCCGTGTAGAGGGCCCTTCGCAGCCTATCGCATTTTATGTATGCAAAAAATGTTTAACAGACATTTTCTTCCTCTCCTGGGCAATACCGACAATCAGGGGACCGTAACTTATCAATCTTGTGCAATTAAGACTGAAAACACCCATGCCCGCTCAAAAACTGGGTCAGGTAGAAGTCAGTCTCACCATGCCTTTAATTAAGCTATGGTTTCACACTCAGAATGAGGCGCGCAGTCCATCTTCCCTTCGTGCGATTCACCCAAAACTGCTGCCAATCGTTGAGTGAGCGCTGTCTCTGTTCGCGTCCTCGTTTCGACGCAGATAAATAGCGTGGCGCTCTCTCGCAAGGAGGGTGACAGGTACCACGCCTGCAATGACTTTCACCACCGAATCAGAGACTGTAGGATACGAAGATGCGGTCCTCAGCGCTCCTCTTCTCTGTACCTGTGCCAGGCGTTTTCTGTCGCCCCATACCTCTGCTCCGTACAGTAGCACTTACCCTACAGCACTCATCAAGAGGTGTCTTCTTGATGGGCGTGGTCCTCCTACGTTGGCTATAAGTCGACTCAGAGCCGATATTCCTGAAGCAGCCTTCTCAGTCGTTGCCCTGATTTGCTCCGAGAAACTCATCTTCGAGTCGATCAGTAGCCCCAGGTACTTCACCGATGGCTTTGATTCGATTTGCATATCTCCAATACTGATCATCCTTACTCTAGGGACTCTCTTTTTTGTCAAGATGACCACTTCGGTTTTCTCCAGTGCTAAACTGAACCCAGGAGCAGTCATCCAGTCATGCATTAGCATTCCTAGCCTAAGTTGCGCCTGTTCAAGGCCAACTTAGGATGGAAATTACATCAGATGTTGCCCAGGTCCGGAGCTGCGGAACGTGTCTTACGACGGGCTACTGAGACTCGAGATGCCAGATGAGTCGCGCTTCGTCGGCTATGCGGATGATGTGTCAGATCTGGTCGCTGGAGCAGAGGGCAACATCCGATGTGACTTCCATCCTTCGTTGGCCCTGTGTCGAGTCGTAGAGCAGGCTTCGGTCCTTCAGGTAGTACCTCAAAAGCCACATTATATATTCTGGTCTTGAAAAGGGTTTTCCAGCATATCCAGAATATCCACCCATCTTTGAAGGCATTCCTGACGTCGAGTATCACCAACAGGACGATCTGTCACTTGGTGTGACTATATGCCTATACTTTTTGGACTGCGTTCACCACCTCTGCAATCGCATCAATGGTAGAACGTTCTGCTCTAAAGCCGTACTGCCGAGGAGGTATGTCTCCAGCAGCGCAAATTGCGTCAGTGAGTCTTCCCTTGATAAGTTTCTCTAGCACTTACCCAGCCGAATCAAGCATGCATAACGGGCGGTATGCAGACGGCGATTCGTGAGCCTCGCCACCTGCCATCGTACCGGGAAAACCCCGTCCCGTAGGCAAGCGTTGAATGTGCTGAGCAGCAAGTCAGTACAATGGTCATAGACAAGCCGCAATACCTCAGCCGGAACACCATCTGGACCTGGAGCCTTCCTCAGTTTCAACGAAAGGACTGCCTCTTCTAGTTCCGGCTGTGTGAAGAGTGGACACTCGACTGCTGTTTCACCATGGGCAGCGTCAACATGGACGGGATGGGCGGGAAAGAGTGCCTGCACTATCTCGTCGTAAAGTTTAAACGATAAATCTATAAGGTAATGGACCCAGATAACTTGAACTCTATTAATTGTGGTCGCTTAAAGTTTATCGCAGTTTTCTCTTACGATTCACGTCATTTCCTTCCTCTGATTATAATGCGAGTGCATTTAGTCAGCTTTCCTATTGACCATGAAACTCGTTAAGGGAATTAAACAGAGGGGAGTAGAGGGTTGGTTCTATGGAAGGACAAAGTGATGGATATGATGGAGTACTTCAACGCGATCAATATAATTGAAGATGAATTTTCTAGTCTCACTCCTTCAAAAAACTGAGAAAGACAGACTAGACGCTTGGAACAAGTCTGCGACCCAAGCAAAAATGATTCTCTCTAAGTGTATCAGCAACGAGCTCCACCAACAAATATCAGGTCATCTTTGTGCAAGAAAGCCTTGGGAATTTTAACAATAACAAAGCTAAAGACTAAGTTTGTCATCACTGCCTCGACTTTTTTGCATTGAATGGTCTGATATTGAGGACAGTCCGTCATTCTTAGTTCATATCAAAAGTCAGCATCAAGCTTTTCCACTGGATTGAAAGCTTATAAAATTAAAAGCATCGAGGGACTTCTAGAGCTTCTTTTTGTGTCAATAGTCCTTCATATTTTTCAGAAATGGCTTGCACCGTTCAAATCAAAAGATCTGCTCATGAAGGCAAATGATGATCAAATGATCGTCAATCTCTCGCCAGCGCTAACTATTCATGAGAGAAACATCGCCCCCATATCAGCATTATGTCCTCTGTGGAAGGTGTCGGAGATACATGGCAAAAACGGCAAGCTTGTTCGAAAAACAAAGAAACCCTCGCGGAACACCTATGGATGGTGAAAATAAACTGGTTGACGTTATTTGTAAATACTGCAGTTAAAAGAGACTTTGGCTGAAACAGTGAGTTTGGTGGAAAGCCGATGGTTAACCTCCATTCTGTGCTTGCACTAATAGAACCAGAATCAGTAAGTTATTATCTCTAACGGTCAATGAAATTGAAATAAAACTGAGGCTAGTATCTGTCAATTGATCTCTTGGCAGAATCCGCTGACGATAACTAGTGGTCGACAATGCGGCAACCAAGCATATAATTCGGATTTTCAATTGGCTTTCGAAATATGAGCAACTATCGAGGTAATAAATTCATCTGATGGTCAATTGAAAAGTTTGACTCTCAATAAAGTCCGGTACGTTCCAGATGTCTCTCGGTATTGGCAGCACATGATAGAATTCCTACCAGTAATTTTGAATCATACCAACGTGAATGTCGATTTATCATCGATAAAAAAGGTATTTCAACAAGAACGAGAGAGCAGAACAACACGTTGTATCAAGCATCATTCCATCTAGTTTAACCTGAGGGACTGCGTGTCAATCTAGTTGAAGGTACAGATACCTTACAATTCTGCCCCGAGCAATGCAAGCACCAAGTTAACCAGTTTGTTCGAGCCAAACTGCAATCTGAGCTTGTACGGTGGCAAAACTTAGCAAAGAGCTCTGTGGTCTTCGTCAGTTTGGGAAGACACACCGACAGTCTTTTGAAACTAGAGTTCGAACAACCAAACCAGGTGGGCTCCTGTCAATCAATATCTGTGGTACATTTGATAAATCGTTCAGCGAGCGTAGGTATCTGATTATAATCAAAGACATTTTATTCACATTTTCATTTGCGTTTCGTTGTGCGTGAAAAATCGGCTATGAAAGAAGCTCTATGAGAAGTATTTTCAAAAGTTAAAGTCGTTGGCCATCAAGTGAGAGAGTTCCTTAGTGACAATGGGGAAAAACTAGACACTTAAAAAATTTGAGCAACCCAATGGCTTACTGTGCCATATGCGCCTCAGCGAAATGGAACAGTTGAACAGGAGGATTGAACTTTAGTTCAAATGGGTCGAAAGCTCAAATATTCGAGTTTCCTGTAGCCATCTGGGCAGAACTCGTGACCACAGCCAGTTACGTCCGTAATCGATTAGGAAAATTGTCGAACGAGAAGAATAGTCCTCGTGAAATTCAGTTTGGTCATAAACCATGAATCAATCACTTGTAAATTGTCAGCTCTAAGTGCTACCTTCATATTTCCACGCAAAAGAAAATAAAGATGAATTGACACCGAACGATGACGAATATATAATATATACCCAAGAAACGTGATGTTGTATTATCCAGGGACATCATCTTTCATGGAAACATCGGAGACTATAAAATGCGCGTATCATTGCGTATAGAAAATAATAAAACAGTCAGCAGAAATGGAGATGAAACAGATAATGAAAAATCAATAGAAGAAAATCAAATAAGGTCATTCTATCAGAGTCATCTTCATCGTCCTAAGCTGAAGAAGTGGGTGATGTTGCTTCCGGTATCCAAAAGAGTTTGTAAAAACATCAAAAACCCTTGTACGTAAATGACAACATCACAATTCCAGAAGTATTTATCGTTGGAGATGATCCTATGTCTAGTCACGCATTTGGACACAATTTGGACAATGTTGGCATTTGCATCCACGAAAAAGATGCAGCTGATCCTGTTCAACGTCTCCACTACTTTTCCGCATGGTGATGTGGATGAGGAAATTTACATTAAGCAACTAATCAGCTACTTAGATGGCACAAATCATATTTTTCGTTTAAAGTGTAGCCCGTTATTGTGATAAAAAACTATGATGACTTTTCTTCGGAGCACTATAACCCCACTCGAGTCTTCGCTTCCTGTAACAAGCACCTGCAACTGTCTTGGTCCATTGGCCACATCCTCCAATTTAAAAATCTAATGCGGCAATATAATGTCTTCATTGGCCAAGTCAGACCAGCGTTTTCTCAGTTTCAAAACTGATCTCTGCCCTTGGATTCATCCAACAGCCCTACAGCCCCTTGCTTAGAGATAGTTAGAGTATCTCATTGTCATGATCTAATGTATCGGCACTCCACAAAGCGATATGATCATTATCACGCTTTGGCCGTGTACCCGCCCACCCAGCTGCGATACGTTCTGATTTTAAACCAGCACTTATCATAACTGAACAGGCTTATAGTCCGTCCAAAGAACTACTCGAACTAAATCTCGTTGACGCCAACGAAACTTGAACCAGAGACCTTCGGCTTACGGGCTTAGTGCTCTAAGCACTAAGCCACGTGGGCAACAGATACCTTTTGGGTTATCCGTTGTTTGTCCATGTGATTTACGTGGCTAACGCATTTCCGTAGCTTTACAATTGTTGAAACCTCCAGCTTTCATACAACTCTTGGTTGTATCGAATTCGCCATTTGTCCCCGTCAATCTTTGCTTCAATTATTTGCTTCATGATCCGTCTTTCGAAGGCGTTCAATATGCTTGCGGATGCATTGGTCTTACCACAGATTTGTATACTTGAAGCTTTGTTTTCCTGTTTATGCAGCTGGTCTTCACGATCGTCTTAACTGCATAAAAAATTTGTTTGCGAGCTGTATTCTTCGGCGTATTTCATCACTTCCACTTTCGGTTTTCGTTATTTTGGCGACCATTTCACAAATCTGCTCACATTTTCAGTACTGTATTCGCCAAGTGTGATATTTTGGATATTTGAGGTATTTTTCTCAACTGCGCTATGAGCTTTGTTTGATTCTCATTGATTTGATAGTTTCGCTTCGCTGTCGAGTTTCAGGAGGAGTTTTTTGGCAGTTGTTGATGACCGAGATAAAATGTTAATGTTGTCCGCATAGGTTACTACTTGGCTCAATTTGTATAGTAATGTACCTCGTGTATCGAGAGGTAGCTTTCTCGGCATTTAATGTCCCATTATTGGGGAACCAGTAAGCCCAATGTGCGATCACGAGAGCATTCACTACCATTTAATTGGGGGGTTCGAAATAAGGAATCATGGAAGCTGTGGTAGGGGTAGGGGAAACAAGGGGTTTCCTCCTCCTTTCACAAACGGGCTTGGGACCGTCTACGGCGGAGTTTTGAAAGTTGTTAACTACAATGAATTCAATTTCTGGTGCAGTTTCTTTGAGCACTTAAAGAAGATCGACCATGTCTTCTCCACAGTCGAGATTCTTCAACATAAGGTTCTGATTTTTTCGGCTAGTCAACTAGTGATTTTGTTTTAATTGTTAATTTTCTTGCGTTTATGCTTTTAGTTTCACAATTGTTTAATTTATTTTCGGCTGCCAATAGCCAAATCATACCTCTTCTGCTTTGTCCGAATACATTTATTGGCGGAACTTTCTCTGCCTTTGTTGTTGTTTTTGTCCCAGGAATCGACAAAACCGCGGGTTGGGTTTTCTTCCTAGTTTTCATTTTTTGAATATTGAATGAAATTCACGTTATTTTTACCAGAATTACCTTTGCCTACTTCTTCAATTTCCATAATTTCTGTCAGTTCATCCAGCGCTGTAATATAGTTTCCAGCACCTAAAATTTTTTCCGGATTCATTTGCTGCACATTATTCTTGACCTTCGTTTCCTTTGTTACTGGTTTTTACTGCAGCGGTTCTGGGATCTTGATATCTTTCGTGACTAGCTCTTTGAGAGACTATCCGTAATTTTAACTCTTCGTTTTCTTTTCGTAGTTTATTCAGTTCTTCATTATCGGCGATTATTTGTAATTTACATCAACTATCTACGGTATTTTCTGTTTTATTTTCCTTATTATTGTCGACAGCTTACTATTTAATATTTCCTCGCGCTCCGCCAACGGTGAAAAGTCTTCGAGCTCCTCTATACTGGCGTTCCCGATACTTCACTTTTCTTTATGTATCAAAATAAAGTTATGCTATTCGATATAAACTGCTTGAATCAATTGCTTTGACGTTATCATATCGTTTCCAATAAATATCAATCTCCGACTAACGTTTTAAAAATTATTTAATTTTTGAAAACTAGTGACAGGACCGATTACAAACACGTCTGTATAGCCCAGTCATATTAGGTAAAAAAAGGGGTCAACCTCGGAATGAAAGATAATAAGCTGCAAATTGGTATGAACCTTTGTTTTGTCATTCTAAATGTTGTCTCAAAAGTCAAAATCATTATCGTGTTCGCGTCTCAAGATATTCAAGGTCAAAGGTCACAAAAATCGGTTTTTCGCGAATATCTGGCTTCCTATCGGTTAAATGAGATTTGCATTTATTATAAAAGTTGTAGGCTATAAAATTCCCTACAACTTTTGTTTAAACTTTTTTTTCATACGACCAACCGTTTTGAAGGTAGAGCGCGAAGAGTGCACATCGTACAGTCATATACGGCCTAATGCAAGGTCAAGCGTGAGTTATGGTTATCAGTACGTTATAAAGTCAATTATTTACTTGGAAATTATAATTATTAAACAATGCCTATTATTTATGTACTAACTATTAATTATTTATATTTAATTAAAGTAAGTAACTTGATTATTTATATATAATTATTCATATTTAACTATTTAAGTATAAAATATTATTAATTCTGGATTATATATTTTAGTTTTATTTTAAGTTAAAATGATAGTAAGAGTATATATTTTACACATATTTTTATTTATTATTAAATACAGCATAATATACATTTATCAAAATGTGAGTTCAAATATCAAAAGTATCTTTGTTGGTTTTAATTGTAATGAAATTGGAAATGGAAGCTAATTATCTTCTTCTTGTTCGTCGTCTTCTTCTTCTTGTCGCTCAAAAATGTTCGATTCATTGTCATCATCCTCATTATCTGTCATGTTCATCTCCAAACCTTCCAGAATATCGGGATCATATGTATTTTCTTCATCGGGATTACTTGGATACAGTGAAGCGTTGAGGCAAGCTTGTCCGTTGCACTGGCCGCAAGCTAAAGAACATTGTAGCCCTGATTTTCTGCATCCACAGCGGGAACCACAACCATTTTTGCAATTGCAAAATATTACGTTTAGTAGTTCGGCTGGTGCTGGAGGTAATAACGTTCGTATGGGCTCCAGGATTTCATTTTCAAGCATCCAGCCCCATTCTTTAGGTTCTAAGTCCTTCCCTAACCACGTTTGAATCTGGTAGTAGACACGTTTTATGTGTTGATGAGCTGCTACACTTGTTGGTGGAAGTGTTGACAGTTGTACAGGTTTATTTAGTTTTGTAAATTTGATGAATTGCGTGTAGCGGAAATGATCAATGTTGTCCTCAGATTTTGGAGCATTATATAATGCCAACAAGATGCGCACTCCATTTTCTAATAATGTTTGTTTTGGGCAGTTTTCTTGTTGAAATACTTCCACCAGTTTATCTAAATCAGGAATTTGTTCCAATGCTCTAGTAACAGTTTTTTTTCCTTTTTTAAATAGCGCAGAAGTCGTGTCACAGCCACTGAATGCGTGTAAAAATAAAATGTGGTTTTTAGTACGAGGATATTGGTGAAAACTTTTAGTAGAATATATTTGTGTTTTGACATTGCCTTTGCCAACTTTTTTCAAAAAAATTTCCTGATGATGTGACTGAGTACGTCCAATTAAAATAACGAGCAAATCGATATCTTCTCCTATGATGACAGCAGTCTTTTGATGTTCTGATAAGGCAATAGCTGTGTCAATGATGAGTTAAATATGAATAATTATATATAAATAATCAAGTTACTTACTTTAATTAAATATAAATAATTAATATTTAGTACATAAATAATAGGCATTGTTTAATAATTATAATTTCCAAGTAAATAATTGACTTTATAACGTACTGATAACCATAACTCACGCTTGACCTTGCATTAGGCCGTATATGACTGTACGATGTGCACTCTTCGCGCTCTACCTTCAAAACGGTTGGTCGTATGAAAAAAAAGTTTAAACAAAAGTTGTAGGGAATTTTATAGCCTACAACTTTTATAATAAATGCAAATCTCATTTAACCGATAGGAAGCCAGATATTCGCGAAAAACCGATTTTTGTGACCTTTGACCTTGAATATCTTGAGACGCGAACACGATAATGATTTTGACTTTTGAGACAACATTTAGAATGACAAAACAAAGGTTCATACCAATTTGCAGCTTATTATCTTTCATTCCGAGGTGAAAGCCCTAATATGACTGGGCTAGTATGCAATTAATACTAGATGAAAAATTCTGATTGTAGCTTCTGCAATGAGATATAACGGGATTTGATATTTTGTAAGACAAACGAGGATAAAATACATATATTTCAACGGAAAAATATCAGAGTGAGTAAATTTGTTAATGCCATCTTCCATTTGAAATATTTTACCATTGAATATGAAATATTAATCACTAAAAATAATGAACCTCACCCGCTAGGTTTTCAATTATTTCCACCATAAATGGAATCCGTTCATCAGGATCAGCTCGTCACATCAGTAGTAACCATCAATCAGGTTCCCAGAATCACAGCTGCTGTAGCATCCGTGAAAATGGCTGACAAGCGAAATCATCGCCATCAACAGAATAAACGCACAAGTGCATGAAATTATTATATTTCTCTATTTTATCTACGTGTTGAAGTGGCTTCATTTGAATTTTGATGAGAGCTGCAGAAATAAATCAAATAACAACAACGTAATGATGATGATGACACGACCGAAGCACAACATGGGCAAAAGTGTTAATTGAAAATGCTAATTGGAACATTTCAGAAACATAACCTCAACGAACTCCAGAAACTTGCCGTTGCCTGGGCCGGTTTGGTCGGGAGTTGCGTTTGTGCATACATAAATTGCATTTATTTTAAAATGTCGCGAATGAGGTGCATTTTCGAGATGAG
The DNA here is from genome assembly GCA_963969285.1 of Odontomyia ornata. NCBI lineage: Eukaryota > Metazoa > Arthropoda > Insecta > Diptera > Stratiomyidae > Odontomyia > Odontomyia ornata. The sequence goes on along the minus strand of OZ017738.1, from coordinate 474,985,045 downwards.
CAGAACAGAACAGAAATGTTGCAATGATGAAAATTATGTTCAACAATGGCTGAAGTAGCTGTTGGATTTGTTTGCACAGAATAATGTTAATATTGTTGCAAAGCAATTTTGAATTTTGTAAACAGTCAAGTGTTTTCGTTATTAATTGAAAATTGAATTGAACATGCTGTTCACTTTGATTGCTGATGATTTTGGATTATTTGCAGTTTATTTAAGGTTACATCATGTAAAAATCAGCATTCTGTTGTTTCAAACAATAATCAACACTGGAAAACTTTGTGCTTTTGTTTGCAGATTTTAAAATTAATTCGAGTCAATGCGATTGAATAAATGCTTTTAAACATACAAAGGAACTTGGGGTAAATAAAGCCCAGGGAGATATTAACGCCAAAGTTTAAAACTTCGCACTTAAACGATTAGATTATACGTTAATGTTTACATACATATGCACTTGCATAGTTTATAAAGACGCCACGCCCACCACTTGCAATTGAGGAACTGTCAAAAAAACAGAGGCAAATAAAAGGGTTAAAGATGTATTAAATTTTACCTTGTTTTAGTTCAATTGCTTCCAAATTTATGTTTTTGTTTGCAATACATATTCAATTTTAATCCAATTCTCCCTACTCTGTACTCTACTGTAAGAAACAAAATTTGTTCGAACGGCAGCTGCTATTTAGTACGAGTAGACACGCTCAGTCGACGAAGACAGTTCATCACTGGTCAGATTTTGAAATTCGAGAACGCGTTCAATGGACCGAGGTAGTTCAAGGTACTATTTGTAGGAAGCGAAGTTCCGAGAGAAGCTGTAGTGCTACGAAGAAGAAGCAGACATGCTCTGGTAAGGTTATGTATGCGTCAACTGCCATCGACCATAAAAACATACTCGCGGATGTAAGCTGATGCATCCAGCTAGTACAAAATTCCTGCCCACGTGCAAATATCCAAATTTGCAGACACATGCCCAGATACAGACATAGTGTCAGGATATTTCGATTTTCCAGATTTATTTAAAAAGTAGACGCATGCACAGCGCGTCTCCCCAGTTGCTTCGAAATACTTGTCGCGTTATTACTTAAGTTACTAAACTGAGCGGCGAAATTTTGTAAAGTTTATGTCAAATGAAGTTAATTTACAAAGTGTAGTCACCGTGTTTTTAATTCACTGTAATTTCCTATTTTTTTTTTTTTTTGCAACATCCACCGTTTACCTCTATAACTAGTTTGTCAATGGCAAGCGACGATTCATTTAAGCTACAGGATTTTCTGATTTTTGCTGATTTGAAATAGTGGGTTTCAGTATCTAATTATTATGCCACATTCAAGTTATATATTCATTTTGAACATTAGCAATAAAAAAACTTTTAGAAATAAAAAAAAATCGACTTTGCAATGCCCTAAAAAGGATGTATTAAATTTTATGAAGCGGCGTCAGCTCATCTACACTTGCTTAATTCTAATTATCTTATTCGCTACTCTTCTGCGAATTTCATAGTGTTCTCTCTTCAAAGTCAATCAGGTACTGGCCGTTGTATTTTGTTTTATCGTGGAGGCTATATCCTGCAGTTGTTCCCCGATGAGATATCTTATTGCCAACCTTAGCGTTGAAATCACCCAGAATTATTTTTGTGTTGTTTGTGGGCACTAAGTTGACTAGTCTTTTACGGTGATTTTAGAACGTTTTGTAGTAATTGAGCACGGCACATTGCACATGTTTAAATACGTGCACAAAATATATCTTTTTCTTTTCAATATCAAACAAGGGACATGACATCATTATAAATTCTTTTCAATATATAAAATCATAATTTTTGAATATGTTCGAATTGTTATCCAATCAAGTGTAATTAAAATCTCTTTTTTAAAGCACCTTAAATTTTCATACAAAATCAATGTGTTCAAACTCAAATTCAATAATTAATACAAACGTGTGACACAAATTGCAAATCTACATTCTCCAATTTATCTTGACCTGTTTCACTTTAATTAAACCTGCAAAAATTGATTGAGCTAACCTTCATATTTTAGCGACAAATTTAAATAATTTAGGGTGAAACGGAATTCCAGTCAATTAAATGATTTATCAGTAAATTTATACCAACAAAAAAAAAATGCCAATTTGACTTTCAAATGAACTCCTCATATTCAACCTTAACTTTCAAACAGTTCAAGATACAACTAGAAAATTTCATCACATGTAGCAAAACACATTAACATTAGATTCATATCTCAAAGTGATCCGATCGCTACTTATTCGCACTATTCTATTCTCATAATTTAAATTGTATCTTTTGCGTTTTGTGCCTATTTAGAAAATTTTGAATTTCACACAAATTTAGTTTCTTGCATACCTTTCAAATTTTTAAACATACTTTTTTTGCAACCCTACGTTTCTTTCCTTATCTCTCAAATGATTCAAAATAAAACTAATCATTTATATAAACATTGAAAAATATACTACATAGTTATAATAATTTTATTTGATTATTAGTTTTTTAATTTTTACACTTTCAAATTTGAAAACATGTTCTGTGATCTGTAGAATATTTTGTACAAAGTGTATAGAATATTAATTATAATTATTATTACTATTATTCAATTAATATGGGAAAAACGATTTAGTGTATATGTATGTAATTGAAATGGAAATGTTTAATTTTAAATATTAATTTAGAAGTGGATACATAGTGTTAGCAATATTAAAACGAGAAAAAAAAAATATAAACATACAATTACAACAAACACCAAAACTGATTACAGTTGAGATGTTTTTCCTCCCGAACAATTATTTTCATGGCCAAATGTGCATCGCGATATCTTCTGGCAAATGAAAACATGACACACACACGCTTTAACTTGAAGTCTTAACAAATGCCGGAAACAATCAAGATTGAGCGGAGGAATAGCGGTGGGATAGCGGGAGTAGGACCGGTTGGTGTTGCTGGTGCTGTCGCGAAGAGATTGAGGAGTCTGTTCGAAACGGCGAGACAGCGCGGACGCCGGTAGATGAGGGCCCGCGAGCCAGCAGGAAGAAAAATTAAAGTCGAGCGCATGAATTGCACGTGTGATTTACGTGACAGAAATGCGAAGGAATTAAAGTTGTGTGGAACGAAATTATCGAAAAAGAGTTCCACGTTTCGGTCGATGAAGAAGTCGCGAATGACAAGGTGATCGGGAAGTGGAGAATGTGTGGTGATTACCGTTGCAATTCCGAACTGTAAATCAAACGGGGTGAGAAAAGAAAGAACGGAAGAAAGATTGGAATGAAAATAGAGCATTCGTAGCCATTCGCGCTTATCATTTTACGTGAAAAGTGCTAATAATTGCATTAAGTATCGAGACTATATGCAAAGTGAATAACTGAATGGTAAACAACTTGTTAGCGCGCAAGCAGTGATTAATATGGGATTAGTGAAAGTACAGCGATCACCAAGAACAACAGATTCATTACAGTGCTCTATTTCGGTGATGTTTGAGAAAAACGTTTGTGTGAATAGCGTTTGCATTATTCTTGCCCGAAACGCTTGCAAAGTCCGACGAAATAAGAGTGCGTAGCTTGCTTGCGAAGTGAAGGATGCAATTCTGTGTTTTGTGGTGCTCTCCTGTTTTGTGTGCGGAAATTGCGAGATTTCCAAGTGTGCGCTCCGCTTGTGGCTGTTTTGTTGCCAATTAATGTAGACAAATCATCTCCACGCACTTTGTGCTTTAATTACCATACACATTTCGTGAAGTTCGCATGGATGTTGCAACCACTTTTCCTTTCCCATTGGCTACCACGCACCCTATGCTTGCTTTCGCAGCCTTGGGACACTTAATCTTGTGAATATTACACCAAAGTTTCGGTTTTGTTTTCATTCAGCAAGGACTTTGGTGTATTTGATGGTCTGCTTGGCAATTTGTCGGTTTGGACTTCATCGCGTAACAACGGCCGGTGCTGAACGAGGAACGCCAGTTGGGATTTGGTGCGTGCGCTCAAGTCAAGGACATGACGAATATTACGCTGGGATAAAAAAAATGGACAATAGAATGTAGAAATAGAGACTAAAAGGAAAGGCGAAAAGGTAAAGTTTTAACTTATTAACTGAGTGAGCAATATTTCGCGCGAAATCCCAGCGAAAAGTGAAAATCGTGGTGCGTGCAGTTTCGTGGAGATTCAGAGACCGCCGAAGAATCGTCAATTTCAAAAAAAAAATTCAAACATCGTTGAGAGAGGTGTATGCAGCAGTTGATTAGTAATGAAATATGCAATTTATTGCTATTAGACAATTATCCTGTTTTTTCACCGAGAAGAAATTTACTTGATGAACGATCAAAAATCTTAAATAGAAACCATATGACAAACTAAGCAAAAATCTATAAAACACGAACTATTTAAAGACATTTTTTTTATATTTAAAATTATTTTTTTTATAATTCCGGGTTTTTCTCATAGCCTAGATAAGTCTCAATTCTTTTTTTCACATGGTGATAAGTAAACAAAAAAATGAATTTTTCTGGAAGAATCGATTTCAACGACTCATTCTAACTGAATTTGCATCTGGGGAAAAATTAGGCTTTGATGAGTGGTACCACGTATCGAACCCAATTGTTTTCTTTTTTTCCCCATTTGATAATGAATAGAGCTCATTCATATTTTTCGGCATATCTTCAACGATTGTTCAAGGAAAAATTCGCTTAGCTCATGCATGTCGGATTTATAATGAATCGCAGTTACGGGGTAAATTGCATAAATATTTTGGCATATTCATAACAAAACGCAAATGCGACAATTGCCAAACTATTAAAAATCTCGTATCAAGCTTATACTACTTTGAGCATGTATAATATCTGTAAAACATTAGAAAATAAACGCAAATTCATGAAATGTTAAAGGTAAAACGTCGGTCTTTCCTTTTTTCAAATTCTAACCGGGTATAGGACCCGGTACGGTGGCAGGCTTTCTCCTCAAAACATGAGCCAGCCGCCGGGTACTCATTAATCCTTCCTTTGTTTCAGGTGACGTCGCGGGTTGAGTGGCCCAAGCAGAGTGCCTCTTTGTGGCATAGAGTTATGCAATCAAATTGTATAATTCTATGGCATGAATTGGTCACCGGGGTACTCCCCTTCTGATGGGAAAGTTCATGCAATTCAAGTTGTATGAGTTTTCCACTCAGAAGAGGAATACCTGGCCACTCCAACACAATATACATGGATTTATTCCGGATGGGTGGGTGCAAAGGGGCTCCACCATCACCCGTTTGCCCCTCTTTCATTTGTGGGCCATGAACTTCGCCGGGTAATGACGAGGTTACCCCAAGTCCGCCTTTCTTTTCAGGTTCCACTTGTTCTCGTAACAAGCTCTAATTCCCTCTGTGGAGTTATCTACCATTTTTGCGACTTCGGTTGCCCCTGGATCTCCAGCAGTCAAATTCGTGAGTGCGAAATTTTTTTTGTAGTGGGTCCTCGTGCTGGGGAAATGAACCTGCCCCACGACACCGCAATGCTAGCCTGCCAGCGCATTCACGCGTCACCAGGCATTCTCGGCAGATACCGACACCTTCTTCTGCCGAGGCAGCAGACCATCGCTGCAGTCCTTCACGGACATAATGAAACTCTTCTAATTCACTACAGTTTCCTTCATTTCTTTGTCCTTTTCTGTGGTCGGGGTATGAATATTTATCAGCCAGATTTTGAAGAATTTCGCTTTTAGACGAATCACACACAACCATTCATTGACTGCCTTAAAATCAATAACACGTGATTTGAACTCAATATCCATGATGAGACCACTCTGACCTTTCGTTTTCCACTAGGCTTCCCACTTTTGTATATTGTGTGCGATCTCATGTCTTGAATATCATTTCCTGGATTGCTAGTATTTTTAATTTATATTGACTGGCCTGTTGTAAAAGTTCCTTAACAGAGCCAGGGTATTTGAGTGATTTGGCATTCTAGGATCCAATGCCATAGTCCTTTTTCATTTTCGAGGTCGTTACCGTGAATCCAATCTTTTACCTCGCCACAAAGGAGGTGTAAGCAGGACTTAGTAGCAGAGCTGTAGATGTATTTACAGTTATTAGCATTTCTCGGTATTTAATGCCCCATTATTGGGGAACCGTTAAACCCGCTGCGCTTCCCTGAAAATATTTGCTACCATTCAGTTGGGGAGTTTGGGATGAGGAATCATAGAAGCTGTAGGTTGGGGAAACAAGGGGGTTCCTCCTCCTTTCTCAAACGAGCTTGAGACCGTCTACGGCGGAGCGCATCCATCCTAGTTATCTATAAATATCGGCTTTCAGTGAAGGTGTCAGCTGTTTTTCAGCAAGCAGCTGTTTGTACCCTTCTTTGGCAGCTTTATGTTTATTTTGATCTTTATATACATAGATGAGTGATGTGTAAACGGATTCTTCGGCGTCCAACACAATGTTTGATTTCCAATTTTATTCATATTGCCGTATGATGAACACATAAATGTGGCAGTGTTTGACCGCACCGATCGCTGTCGTATCACATCACTTTGGGATTCTCACAATTAACATCGGCTACAGGCGCGAGCAAGCTTACCAATACGCAAAAAAATGAAACAGTGGCAAACCATCGTATCAACACACTCTGTAAACCGTTCTCTCACTCGTTCACACACACACACACTCGTCTAGGACTAGCCAACATTCTTGTAACACTTAAAATGAACTCGACTACCAGCGCTTTAAAACAAATTTCTAACTAATTCCCGGGGACAATTTTTATTTCTTCACTGAATAATGTCCATTTGTGTTTAACACACCACGAAAGTCTGATTGCCCCGGTAAACTGCACTTAACTCAATGTAATCTTTTTTCAGTCGCGACGGAAGAATCAATGGCTTCCTCACGCCATGGAAAATTCGAATGCACCTCTCTTCTTTCCCTTCGTTTTGCGTCCCGTACTCTGCTTAGAATACTTCACTACCGTTCAATTTGCATACGTGTAATGTGTTAATAATGTCAGCGACTAGCATCGATAGACATGTACGGGCTTGCAAAAAACCACTTTTTAAAATTTTTGACTATCGCGTCCACGCACAACCAAGTGCCTTACTGCACTCCCTCGCATAACCTATCCCGCTCGTTGTTCAAAAACACCAGTCCCGCTTCATATAAATTCCCCTTGTAGCTCCTCGATGAGCCTCTTCATGGCAGCAACGGCAGATTCTTGTTGCAACAATCTAGCATTTGCTTCGCTAAATTGTGCCGATTATCGATTTTTATTTGTTAGTTTTTTTATTTTTACTTCAGAAAATTTTTTATCGATAATGGTAGTAGTGATAGTGGCGGGGTTTTTTCGAACTATTAATAATAATATTAATAAGCTGCGTATCAAATTGTTCCGCACTTATTGCGTTGTTATTTTTATGATATGGATTTTTTCGTGAAGGTCCCTCGAGCAGTTGGACCAGGTAAGGCTGCTCGATTACTATACAAGTTTCATCTAATATAAACGATCGAAATACACATATGCCCTAACTTAGTTACACACAAATATGCTCAATTAATGTTCCTTCATATATTTTGGTAGATATAAGGGTTATCAAATTATATACCTTCTTTGCCTTAGTATAAGTTTTTTGTCGGCGATAAAAAGAAAACATGAGTTGCTAAACAATATCTTTCCTTTTCAGTAAGTATTCGTTCTTTTCCAGGAGGAAATGAGAACGAAGGTAAATATGCCACCGAGGGAGTAGGGTTTCAATAATCCGCGACCGATTGGTTTGGTGTTTTGGGTCGGTACGTGGTGCCGCAGTGTAGTGAAATAGATATTTATGCTGTCCGTGCAGGACTGCAGCGATGATCTGCTGACTCAGTGAAAGAGGCGGGTTCTTTTTCCCAGTACAAGACCCACTACAAAAATATTTTTCGCATTGACGAATTTCGAGCAAAAAGGTTTCAAATAGATATAAACCGAAGTCGAAAATAAGGTAACCTTCTAAGGGTCAAGAGAATTGTTGCTTCAGAGGACAAATCCGACCGGGAGAAAACGACCGGACTTTAAGAAACTTCGTCGTTACCGACGATACTTATGGCCCACAAATAAAAGGGGGGCATCCAGGTGGAAGCGGTGGCTCCTCGCACTTTTCCCACCGGATCAATATCCAAATGTAGACGTGGCCATATATTTCCCATTTGAGTGAAAAACTCATACAAGCATAATTTGCACGAATTTTTCCAGCAAATGAGAAATAAAAAAGTGACTAATTTATGTTATACTATTATGCCATGGAACCACATAACACTATACCATAAAAGGGCACGTGAGCGGAAGGCCACTCTACCCGGGCAAGAGAGCGCACCCGATGTCTAGCTCATTTTAGTGGAGGGGCCGGCCGGCCGGTCAGGTTAGAGGAAAGGAAACACCGAGTTTATAGTTTTCTAGCAATTCATTATGTTGTTTTTATTTTTCTTTTACTTCCCATAGTATCTAATTTCAATTTACTATAAGTAAAATAGCTGGACTACAAAGTCTACAATTTTTTGTTACACTTTGTTGTATATGTTATATATATATATATATATATATATATATATATATATATATATATATATATATATATATATATATATATATGTATATATATATATATATATATATATATATATATATATATATATGTATATATATATATATATACGAGTATATATATATCTATATATATATATATATATATATATATATATATATATATATATGTATATATATATATATATATATATATATATATATATATATGTATATATATATATATATATATATATATATACGAGTATATATATATATATATATATATATGTATATATATATATATATATATATATATATATATATATATATGTATATATATATATATATATATATATATATATATATAAATATGGAAATAGAACGATTCTTTTTATTTCAATTTGTCTGTTCTTACTCTTTCAATGTTTACAAGTGTAATTTTTTGGAATCAATTTGTTTTTCTCTTCTACTCTATGAGAGATTCTGTAATAATTCATACTGATAGAACTGTATTTACTACGTGATTACTAAAATGCTTAATGTAATTGGTGCATACTACTGAAACCTAATGATAAAGATTGTGCATAAAACATCATAAATAGTAACACGAATTGTTGTGAATCAATATAATTAACAGAATAGCAATTGATTAAAATTTGTAAGTTGATATATAACACAATAAATTTAATTAAAAAAAACTAAAGTCAAAGTCAAAAGCGCTTTATTTAAAACTAATCGTTATAAATTTTAAAAGAATATAAAGCAAATTCCAAACAATAACAATAAAAAACTTAATGGCCCAAATGGCTCTCTAAATTTGTACGTCATCATAAAACACATTAAAAAAAAAAAAATTTTGGCAAATTAAAATCAATGAAGACCATTACATATTTTTTAAATTTAATTGGAAAAAGGAGAAAAAACCAACTAACACTATTCTAAAATTATTTATAATCTTAACACTACAGTGAACTTTGATCCTACACCTAATATGTTTTAACTTAATTCTAATAAATGCTATCAAAAACTTTATCTTATACTTAAAAAATCTATAACAATGTTCCTAACCTAAGCGTTTTACCTTATCTCTAACCTAATATAATAAACATAATATAAACCTAACCTATCCCTAATTTTTAACAAAAATAAACAACAACACTAAATGTAGCAATAATGAGCTGAAACTCAAAAACTAAATAACGAAAAATACCAAAACTAAAAAATAAACAAAAATAATTTAGACATTGTCATTCAGCCACCAATACTTAGATTGCCCCGTCTCAACTCGATCAGCCTCAACGAATCTAGCAAATGAGTATCTCCATTGGAATTGTTGGTCTCGTGAACTCAAGTTCCGAGGATATTTTATCTTCTTATCGGTGGCCCGTCTATATATGTGATATATGACTGGGACGCCGTCAGAATCAAAAACATATCGATTCATGTCCAAATACACGAATGCTTCTGGAGGAATGAAGCCAGTAGCGAAGCAAGTCGCTATATACCCGTCTGTAGGGTGGAACGGCTGTGAAATCCAAGGGTTTTCACTCACAGTTACAGATCTTGCGGTATGATTCCGAAGAAGTTTCAATATGAAAATATCGACTCTAGTCACTTCAGCAGTTTGATAAATTCTTCTATTCGATATATAATGTTTCCTATCCGTCTCAGGCTTTCTGTACAAACCAGTACATGCACGAAGACATTTCCTTTCAAAAACTCTTAATTTTTCCATAGTACTAGCACTCTGGTTGTACCAGATCTGACATCCATATGTCAAAACTGGTCTAACCAGTGTCTTGTAACAGATAATTTTGACCTTTTGATCAATGTATCTGGAATGAAAGAGTTTTCGAAGGGCCATGACTACTTTAAGTGCCTTACTGAGCATGATTTTCACATGTTCAGTATAGTACAGATACTGATCGAGATAAACACCGAGGTATCGAATACAGGATTTATGTGGAACCCGTTCAAGATTACCCTCACCAGCCATGATGTGGAAATCTTTCCAATTACGTTTCAGGTCTTGACTGACCCCCTGCAGCGTTGTCCGAAACAAGATTGTTTCACACTTTTGCGCATTTATTTTCATTCGCCAATTGTCGGTGTACAGCTGTACATCATTGAACATTTTTTGGAGATTGCTCTGAACTATTGTAGCTTTTCGGTCTGCCGTATAGATGATCAGATCGTCAGCAAACGCTACCAATGATCGCGTTGGCGAGACGTTAAAATCAAAGCCATTCAATAGCTTGCGAATGAAGATTGAGAAGAGCAGAGGCGCAGTAACTGTTCCTTGCTGTAGACCATTCAAGACCTTGAACTCGCGCATTGTTGTCAGATTTCCATCAGTTACATCAAACGATTTCCCGTACAACATATTACACATCATGGCGACAAGGTGTCTGGGGAACTTGTCCTGAAGGAGTTTAAAAATTAGTCCATCTAACCATACCGTATCAAAGGCTTTCTCCATATCAATGAGACATGCTCCAACACATTGTCTATCATTTAGTTTCCAACAGATGTCTGAGGTTACTTTCGTTATTGCATGTGTGGTCGAATGGCCTGGCACGAAAACCAAATTGGCAACTCGGCATCAACTCATTTTCCTCAATGTGGGCGTTTAATGTTGTGTTGAGTATCACTTCAAACACGTTGCTGATGTTAGGCAGCAAGCTGATTGGGCGATAGCTTTTGGGGCATGAAGATTCTTTTCCTTTCTTCAAGATCGGAAATACCTTAGCCTTTTTCCACTCATTATGCAATAGTTCCTAATAGCAACCTCAGGCAAATGTCGGAGAACTACATTTGGAATACCATCAGTACCACATGATTTCTTGTTGTTTATCTTACGAAATATGAAACACAAGTCTTCATAGCTGACAAAATAATCAATAAGATTCAAGCTCGGTATGAGGTCAGATGCTAATGTTTCATTGAAATGAAGAATTGATTGGCCGTTCAGGCTTGATTTGAAGTCGGAAACTTTTGCTTCATCGACCTCTGAAAAAATTTCTTTCCCTCTCTCAGGGTTTGGTAGATGAACCAATTTAAAATGTGTTCCAATCAGGGCAAGTTTATCCAATCCTTCACAAATAATCCTGTTTCCATTTCTATCCGGAGTCGTACTATCAATTTCGATACCAGCCATATCGAGAAGATTTATCTCATCACTAGTGACTTCAAGATTCGATACCTTCACTCGAGACTTCTTGCGGAATATGCTATTCAATTTCGCGAACACGCCATCTGGGTCCTGTGGTCAAATACCCCTCAATTTTTCCGCCCATTGATTGCTGACCTCACTCCTGAAGTATGACCGGATTAAGTTCCGGACATTCTTCAGATGTAATTTCAACCAAGACAACGAGGGATGGTTGTAGTCCAAAAATCGTCGATAAATATTGTTGACGCGTGTCAGAAGGAGGCTTTTCAATCTTTTCAACCTTGCGGTGGTTGGTGTTTCATATCCTTCCATATTGTTTCGATGTTTAATCTTTGGAACTACTTTCTCAATCGTTTCCAACGTCAGCTTCTCTAACTTCGACAAATAGACATCTATATGATCGTTAGTTAGATTCCTGTCATTAGGAACCATTGAGCAAGAGTTGCCACCATCAGAAGGGGGACATTGCTTCTGGTACTCCCGATTAAACTTCTTTTGAAACTTTCCCCAGTCTGTTTTTTTGAAATTCAACGGATGATTTTCATGTTGAACTGGAATGAGGAAGAAATCATCCCTGTGATGATTGATTTCCATTACGATTGCGTTATGGTCACTATCATAAGGAAGCACCTGCAGTTTCCGTTGAGGACTATTAAAGCTGAATTCAAGTCTTGCGTCAGCAATGCAAAGGTCCAAATATGAATTTGTCCTAGGGTATGTTGGGAGCTCCGACCCATATAGATTGCACCTGTATTCAATTTGGTTCTCTGTTATCCACGATTTCAGGAATACACCTCTTGGATTATTGGTGGCGTTCAGCCATGATGTATGCTTGGCGTTCAGGTCACCAGCAAGAATATAATAGTTATGCAGCCTGTTCAATTCGAGTATTTCGAACAAGGAATTGAGCTCCTCCTTGAGCTTGAGAACAGTTCCACCAGTTGCATAGGCAGAGATAACGAAGAGGTTATCCCCACGTGGCAGTGAGATTTTGATAACGGACACTTCAAGAGATTCAAAGCTTTTGAATTCGACTTTTTCAATATTTTGGAAACGATACGGTCTTCGAACCAATATCCCGGTGCCACTTCCCCCATCACCTGTCACCCTATCGTTTCTTACGAACTCAAAATCCTTGAATCTCATGGAGTGCCATGAACTGAGGTGGGTTTCGGTGAGAAGCACGATATCAGGCTTCTGTCTGGCAATGAATTCAAGGAGATAATCACGCCGATGTAAAGTAACAATGGAGTTGACGTTGATCGAGATGAGACGAATCCTATCCATGGGAATGTGGCTGGATGACAAATTATTTTGAGGCATTTGAAAGCCCTAAACGCTGAAAAACAATGCTAATTTTCGAATCTTGTTTATCGATTCGCTCCGATAAGGAATTTAGTTGCTGATAAATTTTAAGGAGCAGCTCATTATTGCCACTTACATTATTTATTTTATTTACATTGTCTGCTGGTCCTCTCGCAGCAAGTGCAAATGACACCCCGGGCTTGACGAAGTTGGTAGGTATCACACTGCGGTGTGCTTGACTTTGTTTCGGAGTGACTTTAATCTTTGCATCTTGATACCAGGGGCATCCTCGATATGATGCTGGATGACCAAAGGCACCGCAGTTCACACAATATAGTTTTTCTTTTGGCTCCGCCTGAGCCAATTTGCACTCGCCGGGAGCATGAATGTCTTTGCATTTCACACACCTATATTTCATGGCGAAATTGGCAGCCGAATGCCCGAATCTTTGACACCTGTAGCACTGGTTGACCTCACTTTTCTGGAGGCGTTCCCACCTCACCACGCGGAAGTTCAAGTACCGTATTTTCTGCAGGGTACTCGAACTACTTTTGCTGGAAATCTGGACTAAGTAGTGAGGCAAGTTTTTGCGCTCCACAATCGATCTTCTCGTTGCAAAATTTTTAACTGAAATAAACTGTATTTCTGGTGCAGCTTCTTGGAGCACCTGAAGGAGATCGACTGTGTCCTCACCACAGTCCAGACCCTTCAATAAAAAGGTTTGGTTCTTTTCGCTTTTCGGGGTGTACGTGAAATGCGGAACATCTCCAGAATTTAAGGCACTTTTTGTTGCCTGGAAATCAACCAGCGACTTTGTCCTTATTGTCAACTTATCGGCATTGACTCTTTTTATCTGAAAATCTTTTAGTTTATTTTCAGCTGCCAAAAGCCGAACCATATCTTTGCCCGTTTGCCCAAACACATTGATTGGTGGGACTTTTTCTTTTTTTTCTTTTTTTTCGTCAATCTTAACGGACGGACCAGCAGACAAACCTTTTGGTTTTTTCTCCCGATTTTTAATTTTAAGATATTCAATGAAATCATTATCTAATTTTGACGTTTTACCTGTATCCTCTTCAATGTTCATCGTTTCTTCAAGACTAGCTAGCGCTGCATAATAATTTCTGCTTTCGTTTGCGCCTCCTGTGCTGAGGACATCCTCTTGATTAGCTTCTTCCTGTGGCTTTTTAATTTTCTTGCCTTCAGTTTTTTGAGTTTGCTTGTCGGCCTTTCTTGGTTTCATTATCCTTGTTGAACGTTAACGTTCCAACAAGTGCTTCTAACGATTTAGCTCGAAGCTTGAGTTCTTCATTTTCTTTTTCGAATTTTTCAGCGTTCTCTTTTTCTTGGATCAGCTGTTTGATCTCGATAACCGATAGGATTGTCGGGTTTTGTTCCTGATTCTCGTATTTTCTTTTAAGTTTTTTTTTCGCCCATCATCATTGGCGATGGGCATGGTCCTTCTAATTGATGGCTGAAGCCATCGGGCTCCTCCATCTCGTTGCTTTCGCAGCGAGACTAGAGGGAATGTTCTTAGATCGGGGCTTCTCTTGAACGTATTTCCACTTGATATTTCTTCAGGAAATGAATTTCGAGTATTCGATGACTGCTCGAATAATTCGACGGTGATGGGTTTCCCAATAAAATCAAAATTTGCTTTTGACTGGCTCGTAAAAAAATATTTCAATTGTTTGAAACTGAGTTTTGCGAAAAATTAATTAATTTTTAAAATTAATGACAGGAGCGATTAAAAACACGTCTACACGCAACGAGTGCTAGACGTAGAATTTGGCTGTAGCCTCTATAGTTTTGGAGAAAAAGTGCTGTGACATACAGACGGACGGACGGACGGACGGACAGACGGACACAGGTCGTGATTGCAATAGGGTTTTGTATTTTAGTACAAAACCCTAAAAGGATCTCAAATTTCTATTTAATAAAAATAAAGAGGAATCGAAAATCTTTTATGATTTATAATTATAAATTGAAATAAATAAAAAAATAAAAATGTCTCTTTCGAATTTGCAATTAAAACTTCTGACTGGTGTTATGAAGGTTTTTGAACAGTTTGCTTAGACGACTGGTCAATTACTACAGTAGTTTAGCTTTACGATTTTATTTGGTGTCAATTGATCTGGTTTTGGATTCGAGTAGTTTATTTCTGGCACCACGTCGGTGAATGATCGTTAGTTAAGTTAAGTAGGATTGGCTTGATGGAATGTTTTGACGAGTTTTAAATCGGGCATTTGAACCGGTGGCTGATAAATTGTATTTGGCCTTAGTCGGCTCGCGGAAGACATGCGACCGAAATTCCTCTCCGAACTAGCTAGCCTGCCAGTAGCCACCTCGGAATAGACTAAGGGTGTCCAGACTCATTGACCTCATGTCTATAACCAATAAAAAGTCGGTTTAGATTGCCTTTGGGAAATCTCGAAACGGGATGGACGTGGATAAACCATTACAAACGGAATCATTTTTTCCGTAGTTTTCGATAACAATGAAAGGATACTGATGGGTCCACAGTTTTGTGGAACTTTTGAGTCTTTTTGCGGTTTCGGGAAACAGTAATAACCGCTGATTTCCATATTTTGGGAACCTTTCACAAATGGAATATTGCATTAATAATATCTGTAACTATTTATGCATGAAACATTGACCGGTAGCCAAGAGATCATTGCGTTCGTACTGGTGTCGTATCCAAGTGCTTTGTGTTTATTGATTACCTTGTAATGTACTTGATTTCATCTAAGTCCGTTGGTTCAATCCTATCTTTGTACTGAATGTTATCTCTCATGAGTCTATTGACAGGAGAATCAATTGTGACCTCAATTTGATAGTCCTCTTTGTCCGAAGAATTATCACGGAATTGCATTTTCAGAGAATCTGCAAAAAATTTGCAGTTTGTAAACACTAAGAAAAAATGGTGATGCAAACATCCTGTACACATAGACAAAATCAAGCCATACTCATAAGGCTGAAAAACAGTCATGGTCACGCTATCCAACTCTACTCAAATGTACTCGTATGTAGCCTTCTAGATAAACATCAGAACATTGATTATTTAATCCTTTATGACTGGCTGATTCTCCATTTGATATATTTCATACCTTTTGTTTATAAATTTCTTCCTGTCTGCTACTTTAAAATATTGCTACCTTTCATTGTACCCATTGCTTTTATGCTGCCAAATCAGTGATTTATTCCCTTGAAGCCCATCCTCCAAGGAATTCTCATTCATTGACCAGAAAATAATACGCAACACATCTTCGCAAGAATGGTTTCCCTGCAATATGTATCTCTTTGCCCACTCCCCCATACAATCAATTTGATTAAAATCGTATATCACACAAAAGTGAAACGACAAACCTAAAAGGAAGCAGTTGAGATGAATGCGGATACAGTTTGGAAGCATGTTCCAAGTGGAAGTACAAAAAATATGTTGAATCCACTCACTCCTTGCTCCATGTTCTATTCAACAGTACTGTCCACATTCAAATTTCATCCTGGAATTCTATTCAGCGAGCAGATAGGGAGAAAGCGACACGAAATTGATGGCCACTGACTACGATAAGGTCCTTTCTGATGATAGTTTGATATCAGTTCGATCAGATGAATTTCGCTCGATGGTTATGGACGCATATGTATTCTATTGGCCACGTCTAACGCTTCACTTTGAGCACTCAATGTACTTTACATGATGTTTCATGATTGCAACATATCAATCTATTGGATGAGGGTACGTTGACAAAGTATTGATTGGAAAGCATCTAGTTATGAGATGGACTACGACTAGTTTCACTTGTTCAGGAGGGATTAGTAGTTATCAACCCATCAACTTGCAAAGTAATTCGTAACAAGTGGGATTCGATCAGGAGAGCCATCAGACGTTACTTTATTTGACGGGTGACTTTGAATGGGTATGTGAATCATTTGATTGAATATTTAAATGTGTTTATTCCATGATGGAATTATGAGATAAGAATCAATTTAATACATTGCGTAGAAATTGATTAAAATATGTTATGCGTTATGACGGATAAAAAGGCATTTTTTCTTTGTAAATTTGTTTCCGGTTGCAAAAAGCTAATTCGAAGATTGAATCATTAAGTTTTGAGAAACCCTATTGAAGTATTTTAACGCCAAGTATCAATCTGATCTGTAGGGTGATGAGATATTGTAGTTTAAACTAAGAAACTTGTAATGCATCATGCGACGCCGCTGGCGACCACTACCAACACATCTTGCTGCTATGTGGCTTGTCATCTCATGTTGGTTGTGATGAGTTCACATCCCACGTCAATTTTGTCGTGGGATGTCAACGTGAATTGACAGCCACCTGGGAATCGGTGTGGGAGTGTTGGTCGTCACCCAAGAACTGCTTCTCAACGCATATAAGCCGCAATGGTGCATATACTCGTATACATGTACACAATTAAGAAAAGATAAGGTGTGCATAATTTAAACACCTCAGGGCTGTGATCGAACAAAATTTTCGCAATTCAGTGACATATTCTGAGACTGTTCCAGTTGAAATGGGCTGTGAAACGTGCTTTGCAGATTTAGTGGAAAAGCTTGTAAGTCATTTTGAGCTGTTATGTGTGCATTAGCGAACTCCCTCAACATCAACGGGAAGTGTGTGCGTGGATACAAGGTATGATGTTCAGTTCGATCTAAGACATAATCAAATCTAAATAAATGCATTCAACAGCATCAGCAATCATCTCGATCCCAGCAACATCAACCCCTACATTCTGCCCTCGTCTTTGCACCATCAGCAGCCCCAATCTCTCCCAGTGGGGGTGGCACCTATTCAACAGCACACCACCAGCACCCAGCATTATGGAGTAGCAGTGAATTAGCAATCTTCGAGAACTCATCGCTGTTAGATCTGCATAGCTTAAATCGACATGAACGTACTGTTGAGGATACTCGGAATTCACACATATCCGAAATGGTAAGCACATTTAATGTCGATACGAAACCTAGATCGCGAGATATTGATAATCTCGACAGTGATACAGTTTGGAGTTGGAACATTTAATGACAAATAAGGAAAAAATCAGTTGGCATATTAATTTAATGAAAGGTTAAACAA
The DNA here is from genome assembly GCA_963969285.1 of Odontomyia ornata. Classification (NCBI taxonomy): domain Eukaryota; kingdom Metazoa; phylum Arthropoda; class Insecta; order Diptera; family Stratiomyidae; genus Odontomyia; species Odontomyia ornata. The sequence continues at coordinate 474,966,957 of OZ017738.1, read as the reverse complement.
AAAAATATAGTTATTGCATCACGGGTCTGTATTATAATCATATTTTATGGCCACAGCCTTCTGATCGTTTGCGATAAATCGTTACCTTTCAAATTCATTTCCCTACTAAACTTTATCCAAATATTTAAATTTTTCTTAGTTAAATGCCAAGAATGATAATATTCACTATCTACCTAAAGTTAATTAAAAATCATAAAAACAGTCAAAATATAAGCCTAACACACCAGGTGAATTGGAAGTCAATCACTTATAAGTTTGAGTGAAGTAATATGTACTCCGTATTTTATTTCTCTTCTTCTTTTCTTGATTGTTTTTTTTTTAAATAATAAGCCTTAGTGGGTATTTATGAGTTGTGCACACCTCATATAAAAAAAAATTTATTGGATTTCGGAACTGAAAGAACCTTTACTCAAACTACATTGACATATCCAATCAGCCAAGCACTTCATTTGGAGTACATGATAGTTTACGGGCTCTTGCCTCTTTAGAATATCTTGAAAATTACAATATATATATATATATATATATATATATATATATATATATATATATATATATATATATATATATACGCAAAGCAAAATGAACAAAATGAAAGTAATTAAATAAGAATGAAGAAATGTATATGAACTCACATGAAATGATTTCCTACATTGAACGAGACTGTTCAAAGAACTTAGTTGCTAAATATTACAATCCATTTAAAAATTAAAATACTTTATATTATATACATAATGCATTGATAATTATACACTATTATTGTTTATATAAGATTGTAAATAATTTTTAGTAGAAATCGGTAAAGAATTTGCTCGATTAATTATAAATTGAACAAGTCAGAAACTTAAAATTGAGATGAAAATAGTTATGCGCTTTATAATATAAAGTTAAACTTATTAGTTTAGAACAAAAAAAAAAATAAAACAAAATTAAACAATTACAATAAATCGTAGAAAATAGAATGCTAGAACCTGTGCGTGTAAATAGAAGACGACTGATCTGATGAAATAACACAAATAATGAAAAGCATCGCAACAAAAATAAACAAAAATATTATGAATTACTAAACTAAAAATGACTTTCTTTTCCAGTGGTCCTTTCTTTCAACGGGAAGTAGAGTGAAGGGTAAGTATGCCGTCCTGAGGGTGGGGTTTGAGAAAATCCGCTGAGGCCGGTTTCGCGTCACGCGCGGTACGCGGTACCTCAGTTGATTTTGGTTTTTCTTTAGCGTAGTTTTTTTTCGGATTTACGTTAACGTAGTATATTTTTCGGTACCACATCGGTAAACTTCGGGAACGCGAAACGGAAATTAGATTTTTGTATTTTATTGGATTGATGAAGAAATACAGAGTAACGTAAAATAGGTTTCTTCTCCGTATGATTGTGTATGACGCGTTTGAAACGGGCGTTTAATGTTAGCTGAAAAACTGTAAATGAGCGTAATCCGTTTGGAGACTAGATCTTCTCCGATCTAGCTGGCCGACAAGCAGCCGCCGCGAAAATGGATTACGGTGCACGGATTGGTTGACCGGTTGGTACCATCCGTTGGCATTACTCAGACTTACCTTCTAGAACCGATGAGAGGTCGGTTCCTCGTTCGGACTTAGACATTAAAAATCATTACAAACTCCCCGCAGAGGATTACGGGTCGACTCTTGGAGGCTACCATTCTTTGGCGAGTGCCGCCCCTATGATCCGAGAATATGGAGCTCACCGCGAGGTGCCCTCTGGGATGATAGGTGATGATCCTAACTAAATCTAGACTACGCTTTGGACAATGAACTGGAATTGATCCTATGGGCTGACGGACATGATGGTTTGGACTTAGTTGCTATGCACGATAGCACCGTGGTAACACATGCGCAAATGGCACCAATTCAATTACGAGTATCATATCTTCTCCACCCCGGTAAAATCTTGGCAGACCTCAGAGTACGATCGAAGCTCGCGAAATTGGGTTGGTGGCAAAACTGACGTTAGATAGGAAGCCATATGGCAGCAGCGCTTACTACCACACACATGACCATTAGTAGGCCGACTTCGCTGGCTAACTTTCATGGCGGTATATGCAAAATTGTGGAGGTGCCAACGAAAATTAGAGGTTTTGAGACGGATTTCTACAGTAAAATCCAGGTGGCCCACGGAGATCACAATAGCGCTCCTAGTGAAGTGAAAATTATTTCAGTTCTTATACCCGTTTGATTTTTATCGCCTTCCAAAGTGAAAGAATAGGAGTTTGTTTACTTCTCAACGCTGAGCTATCAGTATAAGCTGTAAAACATGTGCTTCATTTGCTCGTCTTGAAAAGTTTAGGAGTACAGTGGACAGTGCAAGGTGAATTTTAAGGATGCACGGAATGCGTTTCTTTCGTTTTACATTCGGAAAATAGTAAATATTACGCGATATAAGCATTTGCTTATGCCGCAACTGGCTGACAGCTCATGGAAGCTTGTCCATAGTAGGCCGACTAATACATATGCGAATTCCTACCATATGGCTTCCTTTGGTTGGTGGTGTAGGTTCAGCTGCAACAGACTGTAGCAACCACGATTGTCACCGCAGTTGAAGACATTATGTTTTGGCAGAGGATTCGTCAGCCCGGGGTGGCATACTAAGGCCGGCTAGCGCTCAGTCGTGTCGTGGGACTTTCCGGGAAATCCTCTGCTCGTGCTGGGCCACCACACAAAAAACCTATCACAAAAGGAAGGGAAAGGGAGAGATCATTTTGAAAAATGTTTTAACTTAAAATATAGTGGGCGTTTTTATTTGAAATAAGAAAAGAAAAACACAACAACAATTCGTGAAAAATGATAATATTATAAACCAAGCTAACCCCTTTTGTCTTTAAATGAATTAATGAATTGAATAAATGAATTTTTAAACTGATGCTATGAAAAACAGCAAATATTCTAAATAAAAAAAATTTTTATTACATAATTGTGACAAGATCCAAAAAAAAAAAAAATTTCAAATATGACGAAAAGATAAGTAAAATAAAAAAGACAGAAAAATGTGCAATTTACTTACCCCTATTGATGCTGCTGAGCGCTTGGCAACTAAAGGGGGGGGCACTGAAAATTAAATTTAAAATATTAACGCTACTCAAAACAAAACTCAAACTGGCCACTTTTCAGAAAGATAAATCTTCTTTTCGGAGACCTGATACTCTATTCAATCTTCACTGATCACCGGTAATAATTCAATTCAGATTAAAGTTTTTCATTACTAAACTTTTATTCTTAATTGAGATTTCCTCTTTTCATTATGTTTGAAATCCCGACACTGAATGATCCGTTTTACGTCTTTGTAAAAATTTTTTTTACAAAGACCTACTAGTTTCGCGACCTGTCTGTCCGTCTGTCTGTCCGTCCGTCCGTCTGTCCGTGCGTCACAGCTGATTTACCCAGAAACTATAGAAGCTAGAATGCTCAAACTTTGTGAAAAGGTCAGAAGTGATGGTCTCTCAAAAGTTAAGGCCTTAACAAAAATTTAAAATTTTTTTAAGGGGGGTCCCCCCTAATAACGAATTGGCCCTTAAAAATTTTTTTTAATCAAAGGTAGTCGAGTGGGGTATCAAATGAAAGGTCTTGATTAGAACTCTTATAATCTGAAATCATTTTATGAATTAGGGGTTCAGGGGAAGGCAAAATGTACCAAAAATTTGTGTACCCCCCCCCCCCCCCCTCGCGATTGGACACCTTTCAGCCGAAAAATCTGAAAATTATCACGAACGTAGGTGTTTATGAGTACAAGGGAAACAAATACCTTAGAAATCGAAATTCGTTCAACTTTGTTAATAATAGTATGATTTGTAGATTTTAAATTTTTGCCCATAAAACCAAAACGGTACCTGTAAACTTCTTGAAATTTTGCAATTATATAGACTGACATAAGATATATATGTTCACAAAATTTAATTGAGATCGAATCATAATCAAGTGAGTCATAGCCATTTCAATTATATGGAATTACAACGACAATAACACGTGTTTATGGTTGATATAGGGTTTTCCAATAAGAGGTGTTATTTTAATATTAAAAGAAAAATGCCATTTTTTAATATAAATGATCGGATCTTTATTTTATTGTAAAGAAGAAGATATGCCGTTAATAGAAAAAATTAACATCAGGCAAATAACCACTACGACACGCTTACAGGACCATATCCTCTTCATGAAATTTTCCATAACCAAATCGCAAAGTGGCTGCCCTATGTCCTCTATAGCCTCATCTTTGAGATCTTGAATCGACGCTGGGCTATTGGCGTAGGCTTTCTCTATCACGTGGCTCCAAAGGAAGAAGTCGCAAGGTGTTAAATCACAAGATCTATTCAAAATAACACCTCTTATTAGAAAACCCTTTATATATTTAAAAATGACTTAGGCACTTTTATTTTCTTTCAATTTTCATGTAAGTTTAAGGAATAGTGTTTAACTTGAACATGTTCAATCGGCCGAGCATTAAGGAAAATCATTTAAGCTAGATTAGAATGGGGGCTGCTACGTGCTTATGAAAGAAACTGTGCATCTTTTGTATAAATTTGAACGATTTCATATTGTATTGGATGAATAATTCAAGTTATCGATTCACGCCATTAGAAAACTTGTTTCTAACCCTAGGATGGCTACAAAGACCTGCTGGTAGGAGCACTCTCCTGCTTACTCAACTTGTTTTCTATTAACTCTGCACGGCATCCACCACAACCTACATCCACTGTTACGCGGTACCAATTTTCTTTTAGATGCAAAGGCTATTTAGTTTTTTTTTCAATGTATTTTGAACCGTCACTATTTTCTTCCGGATTCACTCCACTTAATTTAGATTTTTCGTTTGTTTAGGGCACTTAAACTCTACCCATACGCAATTTACACTCTCCTTTCCCTCCAGACAAATTTTACTTTTTCACCAACTTTCTGATCATTTCATCCACTCAAAAAACTCCCCAAATCCTAATCAAGGCTTTTTATTCACGAATTGTCCATATAAAAACTCACTCCTCAAATCTAAAATCAAGACTTTAATTTTTTTTCCGTCGTCCCCGAAAATTCGCAAAAACTCACTCCAACCTCAACACCAAATCCAGACTGCCCGCCTGAAAGATCAATCCCGTAATCCTTGACCTTACCGAATTATCGCTGCCATATTAGGGTAACGTAATCGAAGTTCAATACATTGCGATTCCGTTACCCACACATCTTTTCAATATCGACAACCGCAACAATTTCCATTTAGCATATTTGGCGATTTGCATAACCATGGTAGCGTTTGGTTATATGCAAATCGTCATATACATAGAAATAATAGCTTTTGCCAATATCCCAAAATGAGTGTTTTCCTGCGCTCGGAAGAACTTGAACCCAGGGCCCCAGCGGACCCCACGGTCAAAAAACTATGACGCTACCACCCGAGCTACCTTCTGTTGAGGAACTTCAACTGTGTGATGGAAATTAAATTTGTCAGTAGGGGAGCGTGGATGAATTTTGTTCGTACAACAAATAAAATTTTGTTAGTGGGAGATAATGCATAAAATTAGTTTGTACGAAGGAAGAAATTAGGTTTTGTTAGTGAAAAGGTATCGAATGAAATTTTGTTAACTGGAAGTAATGAATAGAGTGTTGATAGCGGAAAAGATAAGATTATTATTGTATTGTTTTCTTTTGTAATTTAGAATAGGGTAACAGGGCGGAATCGAGATGATAGGAAAATAAAAATTAAAGGGAAATCGTTAAATGTTAATAAAAAATAAATAAATACCCCGATAAAAAGGTATATGTGCCCAAAAGAAGGTGGAGATGTTATGAGGCAATTTGAAGTTGTGAATGAGAGAATGCCGGTATGCCGGAATTCACAACAAGACTACCGATTACCGATGGCCTGGCTCTGAGCACTTATCCCCATAAGGGCTTGTGGCAACCCCCGCATGGCCTCACTGCTCTACAAATATAACCATGAGACTAAAAAAGCAGCCACAAACAAGGGAAGATCCAATCAAACTGGAGCAATTTCAACTTAAAAAATTTAAAAATATATTTAAAAAACATAAAAAATAAGTAAAAATATTAACAACAAGTGGGGAGTCCTGTAGAAAACACCATTTGTTCACACGGTAGAGGGATATATAAAGAATATTGCGAATCCGATGGTTTACTGCCGTGACCGCTATCGACGCAAGGGTCTTAAGTACTGAAATAGCAACAAACCAACCTGAAGTCCGCAAAATGATCAGGGCAGAAAAGAAAGGAGTGACCAGATAAATAAAGTTCCGTTGCGTGATTTCTGCACTCAGAAATGGAAATCAATAAGAAGGTTGCAAAGTACATTTTCCGTCCAGGGCATAAAGAAGAAACGTTAATTTGAAAAGCAGGAAACGTTCTAAAAAGGATAAAATCTGCATGTAACTCGCCAAAAATCAGCAAAGGTATAAAGAAATGGGCTCCTTGAGCTGGATGAGCTCCTAGACGACATAGAGAATTACTGGAGGAGCTGATTAAAGGCCCGAGATGATTAAAAGACCAAAGAATAGCAGAAAGCTAAAGCAGCACTGTGGGTTAAATCTAAAGGGCACACGCAGATTGCTCCACCATCAAACATCAATAAAAGAATGGCATCTAGCTCAATTGAAGAAGAATGGGATAAAAAGAGAAAGGAAGAGGCACTTGATAGGTGTGGAATGCTAGATCAGTGGTTCCAAAGAGTGCTAACAGAGCAAAAAAAGCCATAAAGAAACTCCTTCAAAAAGTGCCAGCAAATAAAGTTCACATAAAGGCCTAAAAAGAAAAAAATCTAACATTAAACAGAAGAAAAATGCAACGACAAAGAACCCAATAGTAGACACTGCTCGTAAAACCTCGATATGGCTGATCCTATACAGTAGTGTTGCGGGATATTAACGGAAATGTAAGGCCCAAAGAAGTCAACATTGCTATTAAAATAGTACGACCGACCCGGTTGAGCCACATACTGGTCAAATTAGAGCAGAAGCTGACAATAAAGAAGCATTTTGTGGAAACAAAGTCTTTGGCAAAAGCGCAACTGTAGCCTCACTCAAGCCGATGACACCAATCGGAATAAGAGACATTGACTGCGTCACAAACCTGGCCGAGGAAGAAGAGGCTCCCTAATGTGGATAAGATCAAAGTGAGGCTGACACCAGAAAACCATAGAGGACAACACATGGCTATCATTGACTTGACCGAAAAAACACAATTTCTGAATAAGCACAAAGTAAGAAAAGGGTGGGTCATCTTCAGGATATGGCAAAGAGCAGCGCCCCTTCAATGCTTCAAATCTCTTGGCTATGATCACACCGCTCAAGTGTGCAAAGGACCCGATTGAAGTTTCCTATGCTACAAATATGGGAAAATCGGACATAAAAAAAGTCTACAAAAGGGGCACACTGTATTTTTGCAAGGATGCTGATTCATGACCAGATTTTATCCTATTTTGGGACAAAAAATCTCAGGTTTTCCAGGAAGCTCTAGCTAAGGAAAAATTAGAACATTTACTATCCGTATCCTGCAGGTAAGCCTACACCACAGTTTAACCACCCAAAACCTGCTTGAGTAGTTTGCGATGGACAATAAAGCCGAATTTTCGCTACTTAGTGAGCAACACCGCGACAAAAGTTCTGCATCCTGGAATCGTGATGTAACAGGAGCTGCCACTATGTGAATTCGGAACAGTGATCTCGAAACGGAGGGCTGTGGGTGGGAGAACGGTTTCATATGCTCAGGGTCCACCTTCTTGAATGTGTGCTTAGAGCCAAACGATCCGATATAATGTTTCTAAGCCAAGTTTAATGCTCTAGAGGGCACTGTCTTGAGCGCAGATCGCAACGTGTTCGTTGAGTTAGACTTCCACGCTAAAGCAATCGAATGGGGTATGCATCAAACAGATCCTTGGGGAAAACTAAAAGAGAAGTACGCCAACTTTCGTCGAGGTGCTCACAGCAGGCGCTCCACTTCAGGATGATTTGCAGGGGATAGAAGAACTGGCAGCTCAATACGTGGTGAGCTTAACTATGAGCATCATAACGACTGCTTAGTTATTTATTTATTATTACTTCTGTGCCCCATCAAAAAACCCGGCCCAGCAAGCGCCCAATATACTGGTCGTCAACCAAAATCGGTGAAAAGCAACAAGAGTGTCACAAGCTTTGGCGTGTGGCTCAACGAGCGCGGAACCGGGATGAAGGATGCAACCAGGTAGCAGCATAAAAGCCGGCCAGGGAACGCCTTCTCGAAATGATAAACAACAGCAAGGCTCGCTGCTGGCAAGATCTAGTGCACAATATAAACAAATATCCGTGAGGCCTCAGCTACATAAAAGTTATGCGGAAGTTTGGTGCCTCACGGACAACTTATATACACGAAGTGGGAAACATGGACAAGATAGCGCGGGCACTTTTTACCGCCTATCCCGTCCATGTCGATGTTGTCCACGGGGAAACAGCAATCCATAGTATACTCAACTAGTAACCACACTCCATCAACCCTCCGGAAAAATTCGAACCCAAGCCGAACAGCGAGCCATAAATCTTCGGTGGCAGGTAGGTAGGTAAATGCTGACGCGAGGATTGGCGCGAATATAAACATATGCTTCGATGAGAGATTTCAGGATTACCATACCTCAAAAAATCAATAACTTTGCAGAAAAACAAATTCGTTCCATGCAATCTTTTAGTTTTTTATTAGGATCCGGCAGCACTCCTATGTTCTGAAATGCGTAAAAGAACACGTTGCATTTCGCTTTGTTTCTTGAGCGCGCCAAACATGGAATCAGCTGTCATGCCCCGGATCAGCTGACAAAAAGTATGCAACACAGGGTAAATGAAAGGTGTGGGTTTTGGTTGAGTATACTATGCAGCAATCAAGTGCCCACTCTCTATACAGCCAGAACTAGAAGAGGCAGTCCTGTCATTAAACAAGTAACAGGAGTAGTAAAAGGGTATTATAAAATTATTTATAGCTCAAACAACGGCTTTTGAATAGCAAACCTTGACTCATACACTTATTCTAAAAAAAAGCTCGAAAAATTATTGTAAATTGCGGTTGTTATGTATTTCGATTTGACGTCATTTTGTTTTCAGTGTGTTTACCTCATTTTTTGAGTAATCATGGGAACATGTCATTATTACAAAACATTTCTGAAGTTTTCAACAAAATTCGTACATATCTGTAGTGTCTGCATCTTTCGCAAACGAGTATCTCTATGGTATCACGTGTTATTGCTGTGGTAATAGACTAATTTTCAATCGGCTGTAACTTGGCTTTTCATGGCTTGATTTTTACGAAATTTCAATGCGTTCGATATCAAATAATTCAGATACGAGTTTTTGTCAGATTTAAGGGACACTTTTTGATTTTGTTGGTGGAAAGGTAAAACTCATCCAATGTACTATTATTAAAAAAGTTAATCGAGTTTTGGCTTCTGAGGTATTTGTTGGCCTTGTGCTTATAAAGACTTACTTCCTTCATTTTTCCTGATTTTTTGATCTCGAGGAAGGGAACACACACATATTTCTCGTAAATTTCCCCTCCGCCTGCACCCTTTGAAGAAAAATGTGTCAGTTTGAAACCAGTTTTGAAAGGTTCTCATTCAAACCTTTCATTTGACGCCCATATTGGCTACTTTTGGTAAAAAACTTTAGGGTCACTCCCATACACGGGGAGCCCTTCAAAACCTTATAAAAATTATTTTGTGCTAAGACTTTTATGTGAGAACCACTAATGTTCCTAGCTTATGTGGTTTGCGAGAGAACTTGCTTTGATACATGGATGGACGGATCGACAAGACACAATTTTAGTAGGGTATTATAAAATTGTTTTACAATACACTTAAAAAAGAAGGCTCCAGGACCAGATGGAGTTCCATCTGAGGTGCTGCAACTTGTCTTTCACCATTGTCCTGACTTGTTGCTAAGTACATTCAACGCTTGTCTACGGGACGGGGTTTTCCCGGTATGATGGAAGATGGTGAGGCTCGTGCTGATCAGCAAGGGGAAGGGAAATCCCGGATCACCATCTACATACCAACATTATACCTGCTAGACACTGCTGGAAAAGTGCTAGAGAAATTCATCAAGGAAAACTCACCGACGCAATTCGTGCTGTTGGGGATCTTTCTCCTTAGCAGTACAACTTTAGAGAAGGATGTACCACCATTGACCGACTGCAGAGCGGGTGAGTACAGTACAAAAGGCGAAGGCACATAACGGCACCAACCGACAAATCGTCCCGTTGGTGATACTCGACGTTAGGAACGCCTTTAACTCCGCTAGATGGGTAAATATTTTGGATACGCTGGAAACCACTTCTCAAGTTCCAAAATATCTAATGCGGCTTCTGTGGGATGTGTCTTATGATGAGCTACTGAAACTGAAAATGCCAGACTTGATCGACTAACATACGTGAATGATCACTGGACGCACCGTTGAACAAAGGTAACTTAAGCTAGGTGTGCTAATCAACCGAGTGAGTGGCTGAATGACTACTCTTGGCTAGTCTAGCAATGGAGAAAACTGAAGTAGTTATCTTGACAAAAATGAGTATTCTTAGAGTAAAGATGTTCAGTACTGGAGTCATACTCATCAAAGCCAGCGGTGAAGTACCTTCAGTCACTGATCGTCTCGAATATTTCTCTGAATAAATCAAGGCTGCGGCTGAGAAGGCTGCTTTGGGCGTATCGGCGTATCTTATGGCCAACACAGAGTAACCCAACCCATCAAGAAGATGCTTCTTGATGAGTGCTCTAGATTCAATGCTACTGTACAGAGCAGAACTATCGGGTGACACTCTCAGCAAGAAGATATACCGAAAACGCTTTGCACGGGCAGAGAAAAGAGAAGATTTGAGGATTGCGTCTTCATATCTATCACCCTCCTTGCTAGAAATCGCCACGCTATTTACCTGCGTCGAAGCGAAGGCGCGAGAGGGATGGTTACCCGCGAGGAGAGACAGCGCACACTAAAAGATTGAAGTTGAGTGAAGGGATGGTGGACTGCGTAGCTTATCCCGGATCTCAGACAGCGGCTAAATCAAAGGCACGGTGAGACTGACTTATATATGAGCCAGCTTTTGAATGACCATGGGTGTTTCCAGTCTTATCTGCACAAGATCGATAAGTCACGATCCCTCAACTATATATTTTGCCGAGGAAAGGAAAACGATGCCTGCAGCAACACTTTTGCACGTGAAAAATGTGTGGCAGGTAGCGACGGGATCTTTACAGGAAGACAAAAAGCGCTTGGAATTTAACATGGCTATTTTCAAACTTATTGTATATTTCTCCATGCCTCTAACAGCATCCATTGAGACGCATTCTAAAATTAGTTCAAAGAACAAATCAAAATTGGCAAACCTAATAAAGGTCATAAGAAATATCGATTTCTTAGTTGAAATTCAAAATGAATTCACCGAAACTGGTACAAACAGGAAAAAGATTTGTTGCCATCATTCATAAGTCTCATGCTTGATTGCAAAGGAAGAACCACTCTATAGGACTGCGATTTTGACGAGGCTGAAGGACCCTCCTCCTTAGGAGCTAACACAGTTAATCATCCTCGAAGCCGCTTAACCACATGGCCCTCAAGGTAAAGTTTACAAGTTATATCAAAGTAAGTTTCCACATGGACTGTGGTTTTCTTCAAGAAGTGTTATAAATAGTAGTGCCAGTATGCAAAGTGAAAGAACAACTATACAATCAATCTCTTTACCTTTGTCCCGCCAATATTTAATTTCAATGAAATGTGTCAATATGTTCTTCATTTATGAAAGCAGAGACTCAACTTTTGTTATCGATCGTTTAATAAATTTTCCATATTTCCCAATTTGTCCTAAAGCAAAGATTAATAATCAACTTTTATCTACCATCCATTCCGACTTTGTCTCTAATTATTTGGTGTACAAAAAAGTTTTAAAGGATTTTTTTTCAAGTTGAAATTGGTTAAAAATTCATATTTTAAGGTATTGTCCATCGCTAGCCGCTACCTTTTCCCATCTTTCTGGTAGCATAGTATTCCGCGTCGGAAGAACAATTCATCTTTTGTGGCTACCCACGAATCTATTCAATTTTGGAGTTCTTCAAAAGGGCGGAAGTGCTGTTCCTCAAGGGCATGCGTCAACAGCGGAAACAAATAGTAGTCAGAAGGGGCAACGTCCGGGCCATATGGTGGGTGGGGTAGGACTTCCCATTTAAGCGTTTCAAGGTATGTTTTGACTGGCCTTGCAAACGTGGGCGAGCATTGTCATGCTGAAAAATAACTTCATTGTATCTTCGCTCGTATTGCGGCCGTTTTTGTTTCAACGCTCGGCTCAACTACATCAATTGTAGTCGGTAGAGTTGCCTTGTGATGGTTTTACCTGGTTTTGGTAACTCAAAGTACACCACGCGCAATTGGTCCTACCAAATACAGAGCATGACCCTGCCACCATGAATATGCAGCCTTGGCGTCAATTTTGGTATATGGCCGGACGGCCAATATGATTTTTTGCGCTTGGAGTTTTCATAATGAATCCATTTTTCATCACGATTTACAATACAATGTAAAAATCTCTTCCTTTTTTTCCTTTTTTACCGTTTGGAGCAGCTGTTCATAAGTGAAAAAATGTCGTACGACGTCTCTCAGCTTCAATTCATACGGCGACCAATATCCCAGCTTCTGGATCATTCCCATGGCTTTTAAGCAAAAAGATATGGCTTGTTGAGTCATTTCCAATGCTTTGAGTTGTTTTTACGTTCGGCACGAGTCTTCATCCAGTAGAGCCTCCAATTGGGCATCCGCAAACTTTCTTGGTCGTCCTTCGCGCTCTTTGTCATCGGTATTAAAATTACCACTTCTAAAACGTCGAAAACAGTACTCATACGTAGAATTCGATGGAGCATGATCTCCATAAGCTTTCTGCAGCACATGACTACTTTCAACTGCAGATTTCTTCAAAGAAGTAATCCTTCTCGAAAATTGTGTTTTGTTGGTACAAAAGTTGACATATTCGGAGCACAGATAAGTACTGAAGTACTCACAGATATGAGGATGTTAAGGTGCTAAATCGCACTAACTCCGCACCCCCCACATTACAAGAAGAACTAAACATATAAATAACGTAATTAATGAATCCGATACCACGAATACATTTATGTCTTATTTAAACCTCCATCTTTTCTAGCCAATTTCACACCATCATTTTATTGATTCGTGCATACATCAACTTTCCTCTGAGTTATCACATGTGTCTTTTGTTTTACTACTATATATGTATATCCTCACCCAAAATATATGAAAGGATGTCGTCTCATTAATTTATCGTTAGATAATCAATGAGTCCAATTAAACCGATTCTAACTTATAAATTCCTTTGAAATGTGAAAGTTTGAATATTATTTCGTTTCAAAAATGCCCGCAGGATATTGTTTCTTTTGGTGTATAGTACTTAAGCAATCACATATAAACCTGGTGCGAAAACCTCAATAGCCGCGAGTCATAAGAGCTTTGAACTATTCTACGAATATCAAAACCAAATTTTCTGTTATACTTTACGGTTTATATTGTATCAAAGTTATAAAAGCAATTAATTAAATAAATTTTCTACATTTCTGACGATTTCGAAATTTTCAAAAGAGTAAAATATGTTGGTGGTGAAACTATTTTTACCTTCATCCAAGCTTAAACTAATAATGTCTAAATAATCATCACTCCTACTCATTTGAATTCCACGACTCCTGTGCCTACCTAAATATTCCCACTCGAAATATTTCCACTACAAGTCGGTAACGAGGTAGCTTTACAGCTTAAAAACAAAGCTAGATTAGCAGAACTACGCTCCTGTCAGAAGGGTCTTGTACTCAAGCTATGTATGAAATTTAGAAGAATGTCAATAGCATGTGCATTAAGTACTTGCTTCAAAGAGAAACCACTGTTGCTCCATTTTAAGCGGCCGCTATTCTCTTCCGATATAACGAATATCATTGATGGAATGGAGTTTTAAAGATATTTATGTCTTATTCGAAAATGTTTAGAAGATTCATTCAAAACCGTGGTACTTGGAACGATATAAACCCTAATAGTAGGAAAACTTTAAACTTTGTGCTGTTTTTGTTGTAATCAGAGAAAATTCAAATAGATGTAACTACCAATATGATTTGATTTTTTGAGACTTACCAAATGTAGTTTCTATAGGACTACGTAAATATTTCTAATTTCATACAGTTTTGTTGGGCAAAATATATTATATATAAATCCTACTGTTAATAAAATTGAACGGATTTCGTCTTCTAAGGTATTTGTTGTTGTTATAATCAGAAAGACCTATCTCCGTATTTTTTTCTGATTTCACGCGTTACAAGTGTACAATCACGAACGGGGGTTTCCTCTTCTGATTTGTGGGGATCCCCCTAAAAACGTTTAAAAAATTGTTGGACTCCCAAATTCAGCTCATCGCTTCTGATCTGCCACCAAGTTTATTGCCTGTAGTAGCTGTTATAGTTTCTGAGAAAAACTACTGTGGCACACACGAACGGACAGACAAAACTGATTTGAATAGGGTTTTCTAAGTAGTACAAAACTCTAAAAACCGACATGGAAATTTCATCTTCATCATCTGCTACAAAATCAACTCTTTTGCCCGTTGAAGAATTTGCACGAACTCATTTAGTTGGAGCTACACAGCTGAATGCTACTTCCTAAATTTTAATTAAAATCTATTTCAATTACCGAAATATACTACCCAAGATAAATTTGCCGCTTCGAATGAATGCCTACATCACCTGCACACCCTGTTACAAAAAGCGCACATTTACGTTATGTTGGCGCTTTGGCATGCGAGTAGGTGCGAATAACTGTGTTTGTAGTATAGACAAGTTCGTTTTGAAATCACTCGAGGAATATTTTTCGCTGATTTAATGAATTGGAATGTGGCAGAAGTATTTTTGAACGTTTTCTGTTTGTTTCAGCTTCTACTTGTCAAATAAGAAAGGAATTTATAAGCAATTCGAGATGTGAGGAGAATGCGTTAAATTAAACAGCGAAATTAAAGCAAAAGAGCTATATTTATCGCGTACTGATAAATGATGCTACTTTTGTAAATGAATAACAAGAAAAATGATCCAATTTTTTGATCATAATTTGTCAAAGAAGGTCAAACTGAGATTAGGGAAATGAATTTTGAAATTATAGATATTGATAAATGTGATCTTTGCGAGGATTAACGTTTGGACCTGGACGAACTCGCCAATATCGAAATTATAAAAAATTTATTAGAAAAAGAAAATCTATAAGTATATCTCATCACACAAGGTCATATACATAAAGTTTGAAAGTTGAAAACCGGAAAAAAGCAAAAACTTCATCTTGGGCGAACGCCCACCGCATACACCGTAGACAGAATTTCAGAGGCGGCAAAATGGACTATGTAGTTATTGTCAGCAAGCAAACACGATGGCGGAGCAACCACAGAACAAAGCCGTACGCAAGGAAATCCCTTTGGACATGTTGGATGCGGACGATACGACAGCAAAACTCAAGCTTTAACCAAGACGTTAACCTAATTAACTGTAAGGTAAATGAATTTATATTAGCGAAGGGTAAATTAGTCGTAAAACATAAAACCCCTTTGCAAATCCCACTCACGTCTAGCACTAATCCTTTCAGCGCACTGGCGAACGATATCAAAAATAATAAAACAACCGCGACTAACAATCAAATGAAGAAAGTGTAGTTCCCGCCAATTTTCGTAGAGAATGAGAAGGCAATAGTGCTAAAAGGCATTACGGATAGGTACATCCCTACCAATGGTACTCGTCTAAAGTACAGAACTACGAAGTTGTCGAGCTCCCGACTGAAAATCATAGTAGACAGGCTCAAGGCCCACGATTACATCATGAACCTCCATACAAATACCGAAACAGTGGGCTACTCGTTAACCCCCAAAGATAGGAAAAAGTATATCGTGATAAGAGATGGCAAAAACTGCTATTTTTCTATCACAGTAATTTACTGCGTTTGCTCATTTCATATACCTGTGAAAATGAGCAGCTCTTTAATCACAGTGATATTTCGTGGTTATTAAGTTAAAATACACTTGCGATGCAAAAATTAAAAAAAAAACTCTGTTTTAGTGATATGAAAAAAAATCAGTTTTATTTTATAAAAATATGTTTATGAATATACAAGAAGAAGCAGAAAATAACTAAGATTTTATTTAAAATTGTGTACTTAAACATAAATCCAGACAATATCTACAAAATACATTCATACGATCAAATTAAAAAAGTCAGTCAACAAAATCTAATTCAATAATAACTTAAAGCTAAAGCTAATATATATAAGTAAGTATTCTCCATTGCGAGGCGCCAATTTGGTTAAAAAATAAAATTTTCTCCACTTCATGTGACTGAAGTCTCGTTCTGCGATCGTTCAGCACATATCCAGCCTTAAACAAGTTGGGTAGACAGACCTATGCTCATGTCAGAAGGGTTTTGTACTCAACTTACAAAATGCAGTAACCAGCAACGAATAAAATCAAGAAACATGTCAAAGACGATTTATTTGGAGAAAATGTGAAATTCGAGGATCATACTATTATTAACAAAGTTGAACGAATTTTAACTTCTGAGGTATTTGTTACAGTTATACCCATAAATATCTCCTTTGATATTTTTTTCAGATTTTTTAGATCACTGGTGTCCATTCGCGAGGGAGGAAACACATTTTTCATGTATTCCCCCCCTGTGCTCCCACTGAAGCAAAAACTGTCAGTTTAAGAACTGTTTTGAAAAGCTCTCATAGAGAACTTTCAGTTGATACTCATATCGGCTACCTTTCATGAAATTTTTTTTCAGGGGCCACTCCTCTGTACTGTAATCATCGATTCATGGCCTATTTTTTCGAATCCTAGAATGGTTACAAAGCCCTTTTGCTAGGAGCTCTCTCCTGCCTCTTCGACTTGTTTCAATTGTATGTACTCATCTTCATGATACCTATCACTCCTGAAATTTTCATGCAAATTCTAGCAAAGCTGTAGTGTCTAAGTCGGTAAAAAGCGCATATGGCTCCATAGCCATATGTTTCCATAGTAATACAGGGCATATTGCTCCATAGTAATACACGAAAATTCAAATCACTATAACTTCGTTAAATACTATTCGATCTTTATCAAACTTTCAGAAAAGATCAATCTTATAAATAGTCATCTCTTTGCTAAATTTTATTGAGTTTAAGGGTACCGTTTAGATTTTATTCAAGAAAACACAAAATCGATAAATCATACTATTACTAACAAAGTTGAGTGAATTTCGACTTCTCATGTATTTGTTGCTGTAGTTCTCATAAAGGCCTACATTCATGATTTTTTTCAGATTTTTCGGATGGAAGGTATCCAATCGCGAGGGGGGGTACGCGAAAAGTTCGTACATTTCCCCTTCCCCTGCCCCCCTCGGTACTTATAAGACAATTTTAAGACTTGTTTTGAAAAGATCTCATTAAGACCTTTCCAATGACACCCTACTCGACTACCAATGGTGAAAATTTGTTTTTGAGGGGTCACCCCCTTATATGGGGAGACCCCCCTCAAACGCCTTTGAAAAATTTTTCCACCCTTGAACTTTCAAGAGGTCACCACTTCTGACCTTTCTACAAAGTTTCATGGCCGTAGCCCTTATAGTTTCGGAGAAAAAGTGCTGTGACATACAGACGGACGGACGGACGGACGGACGGACAGACGGACAGACGGACACAGGTCGTGATTGCAATAGGGTTTTGTATTTTAGTACAAAACCCTAAAAAGAGGCGTTCGCAAAGCACCAAAGTGGCTATTGCACATAGATTTTCCCTTGCTAGCTTATTGAGATCGGGATAATTGTGCTTATTGGCCTGCCACCATTTCAGGGGATCTTCATTTTTCGGAATTATGCTTTCCTCTAAATATCTTTCTACTTCAACACGCGCTCTAGAAGTGGCTGTCCCGGCTGGTTTTATTTCCAAAACTGCTTTATTATAGGCACTCCAAACTGACATTTCATCATTCGAAACATCGTTTTCAACTATATTTTGGGGGTTTTCAGTAGAATTTAAATTTCCACTACTGCTTTTAATCCTTGTTGTGGAAACACCTAAAATTAATTGTTTGGGCTCATTTCCTGAATTTTGTTGGTATTGCGAGAATTTCTGATTCAATACACTGCTTCTTTTGAAATGAACAACAACTTTACGGAGTCCATCTTAGGTAATCAAAGTGATACTATGTGCCAGGCATCCAAAATGCTTCCAACCTATGTAATTTTTTAGCGCTAATTTAATATTTGCAGCATTGTCAGATACTGCTAAAGAAATTTTTTCTGAGAGACCCCATTCATCTGTCACTGACTTAATTTTATTTGCCAAATTTAGAGCTGTGTGTCTTTCGTTATAGCTCACACTAGTTAACAAGACCGACTTCAAAACAAGACTAGCATCTATATAATGAATAGTCACTGCAATGCAGCTTTCATTATTGACAGAAGTCCAACAGTCGGTTGTTAGACTGCACTTCACGACTGAGTTGATTAGAAGCTTCACTTCATTGAAGACTTTTTCATAGGTAGCAGGAAGCATAGTATCGGAAATGCAGCGCCGGTTTGGTAAGGTGTAAGAACTATTTAGCGATTTGATTAGTCGACGGAATCCATAGTCTTCTACAATACTGAATGGTTGGAATCAAATTCTCGTCAATTTTTTGCTTTGCTGTCGACGTCAATTTTCATAGCACAAAATCGTTGAGTGTCCCCAACACCAATGAAGATCGCTTAATTGATGCTAGTTCTCGATTTTCTTGAGAATTTTGAGATTATTGTAGCCGATAAATTGGTGTTTTGAGCAGATTCATTTTAAACATTAATTTTATAAAAGGAATGGGTATGAGCTAGCGCGTAGATAGATTCTTTGATTACGTTGAATGGATTTGAGGTGACAAGGTTACGTTGGAGTATACAGAACGTTCGTTACGTTGGAATAAACAGAACAAAGTAGTGGATGTATGTTGAATGTTATTGACACTTAAGGAAACGCAACTTTTGGACTGCACGAAAGAAACACATATACGACATATCACTAAAATTACTCACGGGAACATTTCTTAAGCTGGTTTTCGTTATAAATTTACTGCTGGGAATTTTGACTGTCGGATGTATTAATGTGACATGTCGTTTCAGATTTATCACTGAGGTTTTATAGGATAACTTTGCCTTACAAATATCGCATTTCGCAAAATAGTTGATATTGTCAATCACGGTAAAAAAGTCCCAGATTGGACTATTTTTTTGCTTTTAAATCTATTCCAACTGAAAAAAAATTTATACAAAGCGTAACAAGAAAATATATTCTAAAAGAATCCGGCACAATAAAATTGACAGTTGTTAGGGTGTTCATTTATTCTGTGTTTGCATTTTCGATATGATTTTAGGAATTAGAACTTATAAAAAACACTTGCAGAAAAGCACTGAAGAAGAAAGGACGTTCCTTTTGAAACGCGCCTATGCAATTTAATAAAAAATTTAATATTCACCTAATAAAACGGAAGATTTTCTTTTATTTAGTATCGTGAATTAGAACTTGCTAAGAAGATTAAATTAAACACTTGTTAATTTAAAATAATATTTGCTACATGTTCTATTTTTGTGAAGCGTTTTGCATTTTAAAGGCATTATCAAGCTATGGGTTCAGTAATTGATTAATTAGAAGCTTGATAATACCTTTATAGGACAAAACGCGTTTTATAAATGCAACATATGATAAATTTTATTTTAAATTAACAAGTGCTCAATTTATATTGAATTATAGACAAATTTAAGCAATTGCCACTTGTAAATTATTGAAAATTTAAATGCTGATAATTTTATGTATTTGGTAAGCATAAAAAATTGAACAGGTATATGTTAATAATTATAATCAAAGCATATCTTCAAATCTCATCATGAATCCGAAAATGCTATTTGCAAATCAAGTCTATTGCGGCATTATAGCAGAAAATTCTCTGTGAGTAATTCAAAGTTTTTTTGCAAGTTTTGAAGTTCTGACAGTTTACGAGTATTCGCCAATAGATTTGATCATAAATCAACCAAATCCCTATTACATTCTTAAATTTATATACCTCCTCATCACATACATAAAAAATTATGTTTTCGTTTAGTTTAGTTCAAAAATTAATAAGGAGCAAACATAAAGAAAAAGCAATTTTCAATATGTCAAGATGAAATTTTTACTTACATTGTAATTTAATTTAATCTATGCAGAAGTAATTAGCAGCGAAAACACTTGAGCCAACCTGGAACCTAAACACAAATTAAATGAAAGCTTTTCCACACACTGTTTCAATTTTTCTGCATATGCCCAATGCTAAAAATAAAATCTGCATGTGCCGCACTGCTAAGCATCGTCAAGGCATCATATGCAACTATGGCTGAGCAAAGAGCAGCAATCAATTCAAAACATGCTCATTAAAGAGCAGCGGACGATACCAGTTCATCAAATATACTCTGAAATCAAACAAATCACAGTCTTGGAGTTGCTCTTGTTCCATCACATTATAAAGTTGTACGCTATTCACAAAAATACTTCAGCCAGCACAAGCAGAGATCATTTATGACTAGCAATGTGGTGCTAAGATCCATTTCAAACATATCGCACATATCACAGTCGAATATTCCTTATGAATGATCTCTGCTTGTGCCAGCTGAAGAATTTTTGTGAGTAGCGTACAACTTTATAATGTGATGGAAAAAGAGCAACTCCAAGACTGTGATTTGTTTGATTTCAGAGTATATTTGATGAACTGGTATCGCCCACTGCTCTTTAATGTGCATGTTTGGAATTAATGGCTGCTCAATGCTCAGCCATAGTTGCATATGATGCCTTGACAATGCTTAGCAGAATTGATGAGCCGAGCCTGCTCATTTTTGTAGCAACGATTTTTACGATGCGATCGCAACATGCGATTGCTCTTTTTTAATCACTGTGAAAAAATTACAAGTTGCGATATATTATACCATCTCTAATCATGATCCTAAGAGGTTTTAGTTCAGACTTTGGAGCTGAGGCGGTTCGAGAGGACATAACTAGCCAAATTCTGACTTTAGACCTCAAGTCTGTTAGCGCACGTACCACTGCGGTAAATAAGATTGACTTGAACTTGTTTAGGCTAACAGTGGCATTGAAAGCAGGCAAAAGTACAGTAATAAAATTGCGCAACATTCTAGGCCAACGAGCCATATGGGAACACTCGAAAGGAGCGATCTTGTCCAATGTTACCTTTGTCAAAGATTTGGGCACGTACCCACCCAACGTGAATTCAACATGCGATGTGTAGCATATGGGGAGAAGCATTCCTCAGAAAATTGCCACAGGAAAAATATGGACAAGCCGAAAACCGCTCCACTCTGCACTATGTGTAAGACACATGGACATCCAGAAAATTTTTCCAGCTGCAAGGAACAAAAAAGATTGTTGGACAGAGCAATCCAAGCTAAAGCCAAAGGAATGGCGCCTCAGATCTTATATTCACCGCTCTTAAGCTATCAAAATAAAAATAGTTCACCAACCCCTACAACCCTACACCACTTTGTTCCTGTTATCAACTGGACCTCATATTCAGAAGTTTTTAGAAACGAAACTCCGCACCACACTTTGATTTCGCCGGCTTTGAACTCCATCGAGCGCCTACAAAAGATAAGCGTGGAGTGGCTAGGAGTCGCTCCTAATTAACCTTTACCCAAGGTCAGGACTTTCCTCCCATCCTTTGACGGCGCTCCTGACCAAGAGAAGCCAATGGCACTCCTCAATTTCTATTCCAATCTTTATGGTTGCAATAGACTTATCATTCATTCCCTAAATATCAGCTCCTTAATTTCACATGAAAAGAGGCTCTACATTGCTGACTTGGTTAAATCCTCCGAACTGACATCCTCCTTCTAAACGAGTCAGTTCTTAACCTTCAACACAAAGTCCGTGTGGAGAACTACCAAGAGCTTCGTAATAATAGTGGTACTGCGATACTGTTTCGGGATGATTTAGATATCTATCAAATCTCTTTTGAACTAAATAATTCCTCATATACGCTAGCAACTCTCAACACCAAGCGACCAAATGGAAATCCAACCAAAATTCGTATTGCCTCCCTATACCTCCCGTGCAATCTAGGCCCCCAGATCCCATTTACGCTCACCCAAATCCTCGCAATAGCCTCATCCTACGACTCATTTAACTCGGAGGAGACCTTAATGCCAGATACGAACGCTGGGGACACTCCACAAGGAATACCAATGGAAGCTACAAATTTGAATGGCTCCATGTGGACGCCCTCCTCTCAGCATCCATAGCAAATGCTCGGGTCCCAACATTTCCCAAAGGGAGTTCATTTTTAGATAACTTCATAATATCTTTTGTTCTCAACGATCCCACAACTCCTTTCACTTGCTCCACATTTAGCTCATTATGGGACCATCGTGGCCTCCATCTCCAGACATAACCCTTAGATTACACATACTAGTTCCTACTTGCCCACCTCACTACAGACCGTTGAATTTCATAGACTGGCCAAACTTCAGAAAAGACCTCAAAGACGGAAAATATGATTCCCTCGAACACAGAAATAGGCTCTCATATATCGGGACTAACTTCTGCCATTATAAAGTATCTAGACCAGTATGCCACCTTCCAGAAACCATGCAGCCCGCTTTATAGATGTCTAACTAAGAAGACCCTTCAATTAATAAAAGCTTGGAAGCTCATACTCCAACGACTTAAGCGTATTTATCATCATAGCTTTAACCACTTTAATGAGGAGTGTTTGGAACTTAAAATGCAAATAACAAGCATTTCCCGTGAAATTCAAAAACGCATTAAATCTGAAGTAAATAGCTTCTATGAAAGCAGACTGATATCACTGCGACCATCTTCAGATCTGTTTAAAGCTATAGTTCTGAATTTGATATTGAGAACGACCCTAGTAAGCGAGGGAATTAAGTCTTCACTGCATACTCTGACAAGATCGTTGCATGTGAGGAATACTTCAAACAACTATTTCGTCGCCGTAAGTCGTCCAAAACAGTTTTGAATAACAACGCTGAAGCAGAGGTTCTACTAACAATGGGAGGATATGAGGGCTTTTATTTAACTGTATTCGGTTATAATAAATCCTCTCTACAACATTCAGTCTTTTCTGGATTTTTCACCTCGAAAATGGAAGTAGAAGTCTTCTAAATGCCCTAAATAGCAATGTATTTCAAGAGATTGAAGGCATTCCAAACAGAATACTCAAGGAGTGCAGAAAGACCGTCTTCTCTTTCTTGACAATATTATACAATAATTGTATTAATAATGGATGTTTTCCAAAACCTTGGAAAGACAGTAAACTAATCTCAAAACCAAAACCAGGCTAATAATTTTCGGCCAATTTCCCTTTTGGCTAACGTGGGTAAGTCCCTTGAAAACACTATTCTGCAATACTTTAAAAATGAAATCACCAGATCCATGACCTTCAGTTTGGATCTAAACGCGAACAATCTACGGACCAAGCAAAAATGCTATTGCACAATAGAACCACCTGCAATCTTCGGTGGAAAGAACGCAAAGTGGCATGTGCCCTAGATCTGAAAAAAGCCTTCGACTCAGTTTGGATCAACGGTCTAAAATACAAATTGAAAATGTCGTCCTGTCCTGTCGCAATCCTTAGACTCCTATATAGCTTCCTTTCGGATAGAACATCCCAAATTAAACTGAAGAATCTCATTTCAAATCCTATCTCTATCAACTCGAGAGGCCAACAAGGCTCCATCCTCAGTCCTACCCTATTCAACATTTTCCTTCATGATATACCACGCCCAAAACTGCTGAACTATCGATATAGAAATGTATGCAGATGATGTCCTCTTCACTGTCGCCCAAAGCTATTGCGAGTGAACAAATACAACACACTGGTCTATACTTATGCTTCATCACTGAAGTAGTTGTGAGCGAGCAAACATTACCTGTGTGCTCGCGCTTTGCCAATGAAATTAGTGAAGCAAGCACATACGCCCATTGCTATCGAAGCATGTAGTCCAATCAAAGACATATAAACAAATGGACGAGCAACGAGCATCTGTGTACTCGTCCATGTGAGAAGCAAATTTGCCACATAAATAAGTTATAAATAACTTACGCTCTCGAAACTATATGATTTCCTCTGCTTCACCTTCCCCATTTTTTTCCAAACAGGTTTTTCTTTTCTCTCTTCAGAAGAATCGCTTCCCCACTGACACCCGCGCACACCAACGAAATTTCATTTCACGTGCACACGATCGCGCCTTCGTTATCATTCGGAAAACAGTTTGAGTACAAATAACAAACGACTCTCACGGAAAACTCGAACGTCAAAGCAAAAGAAAATCGAATAGAGCGCGAAACACGCGGGAAAACTCATGTGTCAAAGCGTATCGAAATTTCGTAAATTTTAAATTAAAACAGTGAATTAAAGTTCCGATAACGTACGCGAGATCTTGAAAATTAAAAAAATTTTAAATGTGAACGTGTTTTGCCGTGAATAGAGTGCTAAATTAAAAGCATATCACCTAAAACCTCAACTTCACACAACTTTAGCGAAGGTTGCCAATTGCTTCGGCTCTCACGACCGGTTGCGGATCCAGTACTCTCTATATCTATGAGTCCAATGATCAAGCGTAAAAATTAATAAGCAAGCAGAAAAGTAAATAAAAAGCTTAACCCGCAATGCGCTTAACACGGATATCACATCATGAACGACAAGCTTTGGGTGTGTTTCTAAGAGAGTTAAGCTGAAAGGAAAACTGAAAGTTCCGGCGTAAACGCTCTCTTGTTCAATGTCCCCAGTTCCGCTAATTTACCTTAAAAGATCGTGGGAAAGCTGAAAGCTTGAGCGAAAAGCACTCTTTCGCCCAGTTTTCTCAGTTTCGCATCTTCACCATCCGAGGAAGCGAGACGGAGCGGGGAGGAAAGCTTTCGTGGAAAGGGAGCGCACGTGTTCGGCAACTCAGCACCTTTTAAGATAATTCAGGTTGAAAGCTCACGAAAGAACGGTATTTAAAGTTCTTGGCCAAGCTATAGCAAGCAGTCTTGTTCGAGTCCAGTAGGGAGCGTGCTGCTACCCATTCATTTATTTCATCGCTCAAGTAGTGATGTGACATCTGCGGTTTAAGCTTCAGTTGGAAGTTCTCTTCGGTGATAGATGGTAAGGGGTGAGGTATTGGCTTAAACCGCGGACCTCAATCGGCCTTTTGGCGTTTCACGCCTTATGGCCACCCCGATCCATTTACTTATGTTCTCCGATTTACTCTACGGCCTGACGCTTGCATGGGAAGTGCGACAAATTCCACCGATCTCAATGAACAGCGGGCCTGAATAAAAGTCAGGAGTGATCCACTCAACGTTAATCGAGGATCATCGAGCAACATCATAAAAACCTAAGTAAACGTACAAGAAAAATTAACAATAAAATAAAAATAATTCCCTAAAATTAACACTTGCCTTTGTTGTTCTAGTTTAAATGAATAGAGTAGCAGGTAAGTGTCGTACAGGGAGATCTCTCTCCGGGAGCCTAGACGGTGTATATAAGATACACATCTAAATGAGCTCGCAATTCATGCCAGTATACGTAGAGTATACTGGCTATGTAACAAAGCCTCCCAGCGATGGCCCAAATAAAGAGTCAGCACTCTGTACACAATATCACTCAGTATCTAAAGGATTACGGGCTCGAAATAAATGCCAGCAAAGTGGAGCCGATCTGCTATAGAAATGCCAGTGGAAGAGGGCGCCACCCTGCTGTGTCTCAAAGTAGGAATATGCAAGCACATATTACTGGTGAAATCGTTTCTCTCAAGGAAAATATCAAATACCTTGAAGGCGATTTTAACAATCGACTAAAGGTGAATAGAGACGCCAGGAAAACCCTCAAAAAAGCCAAAGTAGCTTCCGTAATTATTTCATACCTCGTTTCCTCGAAATCAGTCTACCCAAAAGTTAGGGCCTTAATGTACAAAACTCTTATAAGGCCGATCATGACCTTCGCGTTTCCAACATGGCTAAAAATCTTGGCTACTGTTGCTGAAGAAATCCAAATCATTAATAGGAAGATCTTTAGAAAATTCTTGTCTAAATACAGATGGCCTAATAAGAAGTATTACAGGAACTCCATCCTTTAGAGAGATACCGGGATAGAACCGATTCTCCACTACATGTTAGCAACTAAAAAGTGCCTAAAGCAATGGCGAGAGCACCCTATTCACCATATTTGCGCACATTTTGAACCTACCACTGCAAATAATTCCTACTACCTATGTCCCTTTAAAACCCTTGAACAATATTTATTACTTACGTTTCATGCGAACCAATCCAATACCGTGGTTAAACAAAGCATATGTGATGTGAATTTAGTTTATTCTTAAGTGTCATAAAATAAAAATATACTCAAGATAAATATAAGGTCGAGTGCTGTACTAAACAGCTTATAGATTTAGGTTAGATCTAGGAATAGATTTAATTTATATTAGGATTAGATTTAGTTTAAGTTTTGACGTATTTATTTGTTAAACTGTTCAAGTCGTTACTCATAAGAGCAAATGGGACAGTCTATGTATTCAAAAACACTAATGTAATATAAGTATACATATATATTCTAACCGTCAAAACTTATTTGACATCCATATAGTGTCAAATGTCACATAGTCATTAAGCATACTCTATAATGTCGAGTTATAAAAACTCTCAATAAAGTTTACTTACTTACTAACTGATCTTTTCGAGTGTCGATAATATATAACAAAGTTTTTTGATCACATCAGTTAAACGGACTCAAATTGGACTGATTGAGATGGTGTATGTCGTTTGTGTGTTCTTTACATTTTACAGAAGACTATTATTTAAAATAGCAGTTGAGAGTCTGATGCATTGGTTAGGGTGCTCGCCGCTTACGTAGCAGTTTCCAAGTTCAAACTTCGTTGGTAGCAACAAGTTTGTGCTTGTGGTGCTTCTATTGGACTATCAGCCGACCCAGCTCTGATAATCACTGATTAAAAATCAGGCAATAGTGACATGGTTGAACGTAACACTGCGCATATCACTTTGAATACCATATTTAACAACAAGTAAGCCTCTGTTAGCCCAATTGCGTGGTTTTTCCAACCCACAGCTTCCATGACTCCCCACCCCAAACACCTTAATTAAATAATAGTAAATACTCTCGGGGTCGCACGTTGGGTTTACTAGTTTTCTAATGGATGTTTTTAATCGTCAGTCAGTTGAAACTAATTATTCGAAAAATTATCGAATGCCTCAAGTTTCTTTTCTGAAAGGAAAAGTGGAAAGACACAAGGGAAGTCCCGGTTTATGCACATTCCTTCTAATCTCGCTACAAAAACAACGAGATGGAGGAGTCCGATGGCTTCAACCTCAGATGAATAAGAACTGGATTGGCAAAGCTCATATAACACGCATAGGAGAGAATGCGACCGGTTTCTGCTCTCTTCCAATGGATCTGTCTGTCGTTTCCTTCCCGTCTGCCTCTTACAGCTCACTTTCTTGTTCCAGAAGCTCCCTGGATTGAATCTGTCTGTCAATTTGACTGATCCAAATTGGACGCCAAAATGGCCAAATTGCAAATTTCTTCGCGAGTTTTATCCGATATTACAACTGTGAAAAGTATTCGCGATCTGAATTCATTCCAAGTGTATAAACATTCTATTGTGCTTTGTGATCCGAATAACTTGAATGTGTGACACTGTGAAATTACTTTACAAGTTCAAAGTAAAATGTGTAGTGCCTTCGTGTAAAAATTATGGTCGAAAAGAATCTGTAGGTGTTTCTCATCACAGATAAGTAGTTAATATGTTAATGTTTTGCATGTTTTCCTCATAATGCTGAAGGTTTTTCAAATAGAAAAGAAATTTTTAGTATTGTATGAAAATTTGTTTTCATTGAACAGCAGCCATGTTTGCTTCTGCAATTTAGCTCTCTGGTAGGATGTAAACAAGAACAAAGCAGTAGGAAAAATGGCCGCAAGGATTGTTGCGACCACATGGTCACGTGGCTGTCCACTCTAGTATTATTTAATTACTCAATGGCTTCAGCCATCCACTAGAATGATCGTGTCCATCGCCAACGATGACGGGCGAGAAAAAGTCAAAACGATGATTCGATAGCAATGATGCAAAACCGAGAATTTTATCAATCATCGAAATAGAGCAACTAGTTAAGGCTTGCGACAAAATGGAGAAGTATGAGAGGGAAATGAGGAACTCAGACTTAAGATCCAGTCGCTAGAGGAGCTAGTTGGCAAATTAACGTTTAACAAAAGAAAAGAAACCATCAAGAAAGAGAAAGCAATAAAGTCAAAAGCGACCGATGACAATAAATCGAAGAAACCGCAACAGGAACCTGATCAAGACGTTGCGCTCAGCGCAGGCGGAACAAACGTGAGTTCGAAATATTATACAGCGCTAGCTGGGCTAGACTAATTCATGAATATTGAAGAGGATAAAGGTAGCGAAAATTCTGATCATTGTTTTATTACACCTGATAATGAATTTATCGAATATTTAAAAACTAAAAATAGAGAGCAAAAACCAAAAGTTTTGTCTGCTGGTCTGTAGTAATCGAGCAATTTAAAAAAAAAAAATTATAATTTAGATCTACAGTTAAAATTTGGACACGGCAAAACCTTTTGACGCAGCTCATCCACGAGTTCCAGTGCCGATTGCAATCTACAGGTACGGATGAGTTGGCTCATCAACTACCGTTGTGACATGCCCCGTAAGATGACGAGCACGCACGGGAACCGCGCCGGCAAGCGGTGATTAGAAAGGTAAATTTGGAATTTTGAAATCGTTCGGGAGATTTTACGTCGCTGATTGAGTCAAGTCATACGAAATAGCTAACGGTCTCGCGGTTCGCTGTAGCATCTCACCTGTTGCGTGGTTGTTCATGGTTAACCTTTCGGTGGCGTGAGATTTGCATCGGCTGTTGGCGGATCCTACCGATTGGATTCGATTTCTGATTCATAGAAAGCTTGTCTATCATTTAAGTGCGCTATCTATTCTCATACAAAACAAAAGCCTTCTTCTATGACAATAGACCGAAAAAATCATCGTTTCTTCGCGATATCGCTGCGGTCGTTCTGATTTTTGATTCATGTTAATGAAAAAACAAGAAATATATTCGACTAATAATTATATCAGCTGAATAGCACTAGAGATAAAGATACGACAATCTTTAACATAGTTTAGAGCACTAATTGAAAATTGAAGTGTTTGGAAGTAATATTGAGTGAAAGAAGATAACGGACGACGCGAGTAGTCGCGCATTGAAAGGCTTTGACCGCAGGCCAACGGTCGCGGTTGACACATATGAGTTAATTGGCCTCTAAACCATACTAACTGCTGTCGAAACGTTAATTAAGTCCAGACGAATCAGGTCGATGATAGAAATTTTAGTATACTCAAAAGGTCAGGTAGTGGCAATCGAATCTAGATTTTTACAACTGAACAATTAATATCAACCATTACCAACTGGTATCAGATAAAAAGTGCCACAGGTGTGGGATGTAAACAGAAATTAGATGGCCATCGAAACAATTTTGCTTCGTTGACGACGTCATTCAAAATTCTACATATATTTAGAAAAATTCTAAGGCAAGCACGAGAGAATCAGCTGTCCCAATGACTCTCTACCCGCATATGCATATGAAGTTGGCTCACAACCTTGGCAATTCTCAATTACACTTTCCAGTCAAGCTTCCAGGGAATCTGGTTGCTCAGCATTAATTGCTTCCGCACCCTCTGATTGATGGGAAAAAGATTATAATATACAGGGGAAGAACAACAACAGTGAAGGAAACGGACAAGCGGAATTAACCACGTCTTGCAAAGATTAAACACGCATGTCGGATTATGGATACTTCAGTACAGCACAGACTGAAATCAACGCACGAGTTCATCAAAATTTTCAAATAATTTTCATTGACTGGGTCCCAAAAATTAGCCTGAACAGCAAACAAGATTTTTTTCTCATTCCACGAATACACTGACGAAAGTGTTCGTACGCGCTGATGTCGGTTCGAACTCAGGCAAAACTTCCATAATGTCTCGCATATTATGAGTCGAAATTGTCTGTTTAGTCGGTGTATCAGTTAAAATTTGTTTCGGTGGAATCGATTCAATATTTTCCTCGGAAACATGCGCGCGAATCACGATGTTTTGAACCTGCGTAGCTAGGTCTCGCACTAATACAGTTAATCCCTGTACACTTTCGAAGTATTGACTGTTTCATTCATTTCAAGGTAATCACCATCAATTTCTCCCATTAATCGTAAAAGTAACTGATTTTTATTGCCGCTTGTCGACAAATTACGCGC
Organism: Odontomyia ornata; assembly: GCA_963969285.1. Taxonomy (NCBI): domain Eukaryota; kingdom Metazoa; phylum Arthropoda; class Insecta; order Diptera; family Stratiomyidae; genus Odontomyia; species Odontomyia ornata. The sequence goes on along the minus strand of OZ017738.1, from coordinate 474,936,571 downwards.
ACGAAGCTGGCTTTTAATTCAGAGTTTGACAATGTGCCAATACGGTATGTTGGCTTTTGGTTACAAAAAAACACGAAACAAAACGAGTCAGGTAATCGGCTATGCATCGTACACTCACACTACCAATCAAAACGAGTATTTTTGCGGTTCTCTTTATCCCTTACACGAAAAGTACACGCACCAACACGTCGCACACATGCATAGGTAGATAATATATTTGTTTTTTCACGGAGAAATGTGTGCATGAACCAGCACGTTGCGCGCACGTTCGCAAATGGGTTACCGAACAAAGAAGATTTCGAAAAAAAGACAAATTAGTTTCGGTCATAAAATGAGATTCCTCAACAAATCTAAACACCAAGATTTGCATTTCACTAGTGCACGATTATTATTTACTATTTAAAACTATAGCATCCTAAGGGCTCTTCAATCTTAATATGAGTTGCTTGTCTAAATTTGGTAATTTAAGTGTCATAAAATTGTGCTTATATTGATTAATCTAATCTCGTGCAATTTTTATTGTACCTACATTCTATTAGATAAGAAGGTGTTAAAGTTTATAATAATAAACAGTCACACGTCAAAGTATATAACACAAGGTTGCGGATAAAATTCTTAACCTGAAGAATATGAATGGTGAGACATTTTCACGTTATTGGTGAGCCAAATAGAATATACCTACATACCATATTACTCAAAATTTCGAATAATTAACCCATTAAAAGTGCATAGCTGTATTATCATCTCCAGTGTTTTAAAACAAGCCACGATTGCCAACTTAATTGAAACATCAACTCATCCATTTTCCTAAGAGTAGCGTTTCATTAACGACAGCCAGGAAAACGTCTAGCCTTTTTGAAAAAGAAAATACCTATTTAAAGAACATACTATATATCATTTCAATTTTTCACAGCTTTTAACAACACACCCAATGTTAAACGCCTGAGGATACATTTGCTTGCTGAAAAATAGGAAGAAAATGATTTGAACCGCATGCAAATAAAAAATACACTATAATATTCAAGCCAGTATACTCGTATGTGCTATTTTCACAAACGCGTGAAAATTTCAGTTGCTTTTCACTTGATCCTTCTAATGGTAAAACTATAACATACTATACATACATGTGCGGTGTGCTACGATGTGCAAAAATAGTTATGGCCATGCTATACCAAGTTCTCAAGCGCCTCGTATTTAATTTTGCTGTTTTCCTTCAAAGTGAAAGCCTGAATGCTTCAAGGTTTGCAAATTATTTTCACGTTTCATAAGGACTAAACATATGTGTACGTTTGTAAATATGCATATCATACACGTGGGTATGCACATGAATTGAATGCACATGTATGTAAGTGCAACTTCTTTTGAATATCTGCATTCCTCACTATGCGCGTATAGCGGTATGTGCGATGCTGAGCTTTAAAGCGTCCCTTTTGTCGGAGTTTTGTTTTTTCTTGCCACACACATAATTTTTGCCTTGTTGCTATGTCTTATGCATTTTAATTTTTTAAATTAAAAGACCGGACTTTCATCGCAGAATGTGAATTCCAGACATTTCTTCAATCCTTATGAGATCGTTCGGTTTAATGGTAAGGACTCATTACTCGCCGCTTGCCTTCGTAAAGCCTTTCTGGCTTTTTGCTTTTTAAGGAGCGTATTTTAATTATTCTGTTAACAAGCTATAATTGCGGAAAGCAAAAATATTTATTATGAAGCTTGTTACGTTAAATTGTAACCGCCAGCAAATGTAATAAATTGTACTTTAGAACTACATGTTTTATTGATTTGACGTCAAATTCTTGTAATCCTTGATCTGCTTGAATAGTTATACAAGCCACTACATACGTGCCGAGCACCCAAAATAATCAAAGTGAAACGTGCTTTATTCAATCAATCATTTGTTATAACTTGCGTGTTGGCCTCGGAGAGGGATCTGGCATTCGACACTATGGCAGCAAGTTGACAAGTGTGGGAGTGACAGATCTCTGTTCTGGCACCGCCGTGAACTTTGTATCGAGACCCTACTTCGGGAAATTCCGCAAGGCAGCCTGCCATATGTCGCATTGACTGTCATATAAATGTCGTGTACCGATAGAAGATACGATTTTCTGACGGAAATTCTATCGGTACGATATCGATTGTTAGTCCGGTCATTTAAGACATAAAAATAGTGATCAAATAAAGAAAATTCCAACAGAGCCAAATCTTCGTAGAGACCTTAGGTTTACCACAAGGAATAAAGTGTCAAAAGTCCCCATCGGTCCCATGTGAGCTTAGGGACTTATTCGGGGCCCAAGGTCAAAATTTTAGGTTTTTTGGATTTTTTTCGAAAACGGTAAGTTTTATCGAAAAAGTACCTCAGAGCAAAGTTGTAGATCTTAAAATTCTCTATAAAAATGGTCCCAATAATTTTTTCTCTAAGACCCACTATTTCCCAGATATTGCGCTTGTAAGAATCACGTTCTACATAATATGCACACATTTCGACACCACCTGTGAGGTAGTATACTCGGCACGTTTTTTTTTAACGTGGTATCCTCGGTAAGCCTATTCCACGAACCTTTATGACGTTATTTTCAGGAACAATAATTATTTAATAGTATGAAGATTATTGATATGGGTTACTGAGTTTAACTGTCGTTCTAACTTTTTTTTATTACTTTAATCTGACTCATACTCTTCATATTCAACTTCAGCAATCATGTTTTCTTCAATTTCTTCTTGTTCTTCTTCTTCTCCTTCCTGTTGATGAACGCTTAGAAATTGTTCAAATGAAGATGAATCAGTTGTCTCTTCATCAAAATCACATGAATCTTCCTCTCTTGTATTTAATTGAAGATTTGAGCAAGAGACACCTTGGCAATGGGTACACGCTGGAGAACACTGCAACCCTACTTTTTTACAGCCACATTTGGCACTACAACCTTTCTTGCAATTGCAAAAAATAGTGTTAAGAAGTTTTTCTGGAGCAGGGGGCAGTAAAGTTCGAATCGGTTCCAAAGTATTATTTATCAATTTCCAACCCCAGTCTTCAGGGTGCAGTTCATTGCCTTGCCATGTCTGAACTTGATAGTATACTCGAAACAAATGTTGAGTAGCAGATGCCGATGTTGCAGGAAGACAAGATAGCTGTACTTGCTTTTTGTTTCGTGTATTTTTTACAAATGTTAAATATCTGTACGTATCTATGCAATCAATTTTTTTTGGAGCTCCATAAACCGCAAGAAAAACCGAATTCCTTTAGTAATTAGTATTTGAGGTGAAGAATTAATTTCTGTAAATGATTTGATTGACTAATCATTTTTTTCAAATAATTTTAATACTGAATTTTTGCCCCTTCTAAACATTGCTGACGTAGTATCGCGTGTAAAAATAAAATAAAGTTTTGGCATTTTGGATAAGCTGATAAACTTTTAGAAGAATATATTTCTGTCCGTTGTCTTTTTGATGCAGAGATTGAAGTTTTCCGGATGTATGATTTTCTGCAATCCACGTGAATTGTAACGGACTTTTGGCTTCTTAAATAATCAGCAAACTCATCACTTCTCGCGACACTTGCATCGATTAAAGTTGGCATTCCACGACTGACCACAACAGTTTCATCTTCAGTCAAAAGTTTATTACAAATAAAGCAAAATTGTGACATTTTTTTTAAATATTAATCAGCACTAACTTCAATAGTAGACAATTGTAATAAATACGTATAGTCACTCGAACTGCTCATTCAACACTAAAAGAAGCAGGTATACGTGAACGACACCACATGGACAAAAGAATAGACAGATGTTTTTCAAGGCCAGATGTTATTCAAGTAGAGGGGATTCGGTAAGGGACCGGCGGTCATTTTAGAGTAAATTTTCTTAGAATAGTATAATGTATACATAAAAGAGACACGAGTAGGCATTTTTGCTTGCTTGAGTACCTAAATATGTATACACGTGGCATATGTGTGCATACTATGTAGAACATGATTCTTACAAGCGCAATATCTGGGAAATAGTGGGTCTAAGAGAAAAAATTATTGGGACCATTTTTATAGAGAATTTTAAGATCTACAACTTTGCTCTGAGGTACTTTTTCGATAAAACTTACCGTTTTCGAGGAAAATTCAAGAAACCTAAAATTTTGACCTTGGGCCCCGAATAAGTCCCTAAGCTCACATGGGACTGATGGGGACTTTTGACCCTTTATTCCTTGTGGTAAACCTAAGGTCTCTACGAAGATTTGGCTCTGTCGGAATTTCCTTTATTTTAATTGTCTAAAATGACCGGACTATGTGTATAAAGGGGCTTTTAAATTATGCTCGTGGAAATTGGTTGCACGGGCATTTCGCTTGTTCTTCCTTCCTCTTTGCTGAACACCGAAGAGTTCCTAGTCGCGAAGAGGAGAAAGAATTTTGAATAAAGAAGCATATTCTGGCAGTGTAGATGCGGCAAGCTTCAAGACGTGCTGGCTATGTTATTGTTCACGGTTGGGCTATTAACGCAGCTCGGTGAGGGCCAATGAATGCGTTAAATAGTGATACGCCGCATGGTTCTCTATTATACCCTCCAGGTTTTCCGAATTATGTAGGTGGTGATTGTGTGGGGTGACTCAACAAGCCGAGAAAAAAACAATCAGTGGCTAGGGAATATTAGCCAGTCAGAATCAGTTGTAAGCCTGGTGTGTCACTCGAGTCAGCATCTTAATAGTGTACTAACCATTCCGGAGAGCCTCAAGCTCGCCAATTGGCTCCTGGGGGCAGTTCAAAGGTTGGTGAGTGACGCCATCCTACCCCGTATCGACGGGTTAGCCGGAACGGCAAGGCGCCCAACGTTCATTGAGGTAAAGCTACCGCGAGTCAAGTCAAGTAAAGTTTATCGTTGAAGTGCTTAATCAGTGCCATAAAGAAAGTGAAGTGATAGTGTCTGATTGCGGGAGTTTGATATTTTCATAAGTGACTTTGTGAATAAGTGTAAGTGTTCAAATCACAAGGGAGTGAAATTCTCCCAAGGACTGGTTTAAATGCGTAGTGGCTATCACTTTATTTCAGAAAATGGTGCCTTCTTACATAACACGACAAACAATTTTGATTAAAAACTACTGAAAGAAGTGAAGGAGTTTGAAAAATGATAATTGGAAGAGCATACTGGGAAAGTGAAAGTAAAACTAAGTTGTATTTTTAGCTAAGTAGTATAAGAAAAAAGTTTAATCTAAAACAGTGAATTTTATCGATTGATTTAATAAGGTTAAGTCAATTTATATTAAAAAAAAAACAAAGTACATAATGAAATATCTCGTACTGCTAAAATTTCGGGGGACAGTCAAGGATGAACTAAGCTATGAGCTCTGCATACGAGATCAATCGCCAAGAACAGTCGACGAAATGAGGAGGAACTCACGGGTGGCTAGCAATGGATACATGTATGGTGGAAACTAAACACTATCCATAAACTCGCAGCGAAGATCTCAAGACCATTCGCGGCAAGATATTGGAAATACGCTCACTAATGGAGAAGTTCGAAGGCAATACAGATAGCAGTGTCTTCTTGAAAATCAAGAAAAAATTGAGTTTGAACTTAGACGAGTTATAAAAATTCAGGCAAAGGAAGTTGATAAGGAAAAGGAGTCAAGCAAAATCAGAGGTGAGCTTACGATGGTTATGGAAACGGTCTCCAGAAACTACAGGAACACTAGCAAGATTTATATGACCAGAGTACTCCCCTAGCAAGATTTATATGACCAGAGTACTCCCGTAGCTGAACAGGTGGTGTGCAAATTGCTGGATGTCTCTAAATGAGGAGTGAGGTTCTCGCTAAGAGCGGCAAAAGGAGTCAACAGACCTCAGTTGCTTAGAATGGCGGCTAAGTTATTTGAAGGTACAGCCCTGGTTTGGTTTCGCTTAGCCCGAGAGCTGAGGCCAGTTGGGACGAGTTGTGTCGCAAGTTACGGGAGAAGTTCTTGCCTCCAAATTACGATAACCTCTTGCAGGAGGAGATCCACCACAAACGCAAGGAAACATGAATCGATCGGGGTTTACGTTGTTGTGATGGACAGCCTATTTTGACGGCTGACGGAACGTTGTTCTGAAAGGCAGAAGTTAAAGGTGCATCGAAGCAACATCACTCCGTTCTACCAGTACCAAATATTTATGCAAACTATAGAGTCAATGGCGGAGCTAATTCATATGGGACGCACGCTGGAGGAAACACAAGCATCTACGGAAGCTTTCATGCCTCCACCAAATCGTAGAACAACTCGGTTATTAGAACAGAAGCTGACCTATGCTGAAACACCGATACTAAGTGAGATCAACGCCTCTGGCGGAGCAACACGGGGATCCTGTTGGGCTTGCGGTAGACGGGAGCATTTCGCCAGAGAATTCAAGAAAGGTCGACGTCGTTACGGATGTGGGCAGCGAGGAATCATAAGATCTAGTTACTCAGCTTGTGTTCCTTCTTGAGCAACACCAAACCGGGGAAATGGGGACTGTGCTCATTAGGCAGCGTGGGGAGCACAAGGATAAAAAATTAAACCACCGTAAAGAGGGAACATTGAACTATGCTATGGAAAGGGTATCGAATGAGAACCGGCCACATTTAAAAGTGCTAATTTTTTAACTATAACAGTTGGGCCTAGTTGATTCGGGGGCAACATCCTCAATTTCGGGTGGGGGGAAACGTGGGAAAGTTTGATGGCTCGTGGCATGGAAGTGTTTCCAGCAGAAAAAGTTTCGATAAAGATGGCTAAGAACGCCGGGGCGAAAATGGAAGGAGAAGCTTGGGTGCTCCTCACAGTCAAAGGCCATATAAATAATGGATGCCGATGCTGCTAGTGCCCCTTATACTGAGGGGTGGACTTCTTACAGTTGTAGGGGATTATACTGAATCTAAAGCGTGAGTCGTGGAAGTTTGCCGTCACACGTGGCGCTGCAAGCGAGATCTCGACTGACGAAACCAGAGGAGGAGGAACTTCAAAGTTTGATAGAGAAGGAGTTAGAGCTGATGGGGAAGGCCTTTGTTGCACAAACGTGGTAGAACACGAAATTAGAACCAACTCTCGACATATAAAGCAACGTCACCATCTCGTTACACCTGCCATCCAGCAACACATCAACGCTGAGCTGGACGAGATGCTCAAATTAGGAGTTTAAGAACTTTCTTCTAGTACTTGGTCGTCCCCAATCCTGCTAGTCAAGAAGAAAGATGGGAAACATCGTTTCTGCGTTGACTTTAGAAAACTCAACAAGGCATTGGAACGAGATGCATATCCTATCCCGTATGTATCTGCTACGGTAGATAAGCTCCAAAACGCCAAATATTTGTCCATTTTAGACATCAAGTCTGCATATTAGCAGGTCCCGATGGCATAGAAATCAAAACGTTTCACGGCATTCAGTATTCTACAGAGGGGTCCATTCCAGTTCAAACGCATGCCGTTTGGTCTTCATAATGCCCCTGCCACATGGCAATGATTAGTAGACCAAATACTGGGACCATAGTTGAAACCTCACGTATTCGTCTACTTAAATGATGTGATCGTAGTCACCACAGAGTTCAGGAACCATTTGGAGGTTTTGCAAGAAGTGGTATCTCGCGAAAAATATGAGTTTTGTCACTCGCAACTTAAAAACCTAGGGTATGTGATGGATGATGTAGATCTAGATAAGGTGGATTGTTTGCTGAACATCCCACAACCTATAAATGTGAAGAAAGTACGGCAATTTTTGGGGATGGTATCGTGGTATCGTCGGTTTACACCAGATCACGCCACGCTAACTGCTCCGTTGACTGATTTGCTGACGAAAAATCGGAGATTTGTTTGGACTACCGAATGCAAAGAAGCTTTTCTGCGTTGTAAAACGAAGCTATTCATTGCACCAATTCTTACATGTCCTGATTTCAACAAGCCCTTCAAAGTTCAGACTGATGCTTCTGACGCAGGGTTGGGAGCAGTGTTGAGTCAAGTGGATACGGAGGGGGAGAAGGTAGTCTGCTACCTCAGTCATAGCTTGACAAAAGCTGAGAAAAGTACTCGACCACGGAAAAGAAATTTTTAGCGGTGCTGCGGGCTGTAGAAAAACTGCACCCATATTTAGAAGGAACTCAATTCAGCGTGATCACGGATCACCATTCGTTGGTCTGGTTAAACTACCTAAAGGATCCAAACAGGTGGTTGGCAAGATGGACTGTTCGACTCCAGCAATTCGACTTCGATGTTCTTCAAAGGGAGGGGAAAACAGTATCTCGTACCAGATGCCTTGTCATGGTCAGTTTTCGAGGTTAATGTCGTCTTGACAGAGATGAGCAGTGCAGATAAATGGCTGAAAAGGATGATTTCTGATGTGAAGAGTGAGCCACAAAACTTTTGGGACTGGAGAGTGGAAAACGGGCAAATGTGGAAGTACCTCATGGGCAGGTACCCATAATTAGGTATCAATAGCAAAAAACAGATTTTAACAAGGGAAAGCGGGGGGAGGCACTCCAACAGTGTCACGACGATCCAAAGGTGGGTCATATGGAAGCTGGCTGGACATACGATCGTGTGCTGCAAAAGTACTTTTAGCGCAAATGAGAGCAGATATTAAATGATATGTCACAAGATGCCAGATCTGTCAGTCGACTAAAGTAGAACGAAGACACCCGTATAACCCAATGGTTTCTAGAGAAGGCCAGGCAAAGGAGCCTTGGAAGATAATATATCCTGATTTGATAGGTGCCTTACCTCGGTTAAACCAAGGAAATTGCTACATAGTAACCGTCGTGCATTACTTTAGCAAGTTTCCGCTTATCTTCCCGTTCCGTCAAGCATACGGAAACGCAGTCGCATGGATATTGGAGGAGAAAGTATTTTTATTATTTGGGGTAACAGCGGTAGTAATTTGCGACAACGAGGTAAAGTTCCGCTCTAAAGAGTTGCAAAGATTGGTCACCACGTATGGTACCAAGAAACAGTACACGGCTTACTATCAGCCTCGAGCTAGTGAACTAAACAATCATAAGGATGCATAGATGATAACCATAAGAAATGGGATAAAGAGATATCAACTTTGGATGTGCTCTGTGAACGTATACGAGGTGTGACAATTAAGTTATGAGACTAATTTTATTGCCGCACTTGAGGTAAACCTGCGACCTTGAAATTCCTTTCCCTTTCCTTGGTAGCTTTCTCCTCTCCATTGATATATTTACCATTGCTCTAGCTTGTTTAGTTCGCTTGCTGTGTCGTGTTGAGTAGTGGTGCTCGTCACGGAAATGGAGAAACGAAATCAAGAGCAATGCGTCGTGATAAAATTTTGCGCCAGATTGGGCGAAACAGCTTCGGAAACGTACGCTAAAATTTTAAAAGTGCATAGTGATAGTGCTCTTAATCGTACCCAGGTGTTTCGATGGCATAAAGAGTTTAAGGAGGGGCATGAAAGCGTGGAAGACGAGGTGCGGAGCGGGAGACGAGTCGAGGTGTGGACTAACGCAAATGCGCAGCATGTGCGCGCCCTAATCCGTGAAGATCGGTGTTTAACAGTTTCAATGTTGGCCTCGGAACTGGGTATGAACCGTGAAATAGTCAGACAAATTTTAACCGGCGAATGACCGTCGCAAAAGACTGGTTGACCGTCGCAGAAGACTGGCTGGAACAAGTGGAAAACAATCCCACGCTGCTTGATCGAGCTATTACAGACGATGTGAGCTGGTTTTTCCAATTTGACCCCGAAACCAAACCCATTTTGAGGCGATTACGGACATTTAGGCGGCCATGACGAGGGTACTCGTGGACATCCCAGTCGAAGTGTTCCAGAAATGTTTTGAAGCATGAAAAACGCGCTGGAATCGTTGTATATCTACTCAAGGGGACTACTTTGAAGGGGACGGCAAGGTTGTAGAATAATTTTTAAATATACGGTTTTCATGGAATCTGTCTCATTACTTAATTGTCACACTTCGTACGTACGAAACAATGGAGGTGAAACCACTTTTTTTGAACTTTGGACAGTAAATGATAACCTCGAGCGGAGACCTTCACCCAAGGTTGCGAGAGACTTTGATGGCTAAAATGCCTGTGGAACTTAAGGGACACATGAGAAAGGTGGCGGAGCAAAGATCACAAAAAAAACAATCTTCAAAAGCGGACTCCACCATTCCAGTTGAATGATATGGTTTGGAGACGATACTTCGCTCAGTTGGACGCCGCAAACTATTTTTCCGCTAAGCTGGCACCGGAATATATAGGGTCCCTTATAATTCAAAGGAAGGAGTTAGCGTCTACCTATGGGCTGGTCACTCGAGAAGGAGATGAAGTGGGTCTATGACACGCTAAGGACCTGAAACCTTACATAGCATAGCGTTCCTAAAGCAGACTCTCACCTCATAGTGCCGGAATGGTGGAAGATAAGGATGTAAATAAAGTATCCAGTCAAGATAAAGGTAGTCCAATTAAAATAAGATTTGAATGGATATCACAAAAAGAAGACATGGAAAAAATGAAAGTGTTACCTTTTGAAGAGGGATAGACGGTGAATCACTTCAGGAGACTTATCTTTAACTCGCTACTCCCGTAGTCCTCCTGAAGTTGATGTTTTTTTTTCTTCGCATCACGGCGGTTGTGGGTCGCCCTTGTTTCCGTGGTACGTCCTCAATTATTTTGTCGACTGCTAAAAGAAAGTAGAATCGAATTATTGTACCTACCTTTTCTCATGGGTGGGATGTCAAACAGGTTAATCGGGCTGCCTTCGATGGGAATCTTTTTTAATTGGCTTAGTGTTTAGAGATAGACTGAATGCGTGGAGTAAAATGTCAGAGAAAAATATACTGAACGTTAGTTCTAAGAGTTAGCACGCACACAAAGAAAAAAAGGTCATTACCTAGAGCTTTCCATATTTCTCCTCATTTCTTTCTGGCATTTTTTATAAGTCATTTCTTCCATGACTTCCGGAGGCCCTTGATCATAGGTGATTGTGCTAAAATCAAGATGTTGCAAATTGATCAGCTTTGAATTCAGATACCTGCAGTGCAGTATGAAGTTTGTAGAAAAAGGATTAAGAGAAGATAGTAGTGACAGGAATAATAGATTACTTCGCAATTAGTTACTTAGCACATAACATAATGATGGGTATTTGTAGGTAAGCAAATTGGGGTTTCAGGGAGCAAGGAGTTGGGCAAAAACTCGTTTGGTGAAAATTATAGAACGATAAGGTCAAGCGTAACTATTTCGGGGAAACCCACTTCAGGATAGTGTTAGGAAATGTAAAATAAAACGAAAAAAAATTCACCCGGAGCCAATCCTGGAAGGGATGGATTCCTTGTACTCCAACATTTTCATTTTAATATTGTCAATTAACCACTCCACGCGCTGAAGGACTGATAAGGAGGATTAATTAATCGAGTAAACTTAACATTAGTATAAACCATGTGATTATTAGTGATAAGTAAGGTTAGCGATAAGATTAAATGGAAGTAGCTATACATATTCTTCAACACCGAAGTTCTACTCCGCTCCCATGACGAGGAATGGCAGAAACTTTCGGAGCTAGGGAAGTGCAACTTCCTAAAGAACAATTCCGGGGTGTACAAAGATACTCTGCTCCAATTCAACGACCAATTAATTATCGATCGCATCAACAATCATCGCAACCACCACAATCTCAACGGCCTGTACGACAAGGTCATTCAGGTGATCCCGGCGATGGTGGTGGAGGCGGTCCAATGAATAAGCATTATTGTAGTAAAAGTGGCCCTAATAGGGGCGGTTTTTATCAAATCCCAAAAGATCATAACATCAAAGCAGGAAACGAGACAAGATCGTGGAAGTTTCAACAGGCAATCAACAAGAAATGAGTACAAAAGATGAAGGTGGTAATGTTGAATGAAAATTAATGTAATCTGTTCAATGCAATAACAGCAACCACACCATGAACAACAATAAATACCATAATAAACAAACGGTGATAACACAGACTTTCAACAAAGGAAAATACAACAAAACGGTCGTTAATTTAAGTAACCTAGAAATCAATAAACGTATTTTGTTTTCCTGAATATGGGAAACAATTCAAAAAATTATGACGAAATCTCAACTTACCAGCTCGTTAGCAAATACAACGGGCTTTGAATTTCCCGCCCAGCAATGTAAAACAACGCAATATTGCAAGTAATTACAATATGAATTCAAATCATGCAGAGCAAGTGAAGACTTCCCAAATTATCAAAATTTCGAATGACATTACAATCAAAACAAGTCGAGATTACTGTCATCGATAATGCAGACGACTAGCACGAAAGGAAGATGGCCACCAAAAAACTGGGTTTGAATTCAAGGAAAACGCTGTAGCGTTGAGCAGCCGTGGGGGTTGTTGTGGCCTTTGGGTTCTTCACCTCAAGAAAAAGAGCCGTTGCGGCAAAGTTAATATAAGCGCCAACGACGGTCGAGCGGTCTCTATTGCGGGTTCTTTCGATGACGAGGAAGACGATCTTTTTGCGGATTGGCGTAATCACCAGAGTAATTAGTAGCCACCACCACCAGTAATCCATAGTCACCAAAATCAATAGTAACAGTATCAAAATTAAAGTGGATGGACAGCGTGGGAGCTACAACTGAGAAGCCGAATCGATGGCGAACTGCGTTGGAGTTCCATCGCAATTGCGCGAATTGTGCGGAAGCGGAAGAAGTAGAGATATCGGAAGGCATTGAAATTTTATAAACTGCAGCTTGACCATCGACGGGGCCCTCAACGTTAAGAAAAGTAACAGAAATTGTAAGTGTTGTAGACCTTTACCATTTTGAAGGAAAAAATTAAAATTTACAACTTTTATAATTTTTGGACTATAGTTTTGGAATTTTGCATGCGATTAGTATTTCAGCGAATAGTGTTGAATCTTTTCCGTCGGGGCTTCCAAATTGTGTATGTGGTGATTATGTAGGGAGTTTCAAGTTGGTTTTGTGTAAGTGTTAGTTGGTTGTGAGAAAGAACCCATTAGTGGCTAGGGAATATTAGCCAGTTAGGATAAGTTGTAGGCATGGTGTGTGACACGAGCCCGTATCTTAATAGTGCATTTGAATTGTGTGTTGTTTCGGGGTTAATCAATGGTTATAGAGCGTAAACGCAATTAATGAATGACCTGAGCGTGGAGCATTTGAGTCAACTTTTGTCATCATCGGCCAGTCCTGTGAAAAAAAACACGGATTCATACACGATTTTCGAGAGACAATCCTCGTCACCGACGGATGCACCACCATTGACGACAATTGTCAATGCGGTCGAGAAGGATGCCAAATCCTTGGCGCAATTGCATCAGAATGGATTTGAATGATATGGCAATTGGCTAGTGGCAGATGCAAGTGGAGCTGTCTCTGCTGATAGCGTTGGCGATTATGAAAAAAATAGTGAAAAATTAACAGAACTAAGAATACGTATGATAACAGATAGGCCATTTCTTAAAATTTGAATACATCTTTGAAGTACGAGTAGAAGTAACAGTTTAGTTGAACAGGTTATTTAAATTAACGTAAAATTGGATATCCACACGTTTCTTGTTCCTACGCATTAATATTCAAACAACTATCGTAATATTCCAAAGAAATTTTGTTAAAATTTGTGTCTCGTTAATCCCGATGTCTTTTGCTGCTGGGGGATTCTTGCATTGATTACAGGCTTTACTCGCCCCAAACACGAGCGCGCGTTGGAGATGCTCTCTTTTTTTCAAAAATGCAAAAAAGCCAAATTTAGTTCAACGACTGCAATAAAAGTGAAGCACAAAGAAAAAACTTAATAAAAACAGAACTAAACGAATAGTAACATTATTTGCTTAGTTCCTTGCATTTTCCAGAGAAGCTGGTGTGATAAACATTTTCGTAATGAGAATAATATTGTCCTATTGTAATGGCATACATAAACTTGATACGGTGAAAACAATTTCAAAAAGAAAAACAAAAAGCAAAAACAAAAATTGAGAAAAAAACGAGAAACATGGAAAACTGATAAGAGTTTCCTAGCGATCGCATTTTACAATAACATATATTCCAATTTGCACACAAACTAATAAGTTTCTAAGTGAATCTTCGCGGTAGATTGAGATGAAAATTTTAAACAAATATTAACAACATGTTGTGTCCCAGATTTTCTTGAAAACAAATTTGTAGCAAATTCGGTTTTTTTTTTCTTTTTTTTTGTAACAACAGCAGCAGCAGCATTGAAACAGCAATATTTTATAGAAATATTAGAATAATAAATTGCAAAAAAACAAAAACCTCACTCATATCATTTACATGAACCCTTAATGGGTATGGGACCCGCAACGTTGGCTGGCACCTCTACTCATGAGCTAGCTATCGGGTGAGCTCACCCTTAGAGTGGCCTTCCACTTAAATTTCCTATTTATGCTAAAGTGTTACGTGATCCGATCATATTAGACTTTAACATAAATTTGAAACGTTCATATTTTTCATTTAAAGGAAAAATTCAAGCAAATTATGTTTGTATGTGCTTTTCATTGACATGGAAAATATATGGCCACGTCTACGATGGATCCTGATCTGGATGGGGAGAGCGAGGAAACATCGCTTCTACTCTTATTTGGGGGTCGTAAGTATAGATGGTAAGGACGAGATACTATCAAGTCTTGCCAAGCTCGCCAGGCCCAGCCTGTCGTTTTGCTTTGGCAATTGCTCTCTTCAGTAGGTTACCTTAGCCTCGACAATGTCGAACCAAGTTCTGCAATTACTTAATTCGTGAATGCGTTTTTTTGAAGTGGGCCCTTGTGCTGGAGAAAAGAACCCACCTATGACACCACAATGCTAGCCTGTCAGCGCATTTACGCAACCTCAGATAAGGCCAATTTCGGCTAGCACCAGCATCTTCGCTCGCCGAGGCAGCAGACCATCGCTGCAGTCCTTTATGGACATTTGTATCCCTCCAATTCACTAGAATCCTTAGTCTGATACTGAGTGCGCAACTACACCGTATACTGTATAATCTATCTTTTGGCACCTTTTTGGCCGATTTGGACTTACCGGGGACGTGTAGATCCTTAAATTTTGCAGATTTGTTTATATGATGTAGTTGGCAGTCGAATGACCAAAGCTTTGGCACCGAAATGACTGGTTGACATCTTTTTTTAGGGCATTTCCACCTCGCAACTCTAAAATTCAAGTACCTTATCTGTTGAAGTACACATGGACAACTATCATTTATTATATGAACCAAATAAAATGGTTGCATTTTGCTTTCCATTGTTGACCTCCTTGTCGCAAAAGTTTTAGCGGTAAAAAATTTAACAGCTGGTGCTACTTCCAGTAACATTTTAAGGAGATCAACTGTACTCTCCCCACAGTCCAGGCTTCAACAGAAAGGCCTGACTTTTTTCCTACTTTTGCGTGTAAAGGGCGGAACCTTCTTAATATTCAACGCATCTCATACTGAATTGAAGTCAACCAGTGATTCTCTTCTTATTATTATTATTCCAAAATTTAGTCGTTTACCTTGAAAATTTCCATTTTCTTCTACTACTTTCTCTGAATCTTCATTGTTTGTCATTATTTGGAGTTTTATTTTTTGTCATTTGTATCTACTTTTTCCATTTTTCTTTTGAGGAATTTTTCACTTAAAATGATACTCGATGCTTGCCCCAATGGCGAGAAGCCGTTGGGTTCCTCCATGCTGCTGATCCTGCAATGCCTTTGAATTTCTTCTCTTTGCAGTTTCTACTTTCTTGCTGATGATAATGTTCACCGATGAATTGATTAATTTCAACGGTGTAGTAGTAATTATTAATGTGCAAATTTACTATGAAATAATATTTTTACTTAGCTAACAACATTTGATTATAAATCGGCCATAAACCATATTGTAAAATACATTCATTGTCAAACAGTCACCACACACACAGCTACTCTTGCGTCAAAATGAAAAGTGTACAAAAATCAATTTATAATAATAATAATAATAATCTTTATTGATATTTTGCTATACGATTCTCGAAAATAGCTTATTCGGAGACCTGAATCTACATTTATTACTGCCAAAGTAACGTTCATTTAGCATTACTGAATAATTTTATTGGGTGTACTACTTAATAACCGGAATTTGATGCTAGATGTCCGTACTAACAAATATCTTTATATATGTCATTTTGAAGGTACACTTGACAGCTATCAAAATCAGTCAACAAAACAATTTTATCTTGTATGCATCATTATTATTTTTCATGATGAATAACTTCGAAAATTGGAGAAGAAGACAGGATTTGCGGGAGGTTCTGTTGGGTCATTTTTTCGCAAAGAAAACTGCTACGGAAAGTCATCGTTTGCTTGTAAAAGTTTATGGCGACGATGCTTCAGCAAAAATACAGTGTTTTGAATGGTTTCAATGCTTCAAAAGTGCTGATTTTGACATCAAAGACAAAGAACGCCCAGGACAGCCAAAAGAGTTTGAAGACGAAGAATTGGAGACACTACTCGATGAGGATTCGTGTTAAACGCAAGACGAACTTGCCAAATCGTTGAAAGTGACTGAGCAAGCCATTTCGAAACGTTCGTAAACCGCCGAATACATTCAGAAGCAAGGTGATTGAGTCCCCTATGAATTGAAGCCGAGAGACGTTGAACGGCGCTTCTGTATGTCTGAAAGGCTGCTTTAACGATTTTTTTTATTTACATTTTTGAATTTTAACAAAAACCTTATTTCAACTTAAACTATCAGATTAAAACTTAAAAATAAACTTAACTAATTTAGACAACGCTGAAGAAGCTACGAAGATGCGATGGCTGTCATTCGTTATCATTTATAGATTGAATTAATGGGTTAGGAGTAGCAAGAGCTTTAGTAATAAGTTTTCCTCTCCTTCTAGTCACGAGATTTTCCACATGACTAACTCTATCGGACGAATGCAATTTTTTTTGTAGAAAAGTAAAAAGGTTTGTCTAGCTTTGTTTTCAGCTAACTTGCACATGAGCCCCACGCAGGGGCATGATAGGCTGGATCACCATTTTAATTAAAAGGATTTTATTTTTAGAATTTAGGTACAATCTTCGGTTCAGTAGCGAATATAAAGCTCGTATAGTTTGAGAGACTTTTGTACATACGGTTTCAATGTTGTCCCTGAATGTTAATTTTTTGTCGAAAACAAGCCTTAAATAGGGAATTTGTTCACACCATGAGAAAACCTTTCTATGTCTAGAGAAATTATCCCTACCGAGAACTTTTGCCTCAGAGCTCTTTTAATGTCTGTTGATACACGATAGAGTTGCAAGTTGGTTGAGTACGAATTTCGAAAACCAAATTGGAAGTTCGGGAAGATACAGGTATCATGACTTTCTATAAAATCGGTTAATCGATTCAAGATTAACCTTTCGAAGAGCTTACTCAGGACCGGCGATAGACTTATTGGTCTATAATTAGAAGGAATATGTGGGTCCCTACCAAATTTACGCAGCGGAATAACGACTGCATGCTCGAAACAAGCGTTGAAAATATGACAAAAAGCTACAGTTGCCTTAATTTGTTTGATACAGGGAAATTTCGTTTATACTGCGAATTTTATCCTGGTATGGATACTATATTTGGACCAAGTTTTAGGACATGGTATAACAAGTTTCATGTCGTATACTTATTTCGTATACCGCATGTCTGTCTATGCTTTTACAATGCATGTCTTGAAGGCACAATTTAGAGAATATGATTTAGTGTTGTTATTGAAATAATTTATTTAAAATGTTCCTTGCTATTGATAAACTTCATTATATGACATACGTGATGCTTCTAAATTTTTTATACTAAATTTAAAACCGGAAAAGAAATACACTCTGCGGCCTCTCTCCTAAATATGGTCTACACAGACCTTTCGACCATTACTTACTGTCCTACATTAACAAGTTTTTATTTCTCCTTCAGAGATTCCCTGCCCAACAAATTCCGTTACACATAAAAAAAACTTTCTCGGAATGCTCTTTACCCTCGACTGTTAATTACGAAAAAATAAAAAAAAGGCAACTTAACATTCTTTGATATTACAACTAGGAATTCATTCCTACCGCCATCGTCATCTCCATTGCTGCTGTGTAGTTTCATTTGTTTGCGAGTTTACTACGCGACGGAAATAGAAAAGTTTCCTTGCGTTCGTTAAGCTTTTGACATCGTCCTCCGCATTTGCCCCGTTCAAATGCGTTCTCATTTAAACGATGACTTCTACCATCTCCGTACAAAGTTGCTGTACCACTTGAAATTTCCTTTCGTTTTACACCTAATAATTAAAAGTTTAAAAACAGAAAGGGAAGCGATGGCTTGTAATTATACTTTTCTTTTCACATTGCTCCGAAATTAATTTTCGAAAAAATGCTGCTTACTTGGGCGCGGACTAATCGTGAGGGGACTGCCGACAGGACGATGGGCGCACCGTAAGCTTACATCAAGGTACGAGGTGGGCGGAGATCCAATCATTAAAGCCGTTAATTACTTGAGGTAAATGCGAAAATGAGGTTGTTTGTTTAGGGAACTAAATAATGATAGATTGATACCGAAGGATTTTTCTGGTTTTCTAGGAAAAATCAGTCTTAATCAGGGATAATAAGACCTTCCAGGGCATGAAAAGCGATTCAAGTGTAAAAATCTAGGTGAATTTTCTGCTGGAAAATTTCCATTTACAGTTTAAAATGCATTTAATTAATATTTCAAAAAAGATCCTTTCAACTCATTATTACTCCAGGCCTTCAATAAAAAGGTAACTAGCAGCTCAAAGAGACAATAGAAGCTTCTCGTTTGAAAGATAATTGGAGTCCTTTCAATAAAACATATCCTGAAAGCATGAAAGTTCAAGTACGCCTCCCTGTCCTCCGTGTCATGTTTGCTTTTACACACTCAACCTACTTCAAAAACTTTTCTTCAACGAAAGTGACATGATGGCATCAAAGTTGACACCTACTCCTGTAAAAGCAGCTCCATTTTGAGAACAACCACTCTAAGCATGTGAAAAATTGTAATTTATCTTGTTGCTTGTCAACTGACCGAAGTGAAAATTCCGTAGCCACAAAGATAACATTTGTTGGACGTCGCGCTGCCATTACAAAAATCTCCCGCCAGTCCACCCCTCATCTCGATTTTTTGTAGCTTCGCCGAGTTCATCCTATGCAAAACTCATAAAGAATTCACCTCGGTACATTCTGTAGTTTCCTTCCATTGAAAACTAGCTGAATCATTTATGTCCTTTTAAATTCTGCACGGGAAACGAAAAACTGAAAGCAAACAGGTGACTGGAATTCTATAAAAGACAACCACTCTGCATATTTTTTCTTGCATCGCCGTCATCGTCCTGTTACAAACTAGAGAGTTTGCTTTTCGTCTGTTTTAGTTAGGTGTTAAGTTATAGGAAATTTAGTTTAAGGGGAGGTTTCTTCTTCAAGACATTAAATACTGTTGGTTATATCTTTGAATTTCAGAGGCCTTTAAGGTGGTTATAAGGATGTGAACTCTTAACAAAATTTTCACCAAAGATAGTCGAGTAGGGTATTAAATGATACGTTTTGATGAGATCCTAAATATTCGTTATGAAAATTACTATATAGATGACGGGGTAGGCAGGGGAAACGGAAGAACACAAAGATATTGCGTCCCCCTTTCGCGATTGGACGGACACCTGTGGACCGAAAAATCTGGAAAAACCAGGGAGTTAATACTCTATGAGTACAACAGCGACAAATACCTGAGAAGTTGAAATTAGTTAAACCTTGTTATTAACAGTATGATTCCTCAATCATATTTTCTTGCATAAAATTGTAAGGGTACCTTTCAAACCAATGATGGCTTTTTATAAGGCTAATCAACAGTAAAACTTTCAGAAGAATCGAAAGTATTTACAACAATAACAATACGTGGATTTTGAGCAATATGCGCTTCCAATCGACGCAGACACTATGGGCTTGTTAGGATTTGCATGAAAATTTCAGGGAAGAGTGATATGAGTAATCGTAAAAGAAAATGGCGGCCGCTTTAAATGAGAATCTTGAGTCAATTTAAGTTATTTTTTCCCCAGCTTCAGTATTGAAAGTACAGGTTATTAAATCTTGATGTAAACATACATTTTAAAGTTGACAAAATTATGGTGGTAGGTTCTTAGGAGTACAACAATGACAAATACCTTAGAAGTTCAAATTCGCCCAACTCATAATAGTAGAATTTGTAAGCATAACATTTTTCCCAGCGAATTCATATGGGTACACTTAAGATTCAATTGTCCAAGGAAAGGGTAGTAATTGAGCAGTCACCTAGGCAAACTACTCGAAAAACATTCCTGGACGAAATCACCATTTTTTTTTGTTACTACCCAAAAATCTTTAAATATCATTTAATTTTTATTCGTAATTTAAAAATTAAATATAAAAATAAAAAAATTAAATACAAAAGCAATTCAATAATAAAATTATTTCTGAATTATGCCTTAGTATTAATAATAAATTTAAAAATAAATTCGAAACAATAATTTATTAAATTTAATTTGCATTCTAAATTTTTATATATCTATAATGTTAACGAAATTAATTAAATAAAAATTTCAAAGAAAATTTTTATGAAGGCAACCCCATTGCAACGCAATTTAGAAAAAAAGAATTACAGTTTATCTGGTCGGAAAGAAACAACCGTTGCCGCCAGGAGAGGGCTCGCCAAGTAAACCTCCGTTGCCGGGGAGAGTCTCTTGGAGATAAGCATCACGTGTGCGTTGAAGGGGTGACTTGCGGAAAGTTTCGGAGATTGTTTCAAACTCGGCATCTGATCGATATTTACAGATTCGAATTCGCAAATATTATCTACTATCTACGGATTTGTCTAGCATGTGCGAATTTTAAACACCGAGACAACATTTCAAACTCTGGGTTTACTAGATTGTTTGGATTTTATCAATTAAACCGTGTGAATGCCAAGGGTACCAAACTGGTGATCTGTGAAAGTGTGTCGTATAAAGTTTTAGCATACTTTCAGTGATTAATTAATTCATTAATTAAATTCTATGCAACAATGCAAATTGCTCGATCTGTAGAATTTCCCAGTAAAAATTTCTCTGAAAATAATCATTGATAGTACTAACCATGATTTGATACAAAAGTGGCAAAAAAAAAGTCAAAGAGGGAAAAACAAAATCAAACCAACATTGTCAACAAGGAGATAAAAGCTAGCTTTACACACTAAACCCACCCCCATTTCACGGCAGCGATTTCGTATTTGCGTGCATTTCATCTTTAATTTGAAGTGCTTGGTTAATTTAAATTCCTTGGGTTTTATTAGTTATGAATGTGAAAAAATGCTATCGTGAGAGAGAAACATTGTTCTTAAATAATTTATGTTAATTAAAATTGATATACGAGTAGATGTTTACGAGTATATACAAGTTTGATATTATTGTTTTGTTATTTATTTTTCGAATTTCAAAGAATAGTGTAAATTTTTCCAACTGTCCCTTAACATTAATGGAAAAAGTAATACAGATGGGTGTAGAAATTGTTTTACCAAGGATCGTAAATCCCAATATAATAACGAACCATCCTGAGGTCCACGAGGAGATGACAGCAGGAAGGGACAACATTGACTAGACAAATTAAACGACATTTTGTGATATCATCGCTAACATCGAAAAAGTAGCAAAAGTATTCTATATAACCTCTCCCAAGAACGATGGTCGCAATGTACAATTGCCACCCAGCCACATGAAGAAGAAAAGCTATTCTGAAAAGCGGGAGATGCTCTGAAAAGAATACAAGCTGCATATAACTCTCCAAAAAGCAGCAACGCAGTAAAGATTGGGCTCCTTGAACTAAAGGAGTTTCCAGACCACATAGGGCATTATCGGAGGAGCTGGTTAAAGGCCGAAGACGATCAGAAGACCGAAGAGGACCAGAAGACCGAAGAAGAGCAGAAGGCTAAAGAAGCGCTGAGGGCTAAATCCAAAGGGAACGTGTAGAAAGCTTCACCATCAATAAAAGAATGGCGTCTAGCCCAATCGAAGGAGATTGGGATAAACGAAGGAAGGAAAAGGCACTTGATGGGTGCGGAGTGCCAGATCAGAGGTTCCAGGTAGTGGCGACAAAAGGAGTGAAGAAAGCTGCAAATAAATTCCTTCACAAAGTGCCAGAAAACAATGTTCACACGGATGCCCAACAAGAAACAGACCTGAAACGAAACAAGAGAGAAAGACGCCCTGACGAAGACCCCAGCAGTAGGTATGCTTGTAAAACCCCAAGACGGCCGATTCAGCGCGGAAGTGCTGCTAGATATCAGGGGAAACGTAAGGCCCGAAGAGACCAACACTGCCATGAAAGCAGTACGACGGTCAGGCTACATACTGGTCGAATTCAGAGCAGAGACTGACAATAGGGAAGCATTCTGTGACACAGTAAAGAAAGTCCTCGGCAAAAGCGCAATCATAGCCTCACGCATGCCGATGGCAACGATCAAAATAAGAGAGATAATGGACAATGCATGGCCATAATTGACTTCACAGAAAAGGATGCCAAACAATTTCTGAATAAGGACAAAGTAAGAATAGGGTAGGATAGGTGTCGTAGGATACACCGCACAAGTATGCAAAGAACCCAATAAGAGTTCCCTATGTTACAAATGCGGTAAAATGGGGCATCCTGCAGCTAAACCTATACCGCAATTCAACCGCCCAAAATCTGGTTAAGCAGTTTGCGAGGGAAATAAAAGCCAACTTTATGCTGCTGAGTAAGCCACACCATGGTAAAAGTTCGGCATCAAGGTATCCTGGCTACACACTTGTTATGCGGAAGCTTGGTGCCCTACGGAAACCTCGCATACATGATGCGGAAAAGATGGATGAGATAGTTTGGGCACTCATCCTCGCTCAGCCCGTCCATATTGACGCTATCCTTGGTGAAACCGCAGTCAAGTGTTCACTCTTCACACAGCTGGAACTGAAAGAGGCAGTCCTTTCACTGAAATCGAGGAAGGCTCCAAGTCCAGATGGTGTTCCAGCTGAGGTGTTACAGCTTGTCTATCACCATTGGCCTGGTTTGTTGTTCAGCACTTTCAACGCTTGCCTACGGGACGGGGTTTTCCCGGTACGATGGAAGGTGGCAAGGCTCGTGCTGATGAGCAAGGGGAAGGGAAGTCCCAAATCGCGGTCTGTATACCACCCGTTATGCATGCTAGGCACTTGTGGGAAAGTGCTAGAGAAACTCATCAAGGGAAGACTCACTGACGCGATTCGTGCTGCCGGGGACCTATCTCCTCGGCAGTACGGCTTTAGAGCAGGACGCTTCACCATTGATGTGATTGCAAAGGTGGTGAGTGCATTTTAAAAGGCAGAGGCCTATAGTCACACCAAGCGACGAATTGTCTTGTTGGTGTCACTCGACGTTAGGAACGCCTTCAACTCCGCTAGATGGGTGGATATTCTGGATACGCTGGAAAACCCTTTTCAAGTTCCAAAATATTTAATGCGGCTTTTGAGGGACTACCTGAAGGACGAAAGCCTGCTCCACGACACGACACAGGGCCAACAAAGCACGGAAGTTACATTGAATGTTGCCCACAGATGTATCCTTGGTCTAGACCTGTGGAACGTATCTTCTTTAAAGAAAGTCCTCGGCAAAAGTGCAATCATAGCCTCACGCGTGCAGATGGCAACGATCAAAATAAGAGAGATAATGGACAATGCATGGCCATAATTGACTTCACAGAAAAGGATGCCAAACAATTTCTGAATAAGGACAAAGTAAAAATAGTGTGGGTTGTCTGTAGGATACACCACACAAGTATGCAAAGAACCCAATAGAGGTTCCCTATGTTACAAATGCGGTAAAATGAGGCATCCTGCAGCTAAACCTATACCGCAATTCAACCGCCCAAAATCTGGTTGAGCAATTTGCTCAGGACATAAAAGCCAACTTTATGCTGCTGAGTAAGCCACACCATGATAAAAGTTCGGCATCATGGTATCCTGATGAAACTGGTATTGCCGCTATCCGGGTTTGGAATAGTGATTTCCAGGCGGAGAGCTGTGGATGGGGGATGGTTTTGTGTGAGTTCGGTGCTCAAAAACCACCTTCTTTAGTGTGTACCTAATGCCGAACGAATCGATATCATCTTTCCAAGCCAAGCTTAATGCTTTGGAGGGCCGCGGTTTCGAACGCAGACGGGAATGTGCTCCTTGCGGGAAACTTCAACGCTAAAGCAAGCTTGTTATGCGGAAGCTTGGTGCCCTACGGAAACCTCGCATACATGATGCGGAAAAGATGGATGAGATAGTTTGGGCACTCATCCTCGCTCAACTTGTCCATATTGACGCTATCCATGGTGAAACCGCAGTCAAGTGTTCACTCTTCACATAGCCGGAACTGAAAGAGGCAGTCCTTTCACTGAAATCGAGGAAGGCTCCAAGTCCAGATGGTGTTCCAGCTGAGGTGTTACAGCTTGTCCATCACCATTGGCCTGGTTTGTTGTTCAGCACTTTCAACGCTTGCCTACGGGACGGAGTTTTCCTGGTACGATGGAAAGTGGCAAGGCTCGTGCTGATTAGCAAGGGGAAGAGAAATCCCAAATCGCAGTCTGTATACCGCCCGTTATGCATGCTAGACACTTGTGGGAAAGTGCTAGAGAAACTCATCAAGGGAAGACTCACTGACGCGATTCGTGCCGCCGGGGACCTATCTCCTCGGCAGTATGGCTTTAAAGCAGGACGCTTCACCATTGATGTGATTGCAGAGGTGGTGAGTGCAGGAAGGTGGACTTTGCGTCTCATTTTGGATGTGGGACCATGGCTGAAGTGAAGGCATGGTGACTTCTATCTGACCCAGCTTTTGAGTGGGCGGAAGAGCTCACCCCGAATAGTATAGTCACGGTGATTCTCGAATCGGTTGACAAATGGAACCATGTGGCATATTATGTTCAGGCAGTCCTAAAAGAAAAAAGGCACAAGCAGCAGCCATGGGCGTTGGGGCTGGGAAGGAACTATAAGAAAGAAATAATAAAAAAGTCAAGTAGACAGGAGAGTGCTATTCTAGGGTTGCAAACAAGTTTTCTGATGATATGAATCAACAACTTGAATTATGAGCCCAATGTGAATACAAGAAATCGATCAATTACGTACGAAATATCCAAGGTTCCTTTCGTAAGCATAAAATATCCACCATTTTGTTATATCTCAAATAAATTTTCAGAATACGTGGCCAATCAAACATATTCAAACAAACACTCATTTTGAAATTTTCCTGAAAATTTCGGTGCCCAAATCAATTTGAAATATATTCCATCCAACACCACATCGCTGGAATTGAAAGTGACAATTACGAGTAAAACCGTGGCATAAAAGACGATCGGACATCAAGCCTGGCACAAAAGAAATGATTGGTTTGATGATGGGTGCCAGAATGCATTGGATAAAAAGAATCAGACGTACAAACAATTTTTACGTAGGAAAACCTGGACGAAGAGAGACCATTTTTAAAATCTCAGAAGAGCAGCAAATAAGATAGTTAGAATCAAGAAAAGAAAGTACTATGACGAACAATTGAGAAGCGTCGATGTAAATCTAGCGAGCGACAACACAAGCCAAGCATATCAAGTAGTAAAAAGCCTGAAACGAGGTTATCAGCCCAAAACCACACTCGGCCGTGAAAACAGGATTGAGGAGAAGGAGGTTCTTGAAATACGAGTATGATACCCATCTTTAAAGTACCTCCTTGATCCCCCGCATAGCTCCAGAACGTCGGAGCTTATAGATATTCTCAGAGAGCTTCTATTAATAGTGACGGACTCATCCTTTGATTAAAAATAAAATTGTCAACTGCGTTGAAAAAGGACAACACATCAAAGAGAGACTCAACTGGCCTCTTCCCCATAGAACATAATTGAGTCATTAAAATAGTATAAATATATTCTTTATCAGTCTGCTATAAAATATCTTAAGAATAAGTAATATTCGCTATAAAACCAATTGTAGTCCTCTTACTATGAACACTACCTTAAAATAATTTTATCAAGAATATAGCTCAGTTTCCTCTTTGAAACAAAAACATTCTCCCTTCGAACAAGCTGGCAAGTGACTCCTTCAAGCATAGCGCAGTGTAGCATTGAAGTCGCGCATAACTAACTACTACATTCCAGTGGATCTTGGACTTTTTTAAAGCAAAAGGACTCGGACATTTCAAGTTCTACTACCACTTAGCCTTTTAAGCATAGGAAAAAGAGTTTCAGCAAAATTGATGAAAACGGTGACGACGACGACGGTGAAAGGCGTACAGAAGTACCTGAAGGAAGTAAAACAGCAGCCAAACAAGGATTACAGTCGAGTTTATGTACGAGTAGTAGCAGAGAGCAAGTGGGAAACATGAATTCACTTGAGCAAGCACGAGTAGTTTCACGTGCAAATAGTTTAAGAGGTTTACTAAACTTATTTCTGCTTCATGCATAGAGAAGAGAACGCTAAATGACTGTTTTCGATTGTAATTGGATGTCTTGCGAGCCGTTTTCATTTCAGAAGTCCATTAAAGAAAAGGCTAATCAAGGAAGTGCATTCAGAGTTGTCGTTGCTGCTCGTCCTGCAACCATCACAACTAAAGCTCTACCACGACTGCAATGAGTCTATCGTTCCTGGTAAGAATGATTTCATTGCAATAAAAGTCCATTCTGTAGCCAAGAGAGATTCAGAGAATCCACAAATGAAAGTCGACAGTAAAATTGATGAAAGGATACCCGCGGCGATTCAATGGAAGACTTGATTTCATTCTTCGGAGAAATAGTTACCGAGTTTGTTCGACGATTTTTGATGAAGATAAATATTTATATTTGAATTTAATTTTCTTTATTCTCTTTGGTCTTTGCTTTTCTTGTCAGGATTCCAAAGTGGGAACTTAAATGCTTTAGTAATTAAGAAAACAAAATGGAAGAGGAAGTGTTCATTGTAGAGTTTCCTTTAGGAGTAATTAAGTGAACATTCGGAAATTCATTTTGAGATTTTAAATGAATGAATTGAGTGATTTCTCTGATTGTAAATGGATAGTATTGTAAATAGTTCATTATTTAGTTTTGAGTAAAATTATTAAGAAATTCAGCGCTATTACTTTTTCACTTAATGATATTCTGTTGAGATTTGATCAACTGACAGCTGACCCGACCTAACCCAACCCAACCTTGACCCTATACTTACCTTGCATTTTCTTTTGTTTTATATAGAGTCAAAGTTGGTAATATGTTTTCTGCACAGCTCTTGTAAGAAACTCGAAAATTGAATTGCCATCAAAAATGTCGGAAAAGTACTCATTAAAATAAAAATCAAACTACCACAGAATTTTGCTCGAAACAAAGTCATCATAATGTCAACCTATCAATGTATGAGCCTCAACATCTTTCTTTAACCAAGCGGCGACTGTATCAGTTGACGCAGCATGTTCCAGCCGGAACAAATTAATAATGATCACACAGTACATTCACCCATTCTTTCCCGCAAGTTTCCAATCAGCACTTTTTTATTCATACCATAAAGTACATTAGCATTTCCAATCAGCACTTTTTTACCTTTAATTATTCATACCATAAAGTGCATTAGCATTTCCAATCAGCACTTTTTACCTTTAATTATTCATAAAGTACATCAGCAATTTTGTTCATAGCGTAAAGTACATTGGCATTTTAAGATCAGCATTTTTATTTGTAGCTTTTTATTGAACATTGGTTAATGAAATTGTATCATGTCAGCTTAATTTTGTTATAAATTAGGTGTGAATTGTATCAATAAATCAGATTGAATTCCGATAGTTATAGAGGTGTTTAATTTCATTTTTATACATAATTCAACACAACGTTGAATTTTGTACACAGCATCTGCTGGTCTGGGCTTTGCACCCGTTATCACATCATATAGATCTTTGTTCTTAAGTGCTAGGCTTAATTTGAATCGCCATGAAATGAAATTGACATTTCCTTGACTAAATTCACTTAACATTTCCAATTGAGACTTTACAGTGTCCATTTTGCTTTAAATCTAAAAATTCGACTGACTTTTTAAGCTTTTGTGGCGATTTTCTGACTTAAAGCGACTTCCGTGCTCGTTGCCCAACGTTGACTTGCTGTGCCATGGCTGCTCCAATGTCACTGGCTTGTAGGTTATGTTGTCCTTGCCGGTTCTGACATTTTGGACTGCTTTCTCGACTTGCCTGACAATTTCCTTTCCTGAATTTTGAAAAAACCCTTTTGCAGCTGCCCTGGGCCCATAACCTGTTGTTGATTTCAGTGGGTTCGGGTTTTTCAGTTGAGAAAAAGTCGAGTCCAAG
Source organism: Odontomyia ornata (assembly GCA_963969285.1). Classification (NCBI taxonomy): domain Eukaryota; kingdom Metazoa; phylum Arthropoda; class Insecta; order Diptera; family Stratiomyidae; genus Odontomyia; species Odontomyia ornata. The sequence continues at coordinate 474,908,329 of OZ017738.1, read as the reverse complement.
TTGACAAAATGTTCAATTTATTGAACTGGGTTTCAAAAGGCACAATCACAAAAAAATGCTACAGCTTGAAAACCACGTCAGTCTTCTCTGGAGGCACCCTAAAAAATAAACACAGCCTTTTTGCCCAGACCAGCAGATGCTGCGTCAACTGTACAGTCGCCGCTTGGTTAAAGAAAGATGCTGAGGCTCAAACATTGATAGGTTTAAATGTAAACAGTAAGATTGCGAACAAAATTGCAAATTGTAAAACTGCCAAAGATATGATAGACAAATAAGTTAGCTTATATGGTACAAAGACTAATGTAACTTTAGAAACGTCCCGAATCGAATTTCTTACCTATGAGTATGATGAAAGCAAGTCAGCTGTTGAGAACGTATGGAGATTTTGGGTCTCGCGGATGAAGTGTCAACTGGAAATTATCCTGTGAGGGAAAGTTGGATCATGACGAGGATCATGAGTGTGCTACCGCCAAAATTGGCACATTTCAGGACATCCTGGGACAACGTGACCGGAGCAGCAAAGAACGTGGAAATTCTCATGGAACGTTTGAGACTCGAGGATGAGCAACTCAAAGAAATGACGACATATGCAAAGGGCAGCACCAACAACGCTCCCATAGCCAGATGCAGGAAACAAGGACAGTCGTCAAACAGCAAGCAGGAAAAGTCACACCTCGCATGCTACAAATGTGGGAAGAAAGGTCGCGTGCTCAAGGAATACTTCGCAAAAGACTGCGAATCTCGCGAAGAAGCGAATAAGTCAACAAACGGGAAACCAAATAGGAAGGTATTTTTGACCACGGCACTCTTAATGGTGGACAACGACATTTCGAAGGACAAGGCCACTTCATGGTATCAAGACTGTGGAGCCAACCAACACATGACGTCTGACCGAGAGGTGTTTATTCAGCTTGCTGAGGTGGACGAGCCCATCCCAATTGTGATTGGAGACTCAATCAGGCTAGATGGCGTTGCAGTCAGGAACATCGAGATGGAAGTATTTGATGGTCAAAAGTCGTATCCAGTGGTAAAAGAAGATGTCATTTACGTGCCAAACCTCAATTTTAATCTTTTCTTTGTGAGTCGGATGCTAGACAAGGGACATGTACATAAGGCAAACGGAAACGAGTCAACGTTTTCAGTCTGAATGACAGGGAAATGGTAGCAATAAAAAACCACAAAGGAAATCTCTTCAAAATGATGCTCAGGAGAGAAGAAGAGACAAGTTTGATGGCCGTGTCGATCAAAGTCTGGGAAGAGCGACTCGCCCATCAAAATGTCAAGTTTATATGTGAGGGACATACTGAAAAGGCAAGGAATAAAAAATATTGATGACTGGAATGACTATGTATGCACAGGGTGATTGTATGGCAAGCTACATAGATCCTCACACCCAAACAACCCCAAGACAGCTCAGCAACCGTTAGATCTCGTGCACGTTGACACCGGTGGGATAAAAATCCCGTCATTTTTCAAGGACGATTCCACTCACTACCGAACCTGTTACTTTATGAAGACGAAAAGTGAAACAACAGAGAAGATCGAATGTTACCTGAGACTCGTTGAAAACCAGCTAGGGAGGAGAGTGAAAAGTCTGAGGTCTGACAATGGCACCGAACTGAAGAGTGCAAAAACCAAACAGACGATAGGCAAGTTGGGGATTTTCCACACCTTCATGAATGTATACACGCCAGAGCAGAACGGAAGGATTGAGAGAGAAATGGAAACGATTGTCGAGGCAGACAGAACAGCGATACACATGAACGAGTTGGACGAGAAACTATGGGCAGAAGCAATGAACCATGCAATCGTCACGATCAACCAGACTGGAACCAGCAACGTACCAGGGAAAAGCCCAGCAGAACTTTGGTTCAGAAGAAAAATGAAGATTGAGAAGTTGCGACCCTTTGGATGCGAATGTTACGTGCTGACACAAAAACAGAAAAGAGGCAAGATGGATAGAAAATCAGAAAACGGAATTCTGATTGGCTATGATATTTATTCACCCTCCTACCGGGTTTATCTGGAAGAGAAAAGAGAAATTATCAGCTCAGAAAATTTGATCTTCGACGAGGAAAAGATAAGACTGAGGCAAGGAACTGAACTTGAGATACAGGGACCAGAGGGCACACCTGAGAAGGAAGATGAAAACAGCAGCGAGACAGACGAAGAAAACGAAAACTGGGGAACTGGAGAAAGTGTTGAGGAGCCAAGCGAGAATGAGACACCATTGCCAAAAGAAGAGTCAGGAAGGAGAGTTTTGTGAGATCATTGGACTCTGCAACCACCACTGGGACTGAGAGACTGTGACTTAACTCCCATCGTGGAGGAAAGAGCGCCAAAATAGCTATGATTAATGAAACGGAGGACATCCCGGTGAGTGAGGCACTTAGAGAGGAGAAGTGGAGACGAGCAATGCAGGAGGAGTACGACTCGCTAATGGAGATGAAAACTTGGAAGCTGATGGACTGTCCAGAAGGAGAGAAGCCAATCACTTGTCGCTGGGTACTTCAAGAGAACGCGGACAGGAGACTTAAGGGGATTTGAACAGAAGGAGGGAGTGGACTATACAGAAACTTTCAGCCCAGTAGCTCACCATGCATCCATTTGCCTACTCCTAAGTCACACACGGACTTAAACAAGCTCCGAGGATGTAGAACAAGAGGGTCAGCACCCACTTTGAGAAGAAGATAGGCTTGATCAACATAGATGACAACCCGTGTGTATACTATAACAAGGACAAGAGCATTATGCTCTCAATCTTCGTGGATGATGGATTGGTAGCCGGCAAAAATGAAGAAAAAATATACAAGCTTCTCGTCGAGATAAGCAAATAATTCAAGATAACATTCAGCAAGAAAGTACAAAACAAGTTAACGTATTTGGACATGGAAATCAAGATAGACCAGGAAAGTATCTTCGTGAGTTAGGCTCACTACACCGAGAAGATCTTGAGAAAGATGAAACTCGAGCTGTGCAATCCAGTATCCACACCCAATGAGCCAGGAATGATCAACCATAAGACAAACTTCAAGAATGACGAGGCACTTCCAGCGAACAACTATCGCGAGGCGATAGGAAGTTTGTTGTACTTAGCCACAATAACCAGGCTAGACATAAGCTTCGCCGTGAACTAACTCAGTTGATTCTGCAACAAGCCCATGAAGAACCATCAGGCGATGGTGAAACGTGTTTTCCAGTACTTGAGAGGGACCACGATAGTCGGAATTCATTTCGAAGGAGACAAGACAATCGTGGCCTACATCGATTCAGACTTTGAAGGAGACTCTGAGACAGGACAGTCAACGAGTGGTATGTTAGTGATGAGAGGAGGGCCAGTGATCTGGTATTCTCAAAACCAGCGTCTGGTAGCGACTTCAACTGCAGAAGCCGAGTACCGAGCAGCAGTATCAGTGATTGACGATGTGTGCTGGATCAAACGAATCGCACTGGGACTTGGCATTCTAGAAGCTGAGCTGCCGATCACTCTGTACGTCGACAAAATGTCAGCCATACACATGCTACAAAATACACACGAAGGAAAGATGACCAGAGGAAAGAAGCACATCGAAATACCACGAAAGTACATCCAGCATCACTTTAGCAATACTGCGGCACTGCAACACGTCGAGAGCAGCAAGCAGATCGCAGACACCCTCACCAAGCTACTCAACAAAAGAATTTTTGAGACGCTCCGCTGTAAAATGATCAAGGAGGAGTGTTGAGATTTGATCAACTAACAGCTGACCCGACCTAACCTAACCCAACCTTGACCCTATCCTTACCTTGCATTTTCTTTTGTTTTATATAGAGTCAAAGTTGGTTATATGTTTTCTGCACAGCTCTTGTGAGAAACTCGAAAATTGCGTCGCCATCAAAAATGTCGGAAAAGTACTCATTAAAATAAAAATCAAACGACCACAGAATTTTGCTCGAAACAAAGTCATCATAATGTCAACCATCATTTGATCGTGCGTAAAGGCTGTATTTATTTTTTAGGGTGCCTCCAGAGAAGACTGACGTGATTTTCAAGCTGTAGCATTTTTTTGTGATTGTGCCTTTTGAAACCCAATTCAATAAATTGAACATTTTGTCAACTTGGATTCGACTTTTTCTCAACTGGAAAACCCGAACCCACTGAAATCAACAACATATATATCTAAGGTATAAGCAGTTTCATTAATGCAATCAAATTTGTCTATTTTGATTAACAAATGACACAGCCCCCTATCAAAATTGGTGTTTTACGTTGTAAGTTTCCTTGTACCCTGGATCCTACTATTGAAAGTCATTACATTTATTGTAAACCTTTTTTCTTAGCCCACGTATTTCCATTTTCATAGAAATCACTGAACGTAATATTTGTATGCCCTATTTTTTGTCAGCTACAACTTAACATTCTTCATGGAACCTGTCATTCCTTTCATTTTGCGGTAACAATATACCTTCTCTTCACCAGGAAAAGTCTGGCTTAACACATCACCCAAACCAACGTCCGAAGCATCTGTCTGCACGTTGAATGGTATCTTGGAATCGACGCATGTTAAGATAGGGGCTGATGATATTTCTAGTTTGGATCTATCAAACACTAGCTCGCACTCGGGTGTCCAGTTGAAACGCTTGTTTTTTTAGACTAGGTCAATAAAGGGGATTACTAGAGATGCATGGTCTGGTATAAACCACTTATTCTATGAATTTGCTTTATATTCGTTAAAAATTTAAAACGATTAATATGTATTGAATAAAACGCTTTTCACATTGGCTTTACCTAAAAGTTGTCGTATTGAAATTAAAGTTATATGAAAATCTATATTACACTTAAGTATAACAAGTATAACAATATTGCGAAAAGCTCTTGTAACAAGTTTGTACTCATCTGGAGCCATAGCATACATAACAATAATAATAATTGATAAAACACGAGTATAGTCCAGTGAGTAATTTTCATAAGTGAAATTTTGTAAAGGGTAGGAGACTCAAAATGTTCAAAAAGCTGGCCCAACTTCAATTAGAAGGCAATATTAAGGATGATTTTAAGAAATTCAAGGCTTTCTACAATATATATACGTGATCACCACTAAAACCGTTAAAGAAGAAGAAATGGTACAAGTGGCACGTTTCTTAAGTTGCCCTGGCGAAGAAGCGATTGAAATCTTCAACGCATTTAATAGAGCAGAAGCCGATCGAAATAAAATTGATTTTGTAGTGAAGGCGTTTGAAGAATATTGCGATTCGCGAACAAATGAAGTGTATGAACGGTTTAAATTTTATTCGAAGTATCAAGCCGAGGGCGAACCCTTTGACCATTTCATGGCGGACATTACAAAATTGTCAGAAAGTTGCAATTTTGGTTCTGAAAAAGGTAAAATGTTGCGCGATCGAATTGTGATAGGTATTTCAGACTCGAATATCAAAACTAAACTCATCAAAATCGATGACCTCACACTACAAAAAGCGAGAGATTATTGCTGAGTGAGCGAAATTACGGATTCACACGCAAAGCAAATGTATACACCCATCGATGAAGTCAAAAAACTTTGGAAATCGAAGAAGCAATCCATAGAAACAACTAAACAGTGTACTACAAACGAAGCAAAAGCAACAAGATAAGCAAAAGCAACAAGATGTCGTGGCTCCACTAGTTGAAGTGGTCCATTCTTTTTTGTTTTGATTCTTTAATGCCGCTTAAAACATATGAAATTCAACATTCTTCCCTGCGGTTGTGGTAGGAAGGAAGTTTTCAACCGTGACCTATATAAATTATACCGTACCATGATATTTCAAAATAATTTCGCACACTCACTAATTGCATCTTTTACAATTATAGCAGCATACTTGCTGTACAAAGACAAACTGCAACACAGATATTCCCAAGTCAAACTTCAACAGCACAAGCTGACTCAAAATCTGACACAGAATCTGAATGACAAATTAAAGCTTTACAGTAGTACCAACAGCAAGTTTCAAGTTTTCAATTAGAAACTATTAATTATTCCCACCATGCTCGTCGTACACACATCATTAAGCCAATTTCTCATGTTTAAATATCCACAGTGGAGCCACATGAATGTCCTTCAAAGCAAAAGCCTGAAAATCCGATTTGTGGTGCTTATAAATTAAAACCAAAATCCGATATTGGTTTCAATATCATGAATATTTTGTGCACACTTACCGCACTATTCACTCTTACCCATTTTACCCCCACAAGTTGGACTGCCCCAACAAGTGAAAATTTCTATTATCTGCACAGATTTTTCCAGTTGCTCAGTTACGAAAGGAGTACAACGAACAGGATAGCAAACCTTCCCAACCCCTGGAACATTATGCTCATGCAATGACCGCATGAATTGAAAATCATTCCGAAATAGGTTTACCATCATCATCGACGGAGAAAATCGCAGCTGGACATCGTTAAACCATTATTTTTGCCAATCACAGCATTTGCTGGGAATTCCCTTTTCAAAATTGATATCCAATTAATGTTCATGTATACCTTTCTGTGTGCATCGATGTATGGAAAATCGGATGAGTGTGTGTGATTCCCATAAGGAAGTGCGACCAATAAATATAATGTTGATAAGTTAAGGCTACCACAACTGATCTTAAATTAATGGTCCGTTTAACGTTAGCATAAAATCTTTTGTTTAGATATTAATTGACATAATCGCATCCAGTAAAGTTGGCAGTAAGCAGCTTAAGCGGAAGCATATAATTAATTGCACGAATTATTTGTTGTAGTATCTTTTACATCATTGATGAACTAATTTCCTTGTATGCAATTGTACTGGTTGATGTTATTAAGCTAAAATAGTTTATTACTTATGAAATTCTTTTGTAGCTACATGATTGAGTTGCTTATTTTAATAATTTTTTTTTTGAAAAACTATTAGAGAAGAAAAATGTTAGAAGAAGGTGGCAAGGTTTGTCAAAAATAAAAGGACTAAGGATGTTAGGGAGTTGCTTTAATTAAAAGATAGCACCACCTTGTTTCAGTAATGAATATTAACTGTCCTTCACAAATTCACGTTTATCTTTTACTCTCATATCATAAGCTACGTTGTTCGTACGAACCGCTAGCTTGGTTCGACTCGACTCGACTAACTGAGTACCTGCTACAATGTTGCCAAGTTGGAGTTGAAAGCTCGGCCATCCTGGCCAGAAATCGTTCCGATTTCTTCGTATTATTCGTTATCTTCATTAAAGTCGTAGGTATCCAAATCTGGGCTGAGTTGGCACCATGGTTTCATTTTATTACTCGTGAACACTAAACTGAATTTTCGTTTCTGATCATCCTCGAGGCTTTTGATAACATAGCGATCGTTTTTCAAAACTTTGGCCGCTTTATATGGTTCTCGATACTTTGGCTTCAATTTATGGGACTTCCCCGTTGCTATTGATATGTTCTGTATAACCACTAAATCGCCTTCTTCTTATAAAACTGAAATCTTCTATTTGTCGTCAAATCTTATTTTCCATCGGTCCTTTTCGGTCATAATACGCTGTGCAGCCTCCTGCAAATTTTGCTTATCGACAATTGATTCTTGTGAACCGTATCGTCCTGTAGTGCTTAGATAGTGCGGCTCGCTGTTACATCCCTCAAACGGAAATCAAAAACGATCTGATTAGGTGTAAATCCGATCCTCGGAGCTGATTTGAGAATTTAGTACCCATTGTGAACTCAGTAGAAGCTCGTCCCATTTTTTACAATCCGTCACCGAACATCATCGATATGACAATATTGATTGGTTAACGCGCTCAACTTGGCCGTCATCACGTGGAGCTCGCATAGGCACTTTCACGTGATGAATATCATACGTTGCACAGTAATCCTCGGATTCTTTCGATGTAAATGTCGACCTTCGATTGTTTATAATACAGATTTGTAGTCGAAAGTATGATGTGATATCCCTCAACATGGTAACTACTGGTCGACTGCTCTCGTGGCTCGAACCATTGTGAATTTACTGAAAGGGTCTGTTACTGCGATTATGTATAGATTGCTTTTGTTACTCTTAGAAAACGGTCCTAAGTAATAAATATGCAATATCCTTAAAGGTATATGGCACTACAAGGTTAAGATCGCCATTGACTTTTCGCATCAATCTTCTTTTCTTAAGAGTGTAATCGCAGTTTAACTAATTATGGCGATTATAGCCATAATTTCCTTTAGTTTTGGCTCCTGTCACTGTAATGATATCAACCAGTGGCTTTGATCAGGTTTTTGTATCACTTACACTTTATCTGCTATTGTTTTCGGTTCTTGTGGTTGTTCGTGTGGTCGACAACTTAATGCATCGACATGGTTCATATTGTTTTCTGCTGGAAAGTCGAATTCTTGAAGTTTTAGCCACCATCGAGCAACTCGATTGTTGAATGAAGTGGTTAACTTCATCGTAGATATTGCATTGCGTTTGGATACCTCTCGGAAGTGTTTTCCAATCAAATAAAATCGAAATAATCTAACGTTTCAATGATTGCCAGTACCTCTAATTCTTGGCTACTATACTTCGTTTCAGCATCGATGCAATGTCTACTGAAATATATAACTGGCTGGAATGGGCTCTCTTCCGTAGATTGCATCAAGACTCCGGCGGGACCAATAGAAATGTCGTCGGTGTGTACCTCGTGTTCAGCCCATGGATCATGAAGAGCTAGAACAGGCTCGCTACAGAGACGAGTTTCCAACTCGTTGAAGCTCATGTCTGCGGTTTTGTCCCATACGAAGGATTTCTGTTCCTTTGTTTTTAGCAAATTAATTAGTGTCTAAGAAATTTTTGAGAATCCTTCATTAATTAGCGGAAAAAACCTCGCTAATCAGAGAAATCTTCTGACATCAGTTACATTTTTAGGCGTTGGAAATTTTTGGATAGAATAAATTTTCTTGATTCCAGGCTACATTCCGTCTCTATGTATGCGATGGCCCAAGAATGTTAACTTGAATGCAAAAAACACACTTTGACGGTCTAAGTATAAGACCCATCTCCTGTAAAATTTCCAGAACTTCCTTCAGAGTTTTGAGGCTCTCTGTCGCCTTCACACTAGAGATAATGACTTCATCCATATAGGTTACGATATTTCTTAATTTCATACGACAAATTTAGTCAATCATGACCTCTTGGCAAATCATCGGCGCATTAATGAGGCCAAAAGATATGACGTTTTACTCAAAATTATCAAGATGTGTCACCAATCCAGTGTACTGACGTGATTTTTCATCCATAGGAATTTGGTAGTATCCAGAGAATAAATCTAGTGTCGTGAAGAACTACTTTTTTGCGAGAGCTATTCCCCAATAGTTGACATTAGGTACGGCTTCTTCTTGGTGATAGCGTTTATTCCATGAAAGTCAATACAAAGACGCTCCTTCCCATCTTGATTGGGACCAAAACAATAGGCGAAGAGTATAATGATTTACTTGGACAAATTACGTTTGTGGCCAACAATTCATTCACAATCTGCTCAATTTTATCTCTTTCAACCAACGATATACGATATGGTCGAGCATGGATAGGCATGTCAGACGTCAACTCGATACTCATTGATTTTATCCAGCATCGAATCGACCCATTTAGGTCTTAGTCTCTGCAAAACAATCACGAAAATCATCAAGTAGTACCCGCAGCTCGGTTGTTTCGACTGCAATTAAATTTCTTTCCATGTCGGGTATTTCAGGACATTAACTTTAAACGTGGCACCCTCCATTTTCAATAATTATTTGATTTGAAACTCGGTTCAACGCATCTAATCCCAAAAGCAAACTATTTGGTATGAAGTGAGAGGCTACAGCATATAGGTCCACGCGTACGATTGTATCCTCTATTTTTAATGTCACTATAATGTTGCAAGTACATTCTAAGCATTCACTCACAACTCCATTCAGCTCAATCAGAGGGCACTTAAGTATACGCGCATGAATCTCGCACGAGAGGTCGATTAATAGCCGAGTCTATAAACGCGTCCAAAATTTTTCCATCCATCTGAATGTTTTTCACTATTTGGTTTTGTGCGGAATAGTTTGAATGCAATTGACGAATATTCGCGTTACTCACATATTCCGGTTTATTTCAACTTACCGCGATGTGTTACATGCCGAAAGACGGATGTGTCCCATCTTTCGGCATGTAACACATCGCAGTCGTCGATGGGGCAGAGAACAGTTCACGGAAATGCGCGCCGGTTTATAACAACTATAAAAAACACGCTTTTACACGTCGTTTGCATCGGCAACAGTCGTCGCTCCCGACACAGACTTATTAAATATTTTCTTTGACACAGAGTTCACGTTTGTCGGGCTTACACTTTTTATTTCACTATGTGTTTTTTGCGTGACCGGTTTGTTTATCTTACTTTGGTTTGTTAAATAAGTTTTAAGGCAACAAAGAAAGTCCTTAGTTGTTTTGAATGTAAAGCACGTGAAAATGGTTTGCATTTGAACGTCATTTAAACCTTCACGCATACATCCTAAAATGGCTGTATCACCAATCCCTGCCCGTCTACCTTCCGCACACATTCGATAATAATAATCCGTATATGGCTCATTTGAACGCCTGACGTTTGCCATCATACGAAGATGTACCTCGGGCTCATTTTCGGTAGACTCGAATTCCTCTTTTAAAGAGCTTGCAAACTCATCGATGCTTTTGAAAATACCGCATTTAGCCACAATTTTTCTGGCCCTTGAACTTTCGTTTGCACTGCAAACAGAACAATGTTTTCACCCTATGAATGTATAAATGCTAGTGATTTCACACGACGAACAAATTGTTGTGCTGTCAGTGATGTGCTTAACGTTGGATCGAATTCTGGCATTATTAAAAGGACGTCTTGCAACTTGTGGAATATGCTTTGGCATACTGGGACTGCTTGTCGTGTCAGATACGGCGACTGATCTTCATCTGTCTGCAGTAGATGTAGATTCGGTGGTGATTCCATGACAACAGCCTCATTCGCTTTGCCTATCGTCCGTCGGAAAACCAAGATTAGAGGTTGATGCCATATTCAAGTTTGGCCGCACGGCAAAGGTTAAGCCTGAAACAGAGTTTGAAAATCCGCCAGCAATACTCCGTACCTGAATATTTAACGCTTGAACTAAAGTTGTGAGATTTTGCACGCTTTCTTGCAACTTTATCGCTTCGTCGGATCCACGAGAGTTCTCGGCTAAAATTTCAACGTCGTCATCATTGACGGCTTCCGTCAGACGTAAAATTAATTCAGGTTCGTTGCCTCTTATCGGCAAATTTCGCGAACGTAGCTCATATTTGAGTTCATTGATTGTGGGCGAATCAATACGGTGTCCAGCATTTTCAACTAAGAAATATGGCGGTCACACACGAATAAAAATTTGACACGGCAATCGCATGAATATTCACGATTCAAAATGTCGGCTCATCAATCGAAAATACGCAGCGAGCAGTTACGGGACGGCTAAAAGTTATTAAAAGCACGCAATATCCAATAAAGCGGAAATTCCGTAGCTTCCCACTTCTGAAAATTGTCAGGACTAAAAGGACTGTGGATGTTAGGGAATCGCTTTAATTAAAAGATAGCACCGCTTTGTTTCAGTAATGAATATTAACTGTCCTTCACAAATTCACGGTAAAATATATTTTACCCTCATATCATAGGATACGTTGTTCCTACCAACCACTTGCTTGGTTCGAGTCAACTCGACTGACTGAATACCTCACTACGGTGTTGCCAAGTTGAGGTTGACAGGCAGCAAAAAATAATCGTATAGATTTACATTAAATTAATGTGAAAAGGGTGAAATGATCAATTTAAAGTTTTGCTAAAACAGTTGTTACAGATAACTCCCTGCACCATTTATAGATTACTCATGCAACTTTATAAGAGCCAGAGATGCTTTTGCATTCAATTTTTAATTTGAAGTTCAACTAGCGTGGGTACTTGGCAATTTTAAGTACTGAAAAGCTTGATAATATGGAAAATTGGTGCAGGTTTTCTAATACCGATGTTTTAACATTGCGTGGGAGGCGTACGTAGCGTTCTGCGATGATCAAAACGTAATGGAGAAAGTGGTAGAGAATGAAGATATTTAAAAAAAATTGAAAATCTAGGCTTCAATTGTTTTCACGAGATTAATATATTCTCTTGAATTTGAATATCATATAACAATGAGACGTCATAAAGTGACGAGAGAATAGGAGATTGATTCTACGTCTAACATTCATTGCATACAGATTGGTTTTTTAGTCCTTGCTCTCAATAATTTTCAATTATTAAATAATTTTTAAAACGTTGTTGGAAATTAATTTTTATTAGAAAAATTATATCATATCATCGAAGCAATTGATTCAAGATTTTTATATCGATTATCATAATTTTAGTTCGACAGATAAAGAAAAGCAAAAAACCTCAAAACAAATTCGGGACCGCTGGAATAGAGGAGCACGACGGCTTTGCACCGTTTGTGGGAACTGAGGAAACTTCAAATACTGCGTAAGCGACGATTATCAACAACAAAAAGCATGATCAAGAAAGCTCCGTTAACGGCAGATGTAAATTACAAATAATTGCAAACAATGAAGAAAAGATCAAGCTGCAAAAAAAATGATGAACTGAAGCTAAGGATACAGTTCCTTGAAGAGGTAGTCAAGAAAGGGATGAAGATTCAAAAGCTGCGAAATCTAAAACAAGCCCAGCAGGAAATGAAGGCGAAGAAAAATGTTAAACAAACGATTCTAGAAGAAATTTTAAGTCCTCATGGCGCTAATGAAAGTCAAAACTATCTTGCATCGCTGGTAGATCTGGCAGAGGAAATGCAAATTGAAGTAGATGTCAAAGGCCATTTTGGTAAAGATACTAATGCAAGTTTTATTTAATATTTAAAAAATGAAAACTGGGAGAAGAAACCAACTTGTAATTCTGCTGATTCCTCATAAAATCCATCAATAAACCAGAAAATGATATATATAGTTTGGCTTTTGAAAGCCGAAAATAAATCAATCAATTTTGAAATCAAAAGGGTAAATGCAGAAAAATTAACAACTAAAACGAAATTGCTGGTTGACTTCAAGTCACCCAAAATGCTCTGAATTTCGGGGAGATTCCACACTTCACCTTTCTTTGCAAGTGGACTACGGCGAGGACACAGTCAATCTCCTTCAAGTGCTCAAAGAAGCTGCACCAGAAATTGAATTTATTTCTGTCAAACCTTTGCAAACAGGAGGTCAACCATCGAAAAGAAGAATTTACCGCCTGATTCAGTTCAAACTTCTAATAAAAGCAATCCAAGTTCCCATCGACAGAGAAGATACTTGAATTTCAGAGTAGTGAAGTGAGAACGCCTCGAAAAAAAGATAAGTCAAACAAATTCATGTCCCCCGGTGAGAGTAAATGGGCTCAGATGGAACCTAGGGAGAAATTGCACTGCGTCACCTGCGGTGTATTTGGTCAACCAGTATTATTTCAAGCATAATTTATTCCAAAACAAGCGTAAGTACGCCGGATCTGAACCTTCCAACTTCGTCAAGCCCGAGGTATCATTTGCACTCGTCGCTACAGAATCAGCAGACAATACTATAAGTAATGCTGGTTGCAAAAATGCGCTGCTTTTTAAATCTACCAACAACTTAATTCCTATCGGAAAGAATCAACAAACAAGATTCGAAAATTAACTTAACTTTTCAACGTGTACATCTTTTAAATGTCTCAAAGCATTATCGTAATCGAGCAGCTCACCTAGGCAAACTGCTCGAAGGACCTTTACAAAGAAAGTACCGTTTTATAAAAACAACAACGCAATCATTGTGGAACAATTTGATACGCAACTTATTAACATTATTATTACTAACCCGAAATAAGAAAATATATAAATAAAATAACAAATAAAAATCAATAATGGCTACCCCATTGCGATAATCTGGCCAAGCAATTTCGAGATTGTTGCAATGAGAATCTGCCGTTACCGCCATGGAGAGGCTCGTGGAGTCAAGTGGAATTGATACGAAGCGGGACTTGCAGACTGAACATCCGCTTTGTTAACTGCACTCGTGTGCAATTTCCTCCGCTGCTCATTCTTTAAAGATTTTCTCATAACATTTATTCGGTGATTGATTTGATTGAAAAAATATCGAAAGCAATTAGTTTGGTGAAGGCCCACGCCCTCATTTTCATTAAACATTTACAATTAATATTAATTAAAACGCTCGGTACTGAACTTTATGAATAATAGGGTGCAATATTGAATACTGAAATATTAATCGAATTCAAGTCAAATTATTCTAAAAAATCGCTATCGGTTTGTGACTGTTTAAAGATTTTTGGGCAAAGTATTAAAGGTGCGGTTCATAGTTACAGGATTATTGATATGAATACCCAACTCACGGATCTCGGATAACTTGTGTTTCCCAAGGATTTTTCAGAGATTTCAATTACCTTATGGACCTCAAATGAAATTTTCAAAGTCAAAACAGTACAGTAAAATTTTCAGCACCAAAAATCAGATTATTAGGCTCTTGACTTGTACCAAAACCTATTTGCATACGGAGATGCTGACGGTGTAGCTCAAGCTTTTGTTTGTTGAGCGAATATTCTCTATGGGGATTTGATTAAAAGTGATGCATTTGATTCAATATTGATTGCTGTAGTTAGTAGATGTTTTATTTGAGTGTAAATTATGAGATGGAGTCCGTATATCAATTGTAAAGAAGTTACAGACTCACAAGTTACCAATCCAATTACCAATTGGATAGCCACGTTTCCGTGTCGATTAGCACATGAATGTTGATGATGATGAAGATATTTGTAACGAATATTTAAGAGTAGTAAATTTGGATGACATGAAAAAGTTAAAGCACGATTTTAGTAAAAGTGATAGTAATTTGTATCGAGTAGTTAATGCTTCTAATTGAATTTAATTGCTTTGAATTGTGTCACATATAAAGATAGCAAGAATTACAGGCCCTACCCGCCCAGAACACGAACGCACCTCGGAGGCGGACTGGGTGAGTACCCTTTTTTTATTCATTCATTAGATTGTTTCCTATGCATTTTTTGAAACTACCTCAAGTTATCCATTAAGACTAAAATATTGCAAATTGGTTGGAAAATGTAGCCACAGTAATGCCATAAAGGGAAAACGTTCCCAGCCTAGTTTTTTTCTCGCTGTATTCCTATTTGAACGCTCATAAAAATTAGTGTTTTTGTAAATAATGCTATTATAAAGAATACACTGGCAGCTACAAAATGAGACCAAAATTTTGACAATCGGGTAGAAATTGTGGGTACAGTGAACGATCAAAGCTAGAGATCTGCCAAGGAAATTGACGTGTTTTAGGAAAATCCAAGCCTATGCCTCCTAAACGTCATACAAAATCAGTATTTTCATGCAAAGTACAACATATTTACATATATAAAAGCAGCTACAAGATGACACCAAAATGTCAACAATCGGATGTAAATTGCTGGGACAGTAAGCGACCAAACCTGGAAACCGTTACGAAAAGTGCACGTGTTCTAGAAACAGCCATTTTTACCCCTCTTACATATTAGATAGTTTGCCTAAAATATTTTTCACCCATAAAAACACTAGCTTGGGTTAAACCTTTAAATTAAATCGAATCAATCCAGAATTCGCAAGTTTAAGGGGAGAAAACCCGATTTAAAGTTTTACGGGAGGAGGACACATGGAAAATTGGGATTTTTTCCACTTCCAACTATTAAATTCACTCTATGAATTTTCCAAAGTACCACAAATTTGTACTATTTGAGAAATTCAGACAACTAAGACTAAAATACTGCAAATCGGTTGGAAAATGTAGCCACATTAATGCCATAAAGAGAAATAGTTCCCAAAACCTGCCCCCAAAAATAACACTATCTTAACACCAGTAGTATTTAGGCTATTGTTTAGTGCAGTGGCATAATTTTAAATATACATATATATGATATAATGGCCCTGCAAACACTTAATCTCGTTGCAGTGGTTTCCGCATCAGTTTCAGGTAGAGTACTCTTTTTAAAGGCCTTTATATCCAATACACTTTTAATCGCGAACAACCACATGTGGCAATTTTGGCTATCCTTTAAGTTTTCTTTGTCCATGTCTTTCTCCATCGCACAAAATAAATGTCAATAAATTTTTTCTACATGGTTTGACGATTTATAGAATTTTTATCATACAAAACGGCTTGAAGCGGAATGCACTGATCTATTACACAAAACAATGTAATTGGATATTTTATTACTTCATTGCTCGCGCTACTGTCATAGTGTTACTTGTCCAAATAATTCTGCGAGCTACTGTCACAATTGTTGTCGCAACTATCAATAACATCATGATCAATAAACGAATGCACTCGAATGCACGTCACTGCGGAGTATTCAGAATTGCTCGAATATTCCAGGTAGTTCTCGCCAGAACATTCGAGACATGGATTGAATGACTAGAGACCCTATATAAAGCCGAGCTGAATACATGGGGAGGGATAGTAAAACCACGATACTAAAACTGCGATAAGTGTAGAGCGCAAATGAAAGGCGATAATGATTGATAGTGAAATGATTTTTGTGATACAGACAGTTGGAATATAAATTTATAGACAAGTGAATAACATTTTAATTATTTTTAAAATAGTAAAATCAATTATTGTGCTTTCTTAGTAAATAAACTCTTCTAACTTAATTTAAAAGACATTGCGTTTTTAATTTACTGGAACATTGAAATTATTGGCCGCGAACCATAACACACGACAATATAAAGAACTGAATCAATCGGTTGTTGGATTAAGACTAAGTCCAGGAGTAGAGTGTTAATTAGTTTTATCGAATACAATGTTACTGAGTAATCACAACGTGTTAATGTGAATGTATGGATCCAAGTGTGGAGGTATGTAAGAATAAATGGCAAAATGATGAACACAACTAGACCTATTGAACAGCCGTTATAGGCCATTACTGTGACGCCATATAAGCTGATTTCTTTCTGTCTGGTACTTGAGTGAATAGACGTTGATTATGTTCAATTCATCAAAAGGAGTGAACAATAGAGTCAAGTGTGTTTTACAATCTGTATGAACTAGTAAATTGGAAATTAACACGAAACATAATTGATTTATCAATTAATAATAAATTAATTTTGCAGCTATAAAAACTTTTCTGCTCAAATGGTTATACTCCCCTAAATAAATCCTCTGATCGACCAAATGCAACTCCCAAATAAAAAAAAATATTGCCGAATCAACCCGTTGAATTGTGCGAAATAAAATCATATTTTCACTTGTATCAGTATTGTATTACGATTCACATGAATCAGAATAGCGTATAACTCCTCTAAAGTAATAGCATCAATGCTTCCCGCTTGCATAACGAATTTAATTAATCCGATTTTCATTTCAAAATGATGGATGATGATTATTGATCCATAAATTGATTTTTGATTTGATTGACACTGTTCTAAATTTCGTCAGTAGATAGATATACAGAGCTGCTAATTTTCCATACTCTCAAGTGTGTGTAAATAGCGGTGAAATTTGATGGATTAACATTAATGGCTTTTGAGGATGTAGACAGGATAAGGTTCAATGATTTCCATTTGATGCTGAGAGTGATTGAAACTGTTTATGCAAATAAACTGTAGCTGGGGAGGTAGGAAACGATTACTCTATTTCCTCTCTCTGAAACATTAAATCAAGGTAATATAAGTAAATGAATTTCATGTGGTGAGACTAGTTAAAAGCAAAGAGCAAATAATATTTTTATAATTCAATTCTGGTTTTCATTGAAATCATTTTAACGAAAATATAAGCTGTTTCGTAGAACTTGATTGGAATTTTTAGGCAACGAATAAATATTTTTCACGTTAGCGTTCCATTAGACTAACCATCTTTATAGAGTTTCATTACTGAATATAATATGCACTGGTTTAAAAAATATTTATGCATATAATACAGCGTTAGAGATCAGAATAAAATCATATTTTTATCCTGTGGTTTCACCAAAAAATTTCAACGAGATAGATTCCTAGAAATGAAATTTTAATGAGTTATTTTAGTTTTATTTTTAATATTTGTAATATCTCATCATTTTAACATAGACTGAAAAAACTTGCTCTGGTGAACTACGAACTTAAGTCTCATCAACATCCGTTGAGAAACTTGCCCGATAGAGGGCTACAAAGTTCTTTGAAAAATCGCATATTTGAACCACCGCCATTTTAAAACCTGCATTTAAGTGATCATCAAAGTAACAAAATCGTTGGAACTGAAGCAGTATCTGTCTCAATATTCAATTTCATACAAATCAAATCAAATTCGTGACTTCTAGACTTTGAGATTTCGAACTTTAACTAACCACCATTTTGTAATTTGATACCTAAGATTAAAATCATTTGTTTACTTAACACTTACAGTCCCCATCAGACTGCGAAGTCTCATCAAGATCGGCAGAAAGGCTTGGTCAAAATTGCAACAGCAAATTTTTGCAGATTTTTCGATATTTTTTTTAAGACAGTTTGACTTTGAATTTTTATTGTGGGCTTCATTACATAGTTCAGTGAACTTCTGCACCAAATTTCATCCAAATCGGAGTCATCCTAAGAAATCATGGGGTTTCACATAAAATGGCCGCGATTTTGTTTCCGCTCGACGAATTTAGCTGCTAAACGAACTTAGCTGAGATATTTACCTAATAGACCAAATTGAAGTGGAATTGCAACCTCCAGAGTGTTTACAAGTTTCGTTAAATTTCGGATATTATAGCAAATGTTTTTCCTCTTTATTTCTCGCCACTCAAACCTGTGAGTTAAGCCGAATGCTAAGTGGCAAGTAAAATTAACAAGTGCGGATGAATTTTTATAACCTTTTATTTGAGAATAAATCCGACCGGACGTACTACAGTGCGTCAAATTCAATCGAGAACTGTCAGAATATATCTCTCTCTCTTTCACTCTCTCTTTCTTATATGGCTCGAATGATTCTGTTGACCACATTGTAGGGTTGTGATATAGGGTTGTGGATTTTAGATTTTCCGGTTGTTCAGATGAGGTTGTATTTAAAATTTTCTTTTCTAGTGTAGTGAAGGCTCCAGTACCCCCTAGCTAGTGGTGAAATCACGATATAATCATGACGTGTGCGTGTACAATTTTTGCTTTTTAGGTTTGCAAAGCAATTGTAGAAGGGTTATAACAACAAAAAAACATATATTAAACTCTAATATGATAAATATGGTAGACTCTAATATAATGCAAATATTAAAAATTGAATAGAATACAAAGATACACCGTCTGTTTGTGTGAATATGTCTGAGATAAATACATAAATGTGTTATGTATGCATTTTTGCGTATCGCTCTTACTTGGACCTGGCCTATTAGCGGTCCAAGAAGCGAACATACCGCCCTAATCGACGTGGAAGTTTTTGTTACCGCTGCCCCTGAAGCTGCTGCTGCTCCCTCTCGTTCTGTGGGCCGTGGCCTACGTCGATTTCTTCTTTTTCTTTATTGCAACTATACTCCCGTTTTCTGTTTGATTGAGAGATATGCCTTTATGGGAGCACTGATAAAAGCTGTGTGGAGCAATGTTTGTTATATGGACCAGTAAGTTGGTGTATGCTTTTTTTTATTATAATATAAACTAATTAAGCCACTGTTTTATTGAACAAAGTAAGTTAAGTGCGTACTCTTGGTAAGTTAAGCGCGTAATCTTGGACGAGACCACCCTACACACGGTCGTCGTTTTTTCTCTGGAAGTCAGTCGTTTCCGTTTTATCTTTGAAACTTTGTCGTGTAGGTCTCAGTCACAGTTCAAGTATTAGCTGTTGCAATATGTATTGCATTGTGTAGTCTTTTCTTAGTGTTAACTGTTGAATTGAGGTGAGGAGTAAAACGGTCTTCAGTTTGGGATTATTTTCAAAAAAGAGACGATGACACAGTTACATGCAGTAAGTGTCAGAAAATTTTAAAATTTTTTGGCAACACGAGCAATCTTAGTAAGCATCTGAAAAGATTGCATCCTACCTTGTTGATCAAACCTTCAGAGCTCCACGAAAGCCAAACCGTACCAAACAATGATGCTGACATTCCCCTTGAAGCATTTCATTTGTCCGTATCATTGTCATCAAGATCTACGTCATCTACCAGATATAATGCTTGTGCTCCTTCAGAAATATCACAAGCAATAAAACGAAAACGCCAGCTCAAACTGTACGGAAGTACAAACTGTTGTAGTATTTTTGAATCAGAATATGCTAAGATTGATGAAATCTTAATCAAAATGATAGTAAGTGATTTTCAGCCAATTCCTATAATTAAGAACAAAGGATTCTAAAATACTCAAAAAAATTAAACCCGCTTTACAAACCCCTGAGCTGGCGGAAAATTATGAATGCCTTAATTCGAACCATGTACCATACCATATTGGCTAAAGTTCAAGACGAGTGAACCAAACCGGCGCTCTTGGTGATAACAGCAGACATATGGACAGCCTGTTCCACTAAGTCATTTTTAACCGTCACTGGCCATTACATAAAAGGATGTAAAATGAAAAGTACGTTGCTGGAAACCAAACAACCAACTGATTGACATTCAGGGGAAAAATTGCGAGGGCACTACGTGAAATTTTCGTAAATTGGGGCATATTCGACAAAGTAGTCACTGTCATCACCGATAACGTTCTAATATGAAAAATGAGTGTCATGGACTTACCAAAGGACGATAAGGAAACGGACGCTGAAGGAAGCAACCAAACTACCATCCAGGTTGTAGTGAATATTGAGTTCCATAAATGTCCGTGAAGGACTGCAGCGATGTTCTGCTGCCTCGGCAGAGGAAGGTGTTGATTCCTGCCGAGAATGCCCTCGTCCGGAGACGCGTGAATGCGCTGGCAGGCTAGCATTGCGGTGTCGTGGGGCGGGTTCGTTTCCCCGGCACGAGGACTCACTACAAAACATTTCGCATTCACGAATTGCTTGCAGAGTTCGAGAGGACGACCGAAGTCGCAAATCTGTAGATAACCTCCACGAAGGAATTACGACTTGTTGCGAGAACAAGAGAAACCTGAGAAGAAAGGCGAACTTGGGGTAACCTCGTCTTTACCCAAGTAAATTCAGGGCCCACAAATGAAAGAGGGGCAACCGGGTGGTGGTGGAGCCCCTTCATGCCCACCCAACCGGAATAAATCCAATGTTAAACTGTTGAAGTGGCCAGGTATTCCTCTTCTGAGTGGAAAACTCATATAACTTGAATTATATGAACTTTCCCATCAGAAGGGGAGTACCCCGGTGACCAATTTATGTCATAGAATTATACAATTGAATTGCATAACTTTATGCCATAAAAGGGCACTTGGCTTGGGCCACTCAACCCATAAAGTCTCCTGAAACAAAAAAATTTTTAAGTACCCGGTGGCTGGCTCATATTTTGGGGTGGAAGCCTGCCACCGTACCGGGTCCTATACCCGATTGGAAAAGACCGGAAGGAAAAGACCGATTTTCCATTTAATCCATCATTTTTTTTGTTTTTATTCGAACAACGTTAAAGCAATGGAACAGTATGATTTTTCTATGGCAATCAGCACAGCAATTTACAACACCATATTGAAAAGCATTTAATCGTTGAAAGAGGGAAATTGATATTAAAAGAAGATTAACATTATACGAAAATTCATTTTTTCTCTGATTTCCTGTAGTATTATAATTATTGTGGTTAGCTCTTGTAGATGCCACACTTTCACCCTACATACATTATGTAAAAAAAAAAATTCTTACATAGATTTTTTACGACGATTCTTCTTCTCTTTTTTTTTTCTTTTTTTTACAAATTCAATAAATATTTTTCAAAAAAAATATTTCAATAAATATTCAATAAATATATATTTTTTTTTTTTTTAAACTCAATAAATATTTAATTAAAATTCAATAAATATTTTTTTTTTTTTAAAATTCGATAAATATTTTTTTGTTTAAAAAATTTCAATAAGTATTTAATTAAAAAATGTTAAGAGGTTACTTACAGTACCTTTCCCTCGACGACGAGCGCTCGCTGACGATGTGGAGGTAAGCAAGTCCTGAAATTTTTGGTAGTGAAGAATCGCGTCCATACATCAAATTTTTAACACACGAGTATTAAGACATAGAATAACTCTTAAGGGTGTATAAAATCATCTAAAAAATTCAGCTATCAAAGTGTAAATACATATAGACTTCCTTGAATATCAGAACCGTATGGTCTTCGAACGTGGTAATGCTCGCTGCTACTTCTTCTACGGCTTTTAATGTTTAATATTGCGTTTATATGCAATCCGTTGGTCAATATATGGATTGAGTGATTTGACTAATTCTTCTGGATCTAACTTTCCAGTTGATTTATCACTCCTTGTTGAACTATGTTTGAATGCACAATGCGCCTTTTTGCATACAAACGGTGTGGTTTCCCAGAAACAGCGAGTACGGTCCCGCCGTTTCCCAATCAACATGTGCCGCTCCGTAATATGAAGATCTTCACCTCGGCCTTCCAACCACCTGTTGCACCCCACTTCGGGACCTAATGCTGATGGCTCATGGCGATATTGGCAGTTGCTATCATTTTTTTACAGGCACGGTCGTAGAAAAAGTAGCAATATCTGAAGTTCCTTTTTTTTTTTTTTTTTTTTTTTCTTCTTTTTCCGCTGTGCATCCACAGGATGGTAGAAGATGTCTCTGCCACAAACCTGAAATAACGCATATTGAACTTGAAGTATCGAACAAAGACCTATAAAGTAATGGACGCGAAATGAGCTTATTTTCATCCATACTGGATTGCATGCAAACGTTCATAAAAAAAAAAAAAAAAAAATATTCTGTGCATTTGCATTTGCCTATTTCATACATTTTGGTCTCGTCTGCTCCCACTCGTCTATTATTTACACCATTTTATCCAAGTGCGCTCTTTCTTTATCCCTATTAAATTCAATTTTATTACTATTTGGACTCTAGAAATCAGAGCCTGAGTTCGTTTTGCCAAATCATTCTAGGCCCCATATATTGGGCCAAACTATTCTGCACTATTTACAGGTTTATCTAACTCCTTCCTCAATTCCTCATTAAAGCTAACGCGACCAACTTTTAGCTCTTTTCATGATGTTAATTTTCTTTTCTCCTCCCAATACTCTTAAAACACTTTGGTGATCAATCCCCTACAATCCCTTTCATAATTTATCATTCGACTCGCATAAGTATTAAAAATCGAAATTTTCATTCACGCCGTTTCATTCACAATTTGTTCATTCATAAAGTACTATAAATCCAAAACGCGAATAGATTCACACATAAATCAGGCACTCGCGCATTCCCGCACGGACTAACACACTTGTAGCATTTAACTATTTCACAGACATCGTTCTTCCCCACGTTCTTCCACTTGCTCACGTTCCCTTCTTCATTGATTGATGAATTGCTCATGTCGTTTCCGTTACCGCTTTGCAAATTTGGTAACGAGTTGGCAACGTAAGCGAAGGATCGACCACCTTTGGAATTGGTTTAATCTCATGGCTAATTCCTTTTCAATGCGATGCAAATCGAAACGAACCTCATATGCGATTAGATTGATGGCAATACCCGAAGGTACGAAACGCCCTGAACGGCCAATACGATGTGAGTAAGTCTCAGCCATACGTGAAAAATCGCAATTACTAGCAACATTCACAGCCTATACGTCAATACCAAGTGTAAAAAGATCAGAGCAGACTAGATTTCTGCATAGCCCCTGTCGAAGCTCATGGAGAACACGATTTCTATGCGCCTGCGCCATGTTGGCATGGATATAGTAACAACAATAACCAAGTCCCGTGATCTTCTTAGCCAGCAATTCCACACGTCGCGTTGAATTGCAAAATATTATCGATTGGCTTATTTGCAACTTAGAGAATAACGCATTAAGACGATGCACTTTTTGCTTCAAATGTATGTACTTTTAATGATTGAAATGTTTTAGGCCAATATAAAATTAAATTTTCATCCCTGTATCCAATTTTAGAGCTTGTTTAAGTATTTCGTATGTGGAAAATGAAACAGCTACCATGGGTGTTGCTCTTAAATAGTTAATTGACATTCCTCAATATAATCCTCGAACGATACCGTTTTCACGGTAAATTAACGTTAATGTTTGCATCATTCCCATCCCAAATTTTGTTGTATCTGGGCTCATCGTTGCGAGTTGCATTCTTCTTCTAGTAACATCCAAGTGATATGAAATTGATCGCTGTTTCCCGGGTGTTAAGTACAAAAGAAATTTTTCCCTTTAATTATTTTTCATGCGAGAGAAAAAAAAAACGAGTGTCGCGATGAGGAAGGTGACTGAAGGGTTACTCCTTGTTGAATTGAGTTGGTGCTGTGTGCCTGTGTCAGCGCTGCTTTTAGAGCCATAGCTCCTAGATTACTACAAGGTATTGGTCGCGAAATGGAAAACTATCGTGGAGCACAACAGCGTCGGATAAATTGACGAGAATGCAGCAACAAATGAACCTTCCTTTGCTGAAAGTTAAGCAAGAAGTTCCAACTAGATGGAATTCTTGTCTTATAATGATGGAAAGATTACAAGAGATTAAGTTTCCTTTATCGGCAGCCATGTGTAATCTATCAGGTACACTTCCTCTTTCATTGTCTGATGACTGGACCGTGCCTCAAACATGTAATACCATACTCAAACCTATGAAAGAAGTTATCCGGTGAAACATACATAACAATATCTATGATCATTCCTTTAATTCGTGGTCATACCCTCAACAACATAAACCCCATAACAGCAATAGGAAAGATATTATTTCAAGGGAGTCTGGTCATTGGAAACATCCAAAACCAGCACTAAAGCTACATTTTTGGACCCTATATTTAAGAAACTAGCCTTTGGTCAAGAAGCAAATGCCAACCAAATAAAACAGTGGATCATCCAAGATGTTGAGATACTGATGGCTACAAAAGCACATGGGCAGATGCAGATTCCTCAGAATGTAGATCTTGAGTTATCTACGGGTAATAGATCCGTCTAATTAAAAAGCATGCAATGAAAATTTAACGTAGCATTTGTCCATATTCCTTTTTTACTATTTTCAGATTCAAATAAGAAAAAGACTCCATGTAGTTTACGATCGGAACTTTTTGAAGCTAAGGCAAAGAGCGGTCAACGCGCTTTGACCACCTCTACGTCAGCAATAATTCAGGTTAATCAATACTTAGAGCTACCACTGATAGAGAGGAAAATGAACCCCCTACAGTTTTTGGAGCCGAAAAAAGAAATTTCCCCAAAATTCCATGAGCTTTCCAAGAAGTTTTTGTGTACGCCAGCAACGTCGCTACCCTCTGAACGGGTGTTCTCGAAAGCCGGGGAGTTGACAAACGACTGAAGAAGCAGATTAACCAGCAAAAGAATAAAACAAATTATGTTTCTAAATAAAAATATTTCATTATAGTTATTCCATTCAACTTGAGAGTTTACTTTGCTATCCACTGTTTTTTCTTCCCCTCCTTCACGTCTACTGTTTCTTGGGATTCTTGAATACTATATTACTATTCATAATAAAAGATAAAGAATAAATCTATAAACTCGTCATTGTCGCTACCTTAAAGCAAAGGGTTATCCAATAAGAGGTGTTATTTTGAATAGCCTGATATTTCGGTAGATGTCACTTTTGAAGCTGTCATTTGTTGACATTAGACAAGTAAAAACTACGCCATTAATAAAACTAGAACGACACACGCTTCAACACTGCATTAAATTTGTTAAAATTCACTATACAAATGGTGAAAATTTGGCAGAGACGGCTCAAAAAACTCGAACATTTTTGGGTCCTCGTGAAGCACCTTGTCGGACCACAATACAGAAATTGGTGGAACAAATTTGAGCGGTTGGGACAATTTAGTGATGTGAAGAATGAAACCCGTGCACGTCACTCAAGAACAGCCAAGAATATTGCTGCTGTAGCCGAACGTGTTGAAGAAAACCCAGGTTTGTCCATTCCTCAGCGGTTTTTGGAATAAGGCATTCCACAAACGTCTTTACACTGTATTTTGTATAAATATTTGGGTCTTAAGGCTTATAAAGTTCAACTAACACACCAACTCAAGCCAGTCGATCATCAACAACGTCGTGTCTTTGCTGATTGGCTCCTTGAAATGCATGAAAATGATCCGGAATTCCATCGAAAAATCATCTTGAGTGATGAGGCCCATTCCCACCTCGGTGGCTTCGTCAACAAGCAAAATTGTCGCATCTGGGGCTCGGAAAACCCAAGAGTTATTATTGAGAGGCCTCTTCATCCTCAAAGTGTGAGTATTTGGTGCAGTTTATGGTCCGGCGGAGTCATTGGACCTTACTTTTTCGAAAATGAGGCTGGAACAACAGTTACGGTGAATGGATTGCGCTATCGAGAGATGATTAATGATTTTGTATGGCCGAAATTGGATGGTATTGATATAGACAACGTTTACTTTCAACAAGACGGCACTACGTGCCACACAAGCAATGAAACGATTGATCTTTTACGGGAAAAGTTTCCGGAACGTGTTATCATTCGAAGAGGCGATCACAATTGGCCACCAAGATCTTGTGACTTAACACCTTGCGACTTCTTCTTCTTTGAGGGCCACGTGAAAGAGAAGGTCTACGCCAACAGCCCAGCGTCGATTCAAGACCTCAAAGATGGAATTCGTGAGGCGATCGAGGACATAGGGCAGCCACTTTGCGATTTGGTTATGGAAGCTTTCATGAAAAGGATATGGGCCTGTAAGTGGTGGTCATTTGCGTGATGCTATTTTTCACTATTAACGGCACACCTTTTTCTTTATAATCAAATAAACATCAGATCATTTATATTTAAAAATGGCATTTTTCTTTTAATATCAAAATAACACCTCTTAATGGAAAACTCTGTATATTAATAGGGTAGTTTTAAGGCAAACTTTTATATTAAAATCCAGTTCACAATCCCCACCAAACTGATTTTTAAAAAATAGACTATTGGAAGGTTCGAAACCGGGATGGCTCTTGTTTGCGTTTTCAATTTCAATTAAAAATAATAAAAAGCTTTTTTAGCCAAGTGAACAAAACTGCCGAGTCGAGCATTCGAACAAGTCCACAACTCCAAGCTACGAGAGTGTGAGGGTGAGATGGTAAAAAAAATAAGATTAGTAAAATGCAAGCCGAAAAATAGCTCGGATATTTTCATTTGGGAGATTTTTCTACTCAAAAGTCGGTTCCACTTACACGTGCATTAGATCATTTTGAGTCCAAATGATTTTTGATCACCTCAACAGTAATAAGCAATCACTCGAATTATTGGGTATACTTGAATGATTCGATTATTGCCGCTCGATTATGCCCCGAATAGAACTGGTAAGCCAGGCATTCGAGCAAGTCCAAAACTTCCAGCTACGAAAGTGCGAGCGTGCGATGGTATAAGGAAATGAAACAAACAAAATTCAAGACGAGAAATCACTCGCATATTTTCATTTGAAAGATTCTTCCACTGAAAAGTCAGATCAATTTTCATGTTCATTCGATAATTTTGAGTCCAAGTCACCATTCATCTTCACCACAGTAATTAGCGATCACTCGAATTATCGGGTATACTAGAATGATTCGATTATTGCCGCACAATCATGCCCAAATAGAACTGCCGAGCCGAGCATTCAAACAAGTCCAAAACTCCAAGCTACGATAGTGCGTGAGATGACATGAAATTCGAAGCGAGCAACCACTCGAGGGGTTCTTCTACTGAAAAGTCAGTTCAACTTTTCATGTGCATTCGACCATTTTGTGTCCGAGTCATCATTCATCAGCACAACAGTAATAATCGACCACTCGAATGATTAGGTATAATCGAATAATTCGATTCTTGCCACTTGATTATGCCCATCTCTATCGATTGGTCGTTAGTCGGTCAAAACCGGTGCTTTCTATTTACCTCTCGGTTGTCTGGTGAAGATTTGGCTAGCATAAATGCAGGTTTCAACCTATCAATCGAGACGATTACCTCTTTGCCACGCACTCTTGTTGCCGCATTTTACTACCTCGTGCGGACCATAATATGACGTATGCAATGCGTTTTTACGGTCGGTGTCATGCCACAAAAAAACGTGTGTAGACGTTGCCAAATCCTTAAAATCGAATGGCACGCGAGAGCCATGGTGAGTGATGGGCACTGGGTAAATCAGCTTGAAACTTCATCGCAAGTCCTTGATAAAATTGCTCGGTTCGTGATCGTATGGTGCCGGGGTGAAAAATTTGCCTAGCAAACGTATCATCTGGCCATAGAGTAGTTTAGCCGGCGAGTATCTCAAGTCCTCGCGATGGCTTGCGCGTATACCCAGAATGACGTCTGGTATGATTTTTGTCCATTGGTCGTTCTGATGGCATCGAATCGTGGCCTTGAGGTTGCAGTGAAAATGTTCCACCATGGCGTTTTCTTGCGGGTGGTAAGCAGTCATGTGTAGGTCTGTGGTACCTTCTAGATAGTTTAGCGACCTAAGGAGGTGCGATTCGGACTGTCGTCCTTGGTTGGTGGTGATTCATGGGATCCAATTTTCCCAAAATGCTAATGCGCTTCCTCTGATCTTCTATAACATAAGAATGGCCTCGGGCAATGGTAAGTAGCAGTAACGCATATAAGGTAAAAGCATTTTGCTTCTAAACGTGGCATGGTGATAACCTTTATGTGCACATGCTACAGTCTTGTAGACGGCGGTATGAAATTTCCGACGGGTGCATGCACATGTCGCGAAACTTGCGATTGCTGGCAGTGTCGATATACTTGTGCCCAAACTGGATAATTCTATTTGATAGAAGGCCAGATGTATTGTTGCGATACCAGCTTTGATGTTGCTCTTGAGCCTGGATGAGCGAGGCGGTAGGCCGAAGTAAAAGCGGCTTTTCTGAAGACTAGTGTGATGAATGGCTGAGCTTTCCTCGTCGAGGTGTCGCACCAGACTTGTGCATCTGTGCCTGGAATATGCACTCATTTGAACTGTTAGTCTGTCCCCGAATTCAATAGTGCTTTCAGTCTCCGTTGCTTTCTTGCACTGCAGCCAATTTGTTGTAGTCGATTGTCCGCTCGATTATTTCTATGTGCTTGGCAACAACGTTGTCCTTACCCGAGATTTGCTGAATGTCTGTCGTAAATGGGCTAGTGAACTCGAGGTGTCGAGCTTAACGTGCCGAAGCATTTTCGGGTTTTTGATGGTAAGCGAATGTTGACGGCTGGTGATCAGTGTCTACCGTCAACACTCGTGATTCCAGCAAATGTCGGAAGTGACTGAAAGGTAGATTTTCAGTAGCTCTCCATCGAAGGTGCTGTAGTTCGATGAGTGCAAAATACAGCCCAGGACTCCCAAGTATGAACTACAGTGATTTCACTGTCACTGAAATCTGTTGGGCGCTGACTGCGGCTGCGTTTTAATGCACATTAGAACCCTGAGCTTCATTTTCGATCGCTATTGTTGGTGGCACTTAACTATTTTTTACCCTCTATGTTATTTAATATTCCTCATTTTCGTTCACTGCGTGTTCAGATCGTGCCGTTGTCACCAATTTGTGGGTTAAGGCGAATACTAAGTGGCGAGTAAAATTTACAAGGGCCTTTTATTCGAGAATAAATCCGATCGGACGTACTACAGCGTTCTAAATTCAATCAAGAGCTTTTGGAATCTCTCTCTCTCTCTTTCCTTCTCGTTCTCTCTCTCTCTCTCATATGGCGGCAATGATTCAATTTATCCGATTATAGGGTTGTGAATGATGGGTTGTGAATTTTGGATTTTCTAGTTATTTCACAACTGAATTAACTGTTCGCTTACAAAAGCAAAAGTAACAAAATCCAAGTAAATTATTTACTTGTCCGATAAGTTAAATTCACATGCATAAAAAATTCATATATATACATCATGTATCACATTACTCGCTCGCCCGCGAGCAGATATTGCAACTTGAGCGCATTTAATTTTCATTGGAATGTTTGTCCGGCTGAATTCCGCAGAATTATGTGCCGACTAGAATTTCTTGAGTTGCAGAAAATTTAATGAAACTTGAGTTCCAATCTTTGTTCCCATGGGAATAAAATTGTGTTATGAATTTTAGAGTAAGCAATTTTAGAATAAAAAAATGTTGTATTTAAACTTAAGCTTTTGGGAAATAAATTCAGTTGTAGTTTTTACGGCGTTAAACAAAGTTTATTTTATTTACTCTGGTATTTTGCTTTGATACAAAGGATTCGAAATATTTCTAGTACTGCACTAGAAATATAGCTTGGCTTCCTGCACATTTAGTAAAGTACTAAATTGTGAATTGGGCGGTAAGAAAATTACCTTATCGCGGTACAAAAACACTAACTTTTCAATATTTTTCTTATATTCTCAACGCAGTAGACTAAAATTCACAGTCAGGTCTAGAATAATACGATTTGATGGTAGCTTAGCCATTTTAATTCAAACCAATCTCGGCTTCATCGTCACTGTATCCGCTCAGCACGTCATTTTTTTCAGCTTCTAGGGCTGGAGGTAAACTTTACCATTGCTTCAACTGATCGGTAGCAAACATTCCTAGATACATAACTTCATTTTTTGCTGACTGTCTCCGAAAGGTCTTCCAGCATCTATCTATCATAGGGAAAGACCTTCGTGATGATATATGGATTTTTGTACTGTAGTTCGAGTCTCCAAGATTCGACAGTAGCCACGGCTGCTTGTTGCATTACAATCAGATCATCGTACGCAAAATCCGTTAGAGTCTTGCAGTTTACGTCAAACTGAGCTTTCCATTTCACCTCCTCCTGGATCAATTGTGCCGTATCTAGTCGCCAAGTTGTCACGGAAACCCTTTGCACTCTTTTCATGCGGTCATTAAAATACCGCCCGAGCAAAGATTAAAATTAAAATGTTAAAAAATAAAAATGTTAAAGTAAAAATGTTAAACTAAAGATGTTAAAGTAGAAATGCGGAGAAGAAAATCACCAATGGGGTTCAACGATTTGGGCGCGAGGA
Organism: Odontomyia ornata; assembly: GCA_963969285.1. Taxonomy (NCBI): domain Eukaryota; kingdom Metazoa; phylum Arthropoda; class Insecta; order Diptera; family Stratiomyidae; genus Odontomyia; species Odontomyia ornata. The sequence continues at coordinate 474,877,370 of OZ017738.1, read as the reverse complement.
GGAGGAGGGATCTGGACAAATTGATTCCGATGCTGAATACAACGATTGTGATAATTATGACGATGCTGTCACATCCGTAATCGACGGTTCAGTTGAAGCCACCCACGCCCACAGATGTCGTCTCGGGTCATCAAAGCCAAACTGTCTGCATGGTAATGGTGGGAGGCTGACAGATTCAACACAGGACAATTCATTCGATACAAATGCTCTTGACTCAAAGATGAAACATAAAAAGAATGAATTTAAACCAGTACCGAATTCGAAAGACAGTGACAATGTTACAAGTAATCCAGAGCCAGAAACAAACAATGATAAGGGTACGGTTAATACCATAGTAGATGGAGATATTATTAAACGCGTTTTAATGGTGGGGAATCGGATATGAAGAAAACGATCGAAAAGAACAATAATCAAATGGAGACAATCAAAACAAAACTCACATTATTCGTATCGAAATTTCTACAAGTAAACTACAAGATATTTTGGACGACAAAGTTCTACAAGTAGATGAGATTAATGAAGATGATGAGAACGATGACGTTGATCTTGACGACAAGAATGACAGTGATTGTATTATTGAAGATGTTGTAGATGAAACAACCAAAGTCGCGTCGCGATGACAAAATTCACTGAAATTCCAAACATTATCTCAACAATATCGGAGTCAGCTATGAATAAAATTGATACCGTCGTCACAACACTACGACTTTGCCTAAAGAAATAGCAACTTCTACTCCTAAACCTACCACAACAACAACAACAGAATACATCTAATTTATAATCAATACTTGCAATCTATCTTTGTTGTGTCAGTGCTCATTCATTTCAAATTCATCTTCCTTTTATTAATAATAAATTAACATATTCAACTCTGCTTACATGATTTGTGAACCCGCTGAGAATAAGTAGTATCCAGATCCATAAATGCATTTGATGTGGCGACTGTCCATGTTGGAGATTGAAATTGTTTAACGGTTGCACTTAATGCTGGCGAACATTTAATTGAGTTGCTTATATCTTAAAATTGAAGAAATTACATTGTGAGTAAACTAATTCATGGATAATCTTAGCTTAGTTTCAAACAGCTAAAATTATTTATGTCAAGATACGAAATTGATATGATCAATTATTTCTTAGTATCCACACTGACTGGTGTAAGTCGCTTTCTAACCACTCAACAGAATCAATGCGGAATATTTATTAATAAAGAAAGTGAAATCTTAGTATGAACGCCTAAAATAAAATTTTAAGTTGAAACTTATTGTATCTGATTAGCTTCCAAAATGTTATTTAACAAGCTAAGATATCTTTTTCGAAAAGGAATAGGAAAGTGCATTCGTTCTACTTTTGGAATTCCCATTTCAAAGCCGCATCGATATTGTTATTTAATCTGAAATAAATTTTATAAAGTATCAGGCTCAACTTGTGATTATAAGAAACTCACTGGTAATACATTTTTTTTATATTTCTCGTCCTGCTGGTGTTTGAATGATTTCTGCTGTATAAATATTTCTCTCTAAAGTAAACAAATAAACAAATTCACTGCACAGAATGTCAGTCACTCTGACATTTACATCTGATGGGCGAATGTACTAGATGAAGGGAAATTTTGACTTCATTTGCCCGATGAACACCAGTTGGGGGATCGCAATTGAACGTTGAATCGCCCAGAAGTAAAATTAACGGCTCACCCGTTGAAACCGAGCCAGTGAAAATCCTGGAAACAAAAAACGAATCTCTTCTCTTTTCTGGCGGACAAGGATCAACAACGGAGACTGAGTGTGGCGAGCGACACGAAATTTCTCTTGGAATTCATCGAGAGCAGAAATTTACAACAGCGAAAGCAGAATAACTAACGACTGAGATAAGGGAGATTCACAATATCAGATCAACGAGAAGCTCGCTGGCAGAAGAACTTCACAAGGCAAATTACTTCGGGGGCCTCCCAAATAGGTAGACGTAAGTTACATTTTGCATATTGTTTAACTAAAGTTCATTTTATTTTGAAATCATTGCACTTTGTCATTAAACAAACAATTAAATAGCTGAACGTATTTTTCGCCATTAAAAAAATATTGCCACGAAAATAAATTGTACACCTGGCTCGGGTGTGTTCGGAAATATACTTCAGTGTGAATTGATTAGTGATTTTTTAGCGCGGGTGTTTTCAGGTTTTGCTGGTTGCGAGGTACGTCGGGTAATTTGAACCCGCCGAAGTTGTGCAAGTGGTCACCCGGTGAGACGAATCCTCCCCTGTTAGAGGAAAAAAGTGGGTGTTATTTCGAGCTGTGTGAGGGGTGTTCGACAGCCGCGTTCTCGCTTGACGGCTACTTAGGACCAGGAAATAAGGAAGTGATTCCTCCTACGACCGTTCCCAACGGTAAGCCGGGTCCGAGGTCCTTAGCAGGAGGAACTCTCACGCAAAGGGTAACAGAGTTTATATTGGAACCAAATATGCTATATTTCCATAACCAAATGGTTTGTGATCGATAATCAAAGACTTAATCATGTGGAGACATTTTCGTAGTAACGTTTTGCAACGTATTGCAGTTGCTCGTCGCGGTTACGTCCCCTACTTGAGGTTATTGCCATCAACTAATGTTAAACCGTTTTGTTGGCCCGTTTTACCTGTTTTATTGTAATATTTCACGTGTAGTTATTCAAACAGAATATTTCGTTTCGTGGTCTTTGAACACTTCAACGAGTTCATTGGAACCTCTTGGTTATCGATCAATGACATGATGAGTGCTCAACAAAATTCGACATCAAACGACGAATAGTGTTACCAGACGGTGCCTGTCGGCCACGATACTATTGACGAAATGCACATTGGGTTAACTGTAACTGAACGACTATTTTCAATGTACATTGTCACTATTTCTATTTCTGAACTGATTTATTGTAAAAATTGTACTGAATTGGCGTTTCAAAAACATTTCTTATCAAGTCAATCGGTTGACAAATATCAAAGCTGTTCAATGTTTACATAACGATATAAAATATGACGTACCCTATACATAACTATATATATATATATATATATATATATATATATATATATATATATATATATATATAGATGAGGGTGGTTCTATCCGTTCTTAGCCTACAAATGAAAACCGAAAATTTTGGAGAAGTGTCAGTTTATTTCTCAATATAATCTCCTCTTCCCCCGATACACTTGGCCCAGCGATGCTCTAACTTCAAAACTACGAATCCAAGTCTGCTGAAAGTAGCCATCTTAGACGATGTACTACACGATCACCCTCGTATATATATATATACTTCTATTTCGCCCCTACCCCTTACCAACCCACAAAAGAGACAGCGTGGTAAAGTATCGTCTCACTCCCCAACATGATAGTACACAAAAATCAACAGCCCTCATTCTCCGTAGGCCGGAGTGGGCCTAGGATAGGTAGCTCCCAGAGACCATCCACGAAGCCAGAGGGTGTCAAAAATCCGCGGAGGTTAAGCCACTACTAGAAACAACTAACTTCCATAAACATAGCAACCTACAATTGCCGGACGCTATCAAAACAAGCAAGACTGATCGAGCTAGAGGAGGAAGCAGCAAAAATCAACTAGGATGTCATCGAACTGAGTGAAACCAGAAGAAAGGAAGAAAATCTAGTAATACATGATTCGGGCAACCTCTTCTACCACCAAGGTGCACAATCAGGCAGAATTAGCGGAGTAGGATTCCTTATAAACAATAAGTGGCAAAACAAAATAGTCAGTGTAACAAGCATCTCAGATTGAGTAGCCAGCCCGACACTCAGACTCTCACAGAGATACACCATCCAAATTATTCAAGTCTACGCACCTACAACTAGCCACACCGACGAAGAAATTGAGGAATTCTACACCGACATCAACCAAGCTTGAAACAATAACACTAGCCACTTTAAGTACCTAATGGGTGACTTCAACGCCATAATAGGGGAAAAAAAAGACCAAGAAGTGTTGGTGGGAAAATTTGGACTAGGACAAAGAAATGAAAGAGGAGAACAACTAGCGCAGTCTGCCCACCACCACGGGTTATTCATAACAAATACCTTCTTCAAGAAGAACAAAAACAGGAAATGGACGTGGCAAGCATCTAATGGGATAACAAGAAACGAAATTGATTTGATACTTACCAAACACCAAAAAACTGTCAAAGACGTTTCTGTAATTAACAGATTTAAGACGGGAAGCGACCATCGCCTGGTCAGAGCAAGAATCACCCTTTACTTGAAGACAGAAAAAAGTAAGCTGGTCAGGAAGTCAATAAAAGCCGGCTTTAACAATGAAAACATCAAGTGTAATATAGAGAGTTACCAAGCCCTAATAAACAGAGAAATAAAGGCACAAAACTGAGACGCAAACCACCTAACCGAAATCATTCTGAAAAGTGCTGAACTAGTAGGCGGACCTCGAGTAGACGATATGCACCACAAACTTTCAAATGAGACTAAGGCACTACTCAGAAAGCGCAGGGAAATGGAAGCATCCTCAAACATCGAAAGGATTGAATATTCAGAAACCTGCAAAACAATAAGGAAGATGATATCTGAAGACATCAAGGAGTATAACGAAAGACTGGTGGAAGATGTCATTACAAATAACAGAAGCCTCAAGAAGACAAAAAGAGCACTCCTCATTGGCAAAGAACAGGTGATAGCCCTAAATCATGACAACACCCGACTCACAGATAGACAGGAAATAATTAAGGCAACCACTAACTTCTACCGGGACCTGTATAAGGCTCCAGATAACTTGACTCCCAACTTAATAGCAACAACCACTTTTTCTGCAACCAAGGATAATGCCAAGGATAATATCCTAGTGGAAGAGGTCGAGATGGCTATCAACTCCATGAAAAATGATAAAGCGGCAGGTAATGACGGTATCATGGCTGAACTGCTCAAGTACGCAGGCAGAGAAACCTGGAAACTACTGGCAGAAATCTACCCTGATTGCATTAACACCAGATGCATACCTGATCAATGGTATAGTGCTTATATAATACTGATTCACAAGAAAGGCAGCAGAGAAGACATCAGGAACTACGGACCAATAAGTCTACTATCGGTATTCTACAAAGTATTAACGAAGATCATTAGCAACCGGATACAAACAGCCTTAGATGCCGAACAACCACGAGAGCAAGCTGGTTTTAGAGGTAGATACAGCACTATAGATCATATCCATGCACTATGGGAAGTCTTGAGTAGATATAAAGAGTATGAGCAACCTCTAGCACTGGCCTTCACAGACTTTGAGAAAGCCTTTGACTCAATCTTTCCTGATGCAATAACCAATGCATTAATAACACAAGGCATAGACAAACCATACGTGGAAGTTCTAGCTAATATCTACCGCAATGCCAGAGCAAAGGTCAAGGTACTAGAAGGCACCCCAGAGTTTCCCACGCAAAAAGGGGTAAGGCAGAGAGACACCATATCGCCAAGGCTCTTCAACGCCACGATAGAGGGTATCTTCTGAACCCTACATTGGGAAATATATGATTGAACATCGATGGTGAACACCTCAATCACTTAAAATTCGCAGATGACATAGTGTTTATAGCTTACAGGCAAGATGAATTACAAGAACAGCTGAATGAACTCAACGCGGCTAGCGGAAAAGTAAGCTTGAAAATGAACTTAAGCAAAACCAAGATCATGTTCAATGACTACATAAACACTCAAGGGCATACAAAAGTGAACAACACAACACTAGAAATAGTCGAAGAATATGTATACCTTGGTTAGCTCATACACAAATCCGGCTCACTACTATCAGAAATCAATCGACGAATAAAGATGGCATGGAGTACTTTCGGGAAGAACTCGATTATATTCAAGTCTAAAATGAAGATGAACTTGAATAAGAAAACCTCCAATCAATGCTATACGGTAGTGAAAGATGTATGCTGGGCATTACACGAAGGGATCACAAGAGACTATTGTGGATACGAGAAAGGACCCAAGTAACAGACGTGATACAAGCGAAATCATTGAAATGGCGATGGGCCGGTCACTTGGCGAGAATGACGGACGGCAGATGGACCACAAGAATAACTCAGTGGTACCCAAGAAGAATAAAACGACCAAGAAGACGCCCAAACATTCGATGGGGTTATGCATTGAGTAATTAAATAATACTGGAGTGGACAACCACGTGCCAATATGGTTGCAACAACCCCTGCGACCGCTTTTCCTACTGCTACGCTCTTGTTTACAGCCTTAGAGAGAGCCAAATTGCACAAACATGGCTGCTGCTCAATGTAAACAAATTTTCATACAATACCAAAAATTTGCTTTCTATTTGAAAAACCTTCAGCATTGTATGAAAAACATGCAAAACATTAACATATTAACTACTCACTTGTGTAAAGAAACACCTACAGATCCTTTTTCACTATGATTTTTTCACGAAGGCACTACACATTTCATTTTGAAATTCTAAATTAATTTCACAGTGTCACACGATAAAGTAACTTGAATCACAAACTGCGATCGAATGTTTAAACACTTGGAACGAATTTAGATCGCGAACACTTTCCACAGTTTTAAGATCGGATAAAATTCGCGACAAAACTTGCAAATTGGCCAATTTGGCGTCCAAACTGCATCTGTCAACTTGACAGACAGTTCGCTCTAGTCAGCTTTTGGAACAAGAAAGTGACCAGCAAGAGGCAGACGGGGAGGAAATGACAGACAGATCGCTTGGAAGAGAGCAGAAACCGGTCGCATGCTCTCTCATGCATTTTATATGAGCTGAGTCCATCCAGTTCTTATTAATCTGAGGGATTATGATATAAAGAAAATAGGCGGCACAGCCTGGATGAGAACAGCTGAAAACAGGAAGATATGGAAAGCAATGAGGAGTCAATATGTACGGGAGGCTACACCATAACTTAGGATTATGGTTGAACAAGCTGAATATAATGATGATGATGATATATATATATATTTAAAAGATACTCTCCACAATAGGTAAATTTCCATATAAGTGCAGATTGATCATTATATGGTTACGAATAGTTTCTACTGCTAGCTGCTCTAATCTTTTTTATCAAAAAGTTTACGTTCCCATCAAGTCCGACCCAAAATTATGTATTATTCATGAATCACAAATAAAAGGAAGTTCAGGATCAAATTTCAGCCTGGTACTATAAAAATGTTCCCGTTATACCCTTGAAATTAGAGTAAGTCAATATATTCTTTCAACCGAAATTGATACCATACCAGCTCAATCAACAGAGATACAATAAATTCCCATCAGCACTCATACTTATCCTGTCAAATTTATTGTCCTCATTTTTCACAGACGTGTATATCCATAAAATTTTTCACACCACAGAAAAAAAAATATTATTCAACACCCACAATCAATTACTATTTGTAAAGTGTATACGACTTATCGACCTAATAACGTCTAGTTAACCTCAATATATACAGTGATTGACGATGATACTCGATATCCCCAATGTATATCGCCTTACAAAACATAAAGTACCAGCATGCCGTCATCCTTTTGAACAAGTCATGACTTTTAATGGATTTGCAGCTACAGAACATTACTCTCAGCCGTGAACAGGAGGAGTGAACGAATGCTTTTCTCCTAGTCAAAGAACTATCCGATTACATCTCAAAGGAAACATCTCAATTTTTCGTCCTGGAATAGATATCTGCACTTGCCTCCTTGAAATATATATTGATACTGCTAGTATTCGATGGAATATTCCAAGAAATACTTTACATTTCATCATATTTTTCATATTTCATGCATATAGGAGTACAAGAGAGTGCTGGTATTTTCAACCTTGTTTGTTAAAGTCATCCTTCTTGAATGGATGCAAAGTATTTGGTTGACTCTCGTCTGATATATTCAAGTTAGTGGCCTGGGAGAGGAACCATGTGCTAAGGTAAGAGGATGATATGCAAAATTGGATTTAAGCATTACTCACTTTGAGTGTGTCGATCCGCTTCAAGCAACGAATGAAATTGAAACCAAGAAATTTATTTTTATCTGTGGTATCATATTTGCTACAACCAATCAACTTATAAGAAATTCATTCCAGTATCTATCATTTAGTTTGACAAGGCATAACCACACTAGTAAGTGAAAAGAAGGCAATTAAGTATAAGACCATGAAATGATTGCTAAAATTCGCATGACCTCCTTGCTTTGCAAAGATCCCCATGAGGCCAATAAGGTGACTATAGATACAAACGGAGATAGCAGCACCAAGCCGGCCCCAACAGATATAGCAAGCGACCCTTAAAAACAATTTTCAGACCACTTAAGCACCTGCTCTTCATATGAACATTCATTATCATTTACGCGTTAGGTGTCCACAGATGTAAGCACTTTTATTCAGATTGTTTGCGCTCACCGGGAGCTTGAACATCTTAGCATTTAACACGTAAGTAGTGCATGGTGCAGTTTGCACCCGAACGGCCGAATCTTTGACACCGATAGCACTGGTTGACTTCCCCTTTCTGGAGACTGTTGCACATGTAAATTAATGCTGTCTTAGATATGTAAACTGAATTAGAAAACAACCTTAAGATGTGATGTAAATTAACACCGGGAGGTTGGCGGACTGGGCTACGACTTCTGGTGTGAGGATAATGTAGAATATTGGAGAATAAAGTATAAGTTAAAAGATCAAAGTAAATCGGTTGTAGAAATGGAGAAGTCACACAAGCAAACTGCTCGAAAAGCTTCCTATCTCCTATTCAAAATTTTAAGGGCACATTATAAAAATATTTAATTATTTCCATTCATAATCGCAATTTGTAAAATAGTTTTCTTTCTTATTATTAAATGTAATTTTATATCAATTTTCCTCGGTATTAAACTTAAATGTTTCCCTTTATTTATATTCGTAATGAGATTTAACTTTTATTACTATTTCAAATCTTCTTCATTTTTCCTTACTTAAGTCAAATTTTGTTTTTAATAAATTTCAAATCTGCCATATAAAATTTAGAGTATGGGAACGTAGTACACCCCAACGGTGTATTACATTGGCGAAGGCAATCGAATTCAGCTGATGTGATTTATGCTCGGTAATGAAAAAGAGAGAGAGAGATTTCGGACGGATCGGAGAGTCTGTTATGCACCTCCACGGCGTAGACGTCGCGATGCCGAAAAGAAAAAGAAGTCGACGGGTGATCTTGTTTCGGTTATCATGTCGTAGGGTGTTCAAAGTGAATATAAATTTTTCATTGTTTATTCTTCTATTTTTTCCAAGTTTATTTTGCTATTTCAACACCACATTCTACAACCCCATCGGTTTTAATATCGAAATTTATCAAATACGCATTAATGATTGCTAATTCGAATGCATATGCTATGAAATTGCAGTTGCACAAGGGATTTTATTCGGGTTGGATGGCAAGTCGTGCGTAGAGAGTTGCAATCGAAATTTGAAACTAAAAGTTTTAAGCAACCGAGTCGGAGCTCAAACTTCTTGTTATATAAATTGAAAAGGAAGCTACAGTGCTTATAATGGTTCAATATTTATGAATTTTGAATTAAATACAAACATCTTTGAATGATGTGTCACGGTTTACATTTATGAATCATCTGGTTCGACTTTATAACGCCTCCTCGTTGCTAAGCTTATTGTTTGTGTAAGTGCAAGTCGATTAATGATGTCAATCTGATAAGCCACTTCGTGTTATTTCGCCTTCCTACAGTTGGAAGAGACAAAACAACAAATGAATGTATGTTAAATATTATGTTATTCCATTCGAAATAGTTATCTCAAGACGGATATCTCCGAATTACGATTACAGTTTGCGTGCGTGACATCCTGCAGATCCCGTTGCACTTGTCAGTAGTAATTTATAACAGTTTTGATACAAGAGGGAGAATCTTTTTGTTTAAAAAAAAAAAACGAAATATGCAAAAAGTTTATGTGATGGAATATTCTCGTGACACATTAAAAGGCTGATTACTGCTGTAAACAATGGATTATTTCAGTAATAACCACCAAACGGTGCAAAGTGCAACCAAGCAAACTTCGTCCGACCATTTTTCTGAGACATCCTTCGCTTGCGAATTGCCGTCTTGGGAAGCGTTTTTATTGATAATAAAAACAATCAAACTAAATCATTTCCTTATTACGATAAAGGCAATAACAGTGCGAGCATTGTCTGCTATAGTTTTGTGTGTGGCAAGACGAGTCCCGGTCAAGGAATTTTCCTGCTCATGCCATTCGGATGATTATGCGTAGAAGGGCTTCGAACGATATAAGATGGTATTGATGGTAAACAAGCGAGGTGAACAGGAACTAGTGGACCTTTGGGTGAACTATTCGATCATGGCATCTTCAAGGAAGAGGACAATGTGCTCCTCTAGCTGCAGGTACAAAGAGAAAATTTTCAGAGAAAGAAAATAGCGAAATTCTGGAACTACTGAATGAATGACTCAGAGGTAGTCAGAGTGGTACAAATACATCATCATTTTTGGCTGCCCGTCGGAGTGAAAATTCTCGCCGACATAGCGAATTAAGTAGGCGGTGCAAACAAAAAGGAAACCAAGTAAGCCTTTTTTTTTCTTATGCTCAGCTACATAACATCCAGATGTGTTCAATTTGTGAATGCTTTTAATTTAACCCAGCGGTCAAAAATACAATTTGGCGGCATTTTAGTTGACAATTTTCTATTATCGATGATGTGATCTGCCTAGACTGAAACACTTGTAGCTTTTTCATTGATCATTTTAATGAAATACATTGGCTGCTGCTGAAGATTTCAGTGTGAAGAAAGTAACAAAAAATATATTATTTTCAATCACTGGAGCTGGAAAAAAACCCGCAGTAAATAATTCATGAACAGATCAAGTAGTCAAACGTTTTTCTTTTTGGCCAAAAAGCATACGTAGCATTTTATAAACTACAAAATTGCATCGAATTTAAGAACAACTTCAATTAACTCTTTTGAGTAAAGTAAATATCGTCCATAATAGCAATAGAATTTTACATTCAGATAATTTAATGTCAGTTCAAATATCGAAACATCGTACATCTTGTTGTGATAATATTATTTCCGATGAAGTGAAAAGAATAAAAATGAATTGTTAAACCTTAAACTTCGGTCTTTCCATTTCGTTTTACCAGATCGGGTATAAGACCCGCAACGATTGCAGGCTCCTCCGCTAATATGGGCAAGCCATCGGGCGCGCTCCTCCATTTTTTTGTTGTTTAACAGGGGCTCTTGCTGGGTATAGTGGCATTCTGCTCGCGTACTTTTTTATGGTATAGGGTTATGTACTTTCATTGCATAACGCTATAGAATAAATCGGTTACGTTTGTATTTCTCATTTGAGGGAAAGAGTCGCACAAAGAACTTTTGTATGAGTTTTTCACTCAAATAGGAAATACATCGCCACGTCTACGTTTGGATCTTGATCCAGTTGGGAAGGTGCGAGGGGGCACCACCTCCATCTGGTTGCCCCACTCTTATTTGTGGGCCATAAGAATCGTCCGTAACGACAAAGTCCTCCTAAGTCCGTCTGTCTTCCCCAGATCCAGTTTGTCCGTTGCGTCAGCAATGTTCAACCCTTAGTGGATTACCTCCTTCTCGATTCCAGTCGACATTTATTTGACCCCAGAAATTCGTGTATGCGAAATCTTTTTGTAGTGGGTCCTTGTGCTTGGGGAAAGCACCCACCCCACGACACCGCAACGCTAGCCTGCCAGCGCATTCACGCGTCCCCAGACAAGGCCAATCTCAGCGGATTCCAATATCCTCTTCCACTGAGGCAGCAGACCATCGCTGCAGTCCTTAACGAACATTCATGCCTACTTCACTACACGGTGATTTCATTGACGGATTGGGATATGGTAAAGTAAAAAGTAATCGTAAAACTGGCGACGAGGAAGGAAAACTCAAAATTTCAATTAAATAAATGTTAAAGAAGAAGAAATTATAATCAAACTAGAGAAACCGAACATACCACCTAGAATGGCAGTTATTGTTAACATAAGTGAGTATACTCGTACACGATCAGACGATTTTTCAGCATACAAAGACCGAGTGGCTCAATTTTTTGTTGCAAATAATATAGCAGAGGAAAACAAAGAGCAACATTTATTTCGTGAATGGGCGCAGAGTGCTACAAAGTATGCACATCACTGACAGCTCCAAAAAAACATAGTGAAAAGAATTATGCCGAGCTAATGGCTTTACTAACAAAGCATTATCAGGTTGAAGTCAACAAAACAGCAGAAAGGTTTAAGTTTTGTAAAGTGAAGTAGGAACCTGGTGAATCAATTAGTGATTTTATAATCACGTTACGATCGTTAGCAGAAACGTGTAAGTTTGGAGACTATATTATAAGCACCACCCAAGAAAGTGGTGACTTAGAGACATTTAGCACTAGATGATGCTCTTGTTGACAGATTCATTGTCGGACTTCATAATGAACGCATTCAACAAAAATTACTAGCTAACGATCCGAACAAATCTGAAATCTGCTGCAATACTGCTCTTAGTTTTGAAATGTCTCTAAAAGAATAAGAATCAATTACCTCAGTCACGCACGATGTGCACAAAATAAACTTTGGAAAGAATCGAAAACGAAACAAAACTATCAATCGAGATAAAAAAAAAACTACCAGAAGCGTCTCATGCGAACAATATATCAAGAGATAAACAACCACTCCGCCAGGGCTGTCTTTTCGTAATTTAAACAAGTTGAGTAAGGAGGAGAGTGCTCCTACCAGAAGGTCTTTGTAAACAATCTAGGGTTGGAAACAAAGACATATAAACAAATGGACGAGCAACGAGAATCTGTGTACTCGTCCATGTGAGAAGCAAATTTGCCACATAAATAAGTTATAAATAACTTACGCTCTCGAAACTATGTGATTCTCTCTGCTTCTCCTTCCCCTTTGTTACCCCACTGACACCCGCGCACACCAACGAAATTTCATTTCAGTTTGAGTATAAACAACAAACAACTCTCACGGAAAACTCGAACGTCAAAGCAAAAGAAAATCGAAAAGAGCGCGAACCACGCGGGAAAACTCATGTGTCAAAGCGGATGGAAATTTCATAAATTTTTAATTAAAACAGTGAATTAAAGTTCCGATTACGTACGCGCGATCTTTAAAATTAAAAACTTTTTAAATGTGAACGTGTTTCGCCGTGAATAGAGTGCTAAATTAAAAGCATATCGCCTCAAACCTCAACTTCACACAACTTTAGCGCAGGTTGCCAATTGCTTCGGCTCTCACGACCGGTTGCGGATCCAGTACTCTCTATATCTATGGTTGGAAACAAGTTTACTAATAGCGTGAATCGATAACCTGAATTATTTATCCAATACGTGGATATGAAATCGTTCAAATGTATGCCAAAGATGCACAGTTTCTTTCATAAGCACAGTGCTGCCGCCATTTTGATCGGCCCATTGAACATATTCAAGTTATACTATTCCTGAAATTTTCATGAAAATTGAAAGAAAATAAAAGTGCCTAGGTCAATTTGAAATATGTATCAACCATCAACACGTGATATTGTTGTTGTGATTCAATACAATTGAAATGGCTATAACTCACTTGATTATGATTCGATCTCAATCAAATTTTGTGAACATACATTTCTTATAGCAATCTATATAATTGCGAAATTTCAAGAAGTTTAAGGGTTCTGTTTTGATTTTGAGGGTGAAAATATGAAATCTACAAATCATACTATTATTAACAAAGTTGATTGAATTTCGATTTTTGAGATATTTGTTGCCCTTGTACTCATAAAGGTCCACATTCGTGACAATTTTCAGTTTTTTCGGCTGAAAGTGTCCAATCGCGAGTGGGGGGACACAAATTTTTGGTACATCCCCTAATTTATAAAATGATTTCTAAAAGTTCTAATCAAGACCTTTCATTTAATACCCCACTCGACTACCTATTAAAAAAAAAATTTTTAAGGGTTCATTCGTTGTTAGGGGGGACCCCGTTAAAATTTTTTTAAATTTTTGGTAAGACCTTAACTTTTGAGAGACCATCACTTCTGACCTTTTCACAAATTTTGAGCATTCTAGCTTCTATAGTTTCTGAGGAAACTAGCTGTGACGCACGGACAGACGGACAAACGAACGGACAGACGGCCAGACAGGTTGCGAAACTTGTAGGTCTTTGTAAAAAAAAATTTTACAAGGACCTAAAAAGTAGTATATCGCGAGACAAAAACGGAGTTTAGCGGGTTCAATCGAAGCACGCAGAGATATGCTTCCAAACTGAAAAATATTACACTCAGAATAAACAAAACTAGAACTTGTTCATTATTATAAACATATATATTGTAAACTCAAAAATCAACAACAAATAAACATAACAAAATCAAATATAATCCAATTTCTGATCCACCCATTTCTGAATGGATTTACGAAAAATAATAAATTTTTTCAAAACATACTTTACAAGTTTCTTTGTCGATAATCAATCCAATTTTTAATTTACGAATTTTTAAATTTTTATTTTTCAGAACATATTTCACAAGTGTCTTTCTACAAGGTATCCATTTAATCAAACCAACGGATTAGCAAAAAAATCAAAAATAATATATATACATATATATATATATATATATATATATATATATATATATATATATATATATATATATATATATATATATATATATATATATATATATATATATACAGTCGAACCTGGATAAGTGAGAGTTCAAGGGATGGGAATCTCTTTTTCGCTTATGGAGGTTTCTCACTAACCCGAGTTTCTACCTTATAGAGGTACAGATATGACCATTATCACTCAAAGAGGTTAAATAAATGATATGGCAAATATGCAGTGAATAAATGTATTGTACATATGTATTATATATGTGTATGAATGTGTACTACATAAATTTTAAAACGCAAAATGAAACAATAAATCTTCATATCTTTTTTGAAAAATCTGTTATTTTTTTCTGTTTTTCAGAGTAACATTTTGTATATCGTAAATTTTATCGAATATTTTCTTATCACCAAACGCCGAATATTATAAAAACTTATTTATCTGATCTAGTGCATTTAAAATTTCTTTATTGTTTGGAATATTCTCTACATCTATATCCAAAATCTGCGATCGGTCGATTTCATCTTCATAGTCATTTCCGTCAGTACACGTTGTCACCAAGTTCTGCACGATATCGTCATCGGTGAATTCTCCAGCGGTAGCCAGATCGTCGTCAAGCTGTATGAAATCTTCAAAGGTTGGCGTTAACACATCACTAGTCGACTCGTGACAGACAAGCTTGGTCCATTCCTCATTGCTAGGTTCAGGTTTAACTTCATTATCCTCTGATAGAAATTTTTGTTTATCTTGAAACAGTTTTTGAAAGTTCTTGAAACAGTTTTTGATAGTAACATTACTTACTTACTCCTTGCGAATTTCATGGCTAGAAATACATTAATATCAGGGTTGTTGTTTGCTTTGAGGCACGTAAGAGTATGTTGAACAACTTCTCTGTGGTGAAAGCGTTTGAATGTGTATATAACACCTTGACCTAAAGGCTGAAGTTTACTTGTGGTATTGGCAGGCAAAAACATAGCTTTTACGTTATTACTCGTAAATGTTGGTAAGTCCGTATAAGCAGCTTATCAGTACCGATCATATTTACGCATTGAAAAATAGTTAGATGTTCCTTGCTTAATTTTCCCCCGTGACATTTTTCACCCTTAAATGTAAATGCTTTAACAGGAAAACACTTGAAGAATAAAGCACTTTCATTCGCATTGAAATCATCGTCTGGATCATACCCTTTTAGGAGACTTGGCAGTTCCTTAGTCCATTGGTTACACATGCTTTGGTCGACAGATTTACTTTCTCTAGCGGCTTTCTTAAAAGCGATATCATGACGCTTTTTAAAACCCTCTAACCAACCATTGCTAGCCGAAAAGTTCATAACTCCCAATTTTGTGGCAAAGTCTTTCGATTTTCGTTTTAGCAAGGGTCCATCAATGGGAACGCTCTTATCAAGGGTATGTTTGATCCATTCTAAAAGGCAGTACCGGAAAACTCGGAACGTCGGCTCCTCTCAAAATTTCTATGTCCCCCAAAGCACTGAGGCTTTATCGAGTCGTTTGACTTAATAATTTTATGTTAGGTGGATTCTGGTACACCAAACTCACTTTGAATTTCATTACGCGATTTCCCAAAATCAAACGCATTCTCGATTTTAAATTTTTCACTTAGAGATAACACTTTGATTTTTCTTTTTAACATGACGTAGAACTGAACCTTTATACGTTCTTCATATTCATTAACTGTAATAAGGGCCAATTGTGCGCAAAGACAATGTAAGTTAGGCAGTTCCCCGAAATTTTAGAAAACATTTGTTTATGTTTTCTAAAATTTCGGGGAGCTGCCTGCATGTGCGTACATGCTTAACTGTCGCTTATAGAGGTAGAGATAACTAGCAGCCTCAGTTATAGAGGTCCATGTATGAATATCTGAGGCTCCCCGACTCTCTCTCTTATAGAGGTCTCAATTTCTCATATACGGAGATTTTAGAGGCTAAAAATGATGGTTACTGGCAATTTCTCTCACTTAAAGAGTTTTCTCGCTTACCCAGTTGTCATTTACACAGGTTTGACTGTATATATATATATATATATATATATATATATATATATATATATATATATATATATATATATATATATATATATATATACATATACATATATATATATATATACATATACATATATATATATATATATATATGTGTGTGTACTCGTATATATATATATATATATATATATATATATATATATATATTTTTTTTTTTTTTTTTTCAAAAGGCAATTCTTTTGATATCGTTTCCTCCAATAAAGCTAGCCTCCACTCATCTTCTCGCACGTCAGAATCACTAGTGTCACATAGATTTGGAAAACGTCATATTCTAGCACGTCAGAATCACTTTTGTCACATAGATTTGGAAAACGTTGTGTCAGAGGAATCAGAGTTGGAGTTAAAAAAGTAGGAATCAGTCCTTGCACAGCTTGTAAAACAGGATCTTCAAAGTTGATGCGTTGCAAAATTTGTTTGCATAATACAATATAAAATGGTCTGCATCTCTCTTTATTATCTAAAATTTCGGTTTTAGTCAGTTGGTTTTTATAGATCATTTCTTCTACTTTTGGTCCAAAGTATATATCTTCTACACTTTTCAAAACTTGTAAGTTTTCAAAAATCGATGTGATTTAGACTAACATTGGTAATTTTCTCATTTTTTACCAAATTGTGTTTTTTTAAAACATCTTTAATGTAGGCAAAAGAATATGAAAACGTGGTGCTTGAGCCTGGAATTCAAAATTAATTTTATTTATGTGACCCAAAGAGTATGCCAAAAAACAAAAATAAGCCATCGTTAAGTTATTCATACTAGTTTGTATTCTATTTATCAAATCTTTATTTTCTTCAAATTGATTGCATAGGATAAACTGAGTCAATGGCTGCCACTGTTCCAATACTCTGCAGACTACATGTTCCAGAGAGTAGTATTACTTACTCCGAGAATCTTGACGGATTCCACATTGAAATATTCTTGGAATTGCTTAAATTCTTTTTGTCTCTTGCTACTATAAGCAAAAAAAATGTAATTATTTCTCGCTAATAATTCTCCTTCATTCGGTATGGTTTTGCAAGCAGAAGAGGAACACAAGCTAATTGAATGGCATACGCAGCCAAGTACATGTAAATAAGGGTTGTTTTGCTCTCTTATCAAAACCTGCACGCCTTTTAAATGCCCCACGATCACTGGAGTATTATCGGCAGCGAGACCTATTAAGTTTTAGTAGGGATATTGTAATTAATAAAAAGCTTGATTATGCTTTCATTAATACTTTGAGCATCAGCAGTCAACAAATCGATCATGTGTAAGAAACGATCACGAACTCTTCCCACTGAATGATCAAAGTATCTAACAATAAGAACTAAACACTTTGAATAACTGACGTCAGTTGTTTCGTCTATTATTAAAGAAAACGTTGTTTCCTTAAATCAGCAATATTTTATGTAAGCATTCATCTGGAAGTACAGAGTTAACGACTTCGGTTGCTTTTGTTTTTCCGCATTTTAGATCTTTCATTATACTAGCAATATTTTTTAATAATTCAATGAATGGTGTTATTAGTGTGAATGATAAATTATGCATTGATAAAAAAACGATTACCTTAATTCCAGCAATTTTTGTTTTTGTGATTTGACTTTGAAAATCCTCAAACTGCTTTGTCGTTATTTCTGGCTGATTTTGTAAACTGCAAATTATTCGCTTATGTGTATCTGAGGTTCCATGCCTTTTAATATGAGAAATGTTGTTTGTCATTGATTTCAAACATATTTTACAGTAAGCTTTCGTTTTCAAGCCAGGTGTAGGACTGCTTCCAGGTAGTACACAAATTTTGCTTGCATTTTACCTTTTGCTTTTAAGGAGAACTTTTAGCGGTATCTGAAAATGCTGATGATGAAAAAACAGAAGCATTGCGAAACTCATCCTACTGCGAAGTACATGGGTTGGGGTTATTACATTCCGGTTCGACATCTGGTCCGCCTTTGTCCTTTGTCCCCCTTACTACCCATCTAAAATTGATAATGAAAATTAAGAATACCCCGAGAAATAGTGCAAAAAGGCATTGACTTGTCCATTTTCGATTTTTAATTTTAACTGCAATTGTTGAAAATCAGTGTGCTTTTCGGGTAATTGCACACTTTGATGCGGTACAATTATCTTCGCTCTCGCGAGAGATTGATTACTCGTGACTATCACTGTTCTTCAAATAATTTCACACTTTGATCCGATACAATTATCCTCGCTTCGGCAAGAGGTTGCTTACTCATGGTCGTGATATTCAACCCAAGCGCCACTTATCAGCATCCACTACAAAACTATTTGTGCGAAAATCTGTCATCCACATCCAGTTGACATTGACAGATTGATAACGCACAGTCTAGCCAATTAAACACAGCAGACAATACACAGCAATATATAATTTTTTGTACGGGCTAGTAGAAAAGCCATTTAAAGCGAAATATTTTGTTGTTCTTATTAAATCGGAGTATTTATTTCTAAGGGGGAGTACCGGAGTACGTGTTGTTAAAACGGAGGAAAAAACTCCGATCGGAGTACGAACGACAGACCTGCGCTCCGCCAATGTTCAAAGTGCAATTAGATGAAAAATCATGATACGCTGTCGTGTCCAGCCCGAAATCGGAAGTATTTTACATGTGGTAAAATTGGACGTATTCCTACGGTTTGTTATGCAAAAAAGGTCAGATTGCTGCAATCTTCGAAGATGTAAACACCATAAATCGTTCTTCAAAGTTGTTAATTAATATACAAGTGGAAAAAAGAGCTAGAATGTGACATCGATACTGGAAGCGGAGTGCCAGGTATAAGCTTTGCAGTTTATAAAGATAATTTTTCTCAGTTAACTTTACGTAAGAATTGTTATGTATTAAGTACAATTTCAGTCTGTGTGGTCTAGTGGTTAGAGCATGAATGCATAAGCCGAATGTCCCAGGTTCAAATCTCGTTGGGAGCAACGTGATTTAGTTCAGTGGATTTTTCGGACATACTATGAGTGTTCACTCAGTGGTGATATGTACTGATTTAATCAGATCATATCATAGCTGAGCAGGCACACGGGAGCATGGTACTGACCAAACCAACTTCCGAAAATATCAATACGGTCATGAAATGAGATTATTAAGTGAAATTGCACAAATCCAGGTAATTAATACTCACTTTCAAAGTCATATTGTCCATGATGTGGATGGTAAACTGGAATTAACGGAAGTAATTAAAGAAATTTTTGGAAAATATCCGAAAATTACACAAAAAGACTGAACGGGACCAATAAATAAACTCGAAACAGAAATATCATCCCATCCCATATTCCATAAAGCGTATATGGTCCAATAAAGATTGAGGAATCAAGTCTTCAACGAAATAGATAAACTGGTTAACGAAAATATTTGAACACCAGTAAAACATAGCAAATGAGCTTCACCACCAATTATAGTCAATAAGCCGAATGGAGAAATACGTATTTGCGTAAATTCCAAAAGAGCTATAAATAATTTCATTTCGATAGAACACTTCCCTGTGGGTAATAGTGAAGATGTTTTCAGCAGCTTAGCGAATTATAAATATTTTTCGGTCATTGATCTGTCTGGTGCTTATACTCAATCGCCTGCATTCTTACTGTTACTAGAATATCTTAAGATGAACACTTACAAGGAATTGTTTCGATGTCAAAAGTTACCCTTTGGAATTGCTAGTGTACCTTCAATTTTCCAAGCAACTATCGATAAATTCATTTGTGAAATCAATAAAACCCACAGCTATATAGACGATATTATTGTAGGAGGCGAAACTTTTAAGAGTAGTAAAAACAACCTCTTTAGAGTGATAGATAGATTGAGTCAATATAATATTAAGTTCGCTCCACAACCTCGTAAGGTCCGAGAGCTTCAGGCATATCTGGGATTTATTAATTATTACCCAATTTTTCTACAAAATCAAAAGTACTATATCGATTATTACAAAAGGATGTTGGATTCCAACAATGGTCCCAAGAATGTGGGGAAAGTTTTCAAAAATCAAAGCAACTGTTCCTGAAACATAATGTCTTAGAATTAATTGACCTCAACAAGCCCATTATAGTTTCTACAGATGCTAGCCCATACGGAGTCGCAGGAGTCTTATTACACATTATCAATGGGGACGAGAAGCCAGTCATGTTTATAAGTAGTTCTCTTATCTCAGCCAAAAAGAACCATTCTGAATTGCATAGGGGATGTCTGGCTATTGTCTCCACGGTAAAAAAGTTTTCAAGTATCTGTATGGCAAAGAGTTCATCATATATATGGACAACCAAGCCATAAAAGAAATATTCACTCCCGGAAAAGTACCCCGGCTGTAGCGCCAGTTAGGCTGCTGTTTTATTCTGTTCTTGCTTTGGGAATCAGAACACCGAGAGCTCATCTTTAACACATCTTACTTTATTGAACTTCTGATTAAGAGTGAGTTACATGCTAAATACTTAATAGTTTGCCTTCTCTCAATTCTATTTATATTATCTGTTATGACATCCCATGCACGGTACTTTCCATCTCTGCCACTTATTCCTCAGCATACCTAACTATTCTTTGTAAACGGGTAATGGGTTTGTTACACTTAAACATTATCAGATCGTGTGCAAAGAACTTACACCCCTGATCATCAATTACCCACCAAACATCATCCGCCATCGTCACTTCAATCCATTGCACATAGTACCCATCGATACTAGGAGCAAATACGGCTACTAGCAAACCACCATGCATTCGCCCATGATTCCCAATGATTCACAAACCATTATCCGTCATCACCACTTCAATATATTGCAGATCAGCGGCATTGATGCTAGGAGCAAGCATGGCTACCGTAGAACCGTTATGTATTCACCCCTAATCCCCAAATACCTACCGATGACCATCCATCATGGCGACTTAAATGTATTGCACATCGGCGGCATCGTCTACCACTGCACCACCATGCATTTGCCCATTATCTCTGATAACCCACCAACATCCACCGTCGTTACCTCAATACATTGCACATCAGGGGCACCGATGCTAGGACCGAGCGTGGGTACCCCGCACCATCATCCATTCGCCCCTGATTCTCAAATACCCACTAACGACCATCCGTCGTCACCACTACAATACATTGCACATCAGCGGCATCAGAACTATCGCCAAGGCCTGATATACATTCACCGACGAAGACCCATTTTGACCAATTGCATTCATTACAAATTGGCAGAATCTGTTCTAGCACCTGGCAATGAAGTGAACTCCTGCTCGATCCTCATGTAGTCTCTTCTCATCACAATAATGGCCATGGCCACCATCCCCGGCTACCAAACATGCATAGTAGGCAACCACCACTGCCAGTTTTCCAACGAACTACCTTAATATTTCCTATAAGGATTCGGCCGGAATGCGTAAATTTAGTCGGAAATTAATATGGTGATATGAGTAAACTTCTACTTAAAACAGATTTTCATGCACATGGCGTTTTGCCGCTCGCCCAGAATGTAAACGGTTCTGTTTGTTCGTTACATCTGAAAATTTTTACCCATCAGTAAAGAAATTTCACTTCAAAATAACAACAAGTAATGCATATGACACCGATGCGAATACTTTCTGTCTGTATCTATTTTGTAAATGACAGATCAGCTTTGAGTTTATTGGCGGATATGTTAACACACACAGCCAATCAAAAATGATTAGGAGATGTTCATAAAGCATCACAACTCATTGTGGAGGGGCTGGGTAGTAAGTTTGACTGTTATTAATTTTTGGAAGAGCCCTGTTTCAATAAAGTCTCACTCACAGTAACTTACTGTTTCTGGGTAACTCAGCAATTCATTAAGAACCAACTTATCTTTATTTAGTTCATCTTAACACTATGCCCCTTTTCATTATTTCTCACGAAAATTGCCAATTGTTATCTAAGGAAAATGCTGATAGCTATTAAATCTTAAGAATGCCCAGCAGAATCTAATACGGAAAACGCTAGAACAAAAAAAAATTTCACCGGGTTGTTTACTTATGCTGGAAGTGAAAACTTTCTTTCAGTTAAACTCATCGATCCATTAATCTTCATTCCTTCCTCTAAAGATTCTCCGGCAACAACACACACATCGAGAGTCCTTAAAGAGGAAAAAAGCGGATTGGTAAAAGATATCGACAAAGGTAAATTTTCCATCTCAGGAAATATGCAAATACGTATATTCCTTCGTACAATTGAACTATGTTGAAACAGGATATTGAATTGAAGTGATTGGTTCCGGCGCTTTTCTTCTATTTTATTTTTTTCTGACAAAACTCCCTCATATCGCCGCCGAAGAAGTGGATATGCGTTGAAGGATGCTACTGATACCGTGGGTGAAACTGCTTGGTAGCTTTTACACAAGATGAAATTCTACATAAATAGGATTTTTCATTCCTGAGCTGAAGTGAATCCTATTGATATTTTAGTGGTTTACAAGTTATAAAACTTATCGGATATTTGTTACACTTTGCATTTCAATTGATCCGGATGGATGAACTTTACTGGTTTTACGGCGATGAAGACTGTAGGAGTAGCTGAATGTACTTGGAAGTATCTTTGCAGAATTTCATGGAGATTCAATCAAATAGAGTATGTAGAAGATGTTGGCGGTTGATTGAAAACATTCACCTTTGTATTGGGTCAAGGGTAGGAGCTCTTATATTTAAAATAATTTTATTGAAACTAAAAAAGTAACTAAAAGTGAAAGGAAAATATATTTTCAGTCGTGATCAATTTTTCAGGCTTAAATAACGATTAGTCATTTCCATAATGCACAATATTTACTTTAAGTGAAATTTTGTTCACCTTTTCGAAAAAATAGACCAATTACATCTTTAAATCAAAATCCACAGTAAATTAGCAACCTCTTTTTGATGAATTGACAATTTTAATTATCACCGTATTCATGCGATGTGACGTGAGCTTGATCGCTGTAGATCATATGCAACTAATCAATGATCAAACAACCATTCAAGGAATTCATGCGTTGCAAATGGTAACATTCTATAAATTAATAAGTTCGCTGATTTTTATAAGCAGGTAAATGCGCATTTTGTTACCTAATTACCCCCATGAGAAATGCTAAGTTCGTAAAAATGACGCAAAAATGTAATTCCATAAGCAGCAGCTTTTGAACAATCTGTTTTAGGTTACTAGACTTTTATTAATATATATAGACATTTTATATTAAAGTATAAAACACAATTCATAGTAAAAACGCCATACTGAGCCAACAAATTACGAGCCATTGCACTAAAAGCCATATGGAAGCCAACGAACTAAGAACGTGTAGTAATCGAGCAATCCACCTAGGCAAACTGTGCGAGGGACCTCACGAAAAGAAGCATGAAAAATCGAAATGTCCAAAGTAGTTGTTGCAATTTTAGTTCACTTGGTATTGTTCGATAAAAGTGTTAGGAAACGCAAATTAAAAAGAACCCTACATAGAAATAAGTTCAATTACGTAATTTAAGACGATTCGGTAAAAGTTATTACGACACTATGATTTTGCCGGAGTGTTTAATTTTTTTCATAGGCAATACAATGCATAAATGCATGTACATATATAAGAAATATATACATAAGATGAAACCACGGCGTGATATGTAATAAGAAGGAGGAGTGACGACGAGAGTGAACGTACCGATGGAGAGTGAAATATAGGAGATCACTGTCATAACAGGAGATCAGCGAAGCGGAGGATAGAGTGATAGTGCTGACGGAAAGTGAGAAAAAGAAAGAAAAAGTGAATGCCGTGCATTAGTGTGGGCATAAATTAAGTAATAGTGAAAGCGAATGTCGCACAAAACTGTGAGAAAGAAGAAGAAGGGACTTCAGAAGACAGAAGTAAAAGTGTGAGAATCTAGAAAAACCGATGCGTTCCAACTACATATTTCTGGGTGTGATTTTTGCTCAACTGGCATATTCATATTTAAAAAATAGTACAACTAGAGACGAACGACGTTGACTTGTTATTTCTTGTTATTGAATATTTGTTAGGAATATTTAAAAACTTCCCATGTCATTTCGATTTTTTCGTCACCTTGGCGCCCAACATTTGGTGATTCCACTAAGGGATGGGTGAAAACGATCGACAGATCACACTCCTGATTGAGCAAGTCAATCAGGTAAAGGTGATCCAAGACCAATTGGAAGAAGTCCTCACTGAGCTGCGAAAAACACATCAACAGCGCAGAGAGACTCAAAATGAGTTAAAAGAGCAACGTCGGAAGAATCACGAGCTCATTGCTAAACTCTCTGTGAATAGTTTAGATTCACCAAGATCAAAATCCTCCAGAAAGAGGAAGGCTATAGGGTCTCCATCCCTCAAGACTGAATCGTCTTCAAAAGAAGCCACAGAATCTGAGTAGGATATGGTGGCCTCAAACGAAAATTTTCAAGACTTTCTGGCTTTGCCACCTCCAAAACCGGCCGTTTCACTCTCAGAAATGGCAACCTGACAAGTTTCCCTTCCCACACCATCGACATCGGTCTCAACTCAGAGTGAACGACAAAAACACTCGGATGTTCCTGATGAGACTCACCCTAAAGCCTCTAAAACAAACGCATAAATTTGGGCATCCAGACTATACCCCAATCCTCCACGGATCACAGGAAAATAACAAAGTTGTTAACCAAAAATGGCAGTATCCAAAAATGGCAGTATCACATTAAATGTAATAATTCGCGTTCTTCACTCACTATCGGTGGAGGAAATTAAAGAAGATCTACAGCAGCAAGGCTTCCACTCCATTGATGTTTTCTATGTAAAACTTCAATCCAGCCCCTCTAAACTGGTAAAAGTCCTTCTGCCAAAAGCAGAAAATGAAATCTATAACATTCAATCTATCTACCATTTCATCTGCCAAATCGAGTCGATGAAACCGCGTACGGGGCAAGCTATGTATCATAACGGCCAACAATTTGGCCACTCATCGAGCAACTGCCACACTCAAGCTCGCTGTGTAAAGTGCGACGGCCTTCATCACTTTACTTACTGCAAAAAGCAAATTACTCAAAAACTCAAATGCATCAATCGTGGAACAGAACACCCCGCTAACTACGGAGGTTGTTCCAAAAACCCAAAAAATGTCAGGAAATCGTTCGCGCGAATTGCCTCCCAAAACAAGCAACAACCCAGCATAAACTCCCCAAAACTAAACACCAATAGAACCCCTACAACTCCTTCCCAACCACAAATAACATTCACTCAACCAAAGATGGAGCAATTTTCATCAAAATGCAGTCACAGATGCAACTAATAATGCAAAAAATGATGGCCACAATGATGCAGGGCTTCTTTGCGCCACAAAACATAAGTAAAAACACGCAATGACTTCCCCCATGAATCACATTTCGATACTCACGTGAAATGTAAACTTCCTGCAACAAAGGACTGGTGAGTTTAGGCAGTTTATGGTTGACCATAAATTTGATACTTTTCTCATCTGGGGAGCCTTTTGATGCCGGGAATCTTTCTCCACTTCCCTAACTCTTATCTACACAGAAATGATAGAGTGACAAAAGGGGAGGTGGAACGGCCATTCTTGTAAGAAGAAATGTGAATCACTACCTGATTGAAACCCCACAACTACAAAGTGTACATGCGACAGTAAGTAAAATAAAAACGAACTCGTTTGAATTTGTAGTCATGTCACTGTACAACCACCCTCGAAGTGAGACTTTCTATCAAGATCTAAGCTCCCTCTTCGAGCTGGAAGGCCCACTCCTGGTGATAGGTGATTTCAACGCCTATCATAATTCCTGGGGTGCTGAAGAGAAGCCTGTGCTAAGAAAATCAACGCACTATAGCCGAGCTTCTGGTAATATCCTAGACTTTGGAATCTCCAGAGATTTTCACCACAATATCCGCACAATGGTACTCGATGATCTCTCTTCCGACCACAAGCCGGTGCACTTCTTAATAGAGGAAACACTCATAGATGAACCTCTAAAAATAAAGAGTAGTACAAATTGGCAAGCTTTCAGGGATACTCTGGCCCCAGGAAGCCAAACCCAGCTGCTAAATTCAGCCAGAAATGTCGATGAAAGCATAGAGCAACTTACCAGAAAAATCCTACTTACCAAGGAAAATAATGCAGCCCAAACTCCAATAAGGGAACACAACCCTTATGAACTTCGTCAAGATATTAGGCTCCTGACAAGGAAGAGGAATCAACAATGGAGACGAGCTAAGAACACGGGTGATCCTAGGTTGAAAACCAAAGCCAACCGGTTAACCAACAAAATACCTGATCAGACTCACGAATTTCAAAACCGTTTACAGCCTATGACGTAGGTGTTGACGTTGATCCTTCTGGCGACAGAATAGGGCTCATCGAGCGGCTTCTTTACAGCACCGATGTGGTGAAACACGTACTCACAGCTAGTCAGGTCTTTGAAAACGAATGGTTGGTAAACTGAGTGTCTGGCTGACGGGACAGGAGGAATAGATTTGAAGAGGTGGCATAAGTCGGTGACGAAATCTTGTGGGCCGCCAGCTGGTGTACTTTGGGGCATAATGAACTCACGCGGGATCCAAGGCCATGTGCCGAAAGCCATTTCTACAGGAGAGGCTTGCAGGTCCTCCTTCAATGTGGTTCGTAGACCCAGCAAGATCGGTGGAAGTGCCTGTAGCCATGCTTTGAGGGTGCGGTGCATCCGTTTGATCATGCCATTGGCTTGAGGGAGGTAAGGAGCGGTGTGGACGTAGTTGGTGCCCAAGAGGCGGCCGAGCTGATTCAAGAGGTTGGCTTCAAACTGGAGTCCTGGGTCCGATGTGATCTCCAGTGGCGGGCCAAATATTGATATCCAGTGGTCGAATAGTGCCCTGTTGATGGTGCTAGCTCTTGTGACATGTACTGGCACTACTTGAGGCCACCATGTATAGCGGTCAATAATGGTGAGGCAGGTCTCGTAGTCTTCACGTAGACATGGATGAGGTCGGAACGCCCATCCTTATTCTTGAAATTTCCTAACTCGGCGCGGTTGTGGGGGTGGACCTTCAACAGTTGGCACGGTACACATTGCTTGGCCCACCGGGATACGTCTTTCCACTTGCTCGGCCAGAAGTATTTACGTGCTACACGCTTCGAGGTAGCACGTCCACTCGGATGCGATGGTTGATGGATGATGTCGAAAGCCTGAGAGCGGAGCGCAGCTGGTAGGTAAGGCTTAATGGTGTCATTAAGCTCCACATAGTACGCTGAGTAGCCATCCAAGACCAGCTGATGCAGTTTGAGACGGGGCTCGCCAGCAGGTGGAGCAACTGGTCGTCTGTGTTCTGTGCTTCACTGATAACTTGAGCTGTGATTTAAATGGGTATTGTGACCGTTTCTACACGTGAAAGTGCATCAGCGACGATATTGTCATACCCTGGTGTGCATTCCACTCGCGAGTTGAACTGGGCAATGAAGTCCAGTTGCCTGCTTTGGTGGGGTGAGGCTTCCTCTGGGCGTTGTGTCAGAGCAAATATAAGTGGCCGGTCGTCGGTATAGATGATAAATTGCCTTCCTTCCAAGATGCGCTGAAATAACTTGATGGCAGCAAAGATCGCATGGAGCTCGCGGTCGTAGATTGAGTAGCGTTGTTCCATTTCAGAGAGCTTCCTCGAGAAGTAACCCAACGGTACCCAAGTACCATTGCCCCGTTGTTGATCCAAAGCCACGCCAATGGCAGTGCTGCATGCGCCAGTGTAGAGTGCCAATGGATGCGAAGACGAAAGAAAAGCTGACGTAGTTGCCTTGGTGACGCCTTGCTTGTAGCGTTCAAAAGCCGCTTCAGGATCGGGTGTCCAGGTGAGTAGTGCTTTCTTTTTTGCACAACCTTTTAGCAGTTTCGAGAGTGGTGCTTGGGACTTAGCAGCGTGTGACATGCAGCGGCGAAAAAAATTCAGCATCCCGAGAAAACGCCTCAGCTGGGATGAGTCGGCTGGTTTGGGAAAAGATACGATAGCTTCTGTTTTGGGAGCTGGTGGTCGAAACTCAGTTTGGCAGACGTGGTATCCAGCAAAGATGACCTCAGGCTGACCGACTTGTCATATATCCCAGTTAGCGTGGAAATTCGCCACCTGCAGCATGGAGAGAAGTTGCTTGATGCGGCGCTGGCGATGGTCGTGGCTGGCCGAATAAACTAGGATATCGTCCTGATAGACCCGGGCGAAGTCCAACTTCCTCAGCATATGGTTTAAAGTCCACTGCATTGTTTGGGCTGCATTGTGTGCAACCAAAGTCATCCCCAGGAATTCATATAGTCCAAAGTGAGTGGTGACTACCGTCTTACATACGTCTTCAGGGGCAACCGGAATTTGATAGAAGGTACGCTGGAGGTCGATTACTGAAAAAATAGTGCCGCCAACCTCCTGAATCGAATCCTTGATGATGCGCAGTGGGTAACGGTCTGATCTAGTTTGGATGTTGAGTTGATTGTAATCCCTAGTAGCTCGCCAGTGGCCGCCATCCTTGGGCACCATGTGCAGAGGACTGGCCCACTGGCTCGATGAAGGTCGAATTATGCCTCGTTCCAAGAAGAAAGTGAACTCGATCTTGACTGCGGCGAGGCGTTCTCCCGCGAGGTGTCGTGGTCTTCTGAAAATCGGTAGGCCATTGGTGACTATCTGGTGGTGGACGGGTAGGTCAGCTATCGAGACTAATTTCCCGCGTTGTGGGGGGTGCATCTGCATATTTGGCGATTATCCCTTTGTACTGATCTCCAATGGTGTTCTTCACTTTAGTGACAGTGCTAATACTGTGTATACCTGGAGCAGGACCGAGGACGCAGGCTGTGAAGAGGATATTGAGATCGCCCAGGAGGTGCAGATCGATGAGTAGACCATGATGCTTTAGTGCATCGGCTCCTAGAATGGCTGTCTGGACATCTGCTATCACGAACGACCTGTGGAGTGGCCTGCGCAGCTCGAAATCTAGGGTGAGCTGCTAAGACTCAAAGGTTAGATGGGCATGCCATTGGCTGGCGAGGGAATGTCTCGGGATGATGGAGAGGGTGGAGCCGGATTCTACCAAGAATTTGGTTTTTGTGGTGCGGTCGGAGACATAAAGACGTCCCTCCAAGTTGTTGCCGGCGGTGTTCACTGAGTACAAGGCCGGCAAACCTAGTTTCCCGAGCACCTAGCCATGTGGTCTAAAGCTGGGAAGAAACAAGGCTGCTTGCATCGCATCGCTAGGACCCCATGTTTGGTGTGATACCAGCAGTGTCCTGTGTGATTGTCTGGTCCAGAAGTGGTGAAGCGGCCTCGTTGTTGGCTTACGTTTCTTGACGAGGATCGCTCCCAGAGTGTGTTGGTACAGGCGTGTGGTTACCGAAGCGCCTCTCGAGTCAAGTTTGTTAGCTGCGTAATCGTCAGATGCAAGGCAGCTAACTCGACAGCGACTTGGTCCGAAGAACAGCGGCAAGCTTTTCTAGTGTTTGATTTTCTATGAACAGAAGCATGCGGCGCGTCTGCTGAAGCAGGAAGTCAAGCCATCTGACACGGAGGACATCATCGCTAACCCATGTACAAGCGGGGGAACGCATATGCCATAGGAGCTGTGAAGGTCTCCTGTCTCCGAGCTCAATGACTGTGAGCAACTGATGTAGCTGCGCATCAGGTGAGTCTGTGAGTTGGTAGACGATAGTTGCTTTGAGCGCTCCGTATCGTTCATGCTCGTTGGCGCACAGATTATGTCCGCTACATCCGTGATGGTTTCATGGTCCAGCTGTGCTACCGTGAGATGGTACTTGGCTGCATCCCTTGTCATCTTGTGCACCTCGAATTGTGATTCCTCCTGAAATAACCACAATTCAGCACTAGTCCGCCAGAAGGATGGCAGCCTGCACTGGCCATCCTCGTCATTTCGTTCGACTACCATTATTATCGCAAATTGGGGTCGCCATTTTGGAAGTAAAAGTCCTTTTACGCTATATGTATATTTCATTCTTTGGAAATGACAGAATTTATTACTTCCTTTTGAAGATGATGAATGATGATGTCGTGGTTGTTGATGATGATGATGTTGTCGGTGATGATGTATATGATGATGCTGATGATGCGGATGACATTGACGATGATGCTGATGATGTTGTTGCTGCTGATGTTGATGATAATGTTCACTATGAACTATTAGTAAGTTTGCCTAGGTTCTCTCATGTATTTTAATTCATGAGAAGCTATAAGAGCGGATCAAGCCAATTTCCCTTTTCTCGAGAGAATTGCTTACACCACTGATATGTGGAATCGGCTGGCAGGCGAAGATTTCTCGTGTGACGAGGGTCTGTTTGCGCCATGAAGCATGCGCCGACGTTGAGACGTTCTGAGTCGCCACATATATTTACTCATATGTTGCACATTTAAAATACAAGTCAATCGTAACCAAAAGAATGCTAAACCAAAAATGAACCGAATATTATAACATACTCAAACCGAAAACCATAACGAGCTCAAATGCCAACAAACTACCTATTTTTAATTAAGCACTGATTTAAAAGATAAACTACCTGTAAAACTTACGTTCAATTCCTTTGCTAAAATTGACATTCGACAGATACATACATATATGCCATTTGAGAGGTACATTGAGATATTAATCTTTGAAAAACAAATTTATTGGTCATCCCTACCAAAATGCATACTAATATGAAAAAATATTACTATACGCTTCTCTTGTACATTTTCCCATCTTTAGAATCGTTAAATAATTAATTATTCCATAAATTTGCTTAATCGTGCACGCGAACTTATCCGAGCTAAACTTTTTAACTAAACAAAACTTTCTTTACTTTCTCGTGGATTAATGTTACATTTTCTTCGGATCAACTTTGCATTTTAAGAACTTTTTAATTGCAAAAAAATTTTATACGAAATCCAATTCAATTACAGTAAATAAGCAAAAAAGACATGACGTACAGCTGTGACCGACATTTCATCTCATGTTGAAAGTTTGAACCAACACCTCCACACTAATGATGGGAGTTCACTCAAACTGTTCAAAGAAGGGTATTGAAATGAACTAAGTTAATATAGCAGATATGTTCGTTTTGACTACATCAATCGTAGAGGGAGGGGGTTGTGATTAAGATTTGAGAATCGGGACCAACAAATATGTTCGCACCAGTTGCAATTGTCAAGAACAATTCATTAAGTTCTACTTTAATAAATACCAATAAGTAAGTATTTAACTGTTACCTTACTTGTTTGTCTATAATAGTGAGTTTTATCAATTTGCTTTAATTTCTTCCAATAAGCTTAGAGCCTTTGCCTTAGATATAGGGATGCAAGCGATACATCGAATTTGTGAAAACATAGATGTTTCGCTTCTAAACATCGATGTTTTAACATCGATGTTACAATCCGCAAAACATCGATACATCGGTCATTATAAACGATGTTTTATGAACGATGTTTAGTTTTCAGAATGAAAGGAAGATCAGTGAAACTTTAGCTCGTGTGCACATTAGGGTGGGTCAGAAAACGCTTTTTTAAAATTGTGTATTCTAATAGTGCTAATAGACCACCGGATTTGGTCCGCCCGGACCATCAGGTTTGGTCCGCTGCGTACCAAGTCTGCTCGTGTGGAGAGCAGTCCGCGGACCAAACTTGAGTCCGATCGAGTTCGAAAATTAATTTCGTCATTCGTCAACAACGTATCAGTTCTAGTGCGAGTGTTTTGTGACAGAAACAGAAACTTGATTTAAGGTGTTGTGTTGTGATAATAATTGATTATTGGTAAGCAATTTTACTTGTAACGTTTTTTTTTATTGTAAATGTTTGAAGGCGATGCATCTGTTTTCAACCTTTCGGAAATTGTTTTGAATATTATGATATAGATTTGGTTAAACATAGTCAGTGGTCGATATTAGTAACTAGCCAACATTCTATGGCGAGGCGATTTGGCTACTATTCACAATATTGCTTTTCCCTTTCAGAAAAATGCCACCAAATAAAAGAAAGGGTGTAATTTGGAACTACTTTAATAAAGCTAGTGACAAAGAAGCTATTTGCATAATTTGTAAGAAAAGTTTAAAGACGTCTGGCAATACAACTAATCTTAGAGGTCACCTAGAAAAGATTCATCCTAATATTATAGAGGAGATAGACTGCTTAAATAAGAAAAGTAAGCACACTGATGAAACAGTGAAAGAAACTCAAAATCCGTTATCCGATGATATTCCTGATATTGAAATTGTTTACCAAGGAGCCAGCACTTCTCATTGTACCTCAAAAACAGTCGATAAGCAGCAACAAAATTTAAACGAGCTATTTTGTAATATTAAAAGTATTACAAGTACTGAAGGTACGAAACACAAAAAAATTACGGACGCCATCGTGAATTACATCATAATGGATCATAAACCATTTTCGACAGTAGAAGGCAAAGGATTTAGACAGCTTATGAAAGAAATTGTATCATTATATAAAATTCCTTCTAGAGAGATATTTAAAAAACACATAGATGAAAAATACAAAGCCTTATCCATAGTGTTCAAGAATTACATACAAGCTGCGGAATATTATTGCCTAACATATGACATCTGGACCGAGACCATGCAGAATAAATCTTTGGTTGGAATAACGATTCATTTTTTAGAAAAATCTAAGCTTGTGAGTGGAAATATTGGAATATTTGAATTATTTGAAAAGGCGGCTTACAGAAATCTTTGACGACTGGGGAGTTTCAATTGGTAAAGTTACTGCAATAGTAACCGACAATGACAGTACAGTTATGAAGGTGAACAGGGAAATGTTTGGCGAAAACAAAATAGTACGATGCTTCGCTCACACAATAAACTTAATCGTGGTTAACTCATTAGATAAAGCTAAAGACTCTTCAGTACTCATTACAAAA
Organism: Odontomyia ornata; assembly: GCA_963969285.1. Classification (NCBI taxonomy): domain Eukaryota; kingdom Metazoa; phylum Arthropoda; class Insecta; order Diptera; family Stratiomyidae; genus Odontomyia; species Odontomyia ornata. The sequence goes on along the minus strand of OZ017738.1, from coordinate 474,843,901 downwards.
GTAAGAGAAATTGTTAAGTTTATCAAGCGTAGTGTCAATGCCAGTGATGAATTACGACAAAAGCAAAAGGATTTTGGAGTGAAGGAAGGCCAACTAAAAAAATTAGTCCTTGATGTACGCACCCGTTGGAATTCAACATTTTATATGTTGCAACGTTTTCTGGAGTTATTACCAACAATAGGTGCAATATTGTTAAGCCGTTCTGATGGTCCAACGATGATAACATCAACCGAGGTGGGCTGCTTACGCGAAATAGAGCAGCTTTTGAAACCGTTTGAAAAGTTAACCAAAGAAATTTCAGGCCAAAATTATGTAACTGTCAGCAAAATCATTCCTCTAATAAGCTGTTTAAGAGAAATGCTGGACGATTTTGCACCTTCATTTGATAGCGCTGCTGCATTGAAGGCAGAAATTTTAATGCAGATAACAAAGCGATTTGAAAAAGTAGAGCAATGCTCAATCTTGGCAATTGCAACTGCTTTGGATCCAAGGTTCAAGCTTATACATTTTAAAGATGTCACTGCCAAAACTGAAGTATTCAATCATATCAATAATTATTTGAACAGTTTGCAACAAACTGATGCTGGATCTGAGACTGACGAGTTGGATAACAAAAATGCAGGAGATATTTGGAACTATCACCAAAAACTAACACATGAAAATGTAAAAACCATACATACAGAAAAAGGTAAAGTTGATACCGAGTTTCACATGCACATATCTAAAAATTGCGATTAAATATTTGCCAATCGTGGCAACCTCAGTACCATGTGAGCGGTTATTCTCCGAAGCTGGACTAACAATTACACAACAAAGAAACCGATTACTAGGTACAAGACTATCCAAATTACTATTTCTAAACTCATTTCTCAAATAATAATTACATGTATGTGTCAATATAGTATTGAAAAAAAAAAATCCTATATTCGTATTTTTTCATCTTTATTTACAATTTATTTTAGTATTCCAAAAACATCGATATATTGATGTTTTCGACATCGATGTTTCACTTTTACAAAACATCGATGTTGCAACATCGATGTTTTTATGAACGATGTTGCATCCCTACTTAGATACGCTTCTTTTGCATTGAAATTCATGGAAAACATGCCCGACCGTTGAATAAAATGAATGCATTGCAAAAAACACAAATCAGCATATTTATGTGAATATGAGTGAAATTTTTAAAAGCTTAAAAAAATTACAAGTTCGGTGCATGAGCACGTCGATTTAGATCACCCTGCTGTAGTAACAGGCTTTTGGTAAGGAGAGGTTGCGGAAAGCTTAGCCACAAGTTTTCACCAAACCTGGGTTGTGGCAATGACAGCCATTTTTGCAGCTGTCAACTCTAAGACCAAAAGTCCGTTGAGAGTCGGTCAGAAAACGTTTGGCGAAAGCAAGACGGAAATCGCGGCTGATGGAATTTTCGGTAATTCCAATAAAAGGATTTAAACGTTTCTACATTTTTTCTTTTTTAAATTTTTAGGACGAACAACAAACTGACATTGGACCGGGAGGCCATCGACATTCCAGATCATTGCAGCAGGTTGGCGGGATATTCAAAGTAGAAGGCTTGCAGTTCTTGGGTGGATACACCACATCTTGCACTGATGATTTAGTGCTTAGGAGAGGTTAGAAAATCCATCACCAACAGCGCAAAAAAAATTCAACCGGTGCTTGCGCACCTGCGGCAGAGTAAGGATCGGTAAATATTAGCCGGCACATACTGAGCGATATCGTATGTAATCGACGACGTACCATCAAAATATAATCTAGGAGCAAGTAGGCTTGGATATCATATAATGTTCGCAGATGAACCTCCTTTATAGTTAAGCTCGTTTTGAAGTCGTCTTTGGCGATCTCAAAGTACTTTTGTGAGTCATAATTCATCGCGATAACTTCTTCATGGAATTCACTAATGGTAAAGGAATCCTCGAAGATTCGTTGGAGTACTGGACTGACTTTAACGAGGTCATATCAATTGATGTCGTAAATCGAGAAATGTCCTTGAATAACCGTAGCTTCTTCTAAGCGCTTGATTTGCGCTGCGGCAGTAGATTTGTAGAAAATCCTTAAAGTCTTGGGTAATGATGACTCAGTTTTATTCACAACATCGACCACATCAATGATTTGTGCATATCCCCATATGTTGGTTTGATCTAGCATTATTTTCCGCAAGCAATTGTATTTACCGTGGACCTAGTCTAAATAGTTTCTTTTCTTCTGATAACCACTTAAAAAATGAACGTGGATTTTATGGTGGTCCATGTGAATTTGATTGTTGAAGTCATTAATTTTCCCAATGGCCTCATTTAACTGCGAGTGGAAGCATGATAATTGATCTACGATGCGCTGATTGGTGCCATCCAGGGTTTTCGTTGTCTTTAGAATCACCTTTCCCTGTTTCTCAACGGCTCGGCGAATGAAGATCTTAGTTAGGAGATTTCCTAATAACCCTCACCGTAGTTGGGTTTGAAGGAATTGAATTGATTTGATTTCAGCGTATATATCATCTGCCAGTAGTTGTAAATGCCCATTTAAAACCTTACACTGTACCTCTTCGTTCATTTTTTACCCCTGTGGAGCATAATTTCAGCATGTTTTGAAGTACCTTTCTGGTCCGCCTTTTGTCTTCCTTAATGTCGGAGTGTGGTATTCATAAATTGAGTTGCAGTATTCCCTTGTTCATTAGAGCTTTACCTATATATTCTATGTAGAGCCCACCAGACAGTTTCGTTACGTTTGCTGAAGCTTCGGCTGGGGGCATGATGTTTTCTTGTGACGGTTCCTTCTTCACCATTTTCATCGGTGTTTTCTTGTCGGTTGACGCATCCTTGTTCATAATCTTGAGTTGCAACATCAATTGGTAAGAGGCAAAGACATATAAACAAATGGACGAGCAACGAGAATCTGTGTACTCGTCCATGTGAGAAGCAAATTTGCCACATAAATAAGTTATAAATAACTTACGCTCTCGAAACTATATGATTCCCTCTGCTTCTCCTTCCCCTTTTTTCCAGATAGGTTTTTCTTTTCTCTCTTCAGAAGAATCGCTTCCCCCACTGACACCCGCGCACACCAACGAAATTTCATTTCAGTTTGAGTATAAACAATAAGCAACTCTCACGGAAAACTCGAACGTCAAAGCAAAAGAAAATCGAAAAGAGCGCGAACCACGCGGGAAAACTCATGTGTCAAAGCGGATGGAAATTTCGTAAATTTTTAATTAAAACTGTGAATTAAAGTTCCGATTACGTACGCGCGATCTTTAAAATTAAAAACTTTTTAAATGTGAACGTGTTTCGCCGTGAATAGAGTGCTAAATTAAAAGCATATCGCCTCAAACCTCAACTTCACACAACTTTAGCGCAGGTTGCCAATTGCCTCGGCTCTCACGACCGGTTGCGGATCCAGTACTCTCTATATCTATGGTAAGAGGCATAATTTAACGATGGGTCGCTTCGCCACATTACCGTGCATCTTGACAGTCGCTATACGAACAAGTCTGTCGTCTCCTGGATGAACATCATTGATTCGTGCAAAGGGTCATTTTTTAGGTGAGGTATTTTCGTTTTTCACTAGAACCAGCTGCCCTGGCTTGAAGTGTTTCTATGGTTTCAGCCATTCAGGCCTCTCTAGTAATCTGTTGAGATATTCCTTGTGCCAGCGATTCCAAAACTGAAGTGACAGTTTTTGTCAGGAACTTATTCGGAAATGGCAAACATCGAGTCTCCGGTGAGGAAATGTGCTGACGTTAAGGCTTCATTATCTTTTACATTAGCGGTAAATTGTGCCATATGACGCCTGTTGAGACAAGCTTCGATTTGCGCAAAAGCTGTGTACATTCCCTCCAGAGTTAATAAGGCTTCTCCGAATGCTTTGATCAAGTGTTGTTTAACTGAATTGACACCTGCATAGACTGGTTTGTATTTTGTAATCTTTCCCAAAGCATTTTGATGCTATTCAATTCGACTTGAATTGTATATTTTGAATTGTAGAACGATGAGATCGAAATTGATTTTATTTTTGTTTGGTGCGACGTAACAACTGTGAACGGATAAAGTAGTTATATATCTCTCTTTCTCTTTAAACAAACATTGCTGAAACAAGACTTGGCAGACATTGCTGGTAAAAACTTGTAATTTAGTTTTGATTTTAAGTTTGAAGTTTAAGATTCATCGAGAATATTTTTTGTGTCTTGTAGCACATTTTAAGCAGTTGGACATTTCTGAAAAGAGAAAAATAAAGAATGTATGAAAACATACTAGTCTTCTCCATTACCTTCTAACGGGTATGAGACCCGCAACGTTGGCGGGCTCTTGCGTAAAAGTGAGCTAGCCATCTGGTGAAGCTCCCTCTCTTTTTATTGTTTCAGGGGCTTGTCCCTGGGAAGATTAGCGTTCCACTCCTAACACGGCCAAGTAATCAATTTAATCTTTGATCTGGTTGGGCACCACTACCACCCAGATTCCCCACTCTTTTTGTAGCCTGTGAATATCCGCGTCAAAGACAAACTAGTAACAAGCCTCGAAAAATTTGTCGCGTCTCAATACTGTAATGTCCTTTGGTCGGTTATCTCGGTCTTTGGTACCTGTCACTGCCACGTCACAAACAAAATCGTAAGCAAGAAATTTTTTGCAGTTGATCCTTGCGCTGGTGAAAAGAACCCGCCCCACAAGATCGCAGCTTCCAGTTGAGCAATGACCTTTCGCTCGCTGAGGCAGTAGTCCACCGTTGCAGTTCTCAACAGGTAGTATAACATCACTCTATTAAGCACTACAGTACAATTTTAAATTAAAAATGCACCACCAGTCAGAAAACGCTTAGGCGTACTCTACGAGCAGATGAGCATGAGCGTCTTCAATTAGAATCGTCTGTTTGTTTATGACAGTGAATCAAATTATCCGTTCCATATCAGAACGGGAGCAGATGCATCTGTTGTTCCCAAACTCGCGACATTTACACAACGATGGCCATCAGAATTTTAGCTGCAAACCGAACCAAAATTTTTACTTATGGTGAAAATTTTCAGCCGTTACATTTAAACGTCGTCGAGTACATACACGGCCAATCCTTATCGCCATCTTATAATCCAACTTGGTTTGTTAGTTGACCTTAAATGCAAATACTTGGTTCACACAGCAACATAATATGCATCTCCTGCAATAATTGTTCGGTCATCCCTAGAATCCATTTCCATTATTAATATCGAATCTCAATACCACAAACTTTCAAAGTGATACCCAGTGATTACTGAACCAGCTTTAACAAAAAATTCGAAACGTTCAGTGCTAGGACCCCCCGCCAAAGGTTTGCTTACAAAGCAAAAATTCCTTACTCTACAGAGGCTACTGTCACCGGTCCAATAACCCCTCGGCTAGCCCACTGCTGCATGTACCTAAAAAAAGGTTTACTGGTGACCATGCATCACAGCGGACGTACCTGTTAAAACAATGTTCTCCAAACTGGACTTTTACGGGCGTCTCACCAAATCCCGATCGCCGAGGCTGACATCCCGAAGACGGCTGTAATAACTCCCTTTGATTTGTTCAAGCTCAGCGTAATGACGTTTGGACTCAGAAACGCCGCTCAATCCTTCCAGCACTTTATAGACGAAATGTTGCGTAGACTGAATTTCAGCGTTTGCTATTTCGACGACAAACTGATTGCATCTAGCTTGTTAGAGCGGTACTTGGACCATCTCAAAATCATGTTCGGTCGTTTAAACAACTACGAAATAGTAATGAACACAGACAAGTATAATTTCGGTGTGGAACAAATCGAGTACTTATTTCATAACATGAATAGACATGGCATCTCTTCTCCACGTTCATCAGTCCAGGCTATACCTATAAGGACTTACACCGATTTCTCGGAGTGCTAAAATTTTATCAGTGCTTCATCCAAGATGCTACTGAGCTGCAAGCACCACCAAACAACTACCTGCACAATTCAAAAAAGGTGATAAAACCGCGTTCCTATGGTCAAAAATGTCATTCAACCCTTCGAGGCATGCAAGTAAAGCCCAGCTCAGGTAACTCTATTAGTACAAAATTCATCATATGGGGAAAAATCAATCATCCAATTTCGTTTTGCATAACTTTTTTACTAAATAGAAAAAATGATTATAAGTGATGGAAAAAATTGTAAAAGTCCAAATAAAGATTTCCATCATTCAGAATCATTTTTTTTTTTATTTAGTAAAAAAGTTTTTTAAAACAAAATGGGATGATTGATTTTGCGTCAGGTAACTCATTTTGTGCCGATCTATACATTTCTCACCCGGTCACTCGTCACAAATGCTTTTAACATTGCATGCCCGAAGCATATTCTACGTCTAGTGTTCGTTGCGCATAGACGGGCTTTTAATCGCTCTTGTCAAAAGTTTTCAAAAATTTTTTTAATTTTTTCAAAGCTTCAGTCCAAAGTTAATTTTTATTGTAAAAGGCTTATATCGTCGAAGTGATTTTACTTCATTACATTAAAAAAAGTGAACAATCCAAAGACTAGCTCGGGACTGCTGAGAGGAGCCCGATGGCTTCCCACCGTTAAGAGAACCCGGGGACATATCAAATACGAAATTGGCAGCAACCGTTAGCAAAACAAGACATAATCAGGAAAACTCCGCAGATGACGGATGTAAAATGCAAATAATTGAAGACGAGAAAAAATGAACAGGCTTCGAAAAGAAAATCATGAGCCAAGGCTACGGCTACAGTCCCTCGAAGGTATATTCAAAACAAGGATGAAGACCTAAGACCCGTTAAAGCAAATAAAAACATAAATAAAGGAGAAGAAAAATACAAAACAAACGATCCTAGAAGAAATTCTAAGTGCTGGAGAGACTAACGATAACCAAAATTATTATGTAGTGCTGGACAGATTACCAGAAGTTGAAGAAAGTATTGAAGGTAATTCTAATAAAGCAAATGGTTTATTGTAAATTTTTTTCAGTATTTGAAAAATAAAACTAAGGAGAAAAAAACCAATCCGCAGTTCTGCTGATTCCTCTCAAAAAGCCACCAACAATACAGAAAAAGTTCGGCCAATCAATGTATTCGGACAAAGCCAAAAAGATATTGTTCGGCTATTGGCAGCCGAAAATAAACTAAGCAATTTCTAAATCAAAAGAGTTAATTCAGATAAATTAACTATTAAAACGGAATCACTGGTTGGTTTCAAGTCAGAAATCTGGGGAGGTTTCACACTCCAATTATACTCCAAAAACTGAAAAAAATCAGACCTTTTTACTGAAGGACTGTGGGGAAGATACGGTGAATATCCTTCAGGTGCTCAAGGTAGCTGTACCAGAATATAAATTTATTACTGTCAAAATCTTTGCGACAAGAAGATCGACTGTAGAATGAAAGAATTTACCACTTTACCTGGTACATATTTCAGATAAAAGCAGTCCAAGTGCCCTTCAATAAATTAGGTACTTAAATTTCAGAGTGGTCAGGTGGGAAAGCCTTCAAAAAAGAGAATTCAATCAGTGTGATCGGTGTCAAAGATTTGATCGTTCAGCTGCCACCTGCGCCATGCTTTATTGGTGCGTAAAATTCAAAGACTTTCATGCCCCGGCGAGTGCAAATTGGCTCAGACGAAGCCAAAAGAAAAATTATACGGTGTTAACCGCGTTGTATTTTGTCATCCAGCATCATATTGAGGAAGTTCCCGATATCAAGATGTAAAAGTAAGATTTATTCCAAAGCAAACACAAGCACATCGCAGTGTTATACCTTCCAACTTCGTCGGGCCCGGAGTATCATTTGCGCTCGCCACTAGAGGACCAGCAAATAATGCTGCAAATAATGTAAGCGGCAATAACGAGCTGCTTCTCAAAGTTTACCAGCAACGTAGAGAATTGATTGAAAAGATTCAAAAATTAACATTGTTCTTTTCGGCGTTTAGGCCTTTCAAATACCTCAAAATAACTGGTCATCCAGTGACATTCCCATGGGTAGTATTCACCTCATCTTGAACAACGTCAACTCTATTGTACCTCTACATCGACGTGACTATCTCCTTGAATTCATTGTTAAGCAAAAGCCTGACATCAGCCTTCTCACTGAAACCCACCTCAATTCATGGCACTCCATGAGATTCAAAAATTAGGAGACCTTTTTGTTTCCAACATATTGAAAAAGTCAAATTCAAAAGCTTTGAATCTCTTGAAGTGTCCGTTATCAAAATCTCACTGCCAGATGGGGATAACCTCTTCGTTATCTCTGCCTATGCAACTGGTCAAAATGTTCTCAAGTTCAGGGAGGAGCTCAATCCTTGTTTGAAATACTCGAATTGGACAGGCTGCATAGTTATTATATCCCTGCTGGTGACCTGCATGCCAAGCATATATCATGGCTGAACGCCAACAATAATCCATAAAGTGAATTCCTGAAATTGTGGATAACAGAGAACCAAATTGAATACATGTGCAATCTATATGGGTCGGCGTTTCCAACACATACCCTAGGACAAATTCATATTTGGGCCTCTGCATTGCCAACGCAAAACTTGAATTTAGCTTTAATAGTCCTCAACTTACGCTGCAGGTGCCTCCTTACGAAAGCGACCATAACGCAATCGTAATGGAAATCAATCATCAAAGGTATGATGCCTTCCTCATTCCAGTTCAACATGAAACTCATCGGTTGAATTTCAAAAAAAACGGATTTGGAACTGCTTCAAAAGAAGTTTCATTGGGATTACCAGAAGCAATGTCCTCCTTCTGATGATGGCAACTCTTACTCAATGGTTCCTAATGACAGGAATCTAACTAACGATGAAATAGAACTCTATTTGACGAAGTTAGAGAAGCTGACATTGGAAACGATTGAGAAAGTAGTTCCAAAGATTAAACATCGAAGCAAATTGGAAGGATATGAAACACCAACCATCGTAAGATTAAAAAGATTGAAAAACCTTCTTCTTACACTCGTCAACAATGTTTATCGGCAATTTTTGGACAACAACCATTCTTCGTTGGCTTTGTTGAAATTATACTTAAAGAAATTATACTTGAAGAAAGAGGAAGGCGTATACGGATTTCAGACGGAACATGGAAGATCTGACGCTTAAGTACATATATATCCAAGCGAAAAAAGAGTCAAAGCGTCTCGTAAAGGAAGCAAAATTTTCATATTTTTCCAAAAGATTGGAGGCAGCGGCTGATAATAATCGCGAAATATGGAAAATAATAAACGAAGTAAAAGATAACTCTCTTCCCTGGACTTTTTCACCTGATTTGCAGATCATTCCAGTCTCTCTGCCTGATTCTTCGTAACAAAATGAAGCAGCAACAATTCTAAATAACTTCTTCTCAACTATTGGTGAAAAAATAACGAGCGAACTCGGTGCTCCTTCAACAAGTATAAGGAATGATACAAATACCTCGCCTAGATCCACATTTCACATCCATCCAACCAACAAAGACGAGGTGCATAAAACCACCGAGGCAATGAAGAAGAACACTGC